>OZ012737.1:509248280-509927024 GCA_963859935.3 Lathyrus sativus
TTTCTTTTGAGGCTCATCTTCCTCAAGTTCAATTTCATGGCTCCTCAGAGAGCTGATTAGTTCCTCCAATGTGATCTTTTTCAGATCCTTAGCTAGCTTCAGAGCAGTGACCATTGGTCTCCATCTGATGGGCAAGCTTTTGATGATCTTCTTCACATGATCAGCAGTTGAGTAGCCTTTGTCTAGCACTTTTAGACCAACTGTGAGGATCTGGAATCTAGAGAACATAGTTTCTATAGACTCAGATTCTTCCATTTTGAACGCTTCATACTTCTGTATTAGCGCCAGAGCCTTGGTCTCTTTAACTTGTGAGTTTCCTTCGTGTCTCATCTTCAAAGACTCAAACAAGTCAAATGCAGTTTCTTTGATTGTGATTTTCTTATACTCAGTATGAGATATTGCATTTAACAAGATTGTTCTAGCTTTGTGATGATTTCTGAACTCCTTCTTTTGGGCTTCAGTCATAGATTTTCTATCAATTTTCTTGCCATCCCCATCAGTGGAATGAACATACCCATCAATGACTAAGTCCCATAAATCAGCATCATAACCAAGGAAGAAACTTTATATTCTGTCCTTCCAATAGTCAAATTTCTTCCCATCAAATATAGGGGGTTTTGTGCTGATTTTATCCCTTTCTTCATATCTGTTGTTACTGTTAGATGTTGAAGTTTCAGCCATAATAACAACCAAGAATATATGTAAAAGTTTTCTCACTGGATCTTTTCTGTCACGGCGAAGTGGTAGCACACACAGAACCTAAGCTCTGATGCCAACTGAAGGTGAGAAAATACTTAGAAGGGGGGTTGAATAAGTATATAGAAAGAATTATAGCAATAAAAACTCAAGGATTTTTATCCTGGTTCGTTGAACTCAACTACTCCAGTCCACCCTATCAAGAGTGATCTGCCTTTCTCCACAAGGACTTAATCCACTATTAATCAAACTGATTACAATAGCAAGCACTAAGAGCAACTGTTTTTAGTCTTCTCAAGAACTACTGACCACAACTGGGTCTTCTCAAGGACTTTTACAATCAAATGTAAAACTAAAACAAGTGTTTAAATGCTTCTAAGTAAGTTATATCACAATTGTGATTTACACTTAAGTTTTAAGAACGTATGAAATAAATTCAACAAAGAGAATAAATTGTATGAGAGCTTTTCAATGAAGTTCTTTCAATAATGCGTCAACTGAAGAAGAGTGTTGGAGACTTGCTTTAATAGGCACAAAAGTCCAAGTTGTTTGCGCATTGAAGACTGTGTCTGAAAAGTGCTGTAGCCTTTTTGTCTTCACATCACTTGACCTTTCCTAGAAGAAGAACGTCCAGAGAAATCCTTTTTGCCTGAGTTCTTGTGTCTAGCATAAATGAGGAAAGAGTCGTTTGGCCTAACCAACAGACATAACTTTGAATTCTTCTTCAACAAGTTTCTAATACTCAGCAAATAACATCAGAGCCTTGAGTGATCAGAGTCTTTGATCTTCATCAGAGTTTGCTGAATCAGAGTGTTGCAGCAAGTGTGCTTCAGCGTGTAATTTCATTAAAACAGAGTTTTAGGAATCAGATCCTTAGTACTTGCAGCGTACAGTACTATCAGAGTCTTCTGAAAAATTATGCTTGAAACTCTTCATACAAAAGTCTTCAGACAATGCTCCAGATGCTTCTGTAGCTTGTACTTCAGATCCTTCTGTAGGCAGCACTCAGAATCTTCTGTAGGCAGCATTCAGATTCTTCTAAGAGATGCTTCTGACGCTTCAGAGCCTTGCATAGTTCCATGTTCAGATCCAATTTGCTTTCAGAAGTATATAAACGTTAATATCTGCATCAAACATACTTGAACAAATTTTAGAGTATATAATTTCTTAATACAAAATTTCGTAAGAGTTATCATCAAAACATAGAGATATACTAAGAACCAATCTGTGTTCTAACAATATACTACTACTTTTTAAGAATATTAATGAGTTTTATGTTTGACATTATCGTTAATGATTTATAGAAACAAGAAGAAACAAAATTATGATCCTATCAATTTTGACATACTTGGTGATCATTCTGATTGGGTGTTGGAGGATTCACCACCATTCTTACCCATTGAGGAGGTGGAAGCACTACGCAAAGATCTTGCTAGTATGATAAAATGATATTGGTATGATATTAGTTATTCTGATAACAATTTTGTTACTTTAATTTATTACTATATGTTAATTGTTTAACTCTCTAATTCATTTGTTGTTACAGATCAATTAAATTTAGATGAGGTTGATGTCGAGGATGATGAACAACTTAATTCTGGAGAAAACAACCAAAATAATAATATCATTGATGGGGAAAATGTTGCAAATGCGATTGATTTTACTGCAGATGGTTTTGATATTGAAGAAGGAGATCCCAATATTGAAATAACTTTACCTCCTTGGAACTAAACTTAAGTAGACATTGGAGTCATTTTGTTATAAATTATTCAATTATATTATGTTACAATTAGATTTTGTAATTTTGTATTATTTTGTTATGTGTGATACATTTGTTTAAAATTTGAATTTAAATTATGAACTTGTGAATTTATGATATGATATTTTCAAAAAATTCAAGTACTAGTTATATTTTTTTAGAAATTTATGATATGAATCATCCAGTTCGACCGGTTTTATATCTATATAATGATAGGTCTATTTAACCGAGTTATCCAGTTTAATCCGGTTTAGTCATGCAGTTCGACCAGTGACCTAGTGGTTCGACCGATAAACCAGTGACCCAATATCGTCATCGGTTCGATGACCGGTCCGGTTTTTAAAACATTGGTGGAAATTAAGTCGGTTGAAGATTCCTTTAATTATGAAACCAAAATAAAAATAACCTGCATGAAAAAGAAGATTCACGTTAACATGACCAAATCAGACGTTCAGGGAATTAAATAAAACATGGAAAGAAATTTAGGTATGTCCGAACATGTTGGATCGATAAGGAAATTAGCATTCACTACAAAGGCAAACATGTTTTTCTTTTCAAAACAATCAAATAGCCATCATTTTGTTCCAAAACCGTATTGACAGCATAATCTCGCTTTTTAATTCAAAAATTAGAAATTGATTGCGTTTGAGTCTACAAATACACATAGGTTGAAGGGAAAGGGGAAGCAGTGAGTAACAGGGATGTTTTCACAGAAAATCATATTCATGGGGACAGAAAATTGCAAAGAGAGAAGAAATCCACAAAAACGCACATCAAAACTCAAATTCACATACACACAGCAGAGCAGAAAACCAGAGAAATACAACACATTCACACAACAATAGTAGCAACACGGTACAAAAGAAAAAGGGGGGAGAACACACGATTTCAGAACATACATACCACACCAGACATAACACATAACTTACACGATTCAAAATTTCCATGGCACTACAACATTAATAAGGAGGAATCGAAGAAGAGGAGAGGGGAATTAGAGAAGACTTATCTTTGTATTCGCTGACGTTGTTGAATCGCCGCATCGAGGTTTTTTGTCGAAACATTCAAAAGTATACGATCTTTCTGTCCAAACTCTTGAAACACAATTGCGTATTTGAATAACTTTAATTTGTCGTCTTCAACTCCAATTGTGAAGCATTTGCGTGTGTAATTTTTCGACGTCACGAATCGATCAAACCAAGGGCTGCCACTGTCGCGGTGGGTTCGATTGTCGCCAGTGATGTGCAGTAAGAGAGCGATGACGGTGATACGAGCGGCACGAGATGGAGAAGACGACGAGTTGATTTGAAGAATAAGAGAGAATAGAAAAAAGATGGGCGCGGTGAGAGAGAAAGAGTGAGTGATCTGATTTTTTTAATTTATTTTTTTAATAATTTTAATATTGGTGAGGTTGGGTCGGTGGAGAGGGTACCCAACCCAATTCTGTCATGTTTTTATTTTTTAGTTTCTTTTTTATTTGTTGAGTTTTGTTGGGCTTGAGGCCCATTTTTTTTAAATAAAAAAAAACTAATTTCTTTTTTTAATATTCGTTTTAAAAAGTACTAATTTAATATTAGGAAATTAACTAGATTTTAAAGTTGTAATTTGACTAGTGAACGTTAATTAAAGTTAAGACACCTGTTTACTTTGAATTTGCGATTTGATTGTAATCAATTTCTGAGTTTGTGGATTTAATTATCTTCGATTAAGATTGTAATCGAATTCCAATGAATTGCTTTATTAACCCTTGCTATAATTTTGATGCATCTTTGCTGATGTTTTGATGCCATGATCTTGATGATTACTTTTTGCCAATGTTTACTGACTTATGTTAATCCACATGCTCCCCTAAGTTTTAATTCAATTATTTCTCTTGAATCTTAGTTTATTTTTCTATCCGTAGCATCATAAAAATAAGATAGATCACCGCACATTCCAAAGAAAAGGATATCCTCATGTTGACTGCCACGTCATAGCGTAGGAAATTCTAGGTCCTTACCCTCATCCTAGCCTTAGAATTAGAGTCGTTGCACTCCCTATAATTTCTGCCATAGAAATTTATTCATTTTCTTTACTTTCATCCTAACCTTAGGATCAGGAGTCACCGTACTCCATGTAAGTTTCCTGCCATGGACACTTGAGAGCTGATTAAGAAACTTGTATGAGTCAGGTTAGTTAGTTGCAAATGGATTTTTAAGGTCAATGAAGGAATCGAAAGAGTGATGTCAAAGCGCTTTAAGGAAAGGTTGGTCACTAGGGGGTTCAGTCATAAAGAAGGTGTTGACTTCAATGACGTGTTCTTACATGTTCTAAAGCATACATCCATTAGAGTTATGTTAGTCATAGTGGTGAAGTTTGACTTGGAACTTGAACAAATGGATGTGCATACAACCTTCCTGTATGGTGATCTAGATGAAATGATCTTGATGTGACAACCTGGAGGGTATGCAGAAAAGGATAAGAAATATTATATGTGGAAACTGAATAGGTCTTTATATGGCCTGAAACAATCTCTTCGACAATGGAACAGGAGATTCGACAAGTTCATGGCACACATTGGTTTCACTAGGAGCCAGTCTGATCATTGTGTTTACTTCAGATTTTACCCTAGAAACTCACTTGTTATTTTGTTGCTTTATATGGATGATATCCTCATAGCTAGCAACAGTGTCGAGGATGTAATGGAGGTGAAGGATGAACTCAGTAAGGAGTTCAAAATGAAGGATCTGGGAGTTTCCACCATAATTCTTGGGATTGACATCCAGAGAGATAGAAAGCAATCGAAATTGTGCTTATCTCAAGAGACATAGCTATGGAAGGTTCTCGACAAGTTTGGTATGTTGAATTCAAAGCCTGTTGTGATTTTGACAAATCCTCAGTTTAAGCTTAATACTACTCAAAGTTCGAGTATCAAAGCTGAAAGAATCTATATGAGTAGTATTCCATATGCTTTAAAGTAGGTTCTTTGATGTATGCTATGGTGTGTAAGAGGCCAGACATAGTGTATGGAGTGAGCCTTGTAAGAAGGTATATAGTCAATCCTGGAAAGGCGCACTGGCAAGCTTTAAAGTAGATTCTCAGGTACATAAATGGATCTTTGAGTCGAGTTTTGATTTATGATGGAGCTTGTGGTGATGACACCAAAGTTGAAATCAAAGGATATGTGCTCACTATGTTTGGCACGTCGATCAGTTGGAAAGCGACGCTTCAAAAGTTTGTTGCCTTATCAACCACTAAAGCAGAATATATTTCCCTCAGTGAAGCTGTGAAAGAAGCATTGTGGCTTGAAGGTTTTGCAAAGGAGCTGAAACTTTGAGGTCGAGTTATCACTGTTAAATATGATAGTCAAAGTGCAATACACCTGTCAAAGAGTTCATCCTATCATGAGCGAACCAAGCACATCAATATATGACTGCACTTCGTCAGAGAGATAATCGAGCATGGAGAAGTCCAAGTGTTGAAGGTTTTGACGGATGACTATGTTGCTGATATGATCACCAAGACATTGTCGAGCTGCAAGTTTTCCATTGTATATAGTTGATAAGATGCATTATGAAAGCTGAATATTCACTATTATTGCAGAGTTTGTTCCAAGGTGGAGATATGTGAGATTATTGGATCGAATTCTAGTTCTGTCGACTGGAATGTTATCGACAAAGATAGCTTTCATGTTTTGACAGGGGAAGAGTATGAAGTCGAAGATGGTTCACATGTTGATGTCTATGTGTTACATATTATAGTAAAAGTCAATTCAAATATGTATTGTCAAAATGTTATGTCGATTTGGGCCTTGTGATTAAAGATCCAATTGTTTAGTTAGCATGTGATATAAGTTAGCTAGTTAATCTATAAATAGACTAGATTTCTCAGTTGTTGAGATAGACCAATTATGTTATTCATTTGTAATGATTTGTAAACTCTAAATGAGAAAGTGAATATAAAACAATTGCCCAAAATCTTATTCTCCTTCTTTCTTCTATATTCATTCTTCCCTCTCTTTGTTCTAACTGTTTCATTGTTCACCCAAGAAACTCCGTTTCTCAATCAAGAATTTGTCAATTGGTATCGTTTCTCATAACATAGAATAAAGTTTTTTGCTAATTTGCTTGATCTTTTTGGTGAAATTTTATCGTGTTTGGTAGGAATAAGGGATAGGTATAATGTTTATTTATTAAAGATATTCTCCTTATTTATGAATCACATTTTCCTTGTACATGATGGAAGTTAATGTTGTTTACTATTTGATTTTGCTTCTATATGCAATGTCTGCAGCTGGAGAGAATGTTGTGTGTGTGTTTGTGTACTTAGTTACCTTCAATTTAGGCTATTCAATTTGTTTTGCTTATCTTTATATAGTATTAATTTGAGGCCCTAAATCATTTGCACTTGCAGAAATTTAATGTGATTTGGAAAGAAATCAAAAAAGAAATGAGAACTAAACAAACGAATGGAAATAAAGCAGTAAATGTTTGAGCCAGCACGATACGTTGAGAAGTAAAAAGGCCTTTTTAGACAACTATCAGAAGTTCCCATTATTTTCCTTAAGTGTTCCAATTTTGTATCAATCTTTTTAGCATTGCTACTGCTTCTATTATGTACATGGACGGTAGAATTGTCATTAGATACTTGTCTTTTCATCTGGTGGCACAAATAAAAAATGAACAGGATAATAATCTCTCTGACTTTGATGAATCAAGGGATATAATTGAAAGTTTGGTTGATGAATATAAAGCTTATAAATCTCCAAGATTAGTTATACTAGTTGGTGGTAATCTGTGAAGTTTCTGGGTTATGTTTGCAAGTCCCAAATTATTTTGGCTAAATTTAATTTGACTATTTATATAACATAGCATACACAACTTAGAGTAATTGTTGTGAGTTGGAGAGTGCATTGGAGAATTGGGCCTTCAACTTATATATATTTTTATTTTAAAATTGTATTAATTAAAATTATTAATTATTAGTTTATTATGTATAAGATATTAATTAATAAATTATTATAGTGTCATGCCACATCATCATAATAGTGCCACATGTTAAAAAAATGTACACGTCAATATTTTTTAGACAAAAATTAGAGACGGGAGACAAAAATATTTAAAAGTAAAATATGCGGATTGATTTCATAAGAATAGTATAATAGAAGACCAACCCAAAATATTTAATGCAAAAAAACTTTAAAGATAGTCTTATATACATAAAATAATTTTTCTCATTACATATTAGTTTGACCATATGTTATATATATATATATATATATATATATATATATATATATATATATATATATATATATATATATATATATATATATATATATATATATATATATATATATATATATATATATATATATATATATATATATATATATATATATATATATATATATATATATATATATATATATATATATATATATATATATATATATATATATATATATATATATATATATATATATATATATATATATATATATATATATATATATATATATATATATATATATATATATATATATATATATATATATATATATATATATATATATATATATATATATATATATATATATATATATATATATATATATATACCATTTTGAAATTATAATATAGTATTTTTGTAAAAAAATATATCATTTTAAATAACAAATATAAATTTTAAATATACTTTTTAATTTGTATACTATTTTATATATGTAGAATAAAGCATAAAGTATATGTATTTTATAAAAATAAAAGTAAATATAAATTTGTTTTCATATATAATATCCAACACAATTATTCCTAAAAAATATTCTAGGGTTCTAGCCGCACGAACTTATCGAATAGATTTTTGTGGTATTTCCATACAATTGATCGAAAGTTTGAAGATTATTGTGTCGTACTCGATCGATCAAATGTGAAGCATCTTCGATTAATAGTTGATCAAAGATTCAAAATTTTGAGTATTCTCAAATCCGGTAATCTTTTATTTTTATTTAAAACTTTTATTTTATTATTTTTGTTTATTGAATGTCGTTAAGTTTTAGGATTTTTGTTGTCTAATACTTTTGTGTTTATGGTGTAAAAACATGATTATTATCATTTAAAATTTTGATTTGTTTTGAAATTTGGTAATCAAGGTTTTGTTATAATATAGGCCACAACTAAAAATATATAATAGATTATTTAATTGAAAAATATTACAATTTTTTATAAGGAATAGTTTATTCAATTTGAATTTTAGGATCTTAGTTTTTTTCAATAAATATGGTAATATAAGAAATTGGATATTGCTAACGCAATGAATACTTTATATAATTTAGTTTGAGGAACTTAAGTTTATGCTGCTATTATTTATTTATCTATTTAATAGTATTGGAAGACGCATTTCTTAATTGTTTGTGTGTTGTTTGTCTAAATTGTTCGAATATGTTATGTAATATGTGAATATTATATTGTGAAAGGATTGATTTATCTTGATATGAATAAATAATAGTTGACTGTATTATATGTGAAATACTCGAGATAAACAACATGATATAGTTGTATGACACTCAACCAATATGGCCGGTGTGAAATAAATATAATAGTGGTAAGATGATGGTTAGTTCTTAGTAGTAGAGTGATCTTAATTTGGGTGATATTATATATCTGCATTAGATCAATTGTGAATTTCACCATAGTGTGTATGTACGCACAATACCAATTTGTTAGTCATATCCTTTCGATGATAATTATTATAAGCATGGTTGATGTTTGGACCAATTTTAAGAAGAAATCTACTTATACAAGATAAATTTTATGATAACTATAGTAGTATTTATCTAAGAAATTGGGAGGATGTTTGTGGCATTTGGTCAAGATATATATATATATATATATATATATATATATATATATATATATATATATATATATATATATATATATATATATATATATATATATATATATATATATATATATATATATATATATATATATATATATATATATATATATATATATATATATATATATATATATATATATATATATATATATATATATATATATATATATATATATATATATATATATATATATATATATATATATATATATATATATATATATATATATATATATATATGATTATGGTAATTGTGAGAATATCCTTATATAATCTTAAATATTACTGCTTTTAGATAATAATAGATTAATTGAATAATTAGGTTTGATATGAGATATATATACTTTAGGATTATGTACTTATGTGAATACTTGTGTATGTAAAATATATGTTTCTATTTTACTTCTTATCCCGGTTTTTATACTTGTACGTTAAACCTTAACCTTGACATTTTCTTTGTATAAGTGATATGTTGTTTGACAATGCAGATGGACGGCCATTTTCCACCTAATGTTCCAAGAGATTTGAGGCATACTCTTTGGAGTGATTTGCAAAGTGTATATCGTGGTGAAGATTGCTTTTGGAATTATGAAGACGCAGAAAGGACAACTGTTTTCGCTAGAAGGGTGACTTATGTGTACAGGAGTCTTGGCATGGAAAATGCTATCTTAGAAACCCCTGTACGTATTACTCAGGATTTAACATTTCACCAGATGTGGGAAATCCATCGCCATATTCATGAGCCTATGCCGCAAAACATGGGAAGGAGAAGAGTGGGTGGAATTGGTCACATATATCGACGACGTGTAAGATTGGTTTACCGTAGGAGACGTCTTGGGCAAACACAAATGATTAGGGATCAGTCGACTACATTAGAAGGTTCTATTATGTCCTCTTATCATCCATCTAATCCTTAAGGTGTGATCTCATACTGGTGAAATGGAGACTTTTGTCATTACAACTATTATAATGTCCTTCCTTTTATGTACTTGAGTCGTCGATATATTTTGGTTGATTTGATGTAGTTCCCTATGTTCTTCATGAATTACTTGGTTGAGCCACAAATTTATTTTCTGGACTATGTACTTTTTATGTATACATATGTGATTTGTTTTTTCTCTATTTAATTGGTTTAAGTTTATCCATATTTTGACAATGTAGTTAAAACGAGTATATTTGATTGCACTAATGGGATAACATGATGCCTCGTGGAATGTTTTAGTTCGAAGATAAGGAAAAAGAGTTAATGAACGGGGTATTCCGACGAGTTTGTAGAAGAGGAGGAAAATAAAATCAAAGGTATATTTATACTTCGAAGTCATTTTATTGAAACTCTACTCTCCTAAGAAAGAATTTCTAGAAAAGATGCATAATTCAGAGTTTTTTTTTAATTTTATTTTCTTTATATAAAGATTCTCATTGGATAATACATCTTGTTTCTCACAATTTTATTAGGTAATTATTTTAAGATTACTAAAGGCCCTATTTAGTGCAGTTTTGTTTTTAAAATTTTAATAATTAAATTTTTATTTTTAAGGTTTAAATTCCAGTTGTAAATTTTGAATCCTTGTTGTGAGTTTCATCTTTAAAGGCACCCTATGGGCCCATTTTATTTGGTTGGTGTTAAAAAGGGGAGGTTCCTAACAGTCGAGGCTTTTTCCTCTCGTTAATAAAAATAACTCTTTGAGTTTATCCATAATTGTTATACCCCAAATTCTACCCTTAGATTCCTTGATTGTTTACATATCATCTTAGGACAATCATCCATGCATAGCTGGCCATTTTAATAGTTTTTGTTTATTTTGTGAAGTTAGGGTTGTTGCTGCAGGAGATTTAAAGGTCATGGAAGTTTTGTGTGTGTTTTAGTCCTCTGCAAGTTGTGCTGAGTTCTTGTAGAGATGAATAAGGGATAGACCCTCATCCTCATTGGTCTAATGGTCAACACAAGGTCAATGCCCTCCAAATATTTCTCAGAGGTTTCCCTGGGGAGGATTAATATTTGATTAGGGTATTTTTGTCCATGGATCTTGAGCTTCGGTCATTGGAAGACTGGTTGAAATTTTGTGGTGCGTGGCATTACAAAAGGGTATCCTCACTCTTCGAGGATTCCCTAAGCAAGATTTTGTCCTTATTCATGAAGTTGATTATTTTGAATTTAAGAGAATGAGGTTTGAATTTTCTTGTATATTGTTTGAAGTAGGTTTTTTACGAAACTCAAATTCTAATCAAGCTATGATTCAAATTACAATGGCTTCCCTTTTCAAATTCATAAGTTTTTGCAAGAATATGGTTCCTATTTCACCAGGAAGAATTCATCATCTAAATTACAAGTTCAAGAGAAGTGGTTCGACGATATGTTCATGTTGATTAAGATCCAAGTTCATGTCATTTAAAACCTTACAGTTTAGAGGCCCAAGAGAACTCTGATTATGAAGAAGGTAAAGTTTGAACTCAAAAACAAAAGGAAATTTAAGGCGTAAAGTTCATATCATACTTTTAAGAAAATATTAAAAAACAATTAAGCTTTTGTTTCAAGGTTCATGGAGATCCAAAATCGTTAAAAATTACAAATTAAAATTTCAAAACTCAAGAGTTCATTGGTGCTTCAATATATAAATGGCAAGGTTTGATTATAGTGGGATCCATAGAGTTCAAGAGAAGTTCACCTTACTCACTTCAAAGAGAATTTCAAGACCATTATTCCAAGTTCATCAAAGTATTCCAACATTTATTCAAGCTATGAGTTCAAGCATGAAGTTTTAATTCATTCAATATGGATCCATGAATTCCATGTTTGTCACTAAGACTCTAGTTTCAAGTATTCGAAAGTGTTTTGTACAAATTATTGAGATTTCGCTCTAAGTTATATTTGATACAAGAGATAACATAGAAATCAATGCTTTGTTTACATCATTACCCTATGATCAAACTTGGTGAAAGGTTTATATTATTTCATATATGTCTCCAAGTTACAACATGTCTTCATGATAAGGATACAAAAGCTCCTTACTTTTCAAACTTATTCCAAGAAGTAAAATTCAAATCCAAATCACAAGATTCAAGTGTTTAAGCTATTAGAAAACTTTCATAATCCATAACAAGGGTTACAAATTCAAGGGTTATTTTCAAGATACAAATGTACAAAATTCAAAATTCAAAACATAAAGTTCACGGTCATTTCAAATTACAAGGCGCAAAAGAGTCTTGATTCTTAACAAAGTATAAGGACTAAAGGTTCACTTTTTCTGAATATTTAAAGCATACAAAGTTCCAATTGAAATTCCTTTTGTTAGCCTTGCTGTCTTCAACACGTATGATATAGTTACTTAGAAATCGCTATTGAAGGGTTGAACAAATGACTTAAAAAAATCCACCGCTACTTGGAATTCTACGGTTACGTGATACAGTTCCAAAAGGCAGACTACTATAGGAAAGTTTGTTCACGAAGACAACAGGATACAAGTTCGCTCAGGGATCTACACTTTAAATGTGGAAATTGAGTCGGTTGAAGATTCCTTTAATTATGAAACTAAAATAACCTGCATTAAAAAGAAGATTCACGTTAACATCACCAAATCAAACGTTCAGGGAATTAAATAAAACATGGTAAGAAATTCAGGTATGTTCGAACATGTTGGATCGATAAGGAAATTAGCATTCACTACAAAGGCAAACATGTTTTTATTTTCAAAACAATAAAATAGCCATCATTTTGTTCCAAAACCGTACTGACAGCATAATCTCGCTTTTTAATTCAAAAATCAGAAATTGATTGCATTTGAGTCTACAAATACACATAAGTTGAAGGGAAAGGGGAAGCAGTGAGTAACAGGGAGGTTTTCACAGAAAAGCATATTCATGGGGACAGAAAATTGCAAAGAGAGAAGTAATCCACAAAAACGCACATTAAAACTCAAATTCACATACACACAGCAGAGCAGAAAACCACAGAAATACAACACATTCACACAATAATAGTAGCAACACGGTACAAAAGAAAAATGGGGAGAACACCCAATTTCAGAACATACATACCACACCAGACATAACACATAACTTACACGATTCAAAATTTCCATGGCACTACAACATTAAGAAGGGGGAATTGAAGAAGAGGAGAGGGGAATTAGAGAAGACTTATCTTCGTATTCAGCGATGTTATCGAATTGTTGCGTC
This sequence comes from Lathyrus sativus, assembly GCA_963859935.3. Taxonomy (NCBI): domain Eukaryota; kingdom Viridiplantae; phylum Streptophyta; class Magnoliopsida; order Fabales; family Fabaceae; genus Lathyrus; species Lathyrus sativus. The sequence goes on from OZ012737.1 coordinate 509,261,794, forward strand.
GTGGTTTACCGTCGAAACATTCAAAGGTATACGATCTATCCGTCCAAACTATTGAAACACAATTGCTTGAGGCCCATATTTTTTAAATCAAAAAAACTAATTTCTTTTTTTTATTATTCATTTTAAAAAGTACTAATTTAATATTAGGAAATTAACTAGATTTTAAAGTTGCAATTTGACTTGTGAACATTAACTAAAGTTAAGACTCTTGTTTACTTTGAATTTGCGATTTGATTATAATCAATTTCTAAGTTTGTGGGTTTAATTTTCTTCGATTGAGATTGTACTGGAATTACGATGAATTTCTTTAGTAACCCTTGCTATAATCTTGATGCATCTTTGCTGATGTTTTGGTGCCATGAGCTTGATGATTGCTTTTTGCCAATGTTTACTGACTTATGTTAATCCACATGTTCCCCTAAGTTTTAATTCAATCATTTCTCTTGAATCTTAGTTTATTTTTGGATCCGTAGCGTCATAACAATAAGATAGGTCACCGCACATTCCAAAGGAAAGGATATCCTCCTGTTGACCGCCACGTCATAGCGTAGGAAATTCTAGGTCCTTACCCTCATCCTAGCCTTAGGATTGAAGTCGTCGTGCTCCCTATAATTTCCTTCCATAGAAACTTATTCATTTTCCTTACTTTCATCCTAACCTTAGGATCAGGAGTCGCCGTACTCCATGTAAGTTTCCTGCCATGGACACTTACCTTCTTTTCAATTTAACTTTAGATTTGGAGTCGTCGCACTCCATGTAAGTATCTTGCAATAGATACTTATTTCCCCCTGGGAACCTTGACCATAGTCAAGAGCTCCTCACCCTCGTTGAGGGGAACTACGAATGCTCTGATTCCATTCCTATCAGGATACGTAGGCATGAGATGCGATGTCTTGGCAAGCATACTTAATAAATAAACCCATAGGTCACCCTTTAGCAAACAGATGACAAATAACAATAACACAAATAGAACAAGAGGTTCCTGTAGAGTACTACAGATACTTAGGATGCTAACACCTTTCCTAAGTATAACCAACACCCGAACCTTAGATCTCCCACATTGTTGTTACGGTGCAATTAGGGTTTTTCTTTGATCTTTACCCTTTCCTTTGGATAAATAAAAGCTCGGTGGTGAATTTCAAATATTTGTGATTCAAGTTAATCAATAGCTTGATATCGAATTCTCATCGCACCAACAAACATATAACATAATGCTCTTTTTATAACAATGCTGAAGTTTTCTGTATAATTTATCAAGACTTGATATTTATACAGGACATTAACGCACTATAATTAGTTATTCGATGGGTTTTTATATTAGAAGAGATATATTTATTATTAGAATAAAAATACAAATAAAAAATTTTAAGGCTTTGAAGTTTTTAATAAATTCAGTTTGGCAAGGGGTGGTATATTTATGTGACCATGGTAAATATTACAAGGAAAAGCGAATGAATGAAAAATCCCATTCGACTTAAAAAGATATCAAATTATGTGAGTTCAAAAATCAAATACAAGATAGGGGCAAGTCTTATATGAAATTTTGGCAACCACTCTGTGGATGTTATCACGGATGTTATGACATCCACTGTAACACTGACTACTGAACTTAATAACAAGCTGTAAAAGAAAACAGTAAATAACACAAGTAATTGATTACCCAGTTCAGTGCAAACCACACTTACATCTGGGGGATACCAAGCCAGAGAGGAAATTCACTATTAGTATAATTAATTCAGAGTCAAACAACCCATTTGCACTCTTCACTTAAGACCTACCCAATGACACTTTAGCCTAGAACCCACTAGACCCGAGTTACCAACTCACTCCCCCTCAATCACCACAATGATATAAACCAATACACAATTACAAATGAGATTTGAAGACACACTTCAAACACACCTTGATCTTGCTTCATAGCTTTGATCAAGAGACACAGCACCCTTGCTTAAAAGCTTTGAGTGACACAATGAACAACACAATTCACAAACACTAAACTAAATCGATCATACAGCATACAATTGCTTGGCATATAAGTATCCTAAGACACAATACACACGTGAAGAATATAACTTCTTCACTCACAAAACACACTCTTCAATCTCTGCTTGATTAGGATTGATCCTCTCTTATTTATAGCAGTAGATTGTCTTTGGGCCTTTGTGCAGAATTTAGGTTTACCCAAGATAACCCACTCTTCATGAATCTGTACACTTACCATTTAGGTCAGGGACATTATATGCTATCTTTAATTTCGCCTGAGATAACTTAACCTTCCTAAAATGTTTCCTGAAGTATAGCCTGAGCTGATACATGAATCATACTAGAAAACTAAATTGCGCACCCTGATGTCATATGCTTGATGTCATAACATCCAGCATGACATCCACCTTAACTTACTCACAGCTTATCCTGCAGAACACTCTTCATGTATGTCATAACATCAGTCATGACATTCATACATACTCCAATGTTTTGCCACAAAATGAAGCCAATCAAAAGCATCTACAAACTCCCCCTTTGGCAAATTTTTGGCTAAAACACTCTGTTACCATATCAGTGATTACAAGCAGCAGAAGTCATACCATATAAGCTATCATGCAGGAAAGCCACTAGCTAAAACACACTATCAAAGTTGTCTACACACACTCACACTGTTAGCTCTCAGCCACTCAGGATCAACCTGTTCACACATAATCATTTGTTAGTCATCACTACAGATGTCACAATGTTTTGAGTAACATTCTGGGTTACTCCCCCTCAACTAAGCACACAACCTGCACACCCTGCAGTCACACAAAAATTATTCAGGCTTTTCTGGATGTCAAGACATTCAAGATGACATCCTGAAGACATCATTTCCACAGGATAACAATATCACCTATTACCCTAGACTACAGATGTCACACCTTTCTGTGGAACCTCCTATGCTACTCCCCCTAAAGAGATGCACAACACACACATTCTGCTAACATACTGCAGACACACATAATCCTAACAGCAGCTAGGTTTGCTCACACATCTTAGCAGCTTCATCTAAAACTCACACAGTTCTAACATACATTCCTACACATATTAGGAATTCACACAACAACAACATCATCCTGTTATCACACCTGCAAGCATGTTTAGTTCAACCATGCACAATAGCAGCAACACCAACCAAGTTTTCCACTTGATCTTCCACCTGTGAGAGATACAATTCTAACACATCTCTAACCTGTTGTTACTACCTATTGTTACCTAACACTTCTCCCCCTTTTTATCCAAAAATTAATATCAAAACCAAGTCAGTAGCATAGATCAAAATAAGTATGGAAACACGTGTTAGGGGTTATTACAACGTACTGCTCATAAAGAGCATTTCAAATATTTCATGCTGTCACAGAAACACAAAATTCTAAGCAAGGAAACAAAAAACTTAGTCACACCAGCAGCACACAGCATCAGCTCAGCAAATCAACTTGAGCCACACAGCAGTCTACCAACACCTTAATCTTCCTCTTCTTCAGTAGAACTGGAAATGACCTCCTCAGATTCTTCATCACTAGCTTCCTCAGAACTAGCAACAGCTTCCTCTGATGCAGCATTCTGGCCATCATCCTCTCTTGAACCATCATCATTTCTCTCCTTATCAGTGTCAGTGAATTCAGCATCCTCATCTTGCTCAAGAGTCTTTATCAAATTTTCAAGCTTTTTCTTCCTTGTGTTCAACTCATTGCAAGTTTCTTTGAGCATTGCAATCACCTCAGCTTTTCTTGTCTTGGCACTCCCCTTGGATGTTTCAGCTGATGTCATGACAATGTCAGGAACATGCGTCCCTTGAAACAAATTGTGATGGAAAGACAAAGGACTTTCCCTCTTGCTTGCAGAATCACTTTCTGTAAGAATATTGGGATACTTATTTAAGATTATTCCACATATAAGAGAAGGAAATGCAATGGGGCCTTTGATACTATAGTTGCTTGCATGCTTCATAGTCTGATAAAAAATATATGTCCCATAGTCAAATTTGGTCTTGGTTCCAACAACATAGATAAACTTTCCAAGGACAGTTGCCACAATAGACTTATGGTTTGTGGGCACCCAATTTGCAGCACCAATCTTATGTAACATAGCATACTTGACACTCAGTTTGCTAGCAACTAGATTTCCTTTTGATGGCCAGCTTTTTACCTGGTTGGCTGTTATCACTTGACACACTTTGTTGTTAGAAACAGCTACATCAGGGTGAGTTCTATCTGATCTTCCCAGATAGTTATTGTTGCACCCTAAAATTTGCCCAACCTTACTCCTTGGGTTTATGTTTCAATGTCATTAGCATTTGCATATAGAGTCATGTGCATAGACTAACCATCTGCATAGCATAAGCATAGCAAGTCATTCAACAGGGGACCAATCATTATTCTCATCTCTAGAGACCTATCAAGAGGTTATTATCCTAATTCCACCTTATTCAAGTCATCAGTAAAGAATTTGAAAGCAAAGAGTTCAACAGATCAAGCCTTGAGTCCATCTCCTAGCTGAGGGTATCTGAGGATCAACAAGAGGGTTATGAGCTGTGAATTGAAGGCATGGAGAGTATCTAAACATCTTGAGAGACTTAGAAAGTCATTTGGAGAAGAAAACAAGTCATTGATGAGAGCACAAGAGCTATAGTTGAAGACAGTCAACTAGGGTTTCATCTGGGTCAACCCTAGGTCAACCCTAGGTCAATTGACTGATTTAAGGGGCATTCAAGTCTATGGGAGAGATGTGGGGTTCATCATTGAACATATGAAGAAGGATATGGAGATATGCCAAGGAGAATTCAAGAGAAATCAAGGAGAAGAGGAGTTACTAAATTAGGGTTTCTCTGTAAAATCCCCTAGTTTAGGTCAAATTTCCAAGCAAGATAAGTCAAAATGCTAGCTTCAAATGTCTTCTTTGCCAACATGAAACTTGTAGAGGATCTCAAGACCTTTAATTTGAGTGGTGGAAGGCATCAAGGAGATTTATAGAACTCAAGTTATGGTCCTTGCAAGTTACAGGTCATCTGAGGTATCTGAATTTTTGTCTGTGAAAGTGACTTGACTTCCAAGCTAGTTTTGCCCCTCAAGGAGATTTCAAATGAATTCTTGGTCAACATAAGAATTGTTCCTCATTGTCTTAGCTTTCTAGAATGGTATAGTATGCCTTCATATGAGGTGTGGAACTCAACTTATGGTCTTGGCAAGCAAAGGGTATTTTGGGCATTTGTGAATTACAGGTCATTTTAACCTATGTCCAAAACTCATACAAGGAGGCCTCAAATGGAAAAACTTACAACATCAAACTTGCTCCAAATGGGATTTTAAGTCTAGAAAGAAGGTCACAAATTATTGGAGAAGCTCATAACATGAAGTTGCATAATTGGTCAAAATATGAACTAAAATGGCTTATAAAGTGAATAAATTCAAGATGGAAAATGGTTTGGGAGATTTATGAATCCAAATGGAGACTTCCAATATATGATTTTGAATGGAAAAACAATTCTAAGAACAATGGTTCAAACACTTTTTTGAGTTTAGAAGGAAAAAAAGAAGTTATCTTTGGTTACTTGTAATTGAAGAAACATAACCAAAATGGATCAAAGTTGGAAAGCAAGGGAATGTGCAAGATGGATCTAGAATGTACCATTGGGGTCTATATATTCATGAAATGAGAATTTGGCAAGGGTTGGCTTCATTTGCACCAAGAATTTCACAAAATTCCCTCATTCTTTCTCTTTGAAGTTTCATTCCAATCTCACAAATTCTTCACAAAATCATCATCCACATCAATTCAATCTTGCTCCATCATCATCCTAGATCAGAATTGAAGCAAAGTTTTGGTGTGAATCATCCATTTTCGAGCACCTTTTTCATCAACATCAAAATTGAAGTTTCCATTGGACAGCATAATTCAAGCAAGGAATCACCAAAATATTGCAAACAGAATCAAGTACATCAAGGATTGATCAAGATCCAACACCTAGAAGCTTCAAATCCACGAATTCCATAGCTGTTTTCAAGATTTCACACCAGGTGAGTTTTCATTCAAACTGCTTGATCTAGTTAGTTTGGCATGTTGTTGTTAGTTTAGACATAATCTAGGTGGTTAGGAGAACAGTTAGGATGAATTTGGAGAGGATTGGTGACTATAGTTAGCAGGTGCAACAAACTGTTAGGGCTTAAATCTATTAGGTTAGTGCATTAGAATGTTAGGTTGATAGCACAGGTTAATCTCCATTAGGCATAGATTAGTTCAGGTCAAGTTTGAGGAAGAATTGAGTTGGTGCATATCAGTGTAATTTCATGGTGACCAGAGTTTGATACCATCGGGTTTGTTGATCTAGTGAATTTCAAAGCAATCTAGTGCCATAGGATTATAGAGGAAGAAATTCTGAGCATCTTTCATGTTGGAAGTAGGTTGATTCATGGCCTGGTGATGGAGAACCGAGAGCTCGAATTAGAGCGTGCATGGAGTTTCATGGAGCTGAAACCCTAAGTTTCAGAATCAGTGAGGAAGACGAAATCTGGACCCTTCAATTTATGTTAGACTCTTGACTGGGAGGGAGATCCTGTGGCTCACATTCAATCTGATTTGTGGAGGGAGATTGCATTGGCCAAAACGCACCGTTTCATTAATTGAAACGGGCGGGCCTGAGTTGATATGTGCTATCCCCACCCCAGAGTTAGGCCCAATTCCATTTTCAACGTGGTTTTATTTCTAGTTTCACCCCCCAGCTCGTTTTTAGTTTCATCCATTCTGAGTGTTTGCTGGGCCTTGTCCATAATTCGCTACCAACACCCCCCATTGTGTGGCCCATCCTGAATTGAACTGGAGCGAATTGATATTCATACCCCCTCCCTCATTTTAATTCATTTAATTTTTTAATTCCATTTTAATTTTTCATCAACTTCAAAAATTCATAATAAATGCATAAAAATTCATTTTCAATCCATTCTTTTTACAATATTTTCTTTAGAATGTCTAGAAAATTATAGAAAAATAAAATTGCATTTTTATTTTCATTTCATATTTTTTCCATATTTTCTAAATAAATGTCATATTAAATAGTTCATTTCATGCATCATTTTAATGATTTTTGTTCTCTTACATGCTTTAATATCTTTTGGTCATTCTTTTTATATTGTTTAGATGAGATATTCAACTTGTAGAAATATTTTAGTTCCCATTTTTAGGAATTAATTTTAGGTGATAAAAATAGGTTTGAACATCATGAACAGAACTAGGGTTTTAGGTGACAACTTAAGGAGTTTGATTTCATTTCCATTAGGACTTAGGATTTAACTAGATTAGTTATGGGACTATATGGGCTATGGGTAACTATTAGACCCCTTAGAAAAAGTCAGGATTCCCCTACTGCTATTAATACTGTCTGTATGTCTGATTGACTGGTGTGGTGTGCCCTCTGGGGATTTATTGCTTGCTTGCTTGGGTATTGGGTTTGTCTGGGGCCTTGGGGAAGCTGAAGATTTGAGGAGATAAAGACCATTGGAGATTCAAAGATTGAAGATCAACTGTCAGAGTTGAGGAGGAGTTTCTTGCTAGCAGATGCTGAGGAGACTAGGGTTTAGGAGCTAGGCAGAGCTCTAGACTAGAAAGCTTATTTCTCAAACATGGATTGCTTTGACTGCATCCATCCTTCCTCTATGATTCAAAGTCTCTTTCAAATATCCACCTCCTTCCTTTGGAAGGATCAGTGAATATATTTGAAAGATAGAACTTTTGAGAGGAGACTTTCTGCTTAATGTTAACAGTTGATGAACCACCATTGGTAGGTAATTAACTGTATAACATTCATTCACTTCACTCTTGTGACTGATCCATCATCCTGGAGGTTTGAGCTTGAAGAAAAGCTATTGCAGATGGAAGACTGATGATCAAAGCCCTTGCCTGAAAGCCATGAATATGGAGATTGATGCTTGTTGAAGCTTGTAACTGATTGGAGATTGCTTGAGGCCAGATGTTGATTCAGAGCTGCTGATGCTGTTTCTTTTGCTGTTGTATTTCATTTGCTGATGTATTGATTGGTTTTCTGAGTTGTATTGTTTGCTGTTTACCCTGCTGGGTTGAAAGTGAAGCCTGTTCACTTTTGCCTATTGTTTTCTAGGTTCGAGGTTGAGCGGGACTCCCTTGCCTCGCTTGTATTGCTGCATCCATGCATTTTACTGCGTTACTGTATATATCTGATATTGTTTCTGTTTCTGCCTATCCCATAGGATCTCTGTTTCTCTCTGTGCAAGAGAGGAGCATGATAGACACTAGGTCTTAACCCATGCATGATAACATTAGGTTAGTTTGATTCCCTTCGCAACCGTAGGTTAGAGTTCTGTCTCTTTCTTTCTCAAAACAAACAGAAAAACACATAAAGATTTCAAACACAATAAAAGACACTTCTTCCGTAAAAGAACGTGAACTCATCAAAGCGTCATTTTTGTCCACCGGGACTGCTAATCAAGAAACCCTTTTTCAGAAGGGGTAAAATCAACCAAGACAGGCTTGTGTCGTACGTGGCCCGAACTACGTTTGCTCTGATCTTCCATGCAGTGTGGAAGTACGTAGGCATAGGATGCGATATCCTAGCGAGCAACCTTCCCCTCCTTTCCCGTAGGTAGGCGAACTACGTTGACTCTGATTTCTCGTTCCAGACGAGAATACGTAGGCATAAAGTGCGATACTTTGCCGAGTCATTTTTATTTTCATTTTATTTTCTTTTTAACCCTTGACCTATAGTTTAGATAGAATAACAATCCATACCCGAAAACAAGCGTGGATCCCGTCGAGTACGACGGACGTGAGGGGTGCTAATACCTTCCCCTTGCGTAACCGACTCCCGAACCCCGGTTTTGGTTGCGATGACCATACCTTTCCCGTGTTGTGCGAGGTTTACTCTGAGCGTTTCCTTTCCCTCCCGTGGGATAAATAACGCACGGTGGCGACTCTTCTGTTCAGCCGGCGCCGATTTTCGCAGTAGCGACAGCTGGCGACTCTGCTGGGGATCCAACGTCCCCTGGCTGCTAAGGACTGCGATGGTTCTTATGCATTTGGGATCCAACGTCCCTTAAGAGAGTCAATCCTAGCGCTTGTTTTCCCGTCGAGGATTTTGTATGGAGTTATTGTATATTTCTAACCTTGTATTTTCAGCTTTGCATATGGATTATTATTGCTGTATTTGGGGTGTGACGGGTGTTCTGATATTGAGAGATAAGCCGGACCTGGGCTTGAGTGCACCTAGAATTAGCGTAGAAAGTAGTGGGCGCGTGCCGGCTTTGCTTGCATTAGTGTCTCATGAAATCTACACTCGGACGAGGTTCTTCTGGTTGGCTTCTTTTTCTACCCTTTGGGTCGAAGGGGTTGTTGGTCAGCTGAATTGTCGACTCCGGGGACCGATCATTTGGAAGTTGGCTGAGTGAGGCCTCTTCAGGAATTGATGATGCCACTCCTTCTGGGAATCGTATCATCAACCCTGAAAGTCTGTGACGCCGACGACCGCATAGGATGCCGTACCTTTGCCAGTTATAGGGCCACCCACCTGTGAGGGGATTTGGGGTTATGCAGGTAACTAGACCTTCAGATACCGGTTATTTCCTGATCAGAGATCCTGGTTATTTATGGAGAGTTATGAGGTCTGTCAGAGACCATTTGGAGAGTTATGAGGTCTGTCAGAGACCATTTGGAGAGTTATGAGGTCTGTCAGAGACCATTTGGAGGTGTGTTCTGAGGTCTGTCAGAGACCAATTGGAAATATGATTTGAGGTCTACCAGAGACCAGTGGGAATTATGGTTTGAGGTCTGTCAGAGACCAGTATTGGAGTTTTATTTTAGGTCTATCTGAGACCAGGGTTTGATGACTTCTGGATGGTCTATCTGAGACCTTTCTTGATTGGGTTTAGGCTATTCAGCTGCAGCTTTGGTCCCTGTTGCATGACACTTGCATTGCATTGCCTGCATATCCATTACCATTTGCATTTCACTAACGTGTGTCTGTGCTGCAGGTGCATTTGCATTTCCCTAGTTCTAGTGCCCGGACTTCTGAGTATTGATTATGGCTGGTTTGAGGAAAACAGTTGCGTATAAGCTGCCTTCACCTGATATTACTTCTTTGCTTGGTCTGATATCTCTTGCTGATGAAGGGGTTAGGAGAAGCTTCAGAATGAGCCATGGGAGATTACTGAGATTAGTCTGTAAGCCCACTGCTGATGAGATGAACGGGCTATACACCTTGATGCAGTTCTATGACCCCGCATTGAGATGCTTTACTTTTACTGACTTCATTCTAGGACCTACCATTGAGGAGTATGTGGAGTTTATCGAGCTTCCTGTGCAGAACAAAGTTCCCTTCATCCACTCTGCTGCTGAGCCCAAGTTGGAGGACTTAGCCAAAGCCTTGCATATGAACGCTGCAGATCTGTTATTGACTTCTTGGCTTGGGGTGCCAGGTTTCTCTCTGGATTTCTTAGTTGTCAAAGCTCGAGAATACACCAAGAACGGTTGTTGGGTGGTTTTCAATGCTATTCTGGCTTTATGCATCTATGGGATTGTGCTGTTTCCTAACTTGCCCAACTTTGTGGATTTGGATGCTTTCTATCTGTTTGCTGCAGGCAACCCAGTGCCAACTTTGATTGGAGACTTCTATCATTCATTGCACTACAAGAATGAAAACCGAAGAGGGAAAGTTGTTTACTGCTGTACTCCTCTGTTGAGTATGTGGTTCAAGAGTCACCTTCCCGCGAAGGGACCATTTGTAGACAGTGCAACCTCTGCTAGCTGGTCTGAACGCTTGATGAGGCTATCTTCCGAAGACGTTGTATGGTTTGATCGAGACCTGTTGGGATCTGAGCTCATCTTCAGTTGTTCGGGGTACCCTAATGTGCCGTTAATAGGAAGGAAAGGGTGTATCAATTACAACCCTTCTCTATTCATTCGCCAGTTCGGATATGCGCTGAAGAATCCACCTCAGGAGGAAGAAGTACAGGAGTCTCTGTACTTCACCGGAGATGTGAAGGGGGAGTTATTAGCCAAGTTGCAACATGCCTGGACGCGTATTAACCGCAAAGGGAAGCCACTGTTAGGTAAGAATGACTGTCAGGCCTATGCACCTTATAGAGTTTGGATTCAGGAGAGGGCTAGTCAGTTGAGGATGCCGTTTCCAGATGCACCAATTCTTGTTCCCGTTCCGGTAGCAGAGCCGACTACTGTTTCTAGAGAAGCCTATGAACAGGTTGTGAAGGAGAAAGAAGCCTTGATGAAGATCAACGAAGGGTTAGAGCAAGAGTTAGCCCAGGCACGCAGTGAGAAAAACAAGGCCGTATATGCTTTCCAACAACAGATTGAGCTGGTAAACAGGTTAGGAGCTGAGTTGACTGAGGAAAAGAAAAAGCGCGAACGTCTGGGGCAAGAGTTCAGAAGTTCCCATGACATGCTGGAAGCCAAAAAGAAAGCACTTGACGCAGCACACCGAGAGATATCTTCTTGCAACAAGACTTGGAATGCTACACTCACTAATAACAAGAAGAGGGAAGATAAGCTGAAGCAGCAAATTTCCGATCTCGAAGAGAAGTTGAAGTCTAGCATCAAGAAGTGTGAGGAGGAAGTGATGAACCGGTATAGCGTCCAGCACGCACTGAACAAGGCAATCAAATCCAGAGATGAAGCGGTGTCTCAGAAGCGAAAGCTAGAAGATTGCTTCGGAGAAGCAACCTGGGAAGAAACTGCTGAAGACGTACGCCGTGTTCTTAAGAGGAGAAACCAGCTTGTTGAAGGGCTGCTTGATCGACCAAGTCATCCGGAGACCAAGAAGTTGATAGAGGAGTATCAGACTTTTGGGAGGACTTGATCATTTCACGTAGTTATTTGTATGCTTTATTTGCATAGTGCTGACCATCACCAGGATTGTTGGTTGAGGTCATGCCTTCTTTGTACTCTCAGTGATATTGTACCCTGGGCTTATTGATTCTCCCTGCAATATATGAGGCTTTCTACGATCCAGCTCCGATATTCTTATTGTCAGCACTGTCACTGCACCGGCACCTTCGCACTAGAACTGGGGGAATGTACTTCCCTAACGCACAGACACCTTGCATTGCATTCATATACATATTGCATTACAGGTAATCTTTGAATGGCGTCTTATCTCCTGCTCTGTACCAGGTACTTAACAGGATTCCAGATCAACGTCCGCACCGCTATTCTACACGCTCCAACTGTCGGAAAGTCATGGACCAGATTCAGAACGAGATGCAGGATGTGCGCGAGAAGCTCGCCCTCTTCATGCAAACCATGGAAGCTATAGCAAAAGGGCAAGAGAATTTGCAGGCCATGGTCCTGCCTCTGTTGGCCCGCAACGCTGGTCATGGTAACGAAGACCATCAGTCTGTCCGGGTTGATACTGCTCATGGAGACGGCACTCCCACGCCAGTGGCTCCGCCTGTGGTCAATATACCTGCCGCTAATGTCAACAACGCTACCGCTGCTGCGAATGGTAACGTCGGAGTGGGAAATGATACTGCTGTCCATAATGTTGGGCTGGGTGATGTCAATTCGGGAGATAATCTCGGAGGCAATGGCTTTGTCAATACTGGGTTCGGATTCAACGATCAGGGATTCGACAACGCTGGCAAGTATGGCTGTAATGCTCAAGGCTTTGGGCAAGATGGTTATGGTATGCTCAATCAGGGTTACGGAGGCTTTGGAAACGGAAACGGTGCTGGATTTATGGCTTATGGTCCTGCTGGAGGAGTTCAAGGGTACGGCAACAGAGGCCGAGGTCCGGGGATGAATCAGAACAGAGCTGGACGTAATACTGCGTACGATGGGTACGGGGCTGGAAACGGTATGTGGCAAGAGGATCAACAGGAGGACGCCTTCTCTGGGGGAGGTTTTGAAGGGTCGATGGATGATTCTCAAAAGATCAGAATGCTGGAAGAGCAAATGAAGGGGGTCCTAAATCAGAGTGCTGTGGGATTGGACATGGCAACAATGGGCTTGGTACCTGGCTTGAGGGTGCCAATTAAATTCAAAGCTCCTGCGTTCGATAAGTACAAAGGAGACACATGTCCGAAGGTGCATGTACGAGCTTATTACAGAAAGATGTCTGCATACTCCACTGATGAAAGAATGCTAATGCATTTCTTTCAGGATAGTCTGTCAGGTCCTTCCCTAGAGTGGTACATGGGGTTGGAGCCAACTGATATCAAGACATGGAAGCAATTAGCAGAGGCATTTGTAGCCCATTACAAGTATAACAGCGACCTGGCGCCCAATCGGGTCCAGTTGGCCGGGCTTTCGCAGAAGAAGGGGGAGAGTTTTAAGGAGTACGCGCAAAGGTGGCGCGATATGGCTGCCAGGGTCCGTCCTCCTGTGGAAGATAAGGAAATGAATGATATGTTTGTTGGCACCTTCACAGGGCTGTTTCATGATATGCTGTTTCATACGTCTCTGGCCAGTTTTTCAGACCTGATTCTGATGGGTGAAAAGATTGAGCGTAATATTAAGCAAGGAAAGTTCCAAGTCGAGGAATCAACTGCGTCTGGCAGTAATAGGAAAGCTTATGGTGGGCGCCGTCAGGGCGAGGCAAGCGCGGTATTTGGAGTCCGAGGCCGAGGCCGAGACAGGGGAAGGAATCAATATCGTCCGCAGCAGCAGGTGTCGAGTGTTACAATCCCGTATCAACAGCAACCAATTCAGCAACAACAACCGGTTCAGCAGCAACCAATGCCACAGCAGCAGCAGCCTCAGCAGGGGGCACAGCAAGCTCAACGGAGATTTCAGGGTAATAAGCCGAGAAGGGTGTTTGAGAAGCCTCCCTCGACCTATGCTGATTTATTGCAGACATTGTTGGGATTGAATCTGGTGGAGAAAAGAACCCTGGCACCGATAACGGGAACTCCCCCGTTCGGTTACGATGCGAATAGGCACTGTGAGTTTCATTCTGGGGCCCCGGGCCACGATATAGAAGGTTGTCATGCTTTTAAGCACGTTGTGCAGGATCTCTTAGACAACAAGTCTATCAACTTCGGAACGGCAGTTCCGAATATAGTCCAGAAACCCATGCCTAATCATGGGGCGAATGTCGTGCTGACTGAGGAAGGTCTGAATCTGATTATGAATGTGGAGGATTTGAAGACGCCGCTGAGCGAAATAAAGAGCCGACTGTTGCAGGGAGGTGTTTACCCAGGATGTAATGAGTACTGCTTAGACTGTTGGGCCCTAGCTGGGGGGTGTGAGGATTTGAAGAAAGGCATTCAGGCCTTAATTGATGAAGGTATATTGCAGTTTGATCGAGCGGCAACTGATGAGCCTGCAGGGGCAGTAGTGGATAATCGGAGTGATGTGGCCACAGTGACGATTCCGCGGAAGACGATCACTATTGCAGCACCAGCTCAGCGCCCACCGATTACCATAACTAAAGCCGGGCCAATCCCGTATGAGAACACGAGAGCAGTCCCATGGTCGTATGGGCTGGAGGTGTATTGTGATGGGATTAAAATCGACGTTAACAAGCAGCCAGTGGAGATTGTGGATAATGTTGTCGGCTCAGGAGGCATGACGAGGAGCGGCAGGATCTTTATATCTCCTGAAGTGGAGGCCGAAAGGCTAGCGAAAGGAAAAGGGAAAGCGGTGGAGAATGTTCCGGTACAAGCCAATGAAAAAGAAGCAGCATCTAAGGATGTAGAAGAATTCATGCGCTTGATTCGAAAAAGTGATTATAAAATTGTGGAGCATCTGCAGCAGACACCGTCCAAAATATCTATCTTGTCATTGTTGCTGTGTTCGGAAGCTCACCGAAACGCTTTGTTGAAAGTCCTGGACACTTCTTTTGTACCCCAGGATGTCTCCGTAAATCAGCTAGAAGGAGTATTGGCACATGTGAATGCAGGCCACAGTCTGGGCTTTACCGATTTTGACTTGACTCCGAAAGGGAGGGATCATAATATGGCCTTACACGTGTCTGTGGAGTGTAGGGGATCAACAATGTCGCACGTACTGGTTGACACCGGATCGTCTTTGAACGTGCTGCCTAAGAAGGCTATGATGAAGCTGGATGTTCGAGGGATTTTGTGTACACCCAGTGATTTGGTAGTCAGAGCGTTTGACGGCACGCGGAGAACAGTCTTCGGATCGATTACCTTGCCTCTGCAAGTGGGGCCGGAAGTGTTTGCAACGGAGTTTTATATCATGGATATACAGCCTGCGTACAGCTGCTTGCTGGGAAGACCCTGGATTCATGGGGCAGGGGCAGTCACGTCTACCCTGCATCAGAAGTTAAAGTATATGGTTGGAGACAGCGTAGTCACCGTGTGCGGAGAAGAAGACATCCTGGTCAGCCATCTATCTTCGTTTAAATATGTGGAAGTCGACGGGGAAATCCACGAGACACCATGCCAAGCATTCGAAGGTTTGCGCATTAAGGACAAGGGTCCCGGGCCACGCAAAGTGCCAGAGATAGCTGTTTCATCGTATAAAGAAGCTCAAGCGCTAGTGGAAGCAGGAGAAGCCAGGGGCTGGGGCAAAGTGCTGGACATTCCGGTGAAAATGGACCGGTTCGGGCTGGGGTACCGACCGTCGTCATCAACTTCTTCCGTGGGGGCCCCTCATTTCAGAAAGTCAATCACCATCTCTGCCGGTGGAGTATGTCATGAATCTGTCAATGCTGCTTCAGAATCTGATGAAGGGGACAGCGACTGTGATATGGATGCCTGGATTCAGCCAAGCACGCCAGGACAAGGACTGTGCAACTGGTCTATTCAGGAGCTTGTTCCTGTGACTTTTAAACAGTAATGCTTTGCTTTATTAATTGTTGAATAATCTGATGTCTTGCCCGGGGCATCAGGATTTGCTTAGGGCTGTGTTGTTATAAACATTGTGCGTTAATCATTAAATAAATGGCGTTTTTTCGTGTGCAAATACTGTAATCCCTGTTTTTCCTGTTTTGTATTTTTCAATAAAATGGCAACGTGGTTATTCGCTTTATACGCATTTTGAAGCACTTAACCATTCCTTTTGCAGGATAACATTTTCAGATGACATCCTTGAGCCACCTATGACTCGTCCCGACTTCGAGCACCCGGTATTCCAGACCGAAGAAGAGGTTGTCGAAGATAGCGACGTTCCTGAAGAACTGTCTTGGTTAGTGAAGCAAGAGGAAAGAGCCATTCTGCCTCACGACGAGGTCATCGAAATTATCAATTTGGGGTCGGAAGGGGTTGAGAAAAATATTCGTATCGGGGCTGCGCTGCAGGGTGATATCAAGCGAAAACTGGTTGAAATGCTCCGAGAGTATAATGATGTATTCGCTTGGTCGTATCAAGATATGCCAGGGCTCGATACTGACATGGTTGTGCATCGCCTGCCACTGAAAGAAGACTGCCCGCCTGTCAAACAAAAACTTCGCAGAACTCGTCCAGATATGGCAATAAAGATCAAAGAGGAGGTTCAGAAACAGTGGGACGCTGGTTTCCTGGCTGTGACGAAGTATCCCTCATGGGTTGCCAACATCGTACCGGTGCCAAAGAAAGATGGCAAGGTTCGAATGTGCGTGGATTATAGAGATTTGAATAAAGCAAGCCCAAAAGACGATTTTCCACTTCCTCATATTGACGTATTAGTTGATAATACTGCTCAGTACTCCGTATTCTCCTTCATGGATGGCTTTTCAGGCTACAATCAAATTAAAATGGTGCCAGAGG
Source organism: Lathyrus sativus (assembly GCA_963859935.3). Lineage (NCBI taxonomy): Eukaryota > Viridiplantae > Streptophyta > Magnoliopsida > Fabales > Fabaceae > Lathyrus > Lathyrus sativus. The sequence goes on from OZ012737.1 coordinate 509,278,509, forward strand.
ATATGGAGAAGACTACTTTCATAACGCCGTGGGGAACATTCTGCTACAAAGTGATGCCCTTTGGTTTGAAAAATGCTGGGGCAACATATCAGCGCGCGATGACGACTCTCTTTCATGACATGATGCATAAAGAGATCGAAGTTTATGTTGATGATATGATTGCCAAATCCCAGACAGAGGAAGAGCATCTGGTGAATCTGTTGAAGTTGTTTAAAAGACTTAGGAAGTTCAGGCTGAGGCTGAACCCTAACAAATGCACCTTCGGGGTGAGATCGGGTAAACTGCTGGGGTTTATCGTAAGCGAAAGAGGCATAGAGGTCGATCCTGCTAAAATAAAAGCGATTCAAGAAATGCCGACGCCTAAAACAGAGAAAGAGGTGCGCGGGTTTTTAGGGAGGTTGAACTACATTGCCCGGTTCATATCTCACCTAACGGCCACGTGTGAACCATTGTTCAAGCTGTTGAAGAAAGATCAAGCTGTAATGTGGAACGAAAATTGTCAAAAGGCGTTCGACAAAATAAAGAAGTATTTGCAGGAGCCTCCTATTTTGATACCCCCGGTGGCAGGGAGACCCTTGATCATGTATTTGACGGTTCTTGAGGGAAGCATGGGTTGTGTTCTCGGTCAACACGACGAGACAGGGAGAAAAGAGCATGCGATCTATTACTTGAGCAAGAAATTTACAGACTGTGAATCTCGATACTCAATGCTGGAGAAAACTTGTTGCGCGCTAGCCTGGGCCGCCAAGCGTTTGAGGCAGTACATGCTGAATCATACAACCATGCTCATCTCGAAGATGGATCCTATCAAATATATATTCGAAAAGCAGGCGTTGTCAGGTAGAATTGCCCGTTGGCAGATGGTCTTGACTGAATATGACATTCAATACGTCTCGCAAAAGGCTATAAAGGGGAGTGTGCTGTCTGAGTATCTGGCGGAGCAGCCTATTGAAGAGTACCAGTCGATGAGATTTGATTTTCCTGACGAGGATATCATGTATCTCAAGATGAAGGATTGTGAAGAGCCGTTACCAGACGAAGGACCAGAGCCGGGGTCCCAATGGAAAATGATATTTGACGGAGCTGTGAATGCTTATGGTAGCGGAATAGGGGCAATTATCACTACGCCACACGGGTCGCACATCCCGTTTACTGCCCGATTGACCTTTGCCGTTACCAACAATGAGGCCGAATACGAAGCTTGTATAATGGGGCTTGAAGAAGCCATTGATTTGCGAATCAAACATCTAGACGTATACGGAGACTCAGCTCTGGTGGTGAATCAGATCAAAGGGGAATGGGAGACACGTCAGCCCAATTTGATACATTACATGAATTATGCAAGGAGATTGTTGCCTTTCTTCGACAGAGTTGAGTTGCATCACGTGCCGCGGGCAGAAAATCAAATGGCTGACGCCCTTGCCACTTTGTCTTCTATGTACAAGGTCAATTTCTGGAACGAAGCTCCCCAAATCACTATCTCTCGGTTGGACAGGCCAGCTTATGTATTTGCTATTGATGAAGCGTCTGATGACAAACCGTGGTATTTTGATATCCTTAATTTCCTGAAGAACAAGGAGTATCCGGCTGGGGCATCCAGTCAAGATCAGAAGACTCTCAGGAGATTAGCGGGCAATTTCTATTTGAACCCGGATGGCGTCTTGTACAGAAGAAACCATGACTTGGTGTTGTTGCGTTGTGTAGACGAGAAAGAGGCAAAGCTTCTCATGGAGGAAATTCACGAAGGTGTCTTCGGTACGCATGCTGGTGGACATGCTATGACGAGAAAGCTGCTGAGGGCAGGTTATTTTTGGCTGACGATGGAAACTGATTGTTTCAAGTTCGCGAGAAAGTGCCGCAAGTGCCAAATTTATGCTGACAAGATACACGTGCCTCCGAGTCCTCTAAATGTGATGTCATCTCCATGGCCATTCTCGATGTGGGGAATCGATATGATCGGAAAGATCGAGCCGACGGCTTCTAATGGGCATCGGTTCATTCTAGTAGCAATCGATTACTTCACCAAGTGGGTGGAAGCGGCGTCTTACGCAAATGTAACGAAGCAAGTGGTGGCTAGATTCATCAAGAGAGATATCATTTGCCGATATGGGATTCCCGAGCGGATAATCACGGATAACGGTTCAAACCTGAACAACAAAATGATGAAGGAGCTCTGTCAGAATTTCAAGATCGAACAATGATGAATGGCGCTGTCGAAGCGGCCAATAAGAATATCAAGAAGATCGTCCAGAAAATGGTGGTGACTTATAAAGATTGGCATGAAATGCTACCTTTCGCTTTGCACGGTTATCGTACGACGGTACGCACATCAACCGGGGCAACTCCGTTCTCGTTAGTATACGGAATGGAAGCGGTATTACCATTGGAAGTTGAGATCCCTTCTCTGAGGGTGTTGCGAGACGTTCAGCTGGACGAGGCAGAATGGGTAACGAATAGATTGAACCAACTGAGTTTGATGGATGAGAAGAGGCTAGCTTCTCTGGCATACGGTCGTTTGTACCAAAGACGAATGAAGAAAGCGTACGACAAGAAGATACTTCCGCGAAGCTTTCAGACGGGCGACCTTGTGCTGAAAAGGATTCTCCCACCGCAAGCAGATCACAGGGGCAAGTGGACCCCCAACTACGAAGGGCCATACGTTGTCAGTAAGGTCTTTTCAGGAGGAGCGTTGTTGTTGTCCACCATGGACGGAGAAGACTTTGCGTCACCTGTGAATTCGGACGCAGTTAAAAAATACTTTGCTTAAAATAGACCCGCTGGACAAAAAAAAAGAGAGTCCAGGCAAAAATGGGGCATCCTGGCGAACCAAAAACAGAATAAAAAGGTTCGGGCAAAATTTAGGGATAAAATTGAAAAATGTACACCCGCGAAGTTGAAAACCTACACTGGGCGGCTTCGGCAAAAAAGGGTATCCCGGTGAACTGAAAACCCGTAAAGGGCGGTTCACGCAAAAGTTAGGGATTTGAAAAGCAAATGACTGCGGTCCGAATTTGACATTGCACTGAGCATCAATGCGGGAGAATACATTGGAGGAGTCAGTTATCGGATACAACCTCTTCAGAAGTGGGGATACCGGGAAAGCATTGGAGTCGGACGAGTCATAGGAGGATCAGTTCGTGGTGTTCATCTGCATCCAGTTGCCGACATGTGTACAAAATTTAATTTGTCAATATTTATGCTTCTTGTGCATACTTATGTATTTGCTTTGCGTAGCTTCCTCTTTTCAGGAGTTACATCCCGTGTACAGAAAACTCCGCCCATTCAGGGGCCCAATTAATGAAAATGTGTTATTCAGTACTTGATGCCTGTTCTTTACTGTTTTTGTGCATGATAAAACGCCTAAGTTTGATGAAACTAGCATGAGTATAACATCACTGGCTCTTGCCAACAATTGATAAAGCTTTGAATTAATTGAGTGTAACGTCACTAACCTGAATTGATTTGATTGCACAGGCTTGTCGTGTCTTGTTTGCGTTGTTGCAGGTCTCATAACCATACGAGGATATGATCAAAAGATGGCGATAACGAAAGACTAGATCCCCACGCAGGTCATGCATGTTTTTCCTGAAGAAGGATAGAATTCCCCAGCTAGCCGTAGCTTATCCAAAGGACGTGCTCCAGAAAAGTTATTCGTCCTCAGCAGAGTTTGGCGATTCCAAGATCGTAAGGCTGTATTCAGACAGGTTCATCTTTTCCCGCAGGGTCATGCACTCTTCCCCAGTGGAGTCAGTTAACTTTCCCCTAGAGAATCATCCCGTCCCCAGTGGAATTCTCTTTGCAAGTGTTTTCATTCCTTCCAGTGGAACTCGAAGATCAAGACTCTCCGAAGCAGAGTTGATGGTGATTCCTGTCATTTATTTCGTCAGAGATACTGGTGATATCAGTTCACGTTCCAGCAGATAGTCCAATCGAACTATGCGCATCTGCTATTTCCCAGCAAAGTTGTTTTCCCCAGCAGGGGGTTACCTCAACAAGGTGTGGTGAGTTCCCAATTTCCCAGCAGGGGATGACTTCACCCTTCCAGCATTTATTTTGCTGGAATAATTCTGTAGCATCTGGCTATCCCCGACGGAGTCGGCATTATCCTTCCAGCATTTATTTTGCTGAAGCAGGTTCTGTACTTTAGCAGTTCAGGTGGAGAGAGCTCTTGCTCAAATGAATTACCAAACACTCAAGATTTCGACGTGGGACATCCAATGTCAGTTTTGGCTGTATTCCCCACAGAGTTATCATGATGAAGTTTCTCTTTGTCTCCGAGCAGAGTCATTTATGCAAATGTCTCTTATTTTCCCCACCAGAGTTGCCAGGATAAGTGTCTCCTTATCCCCCAAGCAGAGTTTGTCGTCATCAACGGGTCCCATGAGTCAGAATTTCAGAGGCCACCGCCGGTTATCAGAGCAGGCGTTCGATAGTTTGGTTTCCAGACATCCCCAATAGAGTTCATCTCAAAGTCGCTGTCACGTCAGTGCTAAGAAGTTTGTGGGTAAGGATCATTGGAGAACTAAGTCCTGACGTGGACAATTTACTCCTATATTGACGGGTTTTCTTCAAAAGTGGGCGTCCTAACGTGGACAGGTTTATTTTCTTGGATTGGTGAGGTGTGTTAGTCCTATCGTGGGCAGATTCGAGTTCTCGAAATTAGTGGGATGGGAGGTCATGACGTTGACGAAAGTGATTACGCTTTGTGTTGGTGTCCTGACGTGGACAAGTTATTTCCCCAGTGGGTCGAGGGTGTGAGTCCTTACGTGGACAAGTCTTATTTCCTCAGCGGGTCGAAGACGCCTGAGTCCTAACGTGGACAAATCAAGACGAGATCAGTGTCCTTACGTGGACAAATCAAAGAAACTATTATTCCTAACATGGAGAAGTGGGTCCTAACGTGGACGATGTAATCCTTACGCGGACATATCAACAGAAGTGATTCTTAACGGGGAAAGAGTGGAGTCCTTACGTGGACAAATTGAGATGGCATTCCTTACGTGGAAAAATTTAGTCCTGACGCGGACAAATCGCAAAGAAGTTGGCGTTCCTTACGTGGAAAGATCAGAGTCCTTACGTGGACATATCAAGAGCATTCCTCACGTGGAAGGAAAATGGTTTCCTTACGTGGAAAGACGAGTTTATTCCTTACGTGGAAAGATTAGAGTCCTTACGCGGACATATCACGATTGATTCCTGACGTGGAAAGAAAGTAGATTATTCCTGACGTGGAAGAGTTTAGTCCTGACGCGGACAGATCAAAGAAGATATTCCTATTGTGGAAGAAGAAGTTTATTCCTTACGCGGGGAAATTGGAGTCCTTACGTGGACAGACGTGGAAAGTCGAGCCCTGACGTGGACAGGTTTAGAACCAGAATTGAATTCCTTACGTGGAAAGATTGAAGTCCTGACGCGGACATGTCAAGTGGTAGTGGAGTCCTTACAAGGACAGATTGATATAGTTCTCCTTATGTGGAAAGAAGATTGCTTCCTGACGTGGAAAGATGAAAGATGTAGTCCTGGCGTGGACAGATGCAGAAGAAATGATTCCTGATGTGGACAAGTGTTACGCCTAACGTGGAAGTATTTTATTCCTAACGTGGACGATTCAGTTTATGGAAATGCAGACGAATTATCCCCAGCGGAGTTGTCGAGATTTTTCTGGGTTAACAGCAAGTGGAGTCCTAACGTGGACAGGTTTTAGTTGAGATTTCTTCGTATTGATGACGGACGGAGTCCGAACGTGGACAAGCAAGCAATCTGTGATGACAGAATCCTCTTCAGAACGATGAAGACAATCCCCGGCACAGTCGCACGAGATCAGTGGGTTACTGTAACAGTCATATTCAGCTGATGAGCGTCGTTCCTCAAGCAGGAGCGCAATTTATTTTTGCGGTTGGCAAATTTCTGGTTTCACTAGTATTCAACCGTCTCGTACCGCGAATGTCTGAAGGCTCCGGGCTCTTCATCCAATCGGGTCCAAGTCGCTTGAATAGGGGCAGCTGTTGCACCCTAAAATTTGCCCAACCTTACTCCTTGGGTTTATGTTTCAATGTCATTAGCATTTGCATATAGAGTCATGTGCATAGACTAACCATCTGCATAGCATAAGCATAGCAAGTCATTCAACAGGGGACCAATCATTATTCTCATCTCTAGAGACCTATCAAGAGGTTATTATCCTAATTCCACCTTATTCAAGTCATCAGTAAAGAATTTGAAAGCAAAGAGTTCAACAGATCAAGCCTTGAGTCCATCTCCTAGCTGAGGGTATCTGAGGATCAACAAGAGGGTTATGAGCTGTGAATTGAAGGCATGGAGAATATCTAAACATCTTGAGAGACTTATAAAGTCATTTGGAGAAGAAAACAAGTCATTGATGAGAGCACAAGAGCTATAGTTGAAGACAGTCAACTAGGGTTTCATCTGGGTCAACCCTAGGTCAACCCTAGGTCAATTGACTGATTTAAGGGGCATTCAAGTCTATGGGAGAGATGTGGGGTTCATCATTGAACATATGAAGAAGGATATGGAGATATGCCAAGGAGAATTCAAGAGAAATCAAGGAGAAGAGGAGTTACTAAATTAGGGTTTCTCTGTAAAATCCCCTAGTTTAGGTCAAATTTCCAAGCAAGATAAGTCAAAATGCTAGCTTCAAATGGCTTCTTGGCCAACATGAAACTTGTAGAGGATCTCAAGACCTTTAATTTGAGTGGTGGAAGGCATCAAGGAGATTTATAGAACTCAAGTTATGGTCCTTGCAAGTTACAGGTCATCTGAGGTATCTGAATTTTTGTCTGTGAAAGTGACTTGACTTCCAAGCTAGTTTTGCCCCTCAAGGAGATTTCAAATGAATTCTTGGTCAACATAAGAATTGTTCCTCATTGTCTTAGCTTTCTAGAATGGTATAGTATGCCTTCATATGAGGTGTGGAACTCAACTTATGGTCTTGGCAAGCAAAGGGTATTTTGGGCATTTGTGAATTACAGGTCATTTTAACCTATGTCCAAAACTCATACAAGGAGGCCTCAAATGGAAAAACTTACAACATCAAACTTGCTCCAAATGGGATTTTAAGTCTAGAAAGAAGGTCACAAATTATTGGAGAAGCTCATAACATGAAGTTGCATAATTGGTCAAAATATGAACTAAAATGGCTTATAAAGTGAATAAATTCAAGATGGAAAATGGTTTGGGAGATTTATGAATCCAAATGGAGACTTCCAATATATGATTTTGAATGGAAAAACAATTCTAAGAACAATGGTTCAAACACTTTTTTGAGTTTAGAAGGAAAAAAAGAAGTTATCTTTGGTTACTTGTAATTGAAGAAACATAACCAAAATGGATCAAAGTTGGAAAGCAAGGGAATGTGCAAGATGGATCTAGAATGTACCATTGGGGTCTATATATTCATGAAATGAGAATTTGGCAAGGGTTGGCTTCATTTGCACCAAGAATTTCACAAAATTCCCTCATTCTTTCTCTTTGAAGTTTCATTCCAATCTCACAAATTCTTCACAAAATCATCATCCACATCAATTCAATCTTGCTCCATCATCATCCTAGATCAGAATTGAAGCAAAGTTTTGGTGTGAATCATCCATTTTCGAGCACCTTTTTCATCAACATCAAAATTGAAGTTTCCATTGGACAGCATAATTCAAGCAAGGAATCACCAAAATATTGCAAACAGAATCAAGTACATCAAGGATTGATCAAGATCCAACACCTAGAAGCTTCAAATCCACGAATTCCATAGCTGTTTTCAAGATTTCACACCAGGTGAGTTTTCATTCAAACTGCTTGATCTAGTTAGTTTGGCATGTTGTTGTTAGTTTAGACATAATCTAGGTGGTTAGGAGAACAGTTAGGATGAATTTGGAGAGGATTGGTGACTATAGTTAGCAGGTGCAACAAACTGTTAGGGCTTAAATCTATTAGGTTAGTGCATTAGAATGTTAGGTTGATAGCACAGGTTAATCTCCATTAGGCATAGATTAGTTCAGGTCAAGTTTGAGGAAGAATTGAGTTGGTGCATATCAGTGTAATTTCATGGTGACCAGAGTTTGATACCATCGGGTTTGTTGATCTAGTGAATTTCAAAGCAATCTAGTGCCATAGGATTATAGAGGAAGAAATTCTGAGCATCTTTCATGTTGGAAGTAGGTTGATTCATGGCCTGGTGATGGAGAACCGAGAGCTCGAATTAGAGCGTGCATGGAGTTTCATGGAGCTGAAACCCTAAGTTTCAGAATCAGTGAGGAAGACGAAATCTGGACCCTTCAATTTATGTTAGACTCTTGACTGGGAGGGAGATCCTGTGGCTCACATTCAATCTGATTTGTGGAGGGAGATTGCATTGGCCAAAACGCACCGTTTCATTAATTGAAACGGGCGGGCCTGAGTTGATATGTGCTATCCCCACCCCAGAGTTAGGCCCAATTCCATTTTCAACGTGGTTTTATTTCTAGTTTCACCCCCCAGCTCGTTTTTAGTTTCATCCATTCTGAGTGTTTGCTGGGCCTTGTCCATAATTCGCTACCAACACCCCCCATTGTGTGGCCCATCCTGAATTGAACTGGAGCGAATTGATATTCATACCCCCTCCCTCATTTTAATTCATTTAATTTTTTAATTCCATTTTAATTTTTCATCAACTTCAAAAATTCATAATAAATGCATAAAAATTCATTTTCAATCCATTCTTTTTACAATATTTTCTTTAGAATGTCTAGAAAATTATAGAAAAATAAAATTGCATTTTTATTTTCATTTCATATTTTTTCCATATTTTCTAAATAAATGTCATATTAAATAGTTCATTTCATGCATCATTTTAATGATTTTTGTTCTCTTACATGCTTTAATATCTTTTGGTCATTCTTTTTATATTGTTTAGATGAGATATTCAACTTGTAGAAATATTTTAGTTCCCATTTTTAGGAATTAATTTTAGGTGATAAAAATAGGTTTGAACATCATGAACAGAACTAGGGTTTTAGGTGACAACTTAAGGAGTTTGATTTCATTTCCATTAGGACTTAGGATTTAACTAGATTAGTTATGGGACTATATGGGCTATGGGTAACTATTAGACCCCTTAGAAAAAGTCAGGATTCCCCTACTGCTATTAATACTGTCTGTATGTCTGATTGACTGGTGTGGTGTGCCCTCTGGGGATTTATTGCTTGCTTGCTTGGGTATTGGGTTTGTCTGGGGCCTTGGGGAAGCTGAAGATTTGAGGAGATAAAGACCATTGGAGATTCAAAGATTGAAGATCAACTGTCAGAGTTGAGGAGGAGTTTCTTGCTAGCAGATGCTGAGGAGACTAGGGTTTAGGAGCTAGGCAGAGCTCTAGACTAGAAAGCTTATTTCTCAAACATGGATTGCTTTGACTGCATCCATCCTTCCTCTATGATTCAAAGTCTCTTTCAAATATCCACCTCCTTCCTTTGGAAGGATCAGTGAATATATTTGAAAGATAGAACTTTTGAGAGGAGACTTTCTGCTTAATGTTAACAGTTGATGAACCACCATTGGTAGGTAATTAACTGTATAACATTCATTCACTTCACTCTTGTGACTGATCCATCATCCTGGAGGTTTGAGCTTGAAGAAAAGCTATTGCAGATGGAAGACTGATGATCAAAGCCCTTGCCTGAAAGCCATGAATATGGAGATTGATGCTTGTTGAAGCTTGTAACTGATTGGAGATTGCTTGAGGCCAGATGTTGATTCAGAGCTGCTGATGCTGTTTCTTTTGCTGTTGTATTTCATTTGCTGATGTATTGATTGGTTTTCTGAGTTGTATTGTTTGCTGTTTACCCTGCTGGGTTGAAAGTGAAGCCTGTTCACTTTTGCCTATTGTTTTCTAGGTTCGAGGTTGAGCGGGACTCCCTTGCCTCGCTTGTATTGCTGCATCCATGCATTTTACTGCGTTACTGTATATATCTGATATTGTTTCTGTTTCTGCCTATCCCGTAGGATCTCTGTTTCTCTCTGTGCAAGAGAGGAGCATGATAGACACTAGGTCTTAACCCATGCATGATAACATTAGGTTAGTTTGATTCCCTTCGCAACCGTAGGTTAGAGTTCTGTCTCTTTCTTTCTCAAAACAAACAGAAAAACACATAAAGATTTCAAACACAATAAAAGACACTTCTTCCGTAAAAGAACGTGAACTCATCAAAGCGTCATTTTTGTCCGTCGGGACTGCTAATCAAGAAACCCTTTTTCAGAAGGGGTAAAATCAACCAAGACAGGCTTGTGTCGTACGTGGCCCGAACTACGTTTGCTCTGATCTTCCATGCAGTGTGGAAGTACGTAGGCATAGGATGCGATATCCTAGCGAGCAACCTTCCCCTCCTTTCCCGTAGGTAGGCGAACTACGTTGACTCTGATTTCTCGTTCCAGACGAGAATACGTAGGCATAAAGTGCGATACTTTGCCGAGTCATTTTTATTTTCATTTTATTTTCTTTTTAACCCTTGACCTATAGTTTAGATAGAATAACAATCCATACCCGAAAACAAGCGTGGATCCCGTCGAGTACGACGGACGTGAGGGGTGCTAATACCTTCCCCTTGCGTAACCGACTCCCGAACCCCGGTTTTGGTTGCGATGACCATACCTTTCCCGTGTTGTGCGAGGTTTACTCTGAGCGTTTCCTTTCCCTCCCGTGGGATAAATAACGCACGGTGGCGACTCTTCTGTTCAGCCGGCGCCGATTTTCGCAGTAGCGACAGTTATTGATTGTTGTTGAAGAAAAAGTGACACACTTCCCTCTTACATAAACCTTGCCAAACTCCTTTGATTTCCTATCAGTACATTCTTCTGATAGGTTAACTATGAATTCCTTGACAAGTAATTCATAGCAGTGAGAGAATTGAGTGACTGTTTTTATTAGCCAAGCATCATGAATAAGATTCATGACCTCTTTATTTTCAAGAGCATTCTGAGCTAGCTCTCTCTCCAATGCTAGCCTCTTCTGAAATACATATTTCCATCTATTGACACATGAGGGATAATGAAATGAAATGTTTTCAATAGGAACATCAGGGACACTAGCAACAAGTTTGCTAGTGGTTGGTTTCTTCTTTGATGGAATGTCAGATACATCTTCAACATCATCTGAGATAGATTCAGATTCAGTACTAGATTGAACCTTCCTCTTCTTTGGAACCACTTTGCTCCATGCTTTGGTAGGGCCAACAGGGGTACTCTTGGCTACAGCCTTCTTCTTGGGGGTACTCTGCCCAGCTTCCTTCTTCCCTTTCCTCGTCACGGGCCTTTTGGCTATGCTAGGATTTATCTTGGCTATCAGATCATTATCTGAATACTTATCAAGGTCTACTATATCAGATCATTATCTGAATACTTATAAAGGTCTACTATATCAGCCTCGTCATCATTTTTTTCACCTTGCATGTTAACATGCATATTATCATAACCTTGACCCTTGTTATTATCCTCTTTTGAAGTGATTTCCAATGTTTCAACATTGTGAGTGACATCAGTTTGGTCATCCAGATGAGGAGCAGGACCCTCAGTGTTAGGGGGAATGGTTATATTTAGTGCCCTGGCTACCATATTAGCAATGGTGTTGTGGGTTAGCCTAGCTTCTTCCCCCATTGATATCATCATGAGGAATAGATGTTAAAGAATGAGGAGCTTGACCTAAGACTAGTTCTTTAGATCTTCTTGCATGTATGGTTCGATGTTTCTTCACCATCAGTCCTTCTAGGGTTAGCATTCTCAGGGGTTCTATCTCAAGAATCTGGTTAAGGTTACTAGACTCAGTTCTAGTACCAGAATCTGAATCAACGATGTTGGACATTCTCTTGGAAGGAATCGATTTTGTATGTTGAGACATTCTTGAAGACTTTGATCGTGAGAGAGAGAGAGAGAGAGTTTTATGTGCTTGTTGGAAGGGGTATGGAAGATGAAAAGTTTGTATGGACACCAAAAGGGAAAGACGTATTCAATGTATGAGCTAGAGAGGCAATATTGCACAATGGGAGGGAACTTAATGTATTGACCAATCACCAAGTGATTCATTTCAAAATTACAATTCCCTATTACCATTAATTGCTAAAATTCCTCATTAAGGCAAGTCCTCAAATTGCTTTGTGAATTTTAAAATTGAGTAGCCTTGAGACCTCTTGTAACCATGTCAGCACTATGTAGATCAGTGTTCCCAAGCTTCACACGAACCTTTCCAAATTGATGCATGTTATCCCTATTCCTGGTTCTGACAAACTGACTTGAGTTCCGATTGATGTTACTCTTAATGTCACAATCTAATGTCATGACATACGGAGTGACATTGCTCCTTTTGTGCTGGGCATCTTTCATGGACTCCATCAAGTTCCAGTATAATAGATCTAGATTTCTATGACATCCATTATTTGGATGTGCTGTCTGGGCATGCCTGTCATCTTCACATTTTCCATAGCATGTTCTTCCATCTAGAGGTAACTTTGGAGTTCCTCTTACTGATTCCTTGGATATGGTCTTCTTCATCCTTTGAAGATGACTACCTTTTTCCAACCACAGTTGATCCTTCTTTTCTTCATTGATCAAGACAGTTAGGTTACTTTTGGGCTCCCATAAGTAACAATTATTCTTGGCTCTAGATCCCCTCATGACTTCCTCACCTTCTTCATTGCTGACAACATATTTACCCTTGTTAAATTTGACATTTAGGCCTTGGTCACAAAGCTGACTTATACTTATAAGATTTACAGTCAGTCCTTTAACCAACATGACGTTCTCCAGTTCTGGAATACCAGGGCAATCTAGTTTTCCAGCACCTTTGATTTCTCCTCTAGATCCATCACCAAATGTGACATGACTTGAGGAATGAGGTTTGATGTTTACCAAAAGGTTCTCCATTCCAGTCATATGTCTAGAGCAGCCATTGTTAAAATACCAGTCTTCTTTAGTTGGCATTCTTAGAGAGGTATGAGCTACTAGAGCAACCTTCTTGGCAACCCACAGTTGTTTCTTGACAGGAGCATCCTTCTTGGGTTTATCATGATGTTGTTTCTTGACATGAGCACCCTGTTTGGATTTTCCTTGATAAGGATGACTAGGAAATCCATGTAGCCAGAAACAGAAAGGTTTAATGTGTCCAAGTTTTCCACAGTAATAACTCATATACCCTTGGAATTTTTTCTTGGTTTGGTTCCAGCTTTTGTTTCTCTGATGTTGTGACATTGGTCGTGACATCCATTTTGACCTCTGAGTTTCAGGATTTGGCCTCTTAAACCCTAAGATGGGTTTCTATTCACCAACAAATCCCAGTCCAGACATGTTTCCAACTTTCTAACCACTCAGTAGAATTTTTTCTAGAGTGTCAGTCCCAGGGTTCAGCATCCTTATAGATTTTGCCATCTGCTCCATTTTAGATTCCAACAAGCTTACTTCACTTTTGAGAGAGCCTATTGTTGCAAGATTCTCCTTCTTCTCAGTCTTTAATTCCCTTATGCACTTCTTCTATTGCTCTACTTGCTGATATAATTCTATACTTCTGATGTGTAGCTTTTTATATGAAGCTGCAAGCTCATCAAAAGTCAGCTCATCCTCACTTGAGTCATCATCATATGTGCATACACTAGTCAGAACAGTGACATGTTTGGCAGACTCTTCTTCTGATCCACTTTTGGAGTCTCCATCAGACCAGGTGACACTCAGGCCCTTCTTCTGCTTCTTGAGAAAGGTGGGACATTCAACTCTAATATGTCCATATCCTTCACATTCATGACATTGAACCCCTCTGCCTTGGTTAGATTTATCTTCAGAGTTACTCCTTCTGCTGATGTCAGAAGAGCTGTTCTTGGCATAAGGTTTTAACTTATGATCTATTCTTTTGATCAGTTTGTTAAATTGTCTTCCAAGCAAAGCTATTACTTCTAACAAATTCTCCTCATTTTCACCATTGTCTTCTTCTGAGTCATCTGCAGTGTTTGAGACAAGAGCTATGCTTTTGTTCTTTTTCTCCGCAACCTGATCATATATTCTTACCTCAAAGGTTTGGAGAGAACCAATGAGTTCATCCACCTTCATATTGCATATGTCCTGAGCTTCTTCAATGGCAGTGACCTTCATGGCAAGCCTTTTAGGCAAAGATCTGAGAATCTTCCTCACAAGCTTTTCTTCAGACATCGTTTCTCACAAGGCTCCTGAAGTATTTGCAATCTCAAGAATATTCATGTAGAATTCATGAATTGTCTCATCCTTCTTCATTTTCAGATTTTCAAACTTGGTGGTAAGCATTTGTAGTCTTGAAATCTTGACTTTTGAGGTTCCCTCATGAGTTGTTTTGAGAGTGTCCCAAACCTCTTTAGCCAGTTCACAATGATGCACCAGTCTGAAAATGTTCTTGTCTATACCATTAAATAAGGCATTCAAAGCCTTAGAATTCCCAAGAGCCAAGGCATCTTGCTTTTTGTTCCATTCCTCTTCAGGAATCAACATAGATACTCCATCTTTATCAGTCTTCACTGGATGTTCCCATCCCGAGTTTGCAGCTCTCCATGCCTTATTGTCTAAAGACTTCAAGAAGGCAATCATCCTAGGTTTCCAGTAGTCATAATTTGAGCCATCCAAAATTGGTGGTCTATTTGTGAATCCTATATCTTTATCCATAGTACTAGAATTTATCTTCCCTAGATCTCACCCAGAAAATAATAGGCAGGGTTCCTGCTCTGATGCCAATTGAAATTCTGGCAACCACTCTGTTGATGTTATCAGGGATGTTATGACATCCACTGTAACACAGACTACTGAACTTAATAACAAGTTGTAAAAGAAAACAGTAAATAACACAAGTAATTGTTTACCCAGTTCAGTGCAAACCACACTTACATCTGGGGGCTACCAAGCCAGGGAGGAAATTCACTATTAGTAGAATTAATTCAGAGTCAAACAACCCGTTTGCACTCTTTACTTAAGACCTACCCAATGACACTTCAGCCTAGAACCCACTAGACCTGAGTTACCAACTCACTCCCCCTCAATCACCACAGTGATACAAACCAATACACAATTACAAATGAGATTTGAAGACACACTTCAAACACACATTGATCTTGCTTCACAGTTTTGATCAAGAGACACAACACCCTTGCTTAAAAGCTTTGAGTGACACAATGAACAACACAGTTCATAAACACTAAACCAAGCAATCATACAGCAGCCAATTGCTTGGCATACAAGCATCCTAAGACACAATACACACGTGAAGAACATAACTTCTTCACTCATAAAACACACTCTTCAATCTCTGCTTAATTAGGATTGATCCTCTCTTATTTATAGCAGCAGATTATCTTTCGGCCTTTGTGCAGAATTTAGGTTTACCCAAGATAAACCACTCTTCATGAATCTGCGCACTTACCATTTAGGTCAGGGACATTATATGCTATCTTTAATTTCGCCTGAGATAACTTAACCTTCCTAAAATATTTCCTGAAGTATAGCTTGAGCTGATACATGAATCATACCAGAAAACTAAATTGCACGCCCTGATGTCATACGCTTGATGTCATAACATCCAGCATGACATCCACCTTAACTTACTCACCTCTTATCCTGCAGAACACTCTTCATGTATATCATAACATTAGTCATGATATTCATACATACTCCAATGTTTTGCCACAAAATGCAGCCAATCAAAAGCATCTACACTATATATAAGTAATTACGCTAAAACTAATAAACAATCTAAAAGCCCAATAAACTATATAACTAACCAAAGAAAAAGGGGAAGATAATTAAGTTTCTAATACTCCCAATAAGCTTAAGGGTAAATTGAATGTACATTAATCTTAGAGAGGTTCATAGTGAAAGAATTCAGGTCTAAAGGCTTTGTAACTAGGCATGTAACTTGTTAAGAAGATGAAATAGGAAGCTAACAGAAGAGGTCAAGTTGGAGCTTTTCTCTTAGAAGGTGGAAATCTAAGTCTATATGGTTGGATGCTCATGAAAAGAAGAGTTATCAGAAACATGGCTTGCATGTGCGTTATCACAATAGACGAGAACATGTTCAATGAAATTGATAGGAAATTCTTTGAGAATGTTGGTAAGCCATTGAATTTCGCAAATAGTTAATGCCATAACACGATATTCCACCTCACTAGAACTATGAGAAACAATAGGTTGTTTCTTTGACTTCTATGAAATGAAAGAATCGCCTAATTATATGCAATAGCCATTCATAGATCTTTGTGTGCCAGGGCATGTTGCCCAATCAGAATTTGAGAATTCCTTTAGTTTTAAAGGAGAAGATGAAGGAAAGAATATGCCTTGATCTAGAGAACTCTCGAGGTACCATAAGACTCGAATAATAGCTATGTGATGAGAAGTGAGGTTTCTCATGTGTTGACTTAGTTGTTGAGCTGTAAAGGCAATGTCTTGGCGTGTATTAAGGAGGTATATACGTTGTCAAACGAGTCTTCAATATTGAGTATGTGTTTGTTCTTTTTTTCAATGGTGTAATTTTGTTGAGGTGTTTCAATGTAGCTTCTTTGATGCAAAATTCCTAAGGATGCATAATAAGATGTCATTGTCACTACATATGGTTTTGATTTTGCATTAAAATCGAGTATGAAAATATGTAATACAGTTTTGGATATGTATCATAACTTCATATTTATGATGCATTAAGAAAGTCCAAGTATATTGTGTGAAATCATCTACAGTGGTTAGAAAATATTGGAAACGATCTAAAGAATTCACAGCAATAGGTCCCTATATATGCACATGCAGTAAATCATATCAACTAGATGTAGTTGAATAGGTAATAGGAAAATGCAATTTACATTGTTTATAAAGATGACAAGCATGAAAAAGAAGATTATTATGGTACTTTATAACAAGAAAATAATTGAGAAATATGATGCAATACTTTATTAGAGGGATGGCATAACCTATCATGGCATAGATCTATGTTTCTATGGGTAATTACACCAGTCAACTCATCAGAAATACAAGAATTAGTGTGAGTAAAGAATGTGGAATTACAAAGATATTGAGTTTTTATAGGATTTTTGTGAAGGATGTACAAATCATTGTTAGAACAAGATTTGGTTCTATATCTGGCATTTAGTTTAAATAGTAACAACACATTGTTTCTTAGAGAAAAATTTAGTACACTAATGGTTTTGTGTCTTGTGTATAACTTTTGCTCAATAGGTTTCGACTCTGAAGCTTTGATGTGTAACATCATCAGACTCTGGAATCAACACACTCAGACTCTGAAGATATACAAGTGCTTTACAATATATTATCATGTTCGAGAAAGCTCTTAGACAACAATTCTGAAGAACGTTTATGCTAAAGCTTCTGAGTTTGACTCTAATTGGAGAACCTCTAAAGGTTTTTCTACCTTCAAGATTATGTGCTTAAGATCTGTAGATTATGAAGAACAATTGTTGAAGATTCTGAAGACTAGGTTCTGAGGAACATTGTAAAAATTATGAAGACTTAGGTTCTGAAGTCTCTCAACCAGACCCTTGATTATTCTAAACATGCTTCATCAACTTTATTCATAAGCCTTGGAAGATTAGAAGATAAGATTAAAAGGTTTTACGTGAGATAAATAGTACATAGTACAAGATCAAAACATTCCTTCCACTATGTGGATTTTATGGTGTAAGGACATTACTACTGTATGATTTTGTCTCTCACCTCTAATGACAGTCATTTAAAATTCCAGCTCATTCATGAAGATTTGCATTCGACCCTCCAACAGATCTTTCCTTGGCTATATAAGAAAGACTTAGAAGAATGAATAGGGTTATCAATTCACAATCTACTAAACATTCTTCACGCTGCATCGATTTTCAATAAAATATTGTTCTTGTGAATATTGTAAAGAAACACACATATATCTTTTGTTTATTTTGTGTGATTAGTTCATTGTATGTAAACCTTGTGTTAATCTGCATTATAGAAGCGTTCTTTGTAAACACAACTTGTAAATGCAAATATTATTTGAGTGAGTACCTTGAGTGACTAGGGTTTAGTATGATATACTCGAGAAGACAAAGACAATTGTCTTTGTGGTATCCGTAATTAGTTTCAATTATAATGGATTAAGTCCTTATTTATAAGACGAAATCACCTTGGTAGGGTAGACTGGAGGTAGCTTCATTAACAACAAACTAGTATAAAAATAACTTGTTATTTTTATTGTTCATGTTTTGCGTATTGAGTTGGTTATTAAAAAGCTTTTATTTTTAGAAACCCAATTCAAACCCTCACCTTCTTGTGTTACTTGCCACCTTCAATTAGAATTAAAGCTCTGGTTCTGGTTTTGATAAGATTACCAAACACCTAACAATGTCAGATAAATATCTAGTGTGAAACACAATTGCTTCCATTCCTCCTCCAGATTCTCTAACAAATAATATAGATCACTACAATTCTAAATCACTTGTTTTGGATGGAGATAAACTCGACGATTGGAAGGGCAGAATAGAAAGCTTCTTTCTAGTTCAGGATGTTGATTTATGGGACATAGTAGTTATTCTAGACTTGACAGTACCTACCCCACAATCGGGCAGACCCAACCCAATATCACATTGGGGAGGCCCAATGTTACGGTGAGAATCGGATATCAAGTTATTAATTAACTTAAATCACAAATCATGAAGTTCACCACCAAACTTTGATTTATCCAAAGGAAAGGGTAAAGATCGAAGAAAACCCTAAGTGCGCTACGTAACAACGAAGCTAAGAGATCTAAGGTTCGGGGGTTAGTTATACCTAGGGAAGGTGTTAGCATCCTAAGTATCTGTAGTACTCTACAGGAACCACTTATTAGTATTGTGTTTGTTAATGTTTGCTTGCTAAGGAGAAGTTTTAAGGTAAAGACCTAAGGGTATATACACTAAGTGTGCTCGCCAAGACATCGCATTTCATGCCCAAGTAGCCTAACTAGGATGGAATCAGAGCAACCATAGTTCACCTAACTATGGGGAAGGAACTTTTGACTGTGGTCAGGGTTCTAAAGGGAATAAGTATTCATAACAATGATACTTATGTAGAGTTAACAAAAAACTTTAAGTCTAAGTTGAAATACTAACTAGGGATTGACTTAAACAAAAGCCAAAGGGAAAGTGAATACCATAAAAATGATAAAAACTTATAGTTAAAAAAATCTAGACTTAAATCTAAATTATAAGACTTATTGGTTCTAACAAGACCAAGAAGAGAGGAGTAAGTACTCATGACAAAAGTACTTAAACAGGGTTAACAAACCTTAATCCTAAAGCTAGGTTAAGAGGGAAGTGACTCTAACAAGGCCTAAGTAAATATTCTAACAAGATCAAGAAGAGGTCTAAATTATCTAGTAAATGACTTACAAGTCAACAAAATAGTCTTCCTTTGGAATATGGAACCATCAAAATTGTAACAAAAAGTAAAGGAGTGATAAGCTTAGGAGAGAAAAGATAACAATCAAAGTGTCAAAGCCAAAGCATCCAAATAAGATAACAATTCAAGAAGGGCAGTAGGTATGTCATATTATGCTTATCATGTCAAAATGATCAAGAACAAACTCAAACACACACCAAAACAAACAAGCACTTCCTACAAAACTTAATTAAACAAGAGAAGTGCAAGGAAAGAATCAAACATGGGAGTTACAACTCAAGAACCACATGGGCAGAAGCATACATGATGACTCAATTTTGTATCATTTAATTCGATTCATTTTGTGCATTGTTACTTGTTGTTTTATTGAATCTTTATCATTTTCTCTGTTATTTACTTATGTTTTCCATTGTTTTGCTTTGACAGGTGCCATTTCAGTCATGTAGAAGAAAAGTATCAAAATGAGCTGAAGAATGAAAGAAAAGTGAAGAAAATCACAAGTTCTGACACGTCCAAGCTGAATGGCGCTATCCATGTGTCTCCATTCATCCAAATGGCGCTCGCCATGCTCAAAAAAGGAGGGAATCCTGATTCAAGCAAATGGCGCTCACCATTAGGAGACGTTGATCGCCGTTACTAGTAGGAGTAGTTTTCAGAGGCAGTTTTCTTTGGTTTGAATTCAAACCCATGTTCTTGGAGCCAAAGTTCTTCTATAAACAGGACACCAGAGGCCTGAATTTGATATCCAAGAACCCTGCAGAAGCGCTGCCGAAATCACTCGAACTATATATTCACTTTCCATATTAACAATTGTTTACACTGAACAATTATTACACCATTGTATTTTTTTTTCTACTGTTGCTGATGTACTTGGATCGAAGTTTAAGTTAATACAAAGTTTTAATTCAGTTTTTTTACTCCTCGCACTTTACAGGTTATTTACTTCTTGCATTTATTTATCGTTTACTATTTGCATGTGTCTGCTATATAATTTAATTTTACCCCGAAAACTTAATTCTGAATTTTTACTTAACTTAACGGACATGTATGTTTTAATTTCTAGCAACATTAACATGTTAGTCTTAGGATTAAATATGTTAGCCTAAATTTGTATGAGCCTGTAGTTTGAGGACCTTCGTTCTGACGGGACTTCGTAGAAACCATTAGTGTTAATTATGCATGTCTTATAATTTGGCTTTAATGTCTAGTTCTAATTTAGGATGCTTTTTCGTGAGAGCAAGAAGCCGCTTAAAAATGTTTTGTCATGAGAGTGAGAAATGCATTAAGGTGTGTCTGATAGAGCAAGAGTTTAAGGTAATAACCAGATAGTAGACATTGAGCACTTGACTTAAACATAGCGAAAATGCTTAAGGCTTCAGTTAGGCTTTGTTAGTTTTCAAAATACGTCTTTTAACTACCGAGCGAGCGAGAGAAAAATATTGGGGTTATTAGGTGTGGCTTGGTCAATAGTGTCGCTACTGCGAAAATCGGCGCCGGCTGAACAGAAGAGTCGCCACCGTGCGTTATTTATCCCACGGGAGGGAAAGGAAACGCTCAGAGTAAACCTCGCACAACACGGGAAAGGTATGGTCATCGCAACCAAAACCTGGGTTCGGGAGTCGGTTACGCAAGGGGAAGGTATTAGCACCCCTCACGTCCATCGTACTCGATGGGATCCACGCTTGTTTTCAGGTATGGATTGTTATTCTATCTAAACTATAGGTCAAGGGTGAAAAAGAAAATAAAATGAAAATAAAAATGACTCGGCAAAGTATCGCACTTTATGCCTACGTATTCCCGTCTGGAACGAGAAATCAGAGTCAACGTAGTTCGCCTACCTACGGGAAAGGAGGGGAAGGTTGCTCGCTAGGATATCGCATCCTATGCCTACGTGCTTTCATACAGCATGAAAGATCAGAGCAAACGTAGTTCGGGCCACGTACGACACAAGCTTGTCTTGGTTGATTTTATTCCTTCTGAAAAAGGTTTTTCTGATTAACAGTCCCGGCGGACAAAAATGACGTTTTGATGAGTTCACATTCTTTTACGAAAGAAGTGTCTTTTATTGTGTTTGAAATCTTTACGTGTTTTTCTGTTTGTTTTGAGGAAGAAGAGACAGAACTCTAACCTACGGTTGCGAAGGGAAACAAACTAACCTAATGTTATCATGCATGGGTTAAGACCTAGTGTCTATCATGCTCCTCTCTTGCACAGAGAGAAACAGAGATCCTACGGGATAGGCAGAAACAGAAACAATATCAGATATATACAGTAAAACAGTAAAATGCATGGATGCAGCAAAACAAGCGAGGCAAGGGAGTCCCACTCAACCTCGAACCTAGAAAACAATAGGCGAAAGTGAACAGGCTTCACTTTCAACCCAACAGGGTAAACAACAAACAATACAACCCAGAAAACCAATCAATACATCAGCAATGAAATACAACAGCAAAAGAAACAGCATCAGCAGCTCTGAATCAACATCTGGCTTCAAGTAATCTCCAATCAGCTACAGGCTTCAACAAGCATCAACCTCCATCTTCATGACCTTCAGGCAAGGGCTTTGATCATCAGTCTTCTATAAGCAATGGCTTTTCTTCAAGTTCAAACCTCCAGGATGAGGAATCAGTCACAAGAGTGAAGTGAATGAATGTTAGACAGTTAATTACCTACCAAGGGTGGTTCATCAACTGTTAACATTAAACAGAAAGTCTCCTCTCAAAAGTTCTATCTTTCAAATATATTCACTGATCCTTCCAAAGGAAGGAGGTGGATATTTGAAAGAGACTTTGAATCATAGAGAAAGGATGGATGCAGACAAGGCATTCCATGTTTGAGAAACAAGCTTTCTAATCTAGAGCTCTGCCTAGCTCCTAAACCCTAGTCTCCTCAGCAGCTGCTAGCAAGAACCTCCTCTCCAACTCTGGCAGTTGATCTTCAATCTCTGGATCTCCAATGGTCTTCATCTCCTCAAGTCTTCAGCTTCCCCAAGTCCCCAGACAATCCCAATACCCAAGCAAGCAAGCAATAATCCCCAGAGGGCACACCACACCAGACAATCAGACATATACAGAGTATTAATAGCAGTAGGGGAATCCTGACTTTTTCTAAGGGGATCTAATAACTACCCATAGCCCCTATAGTCCCATAGCTAAACTATTCAAACCCTAAGTCCTAAGGGAAATGAATTGATTCTCCTAAGTCATCACCTAAAACCCTAATTTGTTCATGTTATTCAAGCCTACATTAAGCACCTAAATTTAATTTCTAAAAATGGGAACTAAATTGAATCTACAATTTCAATATCTCATCTAAACAAACTAAAAAGAATGAACAAAAAATATGAAAGCATTTAATAGAACAAAAATTAATAAAACCATGCATGAAATGAAGCTATTTAAAATGACATTTATTTAGAAAATATGGGAAAAATATCAAATAAAAATAAAAATGCAATTTTATTTAATGACAATTTTCTACACATTCTAATGAAAAATGATGTAAAAAGAATGGATTAAAAATGATTTTTCATCTATTTATTATGAATTTTTTAAAGTTGGTAAAATTAAAGTGGAATTAAAAACAATTGAAATTAAAATGAGAGGGAGGGGGGTAAGAATAGCAATCACGCTCAGTTGATAATCCAGTGGGCCAGCAAACGGGGGGTGTGCGTAGCACTTCGTACTAAGCCCAGAACAACTTCAGAATTAAAGAAAATAAAAAACAAGCAGGGGGTGCATTCAGAAATGGATTCACGTTCAAATGGAATTGGGCTCAATATTGGGGGGTGGGGATATCACTCAACACTCAGGCCCGCCCGTTTCATTAAATGAAACGGTGCGTTTAGGGCACCACTCTCTCCCTCCAAAATCTGAATTGAATGAGAGCCACACGATGGGCTCTGAGGTCAAAGGTCTTGCAAGCAAGGGACGGCCAGGATTACTTCTTCTTCCTTGCGCCATGAAGCTAGGGTTTCAGCTTCCATGAAAACCCCATGCACGAATCACTTCCCTCAATCTGTTCTCCTTCCACAATCCATGAAACACCACGATCCAAACATGAAAAACACTCAGAATTTCTCCCTCTACAAGCCTATGGTCATAGTTTGCATTGAAACTCAGCAAATCACTCAAACCGATCGAGACAAGTTCTGACTCCATGAAAATACTCTGCAACTCATCCTCAAGATCCTCAACCAAACCTACACTAATCTCTTCTATACTTCACGCAGATCATTCTGTGCTAGCAACCTAAGATTGTAATGCACTCTACTACAAGTTCCAAGTCCTAACAGTTCTAACAACCTGCTAACAATCATCACCAAACAGCACCAAACTCATCCTAATTGATCTATTAACAACCTAGATCACATCTAAACTAACAAAACCATGCTAAACTAACTATATCAAGCTGTGGCAGAGAAATTGCACCTGATGTAAAAGCTTGGAGATGCTGATGGAACTCGTGGATCTGAGGCTTTTGAGGCTTGGATCTTGATCTACAATTGCACTACTTGATTCTGTATGCAACACTTTGAGGAGTCTTGCACTGGATCTTGAGTTCCAACTGAATTTGCAGCTTGTGTGTTCTTGATGAAAGTGCACGAAATTGAGCTCTAACCACTAGGATCTTGATTGAATTCTATGCCATGATGATGAATCAGTATGATGAAATTGATTTTGATGGTGATTGGTGAAGAATTTGAGAAATTGGAGTGAAAATGCAATGAGAAAGAATGGAGAGAACTTGTGAGATTTTGGTGAAAAATGAATCCAACCCTTGCTCAATTCTGATTTCATGAATATATAGGGCTCACATGAACTTTCTAGAACCATCTTGCCACATTCCCTTGCATTCCAAATTGGTTGATTTTTGAAATGTTTCTTCAAATGCAAGTAACCATGAATAACTTTTCTTTTTCCTTCTAAACTCAAAAAAGTGTTTGAACCATTGTCTCTAGAATGTCTTTTGGACCCAAAATCATATATTGGAAGTCTCCATTTGGACTTATAAATCTCCCAAACCATTTTTCACTTTGACTTTATTCAAGTTATAAGCCATTTTAGTTCAAATTTAACCAATCATGCAACTTCATGTTATGAGCTTTTCCAACAATTTGTGACCTTCTTTCTAGACTCAAAATGTCATTTGGAGCAAGTTTGATGTTGTAAGTTTTTCCATTTGAGGCCTCCTTGTATGAGTTTTGGACATAGGTTAAAATGACCTGTAATTCACAAATGACCAAAATACCCTTTGCTTGCCAAGACCATAAGTTGAGTTCCACACATCATATGAGGGCATGCTATACCATTCTAGAAATCTAAGACAATGAGGAACAATTCTTATGTTGACCAAGAATTCATTTGAAATCTCCTTGAGGGGTAAAAATTGCTTGGAAGTCAAGTCACTTTCACAGACAAAATTTCAGATACCTCAGATGACCTGTAACTTGTAAGGACCATAACTTGAGTTCTATAAATCTCCTTGATGTCTTCCACCACTCAAATTAAAGGTCTTGAGATCCTCTACAAGTTTCATGTTGGCCAAGAAGCCATTTGAAGCTAGCATTTTGACTTATCTTGCTTGGAAAGTTGACCTAAACTAGGGGATTTTACATAGAAACCCTAATTTAGAAGCTCCTCTTCTCCTTGATTCCTCTTGAATTCTCCTTGGCATATCTCCATATCCTTCTTTATATGTCCAATGATGAACCCCACATCTCTCCACTAGACTTGAATGCCCCTTAAATCAGTCAATTGACCTAGGGTTGACCTAGGGTTGACCCAGATGAAACCCTAGTTGACTGCCTTCAGCTATAGCTCTTGTGCTTTCATCAATGACTTGTCTCCTTCTTTAAATGACTTTATAAGCCTCTCATAATGTCTAGATACTCTCCATGCCTTCAACTCACAGCTCACAACCCTCTTGCTGACCCTCAGATACCCTCAGCTAGGAGATGGACTCAAGGCTTGATCTGCTGAACTCTTTGCTTTCAAATTCTTTCCTGATGACTTGAATGAGATTGAATTGGGATAATAACCTCTTGATAGGCTTCCAGAGATGAGAATAATGATTGGTCCCCCTGTTGTATGACTTGCTATGCTTATGCTATGCAGATGATTAGACTATGTACATGACTCTATATGCAAATGCTAATGACATTGAAACATAAACCAAGTGAATAAGGTTGGGCGAATTTTAGGGTGCAACAGCTGCCCCTATTCAAGCGGCTTGGACCCGATTGGGTGAAGAGCCCGGAGCCTTCAGACATTCGCGGTACGAGACGATTGAATACTAGTGAAACCAGAAATTTGCCAACCGCGGAAATGAACTACACCACTGCTTGAGGAACGACATTCATCAGCTGAATCTGACTGTCACGGCAACCCACTGATCTCGTGCGACCGTGCTGGGGATTGTCTTCATCGTTCTGAAGAGGATTCTGTCATAACAGATTGCTTGCTTGTCCAAGTTAGGACTCTGTCTGTCATCAATACGAAGAAATCTCAACTAAAGCCTGTCCACGTTAGGACTCCACTTGCTGTTAACCCAGAAAAATCTCGGCAACTCCGCTGGGGATAATTCGTCTGCATTTCTATAAACTAACTCGTCCACGTTAGGAATAAAACTCTTCCACGCTAGGAGTAACACTTGTCCCCGTTAGGAATCCTCTTCTGTGTCTGTCCACGTCAGGACTAACCCTTTCATCTTTCCACGTCAGGAAGCAATCTTCTTTCCACGTAAGGAGAACTATATCAATCTGTCCACGTAAGGACTCCGATACCACTTGACATGTCCGCGTCAGGACTCCAATCTTTCCACGTAAGGAATTCAACTTTGGTTCTGAACCTGTCCACGTCAGGACTCAACTTTCCACGTAAGGAGTACATCATTCTTCCACGTCAGGAATCAACTTTTCTTGCATCTGTCCACGTCAGGAATACAAGCCTCTTTCCACGTAAGGAATGCTATCCGTTTTCCACGCAAGGAAACATAACTTTTCCACATGAGGCAACCAATTCCTTCCGGTTTGTCCGCGTCAGGACTACATTTTTCCACGTAAGGAATGCCATCTTAATCTGTCCACGTAAGGACTCCACTCTTTTTCCACGTAAGGAATGCTATCATTTCCACGTAAGGAATCCTCTTCTGATATGTCCGCGTAAGGACTACATCGTCCACGTTAGGACCCACTTCTCCACGTTAGGAATAATAATAATTTCTTTGATTTGTCCACGTCAGGACACGGATCCCGTCTTGATTTGTCCCCGTTAGGACTCAAGCGTCTTCGACCCGCTGAGGAAATAAGACTTGTCCACGTAAGGACTCACACCCTTGTCTGATCTGTCCACGTCAGGACCCATGATTTGCCGCCACAAAGAAAGATAACTGCTGAGAGGAACTGGTCCTCGTCAGGACACCAACACAAAGAGTAATCACTTTTGTCAACGTCATGACCTCCCATTCCACTAATTTCGAGAACTCGAATCTGTCCACGTTAGGACTAACACACCTCACCAATCCAGGGAAATAAACCTGTCCACGTTAGGACGCCCACTTCTGAAGAAATCCCGTCAATATAGGAATAAATTGTCCGCGTCAGGACTTAGTTCTCCAATGATCCTCACCCACAAACTTCTTAGCACCAACGTGACAGCGACTTTGAGGCGGACTCTACTGGGGATGTCTGGAAACCAAACTATCGGACGCCTGCTCTGATAACCGGCGGTGGCCTCTGAAATTCTGATTCGTGGAACCCCTGATGACAACTAATTCCGCTTGGGAATAAAGAGAAACTTATCCTGGCAACTCTGTGGGGAATACTGCCGAAACTGACATTATCCTTGGATGTCTCATGCCGAGATCTTGAATGTTTGATTGTTCATTTGAGCAAGAGTTCTCTTCACCTGAACTGCTAGAGTACAGGAACTGCTTTAGCAAAATAAATGCTGGAAGGATAATGCCGACTCCGCCGGGGATATCCAGATGCTACAGAATTATTCCAACAAAATAAATGCTGGAATGGTGAAGTCAACCCTGCTGGGAAATTGGGAACTTGAACCAAACACCCTGTTGAGGTAACCCCCTGCTGGGGAATATAACCTTGCTGGGGAATAGCATATGTGCATAGTACGATCGGACTTTCTGCTGGAACGTGAACTGATATTACACAGCATCTCTGACAAAATAAATGCCAGGACCCACAACCATTGACTCTGCTTGGGAGAGTCTTAATCTTCGAATTCCACTGGAAGGAATGAAAACACTTGCAAAGAGAATTCCGCTGGGGATGGGATGCTTCTCTTAGGGAAAATTAACTGACTCCACTGGGGGAGAGTGCATGACCCTGCGGGGAAAGATGAACCTGCCTGAATACAGCCTTACGATCTTGGAATTGCCAAACTCTATTGAGGACGAATAACTTTTCTGCTCCCTTTGGGTAAGCTGCGGCTAGCTGGGGAATTCTATCCTTCTTCAGGAAGAACATGCATGACCTGCGTGAAGACTGAGTCTTTCGTTATCGCAGTCTTTTGATCATCTTCCTCGTATGGTTATGAAACCTGCAACAACACAAACAAGACACGACAATCCTATGCAATCAAATCAATTCAGGTTAGTGACGTTACACTCAGTTAATTCAAAGCTTTAACAATTGTTGGCAAGGGCCAGCGATGTTATACTCATGCTAGCTTCAATAAACTTAGGCGTTTTATCATGCACAAAACAGTAAAGAACCAGCATCAAGTACTGAATAACATATTTTATTGATCGGGCCCCTGAATGGGCGGAGTTTTTGTACATGGGATGTAACTCCTGAAAAGAGGAAGCTACGCAAAGCAAATATACACGTATGCAAGTATGCACAAGAAGCATGAATATTGACAACTTAAATTTGTACACATGTCGGCAACGGGATGCGGATGAACACCACGAACTGATCCTCCCATGACTCGCCCGACTCTAATGCTTTTCCCAGTATCCTCACTTCTGAAGAGATTGTATCCGATAACTGGCTCCTCCAACATATTCTCCCGCATTGATGCTCATTGAATTCGGACCGCAGTCATTTGCTTTTCAAATCCCTAACTTTTGCGTGAACCGCCCTTTACGGGTTTTCAGTTCACCGGGATACCCTTTTTTGCCGAAGCCGCCCAGTGTAGGTTTTCAACTTCGCGGGTGTACATTTTTTTCAATTTTATCCCTAACTTTTGCCCGAACCTTTCATTCTGTTTTTGGTTCGCCAGGATGCCCCATTTTTGCCTGGACTCTCTTTTTCTGTCCAGCGGGTCTATTTTAAGCAAAGTATTTTTTAACTGCGTCCGAATTCACAGGCGACGTAAAGTCTTCTCCGTCCATGGTGGACAACAACAACGCTCCTCCTGAAAAGACTTTACTGACAACGTATGGCCCTTCGTAGTTGGGGGTCCACTTGCCCCTGTGATCTGCTTGCGGCGGGAGAATCCTTTTCAGCACAAGGTCGCCCGTCTGAAAGCTTCGCGGAAGTATCTTCTTGTCGTACGCTTTCTTCATTCGGCTCTGGTACAAACGACCGTATGCTAGAGAAGCTAGCCTCTTCTCATCCATCAAGCTCAGTTGGTTCAATCTATTCGTTACCCATTCTGCCTCGTCCAGCTGAACGTCTCGCAATACCCTCAGAGAAGGGATCTCAACTTCCAATGGTAGTACCGCTTCCATTCCGTATACCAACGAGAACGGAGTTGCCCCGGTTGATGTGCGTACCGTCGTACGATAACCGTGCAAAGCAAAAGGTAGCATTTCATGCCAATCCTTATAGGTCACCACCATCTTCTGGACGATCTTCTTTATATTCTTATTGGCCGCTTCGACAGCGCCATTCATCTTGGGTCGGTAAGGAGAGGAGTTGTGATGTTCGATCTTGAAATTCTGACAGAGCTCCTTCATCATTTTGTTGTTCAGATTTGAACCATTATCCGTGATTATCCGCTCGGGAATCCCATATCGGCAAATGATATCTCTCTTGATAAACCTGGCTACCACTTGCTTCGTCACATTGGCATATGATGCTGCTTCCACCCATTTGGTGAAGTAATCGATTGCTACTAGGATGAACCGATGCCCGTTAGAAGCCGTCGGCTCGATCTTTCCGATCATATCGATTCCCCACATCGAGAATGGCCATGGAGATGACATCACATTTAGAGGACTCGGAGGCACGTGTATCTTGTCAGCATAGATTTGGCACTTGTGGCATTTCCTCGCGAACTTGAAACAATCAGTTTCCATCGTCAGCCAAAAGTAACCTGCCCTCAGCAGCTTTCTCGTCATAGCATGCCCACCAGCATGCGTACCAAAGGTACCTTCGTGAATTTCCTCCATGAGAAGCTTTGCCTCTTTCTCGTCTACACAACGCAACAGCACCAAATCGTGGTTTCTTCTGTACAAGACGCCATCCGGATTCAAGTAGAAATTACCCGCTAATCTCCTGAGAGTCTTCTGATCTTGACTGGATGCCCCAGCCGGATACTCTTTATTCTTCAGGAAATTAAGGATATCGAAATACCACGGTTTATCGTCGGATGCTTCATCAATAGCAAATACATAAGCTGGCCTGTCCAACCGAGAGATAGTGATTTGGGGAGCTTCGTTCCAGAAGTTGACTTTGTACATGGAAGACAAAGTGGCAAGGGCGTCAGCCATTTGATTTTCTGCCCGCGGTACGTGATGCAATTCAACCTTGTCGAAGAAAGGCAACAATCTCCTTGCATAATTCATGTAATGTATTAAATTAGGCTGACGTGTCTCCCATTCCCCTTTGATCTGATTCACCACCAGAGCTGAGTCTCCGTATACGTCTAGATGTTTGATTCGCAAATCAATGGCTTCTTCAAGCCCCATTATACAAGCTTCGTATTCGGCCTCATTGTTGGTAACGGCAAAGGTCAATCGGGCAGTAAACGGGATGTGCGACCCGTGTGGCGTCGTGATGATTGCCCCTATCCCGCTACCGTAAGCATTCACGGCTCCGTCAAATATCATCTTCCATTTGGAACCCAGCTCTGGTCCTTCGTCTGGCAACGGTTCTTCACAATCTTTCATCTTTAGGTACATGATATCCTCGTCAGGAAAATCAAACCTCATCGATTGGTACTCTTCAATAGGCTGCTCCGCCAGATACTCAGACAACACACTCCCCTTTATAGCCTTTTGCGAGACGTATTAAATGTCATATTCAGTCAAGACCATCTGCCAACGGGCAATTCTACCTGACAACGCCTGCTTTTCGAATACATATTTGATAGGATCCATCTTCGAGATGAGCCTGGTTGTATAATTCAGCATGTACTGCCTCAAACGCTTGGCGGCCCAGGCTAGCGCGCAACAAGTTTTCTCCAGCATTGAGTATCGAGATTCACAGTCTGTAAATTTCTTACTCAAGTAATAGATCGCATGCTCTTTTCTCCCCGTCTCGTCGTGTTGACCGAGAACACAACCCATGCTTCCCTCAAGAACCGTCAAATACATTATCAAGGGTCTACCTGCCACTGGGGGTATCAAAATAGGAGGCTCCTGCAGATACTTCTTTATTTTATCGAACGCCTTTTGACAATTTTCGTTCCACGTTACAGCTTGATCTTTCTTTAACAGCTTGAATAATGGTTCACACGTAGCAGTTAGGTGAGATATGAACCGGGCGATGTAGTTCAACCTCCCTAAAAACCCGCGCACCTCTTTCTCTGTTTTAGGCGTCGGCATTTCTTGAATCGCTTTTATTTTAGCAGGATCGACCTCTATTCCTCTTTCGCTTACAATAAACCCCAGCAGTTTACCCGATCTCACCCCGAAGGTGCATTTATTAGGGTTCAGCCTCAGCCTGAACTTCCTAAGTCTTTTAAACAACTTCAGCAGATTCACCAGATGCTCTTCCTCTGTCTGGGATTTGGCAATCATATCGTCAACATAAACTTCGATCTCTTTATGCATCATGTCATGGAAAAGAGTCGTCATCGCACACTGATATGTTGCCCCAGCATTTTTCAAACCAAAGGGCATCACTTTGTAGCAAAATGTTCCCCACGGCGTTATGAAAGTAGTCTTCTCCATATCCTCTGGCGCCATTTTAATCTGATTATAGCCTGAAAAGCCATCCATGAAGGAGAATACAGAGTATTGAGCGGTATTATCAACTAACACGTCAATGTGAGGAAGTGGAAAATCGTCTTTTGGGCTTGCTTTATTCAAATCTCTATAATCCACGCACATTCGAACCTTGCCATCTTTCTTTGGTACTGGTACGATGTTGGCAACCCATGAAGGATACTTCGTCACAGCCAGGAAACCAGCGTCCCACTGTTTCTGAACCTCCTCTTTGATCTTCATTGCCATATCTGGTCGAGCTCTGCGAAGCTTTTGTTTGACCGGCGGGCAATCTTCTTTCAGTGGCAGGCGATGCACGACCATATCTGTATCGAGCCCCGGCATATCTTCATATGACCAAGCGAATACATCATTATACTCTCGGAGCATTTCAACCAGTCTTCGCTTGATATCACTCTGCAGTGCGGCTCCGATACGAATATTCTTCTCAACCCCTTCCGACCCCAGATTGATAATTTCGATGACCTCGTCGTGAGGCAGAATGGCTCTTTCCTCTTGCTTTACTAACCAAGACAGTTCTTCAGGAACGTCGCTATCTTCGACAACCTCTTCTTCAGCCTGAAACACTGGGCGCTCAAAGTCGGGACGAGTCATAGGTGGTTCAAGGATGTCATCTGAAAATGTTATCCTGCAAAAGGAATGGTTAAGTGCTTCAAAATGCGTATAAAACGAATAACCCCGTTGCCATTTTATTGAAAAATACAAAACAAGAAAGACAGGGATTACGGTATTTGCACATGAAAAACGCCATTTATTTAATGATTAACACGCAATGTTTATAACAACACAGCCCTAAGCAAATCCTGATGCCCCGGGCAAGACATCAGATTATTCAACAATTAATAAAGCAAAGCATTACTGTTTAAAAGTCACAGGAACAAGCTCCTGAATAGACCAGTTGCACAGTCCTTGTCCTGGCGTGCTTGGTTGAATCCAGGCATCCATATCACAGTCGCTGTCTCCTTCATCAGACTCCGAAGCAGCATTGACAGTTTCATGACATACTCTACTGGCAGAGATGATAATCGGCTTTCTGAAACGGGGGGCCCCCACGGAAGGAGTTGATGACGACGGTTGGTATCCCAGCCCGAACCGGTCCATCTTCACAGGAATGTCCAGCACTTTGCCCCATCCCTTTGCTTCTCCTGCTTCTACTAGAGCTTGAGCTTCCTTATACGATGAGACGGCTATTTCTGGCACTTTGCTCGGCCCGGGACCTTTGTCCTTGATGCGCAAACCTTCAAATGCCTGGCATGGCGTCTCGTGGATCTCCCCGTCGACTTCCACATATTTAAACGACGATAAATGGCTGACCAGGATGTCCTCTTCTCCGCACACGGTGACTACGCTGTCTCCGACCATATATTTTAACTTCTGATGCAGGGTAGACGTGACGGCCCCTGCCCCTTGAATCCAAGGTCTTCCAAGCAAGCAGCTGTACGCAGGCTGTATATCCATGATATAAAATTCAGTTGCAAACACTTCCGGCCCCACTTGCAGAGGCAAGGTAATCGATCCGAAGACTGTTCTCCGCGTGCCGTCAAATGCTCTGACTACCAAATCACTGGGTGTGCACAAAATTCCTCGAACATCCAGCTTCATCATCGCCTTCTTGGGCAACACATTCAAAGATGATCCGGTGTCAACCAATACGTGCGACATTACTGATCCTCTACACTCAACCGATACGTGTAATGCCATATTATGATCTCTCCCTTTCGGAGTCAAGTCAAAATCGGTAAAGCCCAAGCTGTGGCCTGCATTCACATGTGCCAATACTCCTTCTAGCTGATTTACGGAGACGTCTTGGGGTACAAAAGAGGTGTCCAGGACTTTCAACAAAGCATTTCTGTGAGCTTCCGAACACAACAGCAATGACAGGATAGATATTTTGGACGGCGTCTGCTGCAGATGCTCCACAATCTTATAATCACTTTTCCGAATTAAGCGCATGAACTCTTCTACATCCTTCGATGCTGCTTCTTTTTCACTCGCTTGTACCGGAACATTTTCAACCACTTTCCCTTTTCCTTTCGCTATTCTTTCAGCCTCCACTTCAGGAGATATAAAGATCCTGCCACTCCTCGTCATGCCTCCTGAGCCAACAACGTTATCCACAATCTCCACTGGCTGCTTGTTAACATCAATCTTTATCCCATCACAATACACCTCTAACCCATATGACCATGGGACTGCTTTCGTGTTCTCGTACGGGATTGGCCCGGCCTTAGTTATGGTGATCGGTGGGCGCTGAGCTGGTGCTGCGATAGTGATCGTCTTCCGAGGAATCGTTACTGTGGCCACATCACTCCGATTATCCACTGCTGCCCCTGCAGGCTCGTCAGTTGCCGCTCGATCAAACTGCAATATGCCCTCATCAATTAAAGCCTGAATGCCTTTCTTCAAATCCTCACACCCCCCAGCTAGGATCCAACAATCTAAGCAATACTCATTACATCCTGGGTAAACACCTCCTTGTAACAGTCGGCTCTTTATCTCGCTCAGTGGCGTCTTTAAATCTTCAACATTCATAATAAGATTCAGACCCTCCTCAGTCAGAATGGCGTTAGCCCCATGATTAGGCATGGGTTTCTGGACTATATTCGGACCTGCCGTTCCGAAATTGATAGTCTTGTTGTCTAAGAGATCCTGCACAACGTGCTTAAAAGCATGGCAACCTTCTATATCGTGACCCGGGGCCCCAGAATGAAACTCACAGTGCCTGCTTGCATCATAACCAAACGGGGGAGCTCCCGTTATTGGTGCCAGAGTTCTTTTCTCTACCAGATTCAATCCCAACAACGTCTGCAATAAATCGGCATAGGTTGAGGGAGGCTTCTCAAACACTCTTCTCGGTTTACTACCCTGGAATCTTCGCTGAGCCTGCTGTGCCCCCTGCTGAGGCTGCTGCTGCTGTGGCATTGGCTGTTGCTGAACCGGTTGTTGTTGCTGGAGTGGTTGTTGTTGATATGGGATAGTAACACTCGACACCTGCTGCGGCTGACGATATTGACCTCGTCCTCTGCCTCGGCCTCGGCCTCGGCCTCCAAATACTGCGCTGGCTTCGCCCTGACGGCGCCCACCATAAGCTTTCCTATTACTGCCAGATGCAGTTGATTCCTCTACTTGGAACTTTCCTTGCTTAATGTTACGTTCAATCTTTTCTCCCATCAGAATCAGGTCTGAAAAACTGGCCAGAGACGTATGAAACAGCATATCATGAAACAGACCTGTGAATGTGCCGACAAACATGTCATTCATTTCCTTATCTTCCACCGGAGGACGGACCCTGGCAGCCATATCGCGCCACCTTTGCGCGTACTCTTTAAAACTCTCCCCCTTCTTCTGCGAAAGCCCGGCCAACTGGACCCGATTGGGTGCCAGGTCGCTGTTATACTTGTAGTGAGCTACGAACGCCTCCGCCAATTGCTTCCATGTCTTGATATCAGTTGGCTCCAACCCCATGTACCACTCTAGGGAAGGGCCCGATAGACTATCCTGAAAGAAATGCATTAGCATTCTTTCATCAGTTGAGTATGCAGACATCTTTCTGTAATAAGCCCGCACATGCACTTTTGGACATGTGTCTCCTTTATACTTGTCAAACGCAGGAGCTTTGAATTTAATTGGCACCCTCAAGCCAGGTACCAAACCCATTGTTGCCATGTCCAATCCCACAGCACTTTGGTTTAAGACTCCCTTCATCTGCTCTTCCAGCATTCTAATCTTTTGGGAATCATCCATCGGCCCTTCAAAACCTCCCCCGGAGAAGGCGTCCTCCTGCTGATCTTCTTGCCACATACCGTTTCCAGCTCCGTACCCATCATATCCATTATTACGTCCAGCTCTGATCTGATTCATCCCCGGACCTCGGCCTCTGTTGCCGTACCCTTGAACACCTCCAGCAGGACCAAAAGCCATAAATCCAGTACCGTTTCCGTTTCCAAATCCTCCGTAACCCTGATTGACCATACCATAACCATCTTGCCCAAAGCCTTGAGCATTAAAGCCATACTTCCCAGTGTTATCGAATCCCTGATCATTGAATCCGAATCCAGTATTGACAAAGCCATTGCCTCCTAGATTATCTCCCAAATTGACATCACCCAGCCCAGCATTATGGATAGCAGTCTCATTCCCCACTCCAACGTTACCATTCACAGCAGCGGTAGCGTTGTTGACATTAGCAGCAGGTGTATTGATTACAGGCGGCGCCACTGGCGTGGGAGTACCGTCTCCATGAGCAGTATCGACCCGGACAGACTGATGATCTTCATTACCATGACCAGCGTTTCGAGCCAACAGAGGCTGGACCATGGCCTGCAAATTCTCTTGCCCTTTTGCTATAGCTTCCATGGTCTGCATGAAGAGAGCGAGCTTCTCGCGCACATCTTGCATCTCGTTCTGCATTTGGTCCATGATTTTTCGACAGTTGGAGCGTGTAGAATAGCGGTGCGGATGCTGATCTGCAATCCTGCTAAGTACCTGGTGCAAAGCAGGAAATAAGACACCATCCAAAGATTACCTGTAATGCAATATGAATATGAATGCAATGCAATGTGTCTGTGCATTAGGGAAGTTCATTCCCCCAGTTCTAGTGCGAAGGTGCCGGTGCAGTGATAGTGTTGACAATAGGAATATCGGAGCTGAATCATAGAAAGCCTCATATATTGCAGGGAGAATCACTAAGCCCAGGGTACAATATCACTGAGAGTACAAGGAAGGCATGACCTCAACCAACAATCCTGGTGATGGTCAGCACTATGCAAATAAAGCATACAAGTTACTACATGAAATGATCAAATCCTCCCAAAAGTCTGGTACTCTTCTATCAACTTCTTGGTCTCCGGGTGACTCGGTCGATCAAGCAGCCCCTCAACAAGCTGGTTTCTCCTCTTAAGGACACGGCGTACGTCCTCAGCAGTTTCTTCCCATGTTGCTTCTCCGAAGCAATCTTCTAACTTTCGCTTCTGAGACACTGCTTCATCTCTGGATTTGATTGCCTTGTTCAGTGCATGCTGGACACTATACCGGGTCATCACTTCCTCCTCACACTTCTTGATGCTAGACTTCAACTCCTCTTCGAGGTCGGAAATTTGCTGCTTCAGCTTATCTTCCCTCTTCTTATTGTTGGTGAGTGTGGCATTCCAAGTCTTATTGCAAGAAGATATCTCTCGGTGTGCTGCGTCGAGCGCTTTCTTTTTGGCTTCCAGCATGTCATGGGAGCTTCTGAACTCTTGCCCCAGACGTTCACGCTTTTTCTTTTCCTCAGTCAACTCAGCCCCTAGTCTGTTTACTAGCTCGATCTGCTGTTGGAAAGCATACACAACCTTGTTCTTCTCGCTGCGTGCCTGGGCTAACTCTTGCTCTAACCCTTCATTAATCTTCATCAAGGCTTCTTTTCCTCTCACAACTTGTTCATAGACTTCCCTAGAAACAGTAGTTGGCTCTTCTGCCGGAACGGGAACAAGAATTGGTGCATCTGGAAACGGCATCCTCAACTGACTAGCCCTCTCCTGAATCCAAACTCTATAAGGTGCGTAGGCCTGACAGTCATTCTTTCCTAACAAAGGCTTCCCTCTGCGGTTAATACGCGTCCAGGCATGTTGCAACTTGGCTAATAATTCCCCTTTCACGTCTCCGGTGAAGTACAGAGATTCCTGTACTTCTTCCTCCTGAGGTGGATTCTTCAGTGCATATCCGAACTGGCGAATGAATAGAGAAGGGTTGTAATTGATACACCCTTTTCTTCCTATCAGCGGCACATTAGGGTACCCCGAACAGCTGAAGATGAGCTCGGATCCCAACAAATCTCGATCAAACCATACAACGTCTTCGGAAGATAGCCTCATCAGGCGTTCTGACCAACTGGCTGAGGTTGCACTGTCCACAAATGGTCCCTTCATGGGAAGGTGACTCTTGAACCACATATTCAACAGAGGAGCACAGCAGTACACAGCCTTTCCTCTTCGGTTCTCATTCTTATAGTGCAATGAATGATAGAAGTCTCCGATCAGCGTTGGCACTGGGTTGCCTGCAGCAAACAGATAGAAAGCGTCCAAGTCCACAAAATTGGGCAGGTTAGGGAACAGCACAATTCCATAAATGCATAAAGCCAAAATAGCATTGAAAACCACCCAACAACCGTTCTTGGCGTACTCTCGAGCTTTGACAACTAAGAAATCAAGAGAGAAACCTGAAACCCCAAGCCAAGAAGTCAATAACAGTTCTGCAACGTCCATATGCAAGGTTTTGGCTAAGTCCTCCAACTTGGGCTCAGCAGCGGAGTGAATAAAGGGAACCTTATTCTGCACGGGAAGCTCAGTAAACTCCACATACTCCTCAATAGTAGGTCCTAGAATGAAGTCAGCAAAAGTAAAGCATCTCAATGCGGGGTCATAGAACTGCATCAAGGTGTATAGCCCGTTCATCTCATCAGCAGTGGGCTTACAGACTAATCTCAGTAATCTCCCATGGCTCATTCTGAAGCTTCTCCTAACCTCCTCATCGGCAAGAGATATCAGACCAAGCAAAGAAGTAATATCAGGTGAAGGCAGCTTATACGCAACTGTCTTCCTCAAACTAGCCATAGTCAATACTCAGAAGTCCGGGCACTAGAACTAGGGAAATGCAAATGCACCTGCAGCACAGACACACGTTAGTGAAATGCAAATGGTAATGTATATGCAGGCAATGCAATGCAAGTAACATGCAACAGGGACCAAAGCTGTAGCTGAATAGCCTGAACCCAATCAAGAAAGGTCTCAGATAGACCATCCAGAAGTCATCAAACCTTGGTCTCTGATAGACCCAAAACAATGCTCCAATACTGGTCTCTGACAGACCTCAAACCGTAACTCCCATTGGTCTCTGGTAGACCTCAAATCATATCTCTAATTGGTCTCTGACAGACCTCATAACACATCTCCAAATGGTCTCTGACAGACCTCCTAACACATCTCCACATGGTCTCTGACAGACCTCATAACTCTCCATAAATACCCAGGATCTCTGATCGAGAACAAACCGGTATCTGAAGGTCTGGTTACCTGCATAACCCCAAATCCCCTCACAGGTGGGTGGCCCTATAACTGGCACAAGGTACGGCATCCTATGCGGTCGTCGGCGTCACAGACTTTCAGGGTTGATGATACGATTCCCAGAAGGAGTGGCATCATCAATTCCTGAAGAGGCCTCACTCAGCCAACTTCCAAATGATCGGTCCCCGGAGTCGACAATTCAGCTGACCAACAACCCCTTCGACCCAAAGGGTAGAAAAAGAAGCCAACCAGAAGAACCTCGTCCGAGTGTAGATTTCATGAGACACTAATGCAAGCAAAGCCGGCACGCGCCCACTACTTTCTACGCTAATTCTAGGTGCACTCAAGCCCAGGTCCGGCTTATCTCTCAATATCAGAACACCCGTCACACCCCAATACAGCAATAATAAACAATATATATAATGCTGAAAATAAAGGTCAGAAATATACAATAACTCCATACAAAATCCTCAACGGGAAAACAAGCGCTAGGATTGACTCGCTCAAAGGGACGTTGGATCCCAAATGCATAAGAACCATCGCAGTCCTTAGCAGCCAGGGGACGTTGGATCCCCAGCAGAGTCGCCAGCTGTCGCTAATGCGAAAATCGGCGCCGGCTGAACAGAAGAGTCGCCACCGTGCGTTATTTATCCCACGGGAGGGAAAGGAAACGCTCAGAGTAAACCTCGCACAACACGGGAAAGGTATGGTCATCGCAACCAAAACCTGGGTTCGGGAGTCGGTTACGCAAGGGGAAGGTATTAGCACCCCTCACGTCCATCGTACTCGATGGGATCCACGCTTGTTTTCAGGTATGGATTGTTATTCTATCTAAACTATAGGTCAAGGGTGAAAAAGAAAATAAAATGAAAATAAAAATGACTCGGCAAAGTATCGCACTTTATGCCTACGTATTCTCGTCTGGAACGAGAAATCAGAGTCAACGTAGTTCGCCTACCTACGGGAAAGGAGGGGAAGGTTGCTCGCTAGGATATCGCATCCTATGCCTACGTGCTTTCATACAGCATGAAAGATCAGAGCAAACGTAGTTCGGGCCACGTACGACACAAGCTTGTCTTGGTTGATTTTATTCCTTCTGAAAAAGGTTTTTCTGATTAACAGTCCCGGCGGACAAAAATGACGTTTTGATGAGTTCACATTCTTTTACGAAAGAAGTGTCTTTTATTGTGTTTGAAATCTTTACGTGTTTTTCTGTTTGTTTTGAGGAAGAAGAGACAGAACTCTAACCTACGGTTGCGAAGGGAAACAAACTAACCTAATGTTATCATGCATGGGTTAAGACCTAGTGTCTATCATGCTCCTCTCTTGCACAGAGAGAAACAGAGATCCTACGGGATAGGCAGAAACAGAAACAATATCAGATATATACAGTAAAACAGTAAAATGCATGGATGCAGCAAAACAAGCGAGGCAAGGGAGTCCCACTCAACCTCGAACCTAGAAAACAATAGGCGAAAGTGAACAGGCTTCACTTTCAACCCAACAGGGTAAACAGCAAACAATACAACCCAGAAAACCAATCAATACATCAGCAATGAAATACAACAGCAAAAGAAACAGCATCAGCAGCTCTGAATCAACATCTGGCTTCAAGTAATCTCCAATCAGCTACAGGCTTCAACAAGCATCAACCTCCATCTTCATGACCTTCAGGCAAGGGCTTTGATCATCAGTCTTCTATAAGCAATGGCTTTTCTTCAAGTTCAAACCTCCAGGATGAGGAATCAGTCACAAGAGTGAAGTGAATGAATGTTAGACAGTTAATTACCTACCAAGGGTGGTTCATCAACTGTTAACATTAAACAGAAAGTCTCCTCTCAAAAGTTCTATCTTTCAAATATATTCACTGATCCTTCCAAAGGAAGGAGGTGGATATTTGAAAGAGACTTTGAATCATAGAGAAAGGATGGATGCAGACAAGGCATTCCATGTTTGAGAAACAAGCTTTCTAATCTAGAGCTCTGCCTAGCTCCTAAACCCTAGTCTCCTCAGCAGCTGCTAGCAAGAACCTCCTCTCCAACTCTGGCAGTTGATCTTCAATCTCTGGATCTCCAATGGTCTTCATCTCCTCAAGTCTTCAGCTTCCCCAAGTCCCCAGACAATCCCAATACCCAAGCAAGCAAGCAATAATCCCCAGAGGGCACACCACACCAGACAATCAGACATATACAGAGTATTAATAGCAGTAGGGGAATCCTGACTTTTTCTAAGGGGATCTAATAACTACCCATAGCCCCTATAGTCCCATAGCTAAACTATTCAAACCCTAAGTCTTAAGGGAAATGAATTGATTCTCCTAAGTCATCACCTAAAACCCTAATTTGTTCATGTTATTCAAGCCTACATTAAGCACCTAAATTTAATTTCTAAAAATGGGAACTAAATTGAATCTACAATTTCAATATCTCATCTAAACAAACTAAAAAGAATGAACAAAAAATATGAAAGCATTTAATAGAACAAAAATTAATAAAACCATGCATGAAATGAAGCTATTTAAAATGACATTTATTTAGAAAATATGGGAAAAATATCAAATAAAAATAAAAATGCAATTTTATTTAATGACAATTTTCTACACATTCTAATGAAAATGATGTAAAAAGAATGGATTAAAAATGATTTTTCATCTATTTATTATGAATTTTTTAAAGTTGGTAAAATTAAAGTGGAATTAAAAACAATTGAAATTAAAATGAGAGGGAGGGGGGTAAGAATAGCAATCACGCTCAGTTGATAATCCAGTGGGCCAGCAAACGGGGGGTGTGCGTAGCACTTCGTACTAAGCCCAGAACAACTTCAGAATTAAAGAAAATAAAAAACAAGCAGGGGGTGCATTCAGAAATGGATTCACGTTCAAATGGAATTGGGCTCAATATTGGGGGGTGGGGATATCACTCAACACTCAGGCCCGCCCGTTTCATTAAATGAAACGGTGCGTTTAGGGCACCACTCTCTCCCTCCAAAATCTGAATTGAATGAGAGCCACACGATGGGCTCTGAGGTCAAAGGTCTTGCAAGCAAGGGACGGCCAGGATTACTTCTTCTTCCTTGCGCCATGAAGCTAGGGTTTCAGCTTCCATGAAAACCCCATGCACGAATCACTTCCCTCAATCTGTTCTCCTTCCACAATCCATGAAACACCACGATCCAAACATGAAAAACACTCAGAATTTCTCCCTCTACAAGCCTATGGTCATAGTTTGCATTGAAACTCAGCAAATCACTCAAACCGATCGAGACAAGTTCTGACTCCATGAAAATACTCTGCAACTCATCCTCAAGATCCTCAACCAAACCTACACTAATCTCTTCTATACTTCACGCAGATCATTCTGTGCTAGCAACCTAAGATTGTAATGCACTCTACTA
This sequence comes from Lathyrus sativus, assembly GCA_963859935.3. Lineage (NCBI taxonomy): Eukaryota > Viridiplantae > Streptophyta > Magnoliopsida > Fabales > Fabaceae > Lathyrus > Lathyrus sativus. The sequence goes on from OZ012737.1 coordinate 509,320,466, forward strand.
CAAGTTCCAAGTCCTAACAGTTCTAACAACCTGCTAACAATCATCACCAAACAGCACCAAACTCATCCTAATTGATCTATTAACAACCTAGATCACATCTAAACTAACAAAACCATGCTAAACTAACTATATCAAGCTGTGGCAGAGAAATTGCACCTGATGTAAAAGCTTGGAGATGCTGATGGAACTCGTGGATCTGAGGCTTTTGAGGCTTGGATCTTGATCTACAATTGCACTACTTGATTCTGTATGCAACACTTTGAGGAGTCTTGCACTGGATCTTGAGTTCCAACTGAATTTGCAGCTTGTGTGTTCTTGATGAAAGTGCACGAAATTGAGCTCTAACCACTAGGATCTTGATTGAATTCTATGCCATGATGATGAATCAGTATGATGAAATTGATTTTGATGGTGATTGGTGAAGAATTTGAGAAATTGGAGTGAAAATGCAATGAGAAAGAATGGAGAGAACTTGTGAGATTTTGGTGAAAAATGAATCCAACCCTTGCTCAATTCTGATTTCATGAATATATAGGGCTCACATGAACTTTCTAGAACCATCTTGCCACATTCCCTTGCATTCCAAATTGGTTGATTTTTGAAATGTTTCTTCAAATGCAAGTAACCATGAATAACTTTTCTTTTTCCTTCTAAACTCAAAAAAGTGTTTGAACCATTGTCTCTAGAATGTCTTTTGGACCCAAAATCATATATTGGAAGTCTCCATTTGGACTTATAAATCTCCCAAACCATTTTTCACTTTGACTTTATTCAAGTTATAAGCCATTTTAGTTCAAATTTAACCAATCATGCAACTTCATGTTATGAGCTTTTCCAACAATTTGTGACCTTCTTTCTAGACTCAAAATGTCATTTGGAGCAAGTTTGATGTTGTAAGTTTTTCCATTTGAGGCCTCCTTGTATGAGTTTTGGACATAGGTTAAAATGACCTGTAATTCACAAATGACCAAAATACCCTTTGCTTGCCAAGACCATAAGTTGAGTTCCACACATCATATGAGGGCATGCTATACCATTCTAGAAAGCTAAGACAATGAGGAACAATTCTTATGTTGACCAAGAATTCATTTGAAATCTCCTTGAGGGGTAAAAATTGCTTGGAAGTCAAGTCACTTTCACAGACAAAATTTCAGATACCTCAGATGACCTGTAACTTGTAAGGACCATAACTTGAGTTCTATAAATCTCCTTGATGTCTTCCACCACTCAAATTAAAGGTCTTGAGATCCTCTACAAGTTTCATGTTGGCCAAGAAGCCATTTGAAGCAAGCATTTTGACTTATCTTGCTTGGAAAGTTGACCTAAACTAGGGGATTTTACATAGAAACCCTAATTTAGAAGCTCCTCTTCTCCTTGATTCCTCTTGAATTCTCCTTGGCATATCTCCATATCCTTCTTTATATGTCCAATGATGAACCCCACATCTCTCCACTAGACTTGAATGCCCCTTAAATCAGTCAATTGACCTAGGGTTGACCTAGGGTTGACCCAGATGAAACCCTAGTTGACTGCCTTCAGCTATAGCTCTTGTGCTTTCATCAATGACTTGTCTCCTTCTTTAAATGACTTTCTAAGCCTCTCATAATGTCTAGATACTCTCCATGCCTTCAACTCACAGCTCACAACCCTCTTGCTGACCCTCAGATACCCTCAGCTAGGAGATGGACTCAAGGCTTGATCTGCTGAACTCTTTGCTTTCAAATTCTTTCCTGATGACTTGAATGAGATTGAATTGGGATAATAACCTCTTGATAGGCTTCCAGAGATGAGAATAATGATTGGTCCCCCTGTTGTATGACTTGCTATGCTTATGCTATGCAGATGATTAGACTATGTACATGACTCTATATGCAAATGCTAATGACATTGAAACATAAACCAAGTGAATAAGGTTGGGCGAATTTTAGGGTGCAACAAATAGCACAAGAGTGTGAGATTGAGCTTTTAAGCCGGCAATTCCTACAGAACTATACTTGAGACCCTTGTTAGTGTCGCAATTGCGAAAAACACCCAGCGGAAAACAGAAGAGTCGCCACCTTTCATTATTTATCCCAAAGAGAGGGAAAGGAAACGATCGGAAAAAACCTGACGAAAAAGGGAAAGACGAGGTCATCGCAACCAAGTCTGGATTCGGGAGTCGGTTACGCAAGGGGAAGGTATTAGCACCTCTCACGTCCATCGTACTCAACGGGATCCATGCATTGTTGTCTATCTAAAAGAGTGATCAATCTATCTAGCTAAAGGTCAAGGGACAAAAGAAAAGAAAGAGACTCGGCAGAGCATCACCGCTCTGTGCCTACATATTCCCTCGTGCAATGGGAAAGTCAGAGTCAACATAGTTCGGCTAACTATGGGTGAAAGGGGGGAAGTTTACTCGCTAAGACATCGCGTCTTGTGCTTACGTACTTTCATCTGGTATGAAAGATCAGAGCAAACGTAGTTCGGGCTAAAAAAGACCACAGGTTGGTTCAAAAGTTTTTTAGGCCCGAGTAGGGTTAACAAGTAGTTCTAGCAGTTGGTGTATGCAGCTCGACCATTAAAGACTTAGGCGTTACCGTTTGCGGTAGAAATGGCACCGGAGGACATGGAGAAAACAACATTCATTACACCGTGGGGAACGTTTTGCTACAAAGTGATGCCTTTTGGCTTGAAGAACGTCGGAGCAACATATCAGCGCGCTATGACAACACTCTTTCATGACATGATGCATAAAGAGATTGAGGTTTATGTTGACGATATGATTGCTAAATCCCAAACAGAGGAAGAGCATCTTGTTAACTTGTTAAAGCTGTTTGAGAGGCTTAGAAAGTTCAGACTGAGGTTGAATCCGAATAAGTGCACTTTTGGAGCTCGGTCCAGAAAGTTATTGGGGTTCATTGTCAGCGAAAAAGGAATTGAGGTAGATCCTGCAAAGATAAAAGCCATACAAGGCATGCCAGCACTGAGAACAGAAAAAGAAGTCTGTGGTTTCCTAGGGAGATTGAACTACATTGCTTGGTTCATATCTCATCTCACAGCCACGTGTGACCCAATGTTTAAATTGTTAAAGAAAGATCAGACGGTCGTCTGGAATGAAAATTGTCAAAAAAGCCTTTGATAAAATAAAAGAGTATTTACAGGAGCCTCCGATATTGATACCCCCAGTAGCTGGAAGGCCTTTAATCATGTACTTGACGGTTCTTGAGAACAGTATGGGTTGTATTCTCGGTCAACACGACGAGACTGGAAGAAAGGAGCATGTGATTTATTATTTGAGTAAAAAGTTCACAGATTGTGAGTCCCGTTACTCAATGCTCGAGAAAACGTGTTACGCACTCGCCTGGGCTGCCAAACATTTAAGACAATATATGCTTAATCACACAAACATGCTGATTTTGAAGATGGATCCAATTAAGTATGTCTTCGAGAAGCAAGAACTTTCATGAAGAATTTCCAGGTGGCAAATGGTACTGACAGAGTACGATATAAAATATGTTTCTCAAAAAGACATCAAAGGAAGGTTCTGTCAGAATACCCTGCTGAGCAGCCAATCGAAGATTATCAACCGATGAAGTTTGAATTTCCCGACGAGGATATCATGTTCCTCAAAGCGAAAGATTGTGAAGAACCATTACACGGTGAAGGTCCAGAGAAGGATTCTCATTGGCAAATGATATTTGATGGTGTTGTCAACTCCTATGGTAGTGGAATTGGGGCAATTATCACAACTCCGCATGGCACGCACATCCCATTCACTGCTAGATTGACATTTCCAGTCACCAACAATGAAGCTGAGTACAAAGCATGTATCATGGGTCTGGAAGAAGCCATTGATTTGAGAATCAAGAATTTGGATGTATATGGCGATTCAGCGCTAGTGGTTAATCAAATCATGGGAGAATGGGAAACTCGTCAACCGAATCTAATTCCTTACAGGGATTATGCAAGGAGGTTGTTACCTTTCTTTGACAGGGTAGAGTTTCACCATGTACCCCGAGCAGAGAATCAGATGGTCGATGCTTTGGCAACGCTATCTTTGATGTACAAAGTGAACTTCTAGAATGAGGCTCCCAGAATAGTCATTTCTCGCTTGGAAAGACCCGCTTTTGTATTCGCCATTGAAGAGGCTGTTGATGGCAAGCCATGGTATTACGATATACATATATTCCTCAAAAAGCAAGAGTGTCCACCAGGGGCTTCGGCTCGGGATAAGAAGACACTGAGGAGGTTGTCTGGCAACTTTTATCTAAACCCAGATGGTGTGCTTTACATAAGGAACCATGATCTGATGCTGTTGAGATGTGTGGATGAAAAAGAAGCAACGCTGCTTATGGAAGAAGTCCACGAGGGTACTTTCGGTACGCATGCCGACGGACATGCCATATCTCGGAAACTGCTACGAGCAGGGTATTATTGGCTTACGATGGAGTCGGATTGTTTCAAATTCGCGAAGAAATGCCATAAATTCCAAATTTATGCTGACAAGATGTATGCCAGATTTATGTGTGTATCTTCATTTGCCTATGCATTCTTCTTCTTATTCTTCTTTTGCTTTTCTTTGCAATGATCTTCATAAGTTCTCTAACCTCTTGAGGTTATGATAGACATTAGGTGCCTAACCATGCATGATAACACTAGGTATTTCCCTTTTGAATCTCAATCTTAAGTCCACTTTGCATGACAACTTTTAGGATTGATTAGTCTCCCATTAGTGTTCCTTCTTATCTTCTCATCTTCAAACATTCATAAAACACTTAATAAAGAATGACAAGTGTAGCACGCTACGAGCCTTAAGCTACTTGAGAAATGGTAATTGAGGGGCCTCCTCTCAAGGACCTAGAGTGTTTAGTGTACACCCTTTGGGTGATATACGATGCATTCGCTCTTATGTCATAGTCTCTAGTGCGACATGAGTTGCAAATCCAATTCAAAACACTTCTTCTCTAAAAAACACAAAAACACTTCAAACCTTTTTCATCCTTAGGGATTCTTAATCAAGAAAATCTTTTCACAAAAAGAGTGTCGTTAACTCTTAGTTCTACCGCAAATGGTAACGCCTAAGTCTCTAATGGTCGAGCTGCATACACCAACTGCTAGAACTATTTGTTAACCCTACTCGGGCCTAAGAAACTTTTAAACCAACCTGTGGTCCTTTTAGCCCGAACTACGTTTGCTCTGATCTTTCATACCATATGAAAGTACGTAGGCACGAGACGCGATGTCTCGGCGAGCAACCTTCCCCCTCTTTACCCGTAGTTAGTCGAACTACGTTGACTCTGAATTTCCCATTGCACGAGGGAGTACGTAGGCACAGAGCGGTGATGCTCTGCCGAGTCATTTCTCTTTTCTTTTTCTTTTGTCCTTAAGCCTTTAGCTAGCTAGTATCAACACACCCTTTTAGATAGACAACAATGCGGGGATCCCGTCGAGTACAATGGACGTGAGGGGTGCTAATACCTTCCCCTTGCGTAACCGACTCCCGAATCCAGACATGGTTGCAATGACCTTGTCTTTTCCTCTTTCTTTAGGTTTTTCCGATCATTTCCTTTCCCTCTCTTTGGGATAAATAACGAAAGTGATGACTCTTCTGTTTTTCCGCTGGTGGTTTTCCGCAGTTGCGACAAAACCCATGATAAGTTGGTGTTTGACGATGAAAAGGATGTCATTTGAAGCAAGTTTAATGTTAGACAAAGTTCCATTTGAGGTGTGCAAAGTCATGAAAATGACCTATAACCAAGATGACCTATAATCAAAGTTTCCCAAAATACCCCTGCCTTGCAAGCTTCATATCTTGAGCTCTATAAATCGGATGAAGGACTTCTAGGACTTTTATGGAAAGCGAAGATCATAAGGAAAAAATTTCATGTTTGGGTCAAGGTGAGGAGAAACATCCTTCTAGGTCAAAAATGTCTTGGAAGTTGGTTGACTTTGGTTGACCAAAATCACATTAATCTGAGGACCTGTAACTTGCCAGCTTCATATCTTGAGTTCTAGGAACCCAATGGATGAGTTATAGTACTCAAAAGAAATCTAGAAACATGCTCTACAAGCATTGTGTTGGAGTCAAGATGAGATGAAACTTGTATCTTGAGATATGTGGTCTTGAAGGTAGGCACTAAATAGGGCATTTTACACTGACAAGCTTAGAAACCCTAGTTTAGCAACTTCTCACACTCTTGATTCTCTTTGATTTGATCTTGGAATAAACTCTTAGATGCCTCAACACAACATTCCCTGATCCGACAATGACTTGGAATTAAGTCTTAATCTCCTTCAAATTTACAGTTGACTTAGGGTTGACCAGATGAAAACCCTAGATGCACCACCTTTGACTGTGGCTTCTTGCACTTGATATAATGACTTGGATAAGCTTCTCAAAGACCCTCAAGACACTCAATGAGCTTCCTCAGTACTCTCCATCCATAACCATGGACTCAATATCATCTGGTGACAAGATAGGAGGTGACCTATATTCATCCATTTGTTCTTTCAAAGAACTTTGACTTTCTTCTGATGATGATAAGCACTTGAATAGCTTGAATAAGACCTCTTGCTTAGGCTTAGAACTCTTTGTTAGTCTCCTCTTGCTAGGCACACCTCTCTCAATCCCCTGTAAATGGACAATGGTATGCAAATGCTAATGTTATGAATGCAATGAAACACAAGCTAGGTAAAGAAAAGGTTGGGCAAATTTTGGGGTACAACAATATGGAGTGTGGTTTGCCAACTGAAGCTGACAAGAGGTTTAAAATGATCGAGGAGAAGATGAAGTCTTATGAGAATCAGAACTCTCTAGGTCTCGATATGTATCGTACCTCGAAAAATACGATCCTTGCTATGGACGCAGAAAAAATGTTCGAACAGAGTCGCCAGCGAACTTTATTCATTCCAAGGAAGGAAAATATCGATAAAACCTTTAAACATATAAGAACATGGTCATCGCTACCAAATTCTAGGTTCAGGAGTCGATTACGCAGAGGGAAGGTATTAGCACCCTCTACGTCTGTTGTACTCAACGGGAACCTCTTGATTCGGTTCAAGAGTAAAGTTAGTTAGGTTGTTTGTTTTCTTTTAAAGATTTGCTTATGAAGGGGAAATTGGTGGTTTTTTTATCAGGGTGCTCGCCAAGGATTGGGGCCTTTGTGCCTACGTACTCCCTCGTGCAATGGGAAAGCCAGAGCGTCGTAGTTCGTGGGACTACAGATAATGGTTTGGGGAAAATGGAAGATGGAGGGAAGGTAGCTCGCTAGGATCTCGCAATCCTATGCCTACGTATTCTCGTTGACAAATGAGAAATCAGAGTGTCCATAGTTCGGAAAACTACGGTTGGTTGGTTTGTGTATTTTATGAACGATAGTTTAGGTCACATTCTAACTGCTAAATGTTGGCTTGTCTGCTCGCTAGGGGAGGCTGAAGCACTAGTTTATATGCGCGGAAGAATGGACTAAACAATGTTCTTTGCAAAAGATGTTTGAGTTGTGGATCACACGAGGACGATGACTTAATGTTTTTAGGGTTTGAATTTGAGAAAATTTGATCTAATTTGTGGAGGTATTAGGGTTTCGGTTGCATGAGAGCGAGAAGAATGAGATTTGATTGGTTAAGTATTTTAAGAAGGATGATGATTTTTCCATAAACGGGACGTCGGCCTTGTAACCAATTAATCAGGGCATTATTGGAATGTTAGATCCCAAAGACACATTTTTCATTCAATTAATTACAAAATTGTATTTGTAGGACAATGAACGCGTTGTCCAAATAATTGGGGTGAGTATTTTGGGAACGAAAGGTTGAGCAACCCACAATCCAAGGCGTGCACCCCAAAAGCGGTTACTCGAGAATTCAAGGACTGTTATACTCCAAGGACTCACTTCTTTCGTAATTTAATTAAAAAAAGATTTAGCGTATTAATCACATTAGATATTTTAAACGAATTAAGATTTGAGTGAATTAGTTTGAGAAGGTTTGCTTGCACAGGGGCGAGAAGATGGAATTTGATTTGTTGAGAGTTTTAAGTAGAATGACGACTATTCGATAAACGAGACGTCGTCCTCGCAACCAATTAATCGGGGCATTATTGGAATGGTAGATTCCAACGACACCTTTTTTATTTGATTAATTAAGAAACCTCATTTGATGGGCGATAAACATCTTTGCCTAAATAATTACCACGAGTATTTTAAGAGCAAAAGATCGAATGACCCACAACTCAAGGCATGCGCCCCAAGAGCGGTCATTCAAGAATCCAATGAATGCGAGATCCAAGAATTCAATTCTTTCGCGGTTAATTAATGAGATAATTTGATTCGGTTAAGAAAAATAGTTGTAAGTTTTCGTATAGAAAGAAGTTAATTAGTCAATTAAGAAAAGTATTCGATTAAGTGTTTTTTATTTAAATTACACGTTTTTAGAAATAAAAGACAGAACGACCGCAACCCAAGGTGTGCGCTCTAAAAGCGATCGTTCCAGGATCCAAGAAGTGCTAGGCTCTAAGAACCCACTACTTTTATTAATTAATTAGGAAAATATTTGTTTAATTGCATTGAAAATGGTTTAATCGGATTTGAAAATATTATTTTGTAATGGTCTAAGATTTGTTTAAAAAAGAATAATTAGAATTTTCTTATAAAAAACAATCTAATTAATAAAGGTGATTGAAAATATCTTTTTCAATTAAAAATGTTTACTTATATTAAGTGAGAAAAATATTTTGAGAAACGAACGACGAAACAACTAAAACCCAATGTGTGCGACTCAAGAGTGATCGTTCAAGGACCCAAAAGGTGTTAGACCTCAAAGTTTCACTACTTTCATTATTTAATTAAAAAAAATATTTTAAGTTGTCTTATATAAAGAAACTAATCGATTAATTACTATTTTATTAAGTAAAAAAAATGATTTTAGCTAGAAGTAATTATTGAAACTTGAAATGCTCATAGAGATAAATTCAAGATTAAATTGAAATATGTCTAAAGTCGGTTTGTGCGTGTTAATAACACGAGAAGAATATCATACACAATGACTAAAATGTGGCAAAAATACCAATTAATGTATAAGAAAGTTTGGCGGCATAACGACATGAATTTGTCGAATTCGTGAATTAAAATTCAATTAAAATGCCATGAAAAATAAATCGCAATCGAATAAAAGTAAGACACTTTCAAACAATATGATACATAGAAAAACTTAATTCTAATTACTATCAGAGTGTTTAACAGTTAACAGGATTTAAATCCAAAGATTTCAAAACATAATAAACAACATATATATTCATTTACACCTAATAAAATGGCAACGAGAATCACCAGTAACCTTTTTATAAATTAATAATACAAAAGATAATCTATGTAATAGCAATATAACATGATTGGTAATAGTGATACTCTAAGTAATACCAATAACAGAATAAGATAACTAAGAGCAACTTTAACGCAAGGTTGTTTAACCAAAATTCTTTATAATTTACGTTAGTAATAAAGAATTTGCATTATAGGAGAGCTGACATGGCATCCAAGTGAACTAAAATTTAGTTCTCATTATCTATATAGTTAACTATTCATGTGAAACCTATTATAATATTATTTAATATTAATAAAATATTTCAAATATTCCAACAACATTAAAGTAAGGGTATGATATTTGAAAATAGTAACGTTCATATTATCATTTTTTATCTTCTATAAATTCTATAGAAATTTTAGTTTTTTTTACACACAGTTTTACTTCTAAATTTTTTTCTTTCAATTTTCAATCTTATTTATTTATCAAATAGATCTCAACCAATCCAATCCTTATTATAATTATATTCTTATGAAAATATAATTTTTTTTTATGTATTATTGTTGTGAATTTTATATCATTTTTAATTTTATAATAAAATATATTTAATATTATTTTTAAGTTTTTAAGGTAAATTTTATTTAAAAAAATATATGTATTTTAATTAAAATAATTAAATTAATGGTAACTTGAATAAAAAATATAAAATGTGAGATTAAATTTTGGTTTCTTATAGACAACCACCATTAAAGTAAAAACTACTCAAATCAACTATAAATTTTTTAAATCCTACAAATCGAAATTTACGCAATCGAAATTTAGCAAGGAAATATACGCAATCGAAATTTAACAAAACCAAAGATAATCGAAACACAAGTTTTATGCAATGATCGAAATAGCTACGAAAAACATACAGCGAATGGTTTCAGAATATTACCGACGCCTGTAAGCGAATGTTATTGCTGCTACGATGTTGGATGCACCAAAAACTGCACGTCCTTGCAGCAGGGGCTGAACCGTGTGATGTTGTCGATGTTAAGTTGTTGTCGGAGTGGTCAAAACGTTGCAGTGTTGTCGACTACCGTTGGATTCGTTGTTGACGGCTAAGAATTGCACTTTGTTATTGAACTACCTCTAATGCTTGCTTGAACTTTGTTCTAACAGTTTTGTTGTTGCCACTAAGTTTGAATCTGTTATTGCAGTGAATACTGTTGCTAGACTTGTATTGGTGTTGTTGAAGTTTAATGGTGGAGGACGGTTCTGCGAGTAACACGAAAGTGTGTTCGAAAAGTTTGAAAGGAGGATTAATGTGAAGGTTGTTGGATCATTGAAGAAGAAGAAACAGCAGACTGGTCTTGGTGGTTAGCTCGCCGGCGCGCGATTCGGGTGGTGCGGAAGGTGATTGAAAATGGAAGGAGATGATGGTGGTGCGATGGTGATTGAAGATGGAAGGAGATGATGATGGTACGGCGAAAGAGAAAAACAGAGGTTGTGTTGGGGAGGTGATGAGGGAGATCTGAGGGGGCCGTGATGGTGATATTGGTAGAAAGAATGAGAGGATATGTGTGGTGGTGAGAAAACCAAATAGGGAGAAGAGAATTGTGAATCGGGGGTGGCGATGGAAGGAGTCACGCGGCGCAAAAATGAAGGAGAAGAAGAAGAAGACCCCTTTTTCGTGTCCCCTCCCTCGTCTCCCCTATATCCTCTTTTTATCCCCCCATTCTCGGTTCTTTTTATTATTATTATTATTATTATTATTATTATTATTATTATTATTATTATTATTATTATTATTATTATTATTATTATTATTATTATTATTATTATTATTATTATTAGAATTCTTATTAATAATTAGAATTAAAATTATAAACAAAATTACAAATAAAAAGCCACGTGTCAGAATATCATTGGATTAGGATGCAAAATTTTGAAAACCACCCAATCGTGAATGGACAAGTGTCTTAATGACATGACAAAAATGTTTATATATTTTTTCTCACTTTTTTTATCAATTAAACAAAATAGAAATAAAATGCTAAAATGTGATTGGCTAATGAGGAAAAGTGAGTATAATGCATGTGCACCTTTAATTAAATTTAAATCTAACGATCCATATTTAATCAAAGAAACACACTCAAATTAAAATGTCAAAATTGTCCTTTCTAGAAGCTTTAATTAATTTAATATAATTAAATCAATTAAAAACCACTAAAAATCACAGCTTATTAAATAAACATGATAAAAATAAAATGCAAACATGAAAATTTCTAATTAATTATTCTGGACATTTTTATAAAAATATGAAAATAAATCGGGTGACAATAAACAAAAATCGGGCGACGAAGATGCCTGAAAAATTAAATCAACTGCACACAAAAGATTAACGCGAAATAAATGACAAAGATGCAACACTTAGTCAACTTTGAAAATTGACCGGGACCGATAAAAAAGCTCAGGCCGATTAAAGAGTGACTAGAAATTTGTCGAGAGATAAGATGAGCGCGTTAGGTCAAGCTTTAATGGAAGGTAGGTCAAAATCACTAACGTCTGCAAGCTTAAATTTGAAACTTTTCAATCACTGATTTTTCTCGTATACTCGAGACATAATTTGACCAATATGTCTGCATATCCAAGAAATTTATTCTAGCTAATCATTTTAGGAGTTATTCATGCTGAAAAATATGTTATGTTGTACAAACAATGCAAATTGAGAACAAAGTCAGACAAATGAAAATTTGAAAAAGGTAGGACAAATTTGGGGTATGACAGATGCCCCTAACTAATTGTCTTGGCCCCGAGAGAATGAACTACTGTATGACATTCTTTTTTTGGTAGAAGTCAATTAGATACAAGAAGACCCCAAAATTTGTCTGAAAAGAAAGTAAAATACTATGCAGGAATGAAGTAAGAGATAACAGAACGAGGTAGCAGAATGAAAAATCTGAACAAAACTACCTAGGGTTCTTTGGATGGTCGAAGCAGTACCTTATCCATTAAGGTTCTTCGATGATACCAAAGCAGTATCTCGATCACAACTTGAGAATCTTCGGGTGGTCAAAGAAATACTGTATCTATTAAGTTTCTTCGATGATACCAAAGCAGTATCTCGATCACAACTTGAGATTCTTAGGGTGGTCGAAACAGTACCTTATCTATTAAGGTTCTTCAATGATACCAAAGCAATATCTCGAATAAAACTTGAGATTCTTCAGGTGGTCGAAGCAGTACCTTATCCATTAGGATTCTTAGATGATACCAAAGTAGCATCTCGATCAAAACAAGAGATTCTTCGGGTGGTCGAAGTAGTACCTAATCCATTAAGGTTCTTTGATGATACCAAAGCAGTATCTCGATCAAAACAGGAGATTCTTCGGGTGGTCGAAGCAGCACCTTATCCAATAAGGTTCTTCGATGATACCAAAGCAGTATCTCGATCAAAACAGGAGATTCTTCGGGTGGTCAAAGCAGGACCTTATCCAATAAGGTTCTTCGATGATACCAAAGCAGTATCTCGATCAAAACAGAAGATTCTTCGGTTGGTCGAAGAAGCACCTTGTCCAATAAGGTTCTTCAATGATACCAAAGCAGTATCTCAATCAAAACAGGAGATTCTTCGGGTGGTCGAAGCAGTACCTTATCTATTAAGGTTCTTCGATGATACCAAAGTAGTATCTCGAACAAAACAAGAGATTCTTCGGGTGGTCGAAGCATTACCTTGTCCAAAAAGGTTCTTCGATTATACCAAAGCAGTATCTCGATCAAAACAGGAGATTTTTCGGGTGGTCGAAGCAACACCTTGTCCAACAAGGTTCTTCGATGATACCAAAGTAGTATCTCGATTAAAATAGGAGATTCTTCGGGTGGTCGAAGCAGCCCCTTGTCCAATAAGGTTCTTCGATGATACCAAAGCAGTATCTCGATCAAAACAGGAGATTCTTCGGGTGGTCAAAGCAGGACCTTATCCAATAAGGTTCTTCGATGATACCAAAGCAGTATCTCGATCAAAACAGAAGATTCTTCGGTTGGTCGAAGAAGCACCTTGTCCAATAAGGTTCTTCAATGATACCAAAGCAGTATCTCAATCAAAACAGGAGATTCTTCGGGTGGTCGAAGCAGTACCTTACCGATTAAGGTTCTTCGATGATACCAAAGCAGTATCTCGAACAAAACAGGAGATTCTTCGGGTGGTCAAAGCAGTACCTTGTCCAAAAAGGTTCTTCAATGATACCAAAACAGTATCTCGATCAAAACAGGAGATTCTTCGAGTGGTCGAAGCAGCACCTTTTCCAACAAGGTTCTTCGATGATACCAAAGCAGTATCTCGATCAAAACAGGAGATTCTTCGGGTGGTCGAAGAAGCACCTTGTCAAACAAGATTCTTCGATGATACCGAAGCAGTATCTCGATTAAAACAGGAGATTATTTGGGTGGTCATAGTAGTACCTTATCTATTAAAGTTCTTTGATGATACCAAAGTAATATCTCGATCAAAACAGGAGATTCTTTGGGTGGTCGAAGCAGAACCTTATCCATTAAGGTTCTTCGATTATACCAAAGCAGTATCTCGAACAAAACTTGAGATTCTTCGGGTGGTCGAAGCAGTACCTTATCCATTAAGGTTCTTTAATGATACCAAAGCAGTATCTCGATCAAAACAAGAGATGTTTCGGATGGTCGAAGCAGCACCTTGTCCAACAAGGTTCTTTGATGATACCAAAGCAGTATCTCTAAAAAATTAAATCAACTGCACAAAAGATTAATGCGAAATAATTGACTTGGAAAGATACAACACTTAGTCAACTTTAAAAATTGATCGGGACCAGTATAAAAGCTCAGGCCGATTAAAGAGTGACTGGAAATTTGTCAAGAGATATGATGAGTGAGTTAGGTCAAGCTTTAATGAAAGGTAGGTCAAAATCACTAACGCCTGCAAGCTTAAATTTGAAACTTTTCAATCACTGATTTTTCTCGTATACTCGAGACATAATTTGACTAGTATGTTTGCATATCCAAGAAATTTATTCAGGCTAATCATTTTAGGAATTATTCATGCTGAAAAATATGTTATGTTGTACAAACGATGCAAATTGAGAACAAAGTCAGACAAATGAAAATTTGAAAAAGGTAGGATAAATTTGGGGTATGACAATATGTCAGACCTTGGTCTAGTTCCTGTGGTTAGGATTCCCCCGAAGTTCAAAGTACCAGATTTTGACAAGTACAAAGGGACTACCTGTCCTAAAGTACACATCCGGACATAGTTCAGGAAAATGTCTGCATACTCTGGTGATGAAAAGTTATTAATGCATTTCTTCCAAGACAGTTTAGTTGGAGCATCTTTGGAATGGTACATGGGGCTTGAGAGGACCCATATTTGTAGCTGGAGAGAATGGGTCGAGGCCTTTGTTTGTCACTATTAGTATAATAGTGATCTGGCACCAAACATGGTGCAATTGCAGAGTTTGTCGTAAAAGAATAATGAGAGCTTCAAAGAGTACGCCTAGAGGTAACAGGATTTAGCTGCGAGGGTACAACCTCCCATGGTGGAGAGAGAACTGATCGACATGTTCATGGCTTCACTGCCTGGTGTGTATTTCAAGAAGTTGATAGGTTGTATGTCCGCGGGATTTTCTAGTCTGGTGATGGCTGGTGAAAGAGTCAAAAGTGGGATTAAGTCTGGGAAGATTCCAAATGTTGGTGGATCCTCTTCGGGAGGAGTGAAGAAACCATATTCAGCAAACCCTAAAAGGGGGGAAGGGGATGCAAATTCTATTTCTCACAAGGGTAAAGGAAGAGTGCAATCTCGTTATCATCAACAAGTTACTATTATGGCTATCTCGGCCACACCTCAGCAACGAGTTAACGTTCATCAACCTTACGATGCTAGACCAAGAATGGCTGACAGACAGTTTGAGACTCCTCCGATGTCGTATTCTTAGTTGTTACAACATCTGTTGCAGTTGCAACTGTTCAGAAGAGGACCTTGGCACCTCTGACTGGTACACCTCCTCTTGGTTATGATGCGAATGCCAGGTGCAATTTTCATTCAGGCGCCCCAAACCATAATATTGATAATTGTAAAGCCTTCAAGCACAAAGTCCAGGACTTGCTTGATTTGAAGGCTATTAACTTCACCAACGATGGTCCTAATATGAATCAAAATCCAATTCCGAATTATGGGGTGGCGAGAGCTAATGCTATTATTGAGGGAGAAAAGTTTAACTTGATAACTGATGTGGAAGAGCTGAAAACTAGGTTGAGTTTTGTGAAGGATAATCTGTTGAATGAGGGAGTATTTACGGGATGTTCTACTGACTGTTCAGAATGTGAAGTGCAACCTGAGGGTTGTGATCTTTTGAAGAAGGGTATTCAGAGAATGATTGATGAGGATTGTTTACAGTTTGACAGAGTAGTAGGAGAAGACGTCAAGGATAAGGTGAATAATGATGAAAGTGAAGTTGCTACAATCTTTATTCCTTACCGGACAATCAATATTTCAACGCCTGCAAGGCTAGCTCCGGTCATTATTACCACCCCAGGACCGGTACCATATGAAAGCACCAAGGTCGTTCCTTGGAATTATGGGGCAGAGGTGTTTTGCAACAGAAAGAAGTAGGAGTTAATAGGATCTTCGTATAGAAGTTCTTCAGTTGAGAATATAGTGGGTGACGGCGGTATCACTATAAGTGGCAGGATCTTTTCCCCACCGCAAAATATTGTTGACAAAGGGAAGGGTAAGGTCGTTGTGGAAGAAGATATTCAGCAACAGGTTGACAAATATTCTTTTGCAAAAGATACTGGAGAATTTATGAGGCTTATTCGCAAGAGATACTACAAGATCGTAGATCATCTGCACCAGACTCCATCCAAAATCTCTATTCTATCACTGTTGTTGTGCTTTGAGGCACACCGGAATGCGCTATTAAAGATTATGAATTCGGAATTTGTGTCGCAGGAGATTTTGGTGAACCAGCTGGAGGGGTGGTAGCTCACATGAACACTGGTAATGGCTTGGGTTTTACTGACCTGGATTTGACTCCCACCCGGAGGAATCACAACCACGCCTTGCATATATCAATGGAGTGCAGAGAGTCTGTTTCATCTCATGTCCTGGTCGATACAAGATCATCCCTCAATGTACTTCTGAAGAAGGCATTAATTAAACTGGATACTCAGGGGATGATATGCACGCCAAGTGACTTGGTGGTGAGAGCATTTGATGGATCTAAGAGATCAGTGTTTAGTGAGATCATGTTGCCTATTCAGGTGGGGCCAGAGATTTTTGATGTAACATTTTATATCATGGATATCCAGCCAGCATACAATTGTTTGCTTGGCCGACCTTAGATACATGTTGCGGGAGCAATTAGCTCAACGTTGCATCAGAAGCTGAAATATATGATGGAGGGGAAAGTTGTTACAGTATGCGGTGAAGAAGATATCATGCTTAGCCATTTGTCATCCTTCAAATATGTGGAATTGGATGGAGAGATCCACGAAACGCTCTTCCAAGCTTTTGAAACGATTCAGATTCAAGAGAAGCCTCATGCAAAAGTCAACGGCCCAGAGGTTTCCATGTCATCGTTCAAAAAAGCCCGTGCTATCATAGAATCCAGTTCATCTCAGAAGTGGGGCCAAGTTCTCAATGTACCCGTCAAACAGGACAAGTTCATCCTGGGATACAAACCCTCTAGTTCTTCCCAAGACCCTCCGAGGTACAGGGGACCTGTCCAGTTCACCAGTGATGGTGTGATATTTGACAGGATTCATGCCATTGAAGATGACAAAGGTGGAAACCATAATGATATGGATGCTTGGATTCGTCCATGTACTCCCGGACAGAAGTTGTGCAACTGGACTAATGAAGAACTCATTCATGTTACTACTGCAGAGTAATGTTCATTATTTTGATTATGTTAAGTCCTACATTTTGCCCAAGGCGTAGTGACCCAATTTGTGGGCCCTTTTGTTATTTTCACTTTTATCATAAATAAAGGATGTTTTTCGCATTCAAATATTGTGATCCCTATTTTTCTTGTTTTTGTGTTTGCATTTTTTTTATAAATAGAAAAATGGCAATGTGTTTGTTTATTGCATCGCATAATAAATATAAACATCATCATGCGGGTCTTTTCTATCAGATACCATTGATTCAGATTCAATTATGGCTTTGTATGACTTTGATAATCCCATTTGTCAAGCTGAAGAAGAGACTAATGAAGACTGTGAACTACCCGAAGAGTTAGCCAGACTTATCAAGCAAGAGGAAAGGATCCTTGTGCCTCATCAAGAGGATATTGAAATCATCAATCTGGGTACCGAAGACGACATGAAAGAGGTCAAAATTGGGGCTGCATTGGAAGACAGTGTCAAGAGAAGATTGGTTGAAATGCTCTGTGAGTATAAAGATATCTTCGTTTGGTCTTACCAAGACATGCCTGGGCTAGATAAAGATATTGTGGTACACCGGTTGTCTCTCCGAGAAGAATGTCCATCAGTCAAGCAGAAGTTAAGACGGGCGAGGCTTGACATGGCAGTCAAGATCAAAGAAGAAGTTCAAAAGCAGTTGAATGCTGGTTTTCTTGCTGTCACAAGTTATCCTCTGTGGGTTACTAATATTGTTCATGTGCCTAAGAAGGATGGAAAGGTCAGGATGTGCGTTGATTATCGAGATTTGAATAGAGAGAGCCTGAAAGACGATTTTCCACTCCCCCGCATTGATGTGTTGGTTGATAACACCGCTCAGTTTTCAGTGCTTTCCTTCATGGATGGCTTCTCTGGGTATAACCAAATCAACATGGCCCCAGAGGACATGGAGAAAACTACTTTCATTGCATCGTGGGGGAATTTTTGCTATAAGGTAATGCCCTTTGGATTGAAGAATGTTGCGGAAACCTATCAACGGGTGATGGTGACTCTCTTTCATGATATGATTCATCAAGAGATTGAGGTCTACGCTGATACATGATTACGAAGTCACAAACGGAGGAAGGACATCTGGTCAATCTTCTAAAGTTGTTTGAAAGGCTAAGGAAGTTCAAGCTAAGGTTGAATCCTAACAAGTTCACCTTCACGGTGAGATTAGGGAAGCTACTAGGTTTCATTGTCAGCGAGAGAGGAATTGAGGTGGATCCTGCCAAAATAAAATCTATACAAGAAATGCCCGAGCCGAGGATGGAAAAAGAGGTTTGTGGTTTCCTGGGGAGATTGAACTACATTTCAAGATTCATATCTCATCTTACAACCACTTGTGAACTAATATTCAAGTTGTTAAGAAAAGATCAAACAGACAAGTGGAATGAAAATTGGCAGAAGGCGTCCAATACTCATGCCTCCAGATGCAGGGAGACCTCTGATCATGTATCTCACGATTCTTGAGAATTCAATGGGATGTGTGATTGGTCAATAGGATGAGTCAGGTAGAAAAGAGCATGCCATCTATTACCTGAGTAAGAAGTTCACTGAGTATAAGTCAAGATACTCAATGCTGGAAAAAACATGTTGTGCCCTCACTTTAGCTGCTAAGCATTTGAGACAGTACATGTTAAACCACACAACCCTATTTATTTCAAAGATAGATCCAATCAAGTATGTCTTTGGAAAACAAGTACTCTCCGGAAGGATCGCCTGTTGGCAAATGGTTTTAACAGAGTATGATATTCAATATGTTTCCCAAAAAGCCATTAAGGGAAGAGTTCTATCAGAATATCTCGCTGAACAACTGATTGAGGAGTATCAGCCGATGAAATTTGAGTTTCCAGACGAAGAAGCCATGCTTTTGAAGATGAAAGACTGCGATGAGCCTTTACTTAACGAGGGTCCTGAGATTGGATCTCAGTGGAAACTGGTTTTTGACGAAGTCGTTAATTCATATGGTAATGGAATTGGGGCAATCATTACAACACCTCACGGTTCTCACATACTATTCACTACCCGATTGACATTTTACTGAACCAATAATAAAGCCAAGTATGAAGCGTGCATTATGGGTTTAGAAGAGGCCATTGATCTAAGGATAAAAAATATTGATGTATATGGCGATTCAGCGCTGGTGGTTAATCAGATTAAAGGAGAGTGGGAAACTCGTCAAGCCAACCTGGTGCCGTATAAGAATTATGCAAGGAGATTGTTGTCATTCTTTGATAGAGTTGAGTTCCATCACGTGCCTAGGGCTGAGAATCAGATGGCGGATGCCTTGGCCATGTTATCATCGATGTACAAAGTGAATTTATGGAATGAAGCTCCAACTATCACCATCATGTGTCTTGATAGACCTGCCTTTATGTTTGTAATTGAGAAGACGTCAGATGGAAAGCCTTGGTATTTTAATATCAAGCATTTTCTCAAGACTCGAGAATA
Source organism: Lathyrus sativus (assembly GCA_963859935.3). Classification (NCBI taxonomy): domain Eukaryota; kingdom Viridiplantae; phylum Streptophyta; class Magnoliopsida; order Fabales; family Fabaceae; genus Lathyrus; species Lathyrus sativus. The sequence goes on from OZ012737.1 coordinate 509,340,107, forward strand.
CCCATCTGAGGCATCTAGCAAAGATATGAAGACTCTGAGGAGGTTAACCGGTAATTTCTATCTGAACAAGGATGATGTGTTGTACAGGAGAAACTTTAACATGGTCTTGTTGCGTTGTGTTGATGAACATGAAACAGACCTGGTGATGGAAGAAGTCCATGAGGGTTCTTTTGGTACTCATGTCGGTGGATATGCCATGGCCAGAAAACTATTGAGAGTTGGGTATTATTAGATAACTATGGAATCTGATTGCTTCAAATACGTCAGGAAATGCCAGATTTATACTGATAAGGTGCATGTGCCACCGACCCCTCTGAATGTGTTAACATCTCCTTGGCCCTTGCTATGTGGGACATCGATATGATTGGGAAGATTGAGCCGAATGCTTCCAATGGTCATCGCTCCATTCTGGTTGCAATTGATTACTTCACGAAGTGGGTAGAAGTAGCCTCTTTTGCCAATCTCACGAAGCATGTGGTAGCCCGATTCATAAAGAAGGACATCATTTATCGTTATGGAATCCCGAAGAGAACCATTACTGATAATGGTTCAAATTTGAACAACAAGATGATGAAGGAACTATGTCAGAGTTTCAAGATCGAACATCACAACTCTTCTCTATATCGTCCGAAGATGAATGGTGCTGTTGAGGCAGCTAACAAGAATATCAAGAAAATTATGCAGAAGATGGTCGTAACCTATAAGGATTGGCATGAGATATTGCCCTTTTCTCTTCACAATTATCATACTTCGGTGCATACATCAACCGAGGCAACTCCGTTATCACTGGTGTATGATACGGAAGTAGTCCTACCATTAGAAGTTGAGATTCCTTCTTTAAGCGTGTTATCTGATGTGAAGCTTGACGAAGCTGAATGGGTGCAGAACAGGTTGAATTAGCTGAACCTGATTGATGAGAAGAGACTGACAGCCATTCCTCATGGCTGGTTGTACTAGAGTAGGATGAAGAAAGCCTTTGATCAGAAATTGCATCCTCGGTGCTTCCAGACAGGTGATTTAGTGTTGAAAAATATCCTTCCTCCCCAGACAGATCACAAGGGCAAATGGACTCCTAACTATGAAGGTCCAAATGTGGTAAGAAAGGTTTTCTCTGGAGGAAACTTATTACTATCTACCATGGGTGGTGAATATTTTTCGTCCTCTGTGAACGCAGACGTGGTTAAAAAATACGTTGCCTAAAAAAGACCCGCTGAAAGAAAAAAGAAAAAGAAAAGTCTAGGCAAAAAATGGGGCATCCCGATGAACCACAAAAAAGGAAAAGGTTCGAGCAATAATTAGGGATAAAAATAAAAAAGAATGAACCTTCAAGGTTGAAAACCTGAAAAAGGTGACTTGGCAAAAATGGGTATCCCCGTGGATTGAAAACCCGAAAGGGAGATCCAGGCAAAAGTTAGGAATTTGAAAGCAAATGACTACGGTCTGTGTTCGATCTGTGAACTTATTCAATACATGGTTATCCCAAGGGAAAGAAATTAGTCCAATCAGTCTTTTCAGAAGGCAAAACATTGGGGAACATCGAAGACATACAAGTCATAGCTGAATCGACACATGGTGGTTGTTCGTTTCCATATTGCCGATATTTGTGTATATTTCTCTTTGCTTTTGCGTAATTACCTATTTTCAGGAATTACATCCAAATTGTAAATTGTCTATTTAAAGGCCTTACCTCAGTAAAGTATTCATTTCAGTCAAAGAGCTGTTTATTTCTTGTTTCTTTACTATTTTGTTTGCAAAAACGTCGGATATTTTTTATGAACATTACAGTTGAAAACATAAGGATTTACAGAGCATAATGGAAGCAATGATTTTACTTAAAGAATAAGTGTCATGAATGGTAATTGTGGTGGCCATTTCACACATGGGGCATCCTATTATTTCTTGTTTGTTACAAGATAGCATGATCCTCTCCCCAGTGGTGAAGTTTTAACGGTAATGCATGGTGAACTATTCCTCCTCTAGCAGGAGTTTAGAGTTGTATTTCCCTGTTGAAGTTGATCCGTACTATCCAGTGAGTGTTCGAAGGTTGACTACTTTATGTAGAATGCAGTCAGGAGTTTTGTTCAATAAAGATTGTTGTTTTGCCACAGCAGGGATTTTATCTTCCCCACAGAATCCTGTTATCAAATCAGAAGTGTTGTCACCAGCAGAAGTATTTAACATATCTTCAGCGGAGCAAAGTTTTTGTCTCCCCATAGAGGCTAATCCCTAGCATGGTGGATTTATTCTGAATATATTCCTAATAAAGTAAGGTTGAAGGATATTTCCTCAGTGGCAGGGCAGATTTCAACTCAGTATTACTCTCCAATAGAGTCGACGTTCTGGACGTCTCTACCCATCAAGATCAGTATTCATGAACTTCTTCCCCATGTAGAGTTTAGTGTTGATTCCCTCAACAAGTTGGTATCTCCAGCAAAGTCCAATAATCATTGGCATCTTTCAGGATTAGGTCTCGGGACGAGCTCCAAACAGATGATATTCTCATTTTTCTCAAGGTAGATGTTTTGAGCAGATCCTGTTTATTCCCAAGTAGAATGGAGTTCTTTGTAGATGTTCATTACATTCCCCATAGAGGAAAGTCATTAGCAGAGGTTACTTTCATCTCTCTGTCAAAATGGAATATTAAGTGGAAGTCTTTTATATCCCCAGCAGGGCGGATCACTTTTATATCCCCAGCAGGGCGGATTGTTACTTCTATGTCCCCAGCAGGGCAGATTATTATTCTTGTATTTCAAGCAGAGTGGAACCTTCAGCAGAAGATTGTTATCCCCAGCAGGGTGGATTCCCTAGTACTATTTTTGATTCTCAACTGAGTAGAGTTTTGGTATTTTCCCCAGCAGGGTGAAAATTTTCAAGAGAGCCATCCAGGGCGTATTCCTCAGTAGAGTTGGTTTGTTGGTCTTCTCAGCACTCCTCCAGGTTGTGTTCCTTTGCATTTGCATTTTTGCATAGCATCTTCCCAAATGTGTAGCATTTCCATCTTGTACGGAGCATTACGCTATTTTCAAACATACGCATCTGAAGCATAAGCCAGGGTTGATACCTTTAGTTCCATTTGTCTCTTTGGCAGATGATGGTTTTATTCAAAAGATTTTCGTATTCCCGTCAGGTTGGAACTTTTGGTTGTTCAACTTATTGGATTTTCCCCGACATAGTCATTTGTTTAAACTTCTTTTTTCCTCAGCTAAATCGTTTGTTTAAACGTCTTCTTCCTCGACTGAGTCGTTTGTTTAAACATCGATTTCCTCAACATAGTCGTTTGTTTAAACCTTTCTTTTTCCCTGTTGGAACATTCTTTTCAGGCTATGAGTCAGTTGATTCTATTTCCTGCATATTCTCGGTGTGGCATCCCAACTTTTGGTTGGTAACCCTTAGCTTGGTGTGAGTGTTGTTGTTATTATTCCAACTTTTGGTTGATAACCCTCAGCTTAGTATGTTAGCTTTGTTGCCGTTATTATAACTCTTGGTTGGTAGTATTCATTTCTTGAGTGTTATCCTAACTTTTGGTTGGTAACCTTGGTTTAATTCCAACTCTTGGTTGGTATCCTTTGGGAGTTATCCCAACTTTTGGTTGGTAACCTTTGCTTCATTCCAACTTTTGATTGGTAGTCTGTTGGTGGTTGGATTTTATCCCAACTTTTGGTTGGTAATCCTCTTTTATTCCCCAGCAGAGTTGTTATTCCAACTCTTGGTTGGTAAAGCTTTGTTGATGAGATTCCAACTTTTGGTTGGCAGTCTACCTTTTTGGTTGGTAGTTTTCGCTTCATCCCAACTCTTGGTTGGTATCCTTTGGTAGGTAATTCATTGCTTGTCGGGTTGTTATCCCAACTCTTGGTTAGTGGTCTTCACTTTTTGGTATTATTCCAACTCTTGATTGGTAAAGTTTTATAGATGTCATTCCAACTCTTGGTTGGTAGTCTTTGATTTTCCCTGCAGATTCGTTATCTCCTCTTTTGGTTGGCTTTCTTTGTTGTGGTAAGTTCGCTTTCATTCGGTGTTCCGGTGTTATCCCAACTCTTGGTTGGTAGCCTTTGTTTGATTCCAACTCTTGGTTGGTAAAGTTCTGTTGACATTATTCCAACTTTTAGTTGGTAGTTTTCGTCTTCAAGTTGATGATTCTAACTTTTGGTCGGTAGTCTTCTTTTGTTGGTTTAACTATTGGAGTTAGTATCTTTCTCCCACAGGGTTCGCCTTTGGTCGACGTTCCAGTGATTCTAAATTTTGGTTAGTAGCCTTGTTTCTAACTGTTGGCTAGATATTATCCCCTGCAAAGTTGTCGTCCCAACTTTGGGTTGGTAGTATTTGCTTGTGTTCAGTTTCGGGTGGTAGCTTGTATTTGTACCTGCATTGTATTCCAAATTTTGGTTGGTAGTCTTTACCTTTCATTCTAGCTTTTGATTGGTACGTTCCCCACTGAAGTCACCATTTCCTTGGAACTTTCCAACTTTTGGTTGGTTTTTTTCCCCGTCAGATCGCTTTCAATCAGTATTCGGTGATTCCAACTTTTGGTGGGTAGCCTTTTTTATCCCAACTCTTGGTTGGTAATGTTTGGTTTTTATCCCATGGGAGTAACCTTTATCCTAACTCTTGGTTGGTATCCTTTTTTTTAATCTTTTGGTAGATAGTTGTTCCCCACAAAGTTGTCTGGTTAGGCTTCTCTTTTTCCCCAGCGGAGTCATCTTCAGGTTGTAAATTCGTTGACTTTACTTCTTGTATGTCTTGGTTGGTATCCTTTGGTTTTTATCCCAACTTTTAGTTGGTATCCTTTGGTTGTTATCCCAACTCTTGGTTGATATCCTTTGGCTTTTATCCCAACTCTTGGTTGGTATCCTTTGGTTGTTATCCCAACTCTTGGTTGGTATCCATTGGCTTTTATCCCAACTCTTGGTTGATATCCTTTGGTTGTTATCTCAACTCTTGGTTGGTATTCTTTGATTTGTATTCTTCCCGTAATACCATCTCTTGGTTGGTATCCAACGGTTTTGTTCCAACTTTTGGTTAATGTTTTGTTCATCTTGGATTGTTATCCTCAGCGCATTGCATCCTAACTTTTGGTTGGTATTCACTGTTTTTGCATCTTCGCAGGTTGAAAATTTCCGGGTTCTTTTGGTATTCAATCGTCGTGCACTCTGAATATTTGAAAGTTGTTGTTATCATCCTTTCAGGTTCAGGTCGATTGAATATGAGCAGTTATAGCACCCTAAAATTTGCCTTATCGTTTCTTGGTTTACGGGCTTATGTTTCTCTACATTTTTGCATATCATAGCATTGGTTCTCGAGACATAGGATCAAGGTGTTTCTGTGGCCCAGGGTTCCCTTTCGTTGCAAGAGTTTAAACAGCGAGCATCAGAGGTTCTGACATTTATTTTGCCCAGCGATCTAATGGTCGATTTTATTTTATTCAGCAGGTTATTTTCAGTTCAGGAGATAGTGCACAGGTTATCTCAGGCATTTTCATAGTTATAATATCCAAGGGCAAGTTTCAGAGGCTTAATAGAGCTTATAACGGATGACAACGGGTGATTATATAGGATTCCCTTTATTAGACGCCAAACTGAGCATTTTTTGAATGTGGTAACCGGTTACTTCAAGCGAAATTGGCCAAAATATTTGAATTTTCAGCATGTGCAATTTTCCACTCATTTTCAACCATTGATTTCACATGATCATCATGGAAGGATCTAAAATTGTGTCAATTTTCACCATTTCCCTCCAAATTTCAAACACTTCATTCCTAATTTCACTCCTAATTTCCATTCCAAATGCTAATCCACACTCCAAGCCATATTTTGTTCCTAACCTAGAGCTTATTTAAGTGGATTTTCTCCAAACCTCACTCATTCACACCATTTCACTCTCATTTTTCATCTCAATTTCAGAATTTGCTCTCAAATTCTCTCAACTTTCTCTCCATTTTTTCACTCTCAAAACCTCCATTAAAGCTCTTTCCACTTAAGTTTATTGATTCTTCATTAGAATCCTTGAATTCTAGAGCTAAACCTCCATCATTCATCCTCATTATCTTCAATTCACCATTCAATTTTCGTTTGGATTTGGATCTGAATTTGGAATCAAGATTGGAAGTGCTTTTTGGATCATCTTTGCTTGATTTTGCTTGTTCTTCATTTCTACCATAAGAAAGCTCTTGGATCTTGAAGATTCTCTAGGTTTCTAACTTAGATATATTATTTTTGAGTGAATCAACACTCACCAAGGCAAATCAGCCTTGAAGGTTGATAATTCTAGATCTAATCCAATTTTGAACTTATTTGCATAATCACAATGTAGATCCATGGCTTTTGATGCATTTTGATCCATTTGTTGACTTTGGTTTTGGTCATTCATAATCTCAATGTTTGATTGTGTTTACGTGATGCTTGATCACTGATTCTTGGTGTTGATTTCATGTTTAATTGATAACATGTTCATATGAGTGACTGGAGAAGTTGTTTGGTGTTGAAAGCTTCTTTTTTTTTCTTTCTGTTTTTGGTTCAGTGGTAACCGACTACCCTTCACAAATTTCACGTTTTCAGACTATTTTTTTCAACAGGTAACAGGTTACCTGATTACAGTAACCAATTACCACTGAACATAATGCTTTGTTTTTGCATTTTTCTTGCTTGTTTAGTGTCCTTCTCATATGTAAACTTCATGGATTGATATGATGCATTTATGTGGACAATTTTTGATATATTTCATTGTTCTTGAATGGTTGATCTCGATTATTCGACGCGTAACTTCTGGTTTCCATTTGAGTGTTTAAGATGTTCATGTTATTTGATTGGTGCAATGATCACATGCCTTGCTTGCATCATGTTAATTAATTATCATTGTTAATTATCTTGTTGGATATGTTGATACGTGTTTGCATTCGTTGCCGATTCCGATTGTTGCATGTTCGTGTGATCCTTCGATCATTTGATTTGGATTGAGAAGCATGTTGATCTTGTTTACTTCTTGTTATGCAATGTTGTTGATCAATTATGTTTAATTGTTGAAGCATGTCCATACTTGCATGATATCTATCTATGATTGGTGCTTGTTCCTAATTAATTGCATTCTTACATGATTGCTACCTGTCTTTTCACACTTACTTTTATGCTGAAACATGTGCTGTTATAGGCTGTCTTGCTTGTATGTTGAATTATGCTATTGTTTTGTGCAGGAGGCGCTGTTGTAGCTGCTGTTTTTGCCTTGTTTTCTTGTTTTTTGCCTTGCCGTTGCATGTTCCCTTAGGGTTCTTATTCCAATTTAATTTCCGACTAAATTTTGAGTAAGATAGATACTAGGATGGCTATCCAAGCATGATAACAAGTAGGCTATTCCCTTTTAACCTCAATCTTAGGTCCATCTTTTGCATGTTAACATTAGGATAGAATCTCCTTTCGCATCCCGACCTTAGGACCATTTTGCATGACAACCTTAGGACAGAGTTTTCCCTTAAACCTTTCGTGCGTCTCTCTTCTCATCTCAAAACACTTTCTAAATCATCTAATAAAGGCGATGAACATTGTATGCTACGAGCCTTAAGTACATGGGAAATGATGAGTGAGGGGTCTCCTCTCGCTTGTCTAGAGTGTATAATATACGTCCCGTCTGGGGGCGATATGCGACGCATTCGTTCCTATGTCATAGTCTTTAGTGCAACGTGAATCACAAAGCAAACTAATTCACTTCACTAAAACTCACAAACAAAATTCAAACCTTTTTATCCTCCGGGATTGTGTTTCAACTCATTTTCATAAAAAAATAGTATGTTACTTTTTCGTTCTACCGCAAATAGGCATCGACCCTAACTGCTGGCATGGGAACTTAATGTCACTCATAAAAAACACTTAATCAACTTGTGGTTTCGTATCCCGAGTTATGTTTACTCTGATTTTTCATACCAGGTGAGGATATATAGGCACAAGACGACGATGTCTTGGCGAGCAACCTTCCCTCCATCACCCGTAGTTTTCCGAACTACGTTGACTATGACTTTCCCATTGCACGAGGGAATACGTAGGCATATGGCGGCGATGTCCTATCGAGTCTCTTTTTCTCTTTCTTTTTTCTTTGTTTTCGTTTCCGTTTAGCAGTAACTTTTAGATGGCACACCCTTTGATAGACAACAAGCGTGGATCCCGTTGAGTACAACGGACGTGAGGGTGCTAATACCTTTCCCTTGCGTAACCGACTCTCAAACCCAAGATTTGGTTGCGATGACCTTGTCTTTTCTCGTTCTTCAGGTTTTCTTCGATCGTTTCCTTTCCCTATCTTTGGGATAAATAACGTTCGATGGCGACTCTTCTGTTTTTCCGCCGGGTGTTTTTCGTGGTTGCGACAACCGAATCGTAGCGAAATCGAACAAAATGCGAAAAAATCTCCAAATACGAATTTGCACTGAAGAAACTTGGAGTAATCACTTGAGATGATTCAAAAGCCAATAAAACTCCAGAAAACCAAGTAGAATTGCAAGATGATGATGGTTAAGCTCAAGAGAAAAGCACTTCCAATGTAGAAGTTGCTACTCTTTAATGGTGAATTTGAGCTCTAGTGTGGTTCGGGAAGAAAGTGAAGATGAATGTAAGTAAAAGTTATAGAAAATTCAGAGGTAATGTGAGATAATTGAGAGTGATGGATGTAGAAATTGAGAAAATGATTGAGGGTCAGAAAAGGATCAAGGGTCCTTTATGAAATGGTAGAGCTTTATTTATATAGAGTTTTGCTTTGAAGTTGTTAGGTTTGGAATGAGCTTTGGAACTAGCTTTGGAACTAGCCTTGGAGTTAATTCGACTCAACTCACTGAGTTGGAAGTTAACTCATTTAGCTAGGTACTTAACTCGGTAGCAATCCCAATGCAAGTTCCAATCAAAGGGTTCTCGTGCTTGCAAATGGAGTTACATGGTGGTCTCAATTCAAATTGATGTATTGGAGTAAATGCCTTGAAGTGTTTAGAAAGGTCTAGAAATGTCTAGAATGTTCCACACAATGATAAAACCAAGTAGACCCTCAAAATAGTAGAGTGCAAGTTGTTGTTCTAAAAATGCAGCAAAATCTGCATATTTTACAAGGGTCAATCGATTAACCCATTTGTACTAGCAAATGGTTAATCAATTAACCAAGCCAAATTTTTTCCCAATTTGCTTGAAAAAAGGTGTTGTGACCAAGGCTCCGATTTTTTACCTTTTGCTTTGATGAATAGGCATAGAAACCCTTATTTTTTGCTTATGTTAATGATGTGATATCTTTGTAAGGATGTGATTAATCGGGCTTGAAAAACCTGAATATTCCTGCAACAAAAACCACAGAGAAAAGTGAAAATGTGTATACCAGCGATGCGAATGCACATGCTTATGCAAAAGGCAAAAAGGGAGGTCAAATTTTGGGTTACGACTATTACCAAATGCAAAATTTGTGAAAAAAATGCTTTTTGATGTGTTGTCTTGACTCTGGATCTATTCTTTTTACTTGTCAAAGAAGGTATGGAAATAAACACATGAACCTTTGAGTCTCTTGAATAATTATTAATTCAACCTTGGAAACTCTTGATAAGATGATTTTGAATTGTTTGCAGATCAACTTTGACTTTGTTCAGATGAAGTTCATTCGAGCTGAGAGACTAGTATTTCATATCCAAATTCTTCATGAAAAAGTTAGTAAAGGAAAAACGAACATTTTTTGGGTTTTAAAAAATGGTTAGTGAACATAAACATAAACAAATATCAAACAAACAAGAAAACAATGGTGTCCGGTGATCTCTCAAGAATAAACATACAGAGGAAGGCCAAAGAACCAAAACTTGCGATCTTGTTTGTGGAATGATATATGAGATCTTAGGGGTAAAAATTAGGGTATTACAGCCGCCCCTATTTAAGTTTCTTCTATCCAGAGATATGAAGATTGACATCTTTATCTCAAATAGATAGAAGAGACTTAAATATAACAATAAACTCAATTTTTGGCCCTAATAGGCCACAAAATGATTAATTTTAGAACGGGTCCGGACGGGTCTGAGTTTCCTTATCATGCCTAATTTCAATTGGTACATGTGTTGTGACACTAAATGCGATTATCGTGATGTGAATTAACCATAAATTATTATTAACATAAAAATAATAAATAACATTATCAATATCAACACCTATCAATATCGTTTTGTTGCGGCTGATTTTATAATCACGAATAAATTTTTGAAACCATGCTTACATTTAAAATGTAAAATAAAAATAGATAAGTGAGTGGATCAAATATTTATTAACTAGTATTAATTATGAGTAAAAAAAATTAACAGTAAATAGAAGAGATACTAAAAATTTGTCTTTAAAAAAATAATTAAGTATTATGTTTTACGATACTTCAATTGATCAAGTAAACACATTTAAAATTATGACAACTTATTGGAGAATCGAGTGAAAAAGCAAGTAGTGGCATTAGTACTTTTCTAAGTAAAATGATATTAATCCAAATATTAATGATATTTAACTCTTAAACTTTTAAAAATTATTTTTGTTAACAATTTTTAACAGTAATCCTAGTTTCTTAAATATGCATTATATGTGTCTTAATATATAATATAACTCTTTTGGTACTTGGTTGAATCAGAAATTATAAAAATTGATTGATTGGTGTTTGGATTAACAGAAATATTATAAATTAGTATTAAACTGTCTCTTGAAGTCTTGGATATAATATTTTATATTTTATTTTGAAAACGTGTTAATTTTTTAGTAAGAAAATGAAAGTAGCACATGCACGCGCGAGCGTAATAAAACACCTTTAATAAATACATAAATACATTGTATTCTTCTACTGCATAGTACTAAAATACAGCACAATTTTCTAACTCTAGGCAAAACAAAACTCTCTAACCCTACTCGATTTCCTTCCCATCCGATCTATTCCAGGTTTGTTCTTTCCTCCCTCAATTTCGAAATAGAAATTCCCAATTTTCCTAACTCTGTGTCTATTAGACAAATTTTGTAAATCAATTAATTCTTTAGTTTCGATAGGTTTTCTAAGTCCACTAGTTGACGAGGTTCAAGGATTTGCTTGAAAATTGTAATATTTTGCTACCAAGCCATGAAGGATGATTTTATAGTTGCTTGAATATGGTTGATGAGGGAGTGATAGGTAGATATTGCTTGAAATTTTCATTATAACTTGAGGGATGGGGTTTTTATTTGTAGCAGCAAGGTTATGGGAGGAAGATTTTTTAAATATAAAAAAGTTGCTTTTGTAGGGAAAGTTTAGTTAGATTGCTATTAATTTGTGATTTACCTCTGGAGCTAAAATGAAAAGTTTTGATTTTGTAAATTCTGTTTGTAAATAGTTGGCTACGTATGAATTTTGCTTGCTTAACTTATCATCGGTAGCTGGATGTTTAGGATTTGTTGGTCAAACCTAAGTTTTAAACTGTGGTTGTTGCTGCAGTTATTCTGTGACCCTTGATATTGCAGATAAATGCAGAGGAATGTGGTTGATGTGGCTGTGATGCATTTGCAAAGGCCTCCAAAACCTTCATATTGCAGCTGCAACGCATTTGCTAAGGCTAAACCTTCATATTGCAGCTGCAATGCATTTGCTAAGGCTAAACCTTCATAGCACATTGTGACTGTATGTCATACTATGGCTGAAACATATTGCAGAGTGTTAGTGTGCTACAGCTATAGTTTAGAAGGATTACTAAATGTTTATCATACTAATGGAGTAATTAATATATGTAGAGCTTTTGTCCTTCCATTGCTTTTCATTAATACAGACAGCTTTTTGTGTGACAAATAATTGAATTTGTATGGACTTCATTTATTTACTTTCTTATCTTTCTTTTTGCAGTTAAGCATCTAAATGAGTCTTCCTCAGGATCCACCCAGATCATTTTTCCCCTTTGGAAATCCTTTCCGGATGATATTACCTAAAGCCACTAAGTTATCTCCGCAACTACTGGCAGTATTACGTGCTTTTGAGGAAACTTTGGAAGAGAGGCTGAAAAACCTTATTCCTAAAAGCAAGGATGAAGTCGTCAGCTTGTCTTGGATGGCTTCGGCTATGCGGACACTTTGTGAAAGTCACAATGATATCAAAACCCTCATGACAGACCTTGAGCTTCCTGTGACGGATTGGGATGAGAAATGGATAGATGTGTACTTGGACATTAGTGTGAAGTTGCTGGATATATGCAATGCATTTAGCTCCGAGTTATCACGTCTAAACCAGGGTCAGCTTTTACTTCAGTGCACTTTGCACCATTTAGGCTCCTCCTCATCTGATCATCTTTTCCGGGCATGTTCTTCACTAGATGGTTGGAGGCAGCATATGAGTTCTAAAAACCCTAGAATAGAAAAATGTGGGAGCATTTTGGATAATCTGGTTGAGTCATCTGATATGCCAAAGGTTAAAAAGTCAGCAAAAGGTAAGGTTTTGATGCAAGCAATATATGGAGTAAAGGCGCTGACAGTATTTGTGTGCAGTGTGTTTGCTACGGCTTTTTCAGGCTCTTCAAAGAACTTGATGGATATGGATGTGGCCGAAGTTTATTCCTGGGCTCCAACTTTTAAAGGTCTGCAGAATCTTGTCAATGAGGAGATTAGAGTTAAATTTTCAAGTGGGAGATTTACTTTATTGAATGAGCTGGAAGCCGTTGATTTGTCTGTGAGGGAACTACACCCTATTATCCAAGGTGTTGTACATACAGTTGAGACAGAATCACAGTCAAAAACTGTTGAGAAATTAGGCAATGCAACGGAGAATTTCTCTCAAGGACTAGATCTTCTTGCAAAGGAGGTAGATGGCTTTTTCCAAGTGGTCTTGTCTGGCCGTGATGCGTTGCTATCTAACCTAAGGTCAGTTACACCCGACATTGACTACATCTTGGGAGGTAAAAGCGACACACAAGTGGTCAATTGAGTATGTTGCCGCCTATCTCTGGTATATACTTATGAATCTAGCTATTGGGTTTTATCTTTTGTGATTGATAATGTTATTCAATCTTATTTTCTTTATATTGAAGTTATCTTTAGTAATAATAGGTTTTATAATTGTATTATTGAACTGCTGAAATTTGTAGTTGTGATATTCTGTGTATTAAAGTACAGTAAAATAGTATAAAGAAGTTGTTTATGATCAAAGACCTTGAAATCTTGAGACCTGTTCCTCACTCCGTAACTCAATTTTACAAAGATTCAAATATAAAAAGTCTCACGTATTGCTACTTAACTAAAAATGTTCATAAAATCTATTCACAATAATTTTATTGAACATTTTTATTTTTAAATAAATAAGTATCTGTTACCACCATGTATACATTCAAAGTGTACATCAAATTTCAACTTTTAATAAGAATGAAACATATTGTTCACATTAAATGAAATAAAAAATTAAAATAGATCAAGCGAGACAAATATAACGTTTCCCTATAACAACCATCTCTACGTTATTTTTATGAGTATTTCATGCATTTTTTTTCTCTCTAAAAAACTGAATTTGATGCTTGAATACATATGGTAGATTGGGTGTTCTGCTGTTAAAATTGTTTACCATTGTTATAATGGTAATATGAATATTCATTACTTTTCATATTTCTGTATCCATGTGTTTGTAAATGTATATGGTTATGTATGATTGGTTTGGATTGTTGGATGTTTTTCTCCATTTCCATTTTAGGGCAGAATGAGTTTAATCGGTAGAATTGATGTTTTAACGGTTAAGATCAAGATTAAATGGTGTAGATTAGTCGAGGATTGTTAGACTAAGAATACTGAAAATCGTTGGAATTGAATCAGGTGATTTGGGAGCTTCTGATGAATTTTGGACAGTTGGGGTTTTGAACATCGCAGACGTTTGCTAGCACCTTCGCTAGGCGAGCAGGTCGCGAGTGTTCGCTGTAGCGAGCTAGTAGCGAATGGTCCCAGACTTGGACAGAATGTAATTGACCCTCTTCGCTGGTAGTGAGCGAGGTAGCGAGGGGTTCGCTAGGCGAAGCTCCAACGAGTAGGTAGCGAAGTCTTACAGTAGCTTATGTTTGCCTTTGCAAGCTTGTTCGCTAGGCGAACAGGTAGCGAGTGCTCACTAGGAACTCGCTAGGCGAGCAAGCTAGCGAGTGTGACAGTATTTTCATTTCCTTGTGTTTCTATTCAATGTTGATTGTTTGGTTCGATTGTGTTCAATCCTTATCGGAAATGAATAGTTTATGTGTTGTTGTGTGATATGTTGTGGGTAGCCGTGTGACGTGAATCCTAGATTGTGGAATCAATTGTGGAATAAGATCTTTGACCAATATATGCATTGTTTAAATTAATTAAAAGTGCATGATGAATGTGATTAAGTTGTTGCCGTTGGCACGATATCGTGAATGCATGGGAACATATTAGTGAATATGTGTGCGTTGCTTGATAAATATTGTGTGAATATGTGAAAATATGTATATGTGTAAGGCTCGTACACACTGGGGTAGAATAACAAGATGTTGTTCCTAGTGGAGTAATCACTGGGGTAGAATAACAAGATGTTGTTCCTAGTGGAGTAATCACTAGGGTAGAATAACAAGATGTTGTTACTAGTGGAGTAATCACTGGGGTAGAATGACAAATGTTGTTCCTAGTGAGGTAGAGTGATATGGTCGTATACATTGGGGGTAGAATGACTAAGATGTCGTTCCTAGTGGAATAATCACCGGGGTAGAATAACTGAGATGTTGTTCCTGGTGGGATATAAACGATGTACCCATAATCTCAAATAGGGATTGGTGAGAATTGATGAGTTTTATATGAGTCACATGGCATATATATCATTGTTATATGAAAGTATGCTTGTGTATGAATTGTTGAATTGAGGATTATGGATGTGTGCATGATGAAGCCTGCTTAGTGATTATCCATTTTGGTTGTACATATATTGTGAATTGTGATGTATATGATGATAATGAATTGTGATGAGAAATGCGGAATATGTGTATTCTATACTTGTATATATATGATTATATGCATTGATTATTATGATAATATTTTTCACCCTTCTGCTGTTTTATAATGCTCTATGAGGCATTGTAGATCAGGTTTGCTGGAGGTCTTTTGTAAAGTATAGCTTCATTCTTTTGGTCGGTTAGCTCTGATATGTAGCACCGGGTAGTTAGGATTGTATAACATTCTTTTGTGATACATTTGTATATGTATCTGCTGACAAATGTTTATGTAAACATGAATGATGTGGTGAATCAAACTGGATGATATGTATTTGTATGATTACATGTTTAAAAGATCCAATGTTTAGATTTTTCGCTTTTAATTCTAAATATTGAGATGTGGGTGTAAGGACTAAGTTCCTCTGTTGAAGCTACCCCACTGTTGCATGTCTTTTATAGAACAGGTGTTGTATATTTTATTTCGTGTATGATGTGACGTGTCTCTTTTATACCATGTTTTAATTATACTCTGATGAAAATTTGAATTTGTGCCTAAATGATTTATATGTTATTTTGGGGTATAGAAATGGGGTGTTACAATCAAGACCAATGTTACTCCACTAGTAAAGGTGCAACGACTGCACAAAAGAGTACACATAATGAAGAGAAGACAAAATATTACAAGGCATTGTAGCTGATTCACCAATATGTTAATGCAGATAATTTTGAGAAGGTTGGTGATTGCACAACCTCAATAGAAGTTTGAGAAATTTTGAAGAAAAGTTATGCATGTGCTGATAAGGCAAAGGTGGTGAAGTGACAAACTCAAGAGGCATTTGGAGTTGATTGAAATGGAAGAAAAGGAAACAATTAGTAAATTCACGACATGAATTACAAGATTCGTGAACCAAGTAAAGGGTGTGGAGAAACGATTAAAGAGAAATATGTTGCAAGATCTTGCATTATTTGATGTCGATATTTGAAAATGTAGTAGTTGCAATTGAGAAATCAAAGGATCTTACAATGATGAGCAAGGAGGAGCTGCAAAGCTCTCTTGAAGCTCATGAGCAGAAAATAGAGGAAAATAATGTTGATAAGGCAAAGACGGAGATTGCTTTGCAAGCCTGTTTCAATGAAAAAGACAAGAAGGCGAAGGAAAAGTGGCCTATGAACAAAGATTTAGGAAACTTTTAGAATTTTGGTGGAAGAGAATCCCAAAATTTCAAATATTCAACATTTCAAAAGGGTGAAAGCAATGGAAATTGTGTTGGTGGATCATATAACTCTAGAGGTGGGAACATTAGAGGAAGAAGGGGAAGAAAGAAAGGTGACAAAAGCAATGTGTAGTGCTTTAGTTGTTAAAAGCTTGGTCATTTTGTAAGTGAGTGTAGTGCCAACAAGAAATAACCTCAAGAAGATGAAGTTAAAGTTACAAGACAAAAATATGATCATCCACGATCAAAAAAGCAATCTTCTCTTGAAGAAACTCTAAGAGAGATATAAGCAATGAGACAGATGACATTTTCCTTGGGTTTCCATACTTTCTTAGCTTGATTTTTCTTCCCTTTCTTTCTATTGAACTCTGGTTGACTATAAGATTAAGGATATCCATACAATTTAAAGAAAAAAGGTCTTATATGTCCATATCTACCACAACGGTGACACCTCTAAGATTTTTTCGTGTTGCCTTTGTTCTGAAGGTACACATGTTGATAAGGATGCTGGAACATGTGATCCTTCATTAGAAACTCATATTTCTTTTCAGGAGCAACCAACATCTTAAGGGAGTTTATGATTTCTTGTTCTTGGAAATGTAGCCAAACCCTACAAATTCATATCCCCTGTCAAAACATCGAACATATCTGGACCATTGTTCAACATGTATTCAAGCTTTATCAGATTCTCAAGTTTGACATTCAACAAGTTTACTTCCTTTTCTAGCCTAGTGATGGTTGAAAGAAGTTTCTCTTTTTCTTGAAGAAGATCACTTATGATCTTCTTATAATTTAATCCAGTCACACAAGCTTCCTTCCACTTGTTGTATAAAAGCCTCAATGTTGTAGCCATCTCCCCTTCAGTCATGTGTTCATCACTAGAGTCTCCTTCAGACTCATACTTTCTAGTGAAAGCCATTACATTGTTAGTTATTTCCCTTTCACTCTCATCATGAGAATCATACCAAGTGATTGACAATCCCTTTTTATGTTTCTTTAGAAAGGTAGGATATTCAAGTTTAAAGTGGCCAAACCATTCATATTCATGACATTGAACTCCTTTGCCTTTGTTAGGTTTGTCTTCAAATTTTATCTTTTTATGGGAACTAAATGACCCTTTTTCTTGGACAGTTTTCTTCCATTGGTTGCCCATCCTTCTTATGAATTTGTTGAACTTTCTTCCAATAAGTATTATAACATCTAATAGAATTTCCCCTTGATCTTCATCCTTTTAAATGATGGTTACAAATGCAATGTTCTTGTTCTTCTTTTTAGATCTGTCAGTTATAGAAATCTCAAAGGTTTCTAAAGAACCAATCAGTTCGTCAACTTTCATGTTGCTTAAGTGTTGGTCTTTTTCAATATCTGTAACCTTCATGTAAAACTTCCTAGGTAGAGATCTTAGGATTTTTCTGACAAGCTTTTCTTCAGACATCTTCTCTTCTAAGGAAAATGAAGTGTTGGCTATCTCCCAAAGTCTGATGTTAAAATCAAAGATGGGTTTATCTTCTTTCGTTCTCAGATTCTCAAATTGTGTTGTGAGGAGATGGAACCTTTACATACTCACTTTGGATGTGCCTTCATGAGCAGTCTTGAGAATTTTCCAAGCCTTTATAGCTTCAGTGCATGTTTTGATTAGTTTGAACATGTTCTTGTCAATACTATTGAATATATCATTCAACCCTTTGTTGTTTCTAAAAGCTTCATCATCTTCATCTTTTGACCAATAAGCTTCAGGCTTTAAACTTGTTGTACCATCTTGAGAAGTAATCACAGATTATTTCCAACCTTTAATCACATCCTTCCAAGTTTTATTGTCTATGAATTTAAGAAAGACAATCATATTAGCTTTCCAATAATTATAATTAGTGCCATATAAAACAAGTGGTCTATTGACAAACCCTTCATCATTTGTGTTGTCCATATGTATATAAAATATCTTTCCTGAAGCTCACCCAAACATAATATGGTGTCTACTCTGATACCAATTGTAATAATGTTCCTCAAGGAACAAATGTTGGACCAGATTTAACATACTATAACAAAATTAATGAATCACAAAAAAAACAGTAAAGAACACACAAGGATTGTTAACCCAGTTCAGGGCAAACAACACCTACATCTTGGGGGCACTCTACACAAGAAAGGAAATTTACTCTTTAATATAATTAGTACAAAATGTCTTAGATGAATAAACACCTTGCTCAATGCCCCACTTTTTAATTCTACCCTCATTGTATTTTTATTTAGGACTCCCTCTAAATATGAGAACTCCCTCTTACTTTCTCTCAATCACTAACCCTAATAATCAAAAACAATAATCAGAATGATTCAATGTCGAATGTACAACTCAACTAAAAAAAACCAACTACTATGCCTTATGATATGAATGAAGCAATATCGTGGTGTACAATTAACAACACAAACAAAGACTGCATAAAACACAAATTATCACTCAAGCTTATAGTCTTCAAGGCATGAAAAAAGTCTCTATATATAGTGATCTGACCTGATCAGGAAGGGATCACGGTCTGGCCACACGCTGTTGGGCTGCTACCTGTTCATCGGTGATGAGGAGGAGAACAGGGGGTGTACCTGCAAGACACTCCGATGCCAAAGTAAGAAATTGGGCAGAGTGAGAGCAAATACAGAAATGGGGTAAGAATTGAATTACCTGACCCTCTTGAGGAAGAGGGTATTTATAGAGAGACCCCAGCGCTGGGCCAACGGTCATTGAGATGGGCTGGATGACCAGGCCCAACCCTAATGACTGCTAGGGCTTACGTGGCATAGTGAAGACCGGGACGTGGTCTTCGCCCTAGTCCAACTGCTTCTAGATCTCCGGAAAGTGAGTTTGACCTGCTCTTTCGGAGGTGGGCAGTTGGTTGATGACGTGTCCCCGCGGAGGGGAGCACGTGGAGAACGTGCGCCGGGCACGTTGTTCTCCCCGTGGAGGGGAGCTCGGGAGGTACCCCGGAGCGCGTTGTTCTCCTCGCGGAGGGGAGGAACCAAGGCCGTGCTTTGGTGCGCCGGGGTCGGTTCTGTTCGGCTGGTAAGAGGGGACGACGAGATGCTGTTGGGTGCGCCGCTTGTGTCCGGCGTCATGCTCTGCTCGTCTTGTAGGGACGCACGTGCCTGGTGTGCCCGATTCGCCTGTTGGGCCGTACGTGGTATTGGGCCTGCCGAGGTCGGGCCCATACCGGAACAGGAGCCCCCCAAGTCGAAGCTCTGGGGAGAGAGCGAGGACTTAAGGTCGATGTGTCGGGGAGAGAGGTAACGAAGCGGGAGGTTCGTCGGGACTCGTGCACGGTGGGACGGGCACTCGTGCGGGGATCTCCGGTCGTCGGCGGAGTGGGGTGAAAGCAGGTGAAAGGGCGCGACCGTCAGGCTGCCGCCACGTGTCGTGTGCTAAGCGGTCGTAGGGGCGGCTACCCTATGTCATTAATGAGCCTAGCGTCGCTTCGAATCCCGCACCGGGTTATAAATACGGGGGTCCCCGCTCATTTTATTACTTTTCACTCTGCTGTTGTACCTGCGAAGCTCTGTCATCTCTGCTCGTCCGCCGCTTGCCGCCGATCGCCGCCGCACCGTTTGATCCTTTCCTCCGTTCGCCGCCGTTACAAGTGAGTTCTCATTTCTCTTCCCTTTTATTTCCGTCGTTTAATTAGAACGTGTGGTCGGGGCATGATGAATGCCCCGAGGAGGGACGCAAGATCCGCCGTATCTGGCGAATTTTCTGGTGAGTGTCCCGGGGAGAGTCGGCTGTTCCGATGAATGTCCCGAGGACGGGGGCTTTCTCCGATGAATGCCCCAGGGACGAGTGCCTTTTCCGGTGAATGCCCCGGGGAGGCGCGCTTTTTCTGGTGACCTTCCCGCGAAGGGATGGCGGGTCGGCTTTAGACGCCCCGAGGAGGGTAGACGGGGAGCGCGTGTTTGCTCGCCATTCTCCGGCCTTTGTCGCCCTTTCACTTGACCTGCGGTGGAAGGGTGGATTTGATCCTGGCTATCGAATTCACCGTTGTCCTCTACTTTTCAGGTGTAGATGTCGGCTCTGGTACCGGGGATAATGGTCGAAGACAACGAACCCGAGGTCCCGGACTTTGATGACGAGCGCATTGCCCCACCCGAAGAATGGGCGGCTGAGGAGCCGCTTTCTACCCCGTCTTGTTTTGTGGACGATGCGTTCGACGTGTACGCCACCGTCGAGGATACGCCTATAGGGGAGCCACAGCATTGGCAGGTGTACCGACCAAAAGAGCATCATCGCATCTGCTCACGATATGGGCGGCGGATGTTCCCGATGCACGAGTTCTACTTTAAAGAGGCTCGGCTCCGGTTACCGTTCTCCGCCTTTCATCTGGGGCTCTTTGATTGGTTGCGCCTGGCCCCGTCCCAACTGCACCCCAACGCCTTGGCTTTCATCCGCGCTTTCGAGGTGGTGTGTTTCTACCTCGAGGTGGAGCCGACGGTACCGTTGTTCTTCCGTATCTTCCACTTACAGAGGCAGACGGTGAATGGCCGCCACAGATGGGTCTCATTTAAACAATCGACCAAGCTCTTCAAGGCGTATAGTGATTCTGTCAAGGGTTTCAAAAGTCGGTTCTTCCTCGTTAAACCGATCACGCAGCGGGGCTCGGATACCCTCTTCGACAAGGGCGAGCGAATGGTGGATGGTCAGCGGTTCCTCGCGTGGCTTCCTAAGATACATCTATTGTGGACCGCGGAGCATTTCAACCGAGGAACGGATCGGTATATCGTACGGGCGGGAATCCTCGAGGAGAAAGACATGGCCGCCTATTTGAAAATAGTCGCTTTTGTGCGGGCTCTTCCTCCGTCGAAGCTGGTGACGCCCGACGGTCGGTATATCCTCGACGCGCAGGGGAATGTGCGGACTAAGAAGCGACTGATTAATACCAAGACCCTGCTCGGTTGTGCGACCGGGGCGGCCGCTCTGGATTACCTAGGTAGGAATGTTTATTTTTCTCCCCGTGGTCGGGGTTCTGGCTGTTGCTAACTCCTTTGTTTTTGCAGCGAACATGTCTTCTGTCGAGGAGCAGGTAAAGCAGTTGCGCGCTACCAGGAACGCCGCGGTCCCGAGGACGCGGGTGAGTCAGCTGGTCGGACAGGAGGTCGTGACGCCGGAGGGGCAGAGTTCGTCCTCTTCGCCTCAAGGGAGTCAGTCTCCTACGTCTCAAGGAGCATCGAAAAGGCAGAGGTCCGAGGAGCCCCGAGGTGTGGTAGATCTGACTGTCGGTTCGGCCGAGGAAGGTTATGTCGTCCCGCCCTGCCATCAGCATCCGGGCTATTTTCATGGTGCTCGTTCTCCTACCATCTCCGCTGGGGAGGTGAAGGCTGTCCGTCAGGCCGATCGAGAGTCTCGTCGACGTGTCCTGGCGGAGGATTTGGCTGCAATGATGCGGACGTTCACGACGGCTCTTGTGCTGAACGAGGAGGGTTGTTCCGCTGCCGAGCTGTCTAAACTGCAGGGGGACCTTACCTTTATACAGTCGCGGTTGGCCAAGCTTACTGAGGAATTGGAGAAGAGTCAGAAGGATGTTGCTGAGCAGCGAAAACGGGCAGAGGGCGCTGAGGGGAAGGTGACCTCGCTGGAGGAGAAGTTGGGGGAGGCGACGACCGAGGTGCAGGCGCTGAAGGTTCGCACGGAAGTCTTGGACAGCGCAGTTCGTCCGGGCGAGGACGAGACAGATGGAGACCGACGGTTAATCACTCGTGCTGACTTGATTGCCCGTATCCGGGTGCTGGAAGGTGACTGTTTGGAGGCCGTCGAGGTCGGATTCAAGAACGCTGTCGAGCAGATTCAGGTCGCCAACCCTGGCGTTGCGCTGGTCGTGGATGGAATCGGGCCGTATCACGAGATTGTTGACGGGAAGGTGGTCGATCCCTATCTTGTTGTTCCTGAGGAGGATCCCGTGGCTGCTGATCAGGCGGACGAGGTAGCATGAGTTGCCGGGCCTGCGTGCTCGTTGTTTTTTTATGGCCTGCGTGCCGACATTTGTGACTTATCTTTCTTTGGGCCTGCGTGCTCTGTTTTTGTAACATTAACTACTGGGCTGGTGCCCGCCTTTTGCTTAATATATTTTTTGTGAATTTTCTAAGTGTGCGCTCGGTGTTTGCATGATGTTTATGCTCGTTTTTCGTGTTTATTTGTTTATTTGAATGCTTTTGACGTGCATGAATTTTCTAAGTGTGCGCTCAGTATGTTCGGGTGTTAGCTCGACGACTTGTTACCGGTGGTGAAGGGAACCGGCCGGTTTGGCCGGCGACGTAGCCGGGCCGTTTCGGGGGTAGTTCTCCCCGGGGCGTGGACGTCCCATCGCGAGCTGGGTGTCCTGCCGTTTTTGGTACGGTGGCGGGGGATCTCGGTCGAGGTGTTCCTTGCCGAGCAAGGCCGTCTGCCCGCGCACACGAGAGGCAGGGCTTGCTTTTCTTTGGTCGCTAGTGGACGCGGGGGTGTGCGGTGGTACCATGTCGCCCCCCCAGTGGTCGGGACGATGGGTCGTCGCGGGCAATGTTCTAACTGTAGTACCGCTTAAGCTTCGCGGCGTTCCATGGTCGAGCTAGTTGTTCACCGTGCAGGTTTTCGAGGTAATAGGCCCCGTGCTCCGTTTTGTCCCGGACTCGGTAAGGGCCTTCTCAGTTCGCAGCCAGTTTGCCCTCGTGGGAGTCTTTCTGGTTTCTACGTAGAACTAAATCGCCTGTGTGAAAGTCGCGTTTTAGGACTTTGTTGTTGTGGCGAAGTGTGACTTGTTGCTTCAGCCGGGCTTCGCGGAGGGCTGCCCCGGAGCGGATTTCTTCGACGAGGTCGAGCTCTTCTCGGAGGGCGCCGTCGTTGTCGTCGGTGCCCAGGGGAGCTTCCGTTCGTCGGGATGGTTCGCGAATTTCGACCAGTATCACGGCCTCGGTTCCGTACGTGAGACGAAATGGGGATTCCCCCGTGGTTGAGTGGGGAGTGGTGCGGTATGCCCAGAGGACGCTGTGGAGCTCTTCGACCCATGCTCGTTTGGCGTCGCCGAGTCGTCGTCTGAGTCCCCTGAGTATGACTCTGTTCGCCGATTCCGCCTGGCCGTTTGTCTGAGGATGTTCGACCGAGGCGAAGTGGTGTTTGGTTCCGAGTTTGGTGACGAAGTCGCAGAAGTTTTTGTCCGTGAATTGTGTGCCATTGTCGGTGACGATGGCGAGTGGGACCCCGAATCTGGCGAGGATGTTGCGTTTGTAGAATCGGAGTATGTTGTGGGCGTTGATTTTGGCCAGAGCTTCAGCCTCGATCCACTTGGTGAAGTAGTCAACTCCCACGATGAGGTACTTGTTCTGGTAGGAACCTAGGGGGAAGGGCCCGAGGATGTCCAGCCCCCACCAGGCGAATGGCCATGGAGAGGAGAGGGACGTGAGGTCGGTTGGGGGGGCGAGGTGCATGTCCCCGTGTCGTTGACATTTATCACATCGTTTGACGTGTTCCTTCGCGTCAGATTGCATTGATGGCCAGTAATAGCCTGCGCGTAGGGCCTTTCGTGCTAGGGATCTTCCGCCGAGGTGCTGCGCGTTGATGCCTTCGTGGATTTCCTCTAGAACGGCTGCACTTTGGGACTTATCTATGCATTTGAGGAGTGGGATTGCGAAGCCTCGGCGGTACAGTCGTCCTTCGAGGAGAACGTACAAGCAGGCGCGTCGTCTCATTGCGCTGGCCTCTCCAGGGTTGGCCGGAAGGTGGCCGGTGCTGAGATAGGTGTGGAGCGGGGTCATCCAGCAGCCGGTATCCCCGACGACGTTGATGTCGAGGGGGGTGGTGGTCGTACTGGTACTTGGTTGCGACAAGATCTCTTGAATGACTGACTTGTGGCCGCCTCGCTTTTTGGTGCTTGCCAGTTTGGAGAGGATGTCGGCGCGGGTGTTCTGCTCGCGAGGGACGTGCTGAATCTCTGCTGTGTCGAAACCTCACAGTTTTTCGGTGATGAGCGCGAGGTATCCGGCGAGGGTGTCGTTTTTTGCTTGATATTCGCCTCGGACTTGTGAAGCGACTAGCTAGGAGTCCGTGTAGATTCGAATGTCCCTGGCTCCCAGGTCGGATGCCAGGCGAAGGCCGGCCAGAAACGCTTCGTACTCGGCCTGGTTGTTGGTCGTCGGGAAGGCCAGTGTGAGGGAGACTTCGATGACCGTACCCTCTTCGTTGTCGAGGACGATGCCGGCGCCGCTTCCCGTGGAGTTGGAGGAGCCATCCACAAAAATGGTCCAGAGGTGGTTCCTGGCGGTGGGGTCGGGCGGTGTGGTCATCTCGGCGACGAAATCGGCCAAGGCTTGAGCCTTGATGGCGTGCCGGCCCTCGTAGGTAATGTCGAACTCGGAGAGTTCTAGCGACCACTTCAGCATGCGTTCGACCATGTCGGGGCGGCCGAGGAGCTAGCGGATGGGCTGATCGGTCCGGAGCACGATGGCGTGTGCGAGAAAATAATGTCGGAGTCGGCGTGCTGCTGTTATGAGGGCCAGGGCGACCTTCTCGATCAGCTGGTATCGGACTTCTGGGCCGTGGAGAGCTTTGTTGGTAAAGTAGATGGGCTTTTGGCCCTCCCCAGATTCGCTGACGAGGACGGCGCTGACGGCTTCGTTGGCTACGGCCAGATATAAGTATAGGGTTTCTCCCATCGCGGGGCACGTCAGTACTGGTGGTTCGGATAGGACGCGTTTGAGGTGGCAGAGGGCTTTCTCACATTCGTCCGTCCATTCGAATTTGGTCTCCTTCCTGAGCAGTTTGAAACATGGGAGGGCGTGTTGAGCCGACTTGGCGATGAATCGTGAGAGGGAGGCAAGCACGCCGTTGAGGGACTGGATGGCCTTCTTCGTGGTAGGCGTGGTGATATTGGAGAAGGCGTGGCATTTGTCCGGATTGGCTTCGATCCCCCGTTCGGTCAAGTAGTAGCCGAGGAATTTACCGGCACAGACGCCGAAGGTGCACTTCTCCGGGTTGAAACGCATGCGGCATGACCTTGCGGTCTCGAAGACCTTCCGGAGGTGTGCCGCGTGGTCGTCCTCCGCGCCGGATTTGACGATCATGTCGTCCATGTATACTTCGAGCATGTCTCCGATTTCGTCGTGGAAGACATGGTTCATCATCCGCTGGTATGTGGCCCCGGCGTTTTTGAGGCCGAAGGGCATCACGTTATAATAGTAATTGGCCGACGTTGTCATGAAGGTCGTGGCTTGTTTATCGTGTTCGGCCATCGGGATCTGATTGTATCCCGAGTACGCGTCCATGAAGGACAAGAGCTTGAAGCCCGCGGAGTTGTCGACGAGCTTGTC
This sequence comes from Lathyrus sativus, assembly GCA_963859935.3. NCBI lineage: Eukaryota > Viridiplantae > Streptophyta > Magnoliopsida > Fabales > Fabaceae > Lathyrus > Lathyrus sativus. The sequence goes on from OZ012737.1 coordinate 509,365,532, forward strand.
GATGTTGGGGAGGGGGTAGGCGTCCTTAGGACATGCCCGATTGAGATCAGTATAGTCAACACACATGCGCCATTTTCCATTATTCTTTTTAACAAGTACAACATTGGACAGCCAGGTTGAATACCGGGCTTCCGAAATAAAATTTGCCTCTAAGAGGTCTTTTACAGCTTGTTCGGCCGCTGCCGATTTTTTGGGGGATTGGCGACGCCGGCGTTGTACAACGGCCTTTGCGGTCGGGTTGATGGACAGCTGGTGGCAGGCGACCTCGGGGTCGAGTCCCGGCATTTCTGCGGCGCTCCAGGCGAAGAGGTCGGCATTCTCGCGGAGGCAGGCTTGGAGCTGTCGTTTCGCGAGGTCTGGGAGTCCGGCGCCTATCCTCACGGTTCTGCTCGTGTCTTCCCCGAGGGGGACGAGTTCGAATTCTCCGTCCGGGATGGGGCGCTCTGGGTGTGATGGCTGCTCGTTGACTTCGCTGGTCTTTGTTTCGTGGTCGAGCTCGCCGGTGAAGCGACTGTCGAGCTCAACGGATCCGACCAGCTCCATTGGTTCTCCCTTTGGCGTTGTGCTTGTCGTTTTCTTCTTGGTCGCTGGAGCGATGAAGTCTAGGCCTTTCAGCGCGGCTTCGAAACATCTTCGGGCGGCCTCGATGTCTCCGTTGAGGGTCACCACGGCCCCCCTTCTTGTGTAGTATTTCATCTTCAGGTGGACGGTGGAGGGTACCGCGGTGAGTTCTGCTATCGTCGTCCTGCCCATGATGCAGTTATAGAGGGATGGACATTCGATGACTAAGAAACGGATGCTGATGTCCCTAGCCGTTTCCTCTTCTCCGAAGGTGACTTTCAATTCCACGTATCCCCAAGGTCTCGTCGTCGTCCCGTTGAACCCCTGAAGGTCGGAGCCTACGTAAGGGGAAAGGTTGGATTCGTCGAGCTGGAGAGTTGTGAACAGGTATGAGTACATGATGTCAACCGAGCTCCCGCCGTCGACGAGGAGGCGCCTGACGTCGAAGTTTGCCATCCGGGCACGTATGAGCAGGGGTATGTTGGAATTGGGGGATCCCCCAGGGAGTTCCTCGAGGTAAAATGTGATCGGGTTGGAGCGGCCTCGGAATTTGTCGAGCGTGCTCATTTTGCCGGAGTTGTTCGCGATGAGTTCGTCGAATTTTCTGTTCACGGATCCGATGGACAGACTCCTCGTGGCTCCATCAGAGATGACCATGGCTCTGGGGAAGTACTCCCACCGGCTGGTTGGTCGGATTGGCTCGTCGATTAGGTCGGGTCCTTCGGGAAGACCGAATTCTCTGCCCGCGAACCAATCTTCGGGGCGGCTGACACACAACGCGACCTGGAGCCTGATGTTGTCCTCTGGAGAGGGAAGTTCCTCGACTTTCTTGGCTTCTGGAGCCTCTTGCCTAGGTGGTTCGCCTCCCCGGGTGTATCTCTTCAGGTGACCGTCTTTGATCAGAATTTCGATCGCATCCTTGAGATGGATGCAGTCTTCTGTCACGTGCCCGTGGCTCCTGTGGAATCGGCAGTATTTCGATTTTTCCACGTTGGGTTTGGGGGGTGTTGGTCGCGGAAAACGGACACCTCCCTGCACGAATTCTGTTTTAGCACATTCGGCCAGTATGCGTTCGCGTGAAGCGACCAAGGCTGTGTACTCTGTGAATCTGCCGGCCGGGGCGCGCGGTTCGCGTTGTTCGCGGGGCTTGCGGGGGCGATCTTCTCGACGGCGGTCTCCTCCTCGTCGATGGCTCGAGGCTCCGTCGTCTCGGTGCCCGCGGGGGGCCTCCCTGTCTCGGGTGTCGCGAGCGGAGTTGGCCGCCTGTGTTTCCTCGAATCAGATGTAATGCGCGGCTCTGTCGAGGAAATCTTGGAGGGATGTTGGCCGGTGTATGCCTACGGCCTCATAGAACTTGGAGTCGTGACGCAAACCTTGTTCCATTAAGTAGCGTTTCATTTCGTCGGACGTCGTCACCTGCACTGCTTCCCGAGTGAACTTTTCGATGTACTTTCAGAGAGGTTCGTCGGGGCCCTGGATGATCGCCCCGAGGACTTCTTCCGTCTTCGGGTGGCGTCGGGACGCCGTAAAGTGTTTGGAGAACAGGTCCTTCAAGACCCTCCATGACATAACTGATTCGGGCTCCAGACTTTTATACCAGGTCATAGCGCCTTTCCTCAGAGTCGTCGGGAAGAGTCTGCACTTGATAGCTCCCCAGACGTTTCGGTAGTCGAGCATGGCCTCGATGTCTTCCAGGTGATCGTCCGGGTCGGAGGTGCCGTCGTATGTCGACAGCGTTGGTGGTTTCTCCATCCCTTGGGGTATGGGGGCAACCATGATTTCCCGGGACAGCGGGGTGCGGTAATCGTCCTCGTCGCTGTGCGCCGGGGATCGATGGGGAGATGAGCCGTTCAAGGTAGGCCCCTGGTTTCGGGTTCTCGACCTCCTGCTTGAGTTCTCGCCTCGGGGGTCTTCGGTCGGGATCGCCGCGGCGTTTTGGTTCCTCACGCGAACGTGTCTTGCTGGGGATCTGGTGCGTTCTCGTGTCACCTGTGTGCGGTGCCTCTCCAGCCGCGGCCGGCGGTTTCTAGGTCGAGGTGAGGGGCTCCTCGAACCTCCGTTCTGGTCTTCCCGCGGGGGGTACCTCGGAGGACCGATGCGTTCTAATGCTCCAATTCTCGCATTTTGTTGGAACAGCAGTTGGTTCGTCTGGTTGATGGCCGTAAAGAGAGCGGTCACCGTTGGGTCCGCTCCCGCCGGGATGGGAACGAGATGGAATGCTGGCGGGCTCGGGGGCCGATGGTCGACCTGAAGGGGCCGCTCCGCGGATGACAGCGAAGAAGTTTGGTCGTCCCTTTCGTCGGTTTCCGCCGGACGCGTCGTTCCTGTCTGCTTGTTCCCGTTGGTGGCGACGTTGAGCACGAGGTCGTGCGGAGTGCCGTCGCGGTGTGGGCTAGCCATGATTGTGGAGGTTTGGTGAAACTTTTGGTTTTCTGCTCGGAGTAACGGGGAAGTTTCAGTTTCCCACAAACGGCGCCACTGATCTGACCTGATCAGGAGGGGATCACGGTCTGGCCACACGCTGTTGGGCTGCTACCTGTTCACCGGTGATGAGGAGGAGAAGGGGGGTGTACCTGCAAGACACTCCGATGCCAAAGTAAGAAATTGGGGAGAGTGAGAGCAAATACAGAAATGGGGTAAGAATTGAATTACCTGACCCTCTTGAGGAAGAGGGTATTTATAGAGAGACCCCAGCGCTGGGCCAACGGTCATTGAGATGGGCTGGATGACCAGGCCCAACCCTAATGACTGCTAGGGCTTACGTGGCGTAGTGAAGACCGGGACGTGGTCTTCGCCCTAGTCCAACTGCTCCTAGATCTCCGGAAAGTGGGTTTGACCTGCTCTTTCGGAGGTGGGCAGTTGGTTGATGACGTGTCCCCGCGGAGGGGAGCACGTGGAGAACGTGCGCCGGGCACGTTGTTCTCCCCGTGGAGGGGAGCTCGGGAGGTACCCCGGAGCGCGTTGTTCTCCTCGCGGAGGGGAGGAACCAAGGTCGTGCTTTGGTGCGCCGGGGTCGGTTCTGTTCGGCTGGTAAGAGGGGACGACGAGATGCTGTTGGGTGCGCCGCTTGTGTTCGGCGTCATGCTCTGCTCGTCTTGCAGGGACGCACGTTCCTGGCGTGCCCGATTCGCCTGTTGGGTCGTACGTGGTATTGGGCCTGCCGAGGTCGGGCCCATACCAGAACATATAGCAATCCATAACTGGACGTTTTCTTCTTGGATTTTGGCAGTGATCTCGTCCATATATTTTGAAAAAATAAATGTAAGTAAAAGTTGAACCCGCCAACGATAATGAAACACGTTTTAAGAGTTAGACTGAAATGTGAGGTCAGTACATTATATATTTTTATTTTTATTTTTTGGTTACAAATAAATTTTAACCCATGTTAGTTACACTACTGTAAACAAAAACAAACCAAACTCTCAAACCTTACTCGATTTTCTAATCTATTACACCCATGTTCGTTCTGTTGAAGTGTAATCCAAATTTACATTTAAGATAGCATTTTATTTGAGTTTCATTTAGATGTCCTGATGGTATAACTACTGAACTCAAGTTTTGGTTTGTAACCAATTTATTTTGTAACCATTTTCAGTTGAGAAAGAAAGTTAGTTAGAATTCTCTCTCTCTCTCTCTCTCTCTCTCTCTCTCTCTCTCTCTCTCTCTCTCTCTCTCTCTCTCTCTCTCTCTCTCTCTCTCTCTCTCTCTCTCTCTCTCTCTCTCTCTCTCTTTTCAATTCACAGTGAAGAAGGTGAAGCTTCAGTCTCTACGTAAGCAGTATCCGAATCTTAACATGATGAATAATGACAAGGTACCTTATTACATATCGATAGTGATTTTGATCACAAACAAGATGAAATTTTAGGGAAAAAACTCTCTCTGAACAAGTAATCATATAAAAGGTACTAAGATCACTTACTCCTTAGTTTGATTACATTGTTGTAGAGATTGGACACTCTAAGGACCTCAGGGCCATGAGAATTAAAGAGCTGCAGAGTAGTCAAGAGGAACAAGAGTTGCGCTGGACTGAGATAACCTCTTAAATAAAGGTAGCGTGGGCACAGAAAGCGTCTTTTGGTAAGAAGAATCAGAAGCAATTTTGGTTAAAGGCCAAGAAGAGACATGGTGGTGTTTACCAAAATTTAGAAGCCTTCAACTCTGATGAGAAGAAACATCAAAAGAGAAAGGAGAAATTCATTGCTATTGTTGTAAGAAGTTTCACCACTTTGCTGCTGAGTGTTGGTCAAAAAAGGAAAGGAAATCAGAAGTAGCAAACATAGTCAGAGAAGAATATGATGATGAAACTAGCCTATTGATGGATTTTGAGTTTGATGGTAGATATTTGGTAGACTTGTGGTATATGGATACTACTGGCTGCTCAAATCATCTAACTGGAAACAAATAATGGTTGATTAATGTTGACTCTAAAAAGAGAACAAAGATCAGATGTGTTGATGATAAGTACCTTAATATTGAAGAAATGGAAAATGTCAAGGTCACAGTGAAGAATGAAAAAGTTGTTATGATCAAGGATATTTGGTATGTTACTGGCATAAAGAGCAATCTGGTGAGTGTAAGTCAGTTAATTGAGAAAAGTTTCTTAGTTAGTATGAAGGACAATCTCTTGAAGTTGTATGATTTTGATCAGAAGCTGATTATGCAATTTGAACAGTAAAGCAACAGAACATTCAAAGTGAATGTTGAAACAACTAAAACAAAATGCATTAGTGCATAAGGTGTTGAAGGTAACAGTGAGCTGTGACATAAGAGATTGGGGTATCTGAACTTCAAAAGCTTAGAAAATCTGAGTTCTAAGAAGCTGATACATGACATTCCTAAGAATTTGAAGCCCAAGAAGTCATGTGAGATATGCATGAAAGACAAGAAACCTATATTACCATCTGTACCAAAAGTGGCTCCAAGAGAAAAACATGCTTTAGGAGTAGTGCATTCTGATGTATGTGGACCATTTGAAGTACCTTCACTCATTCTCTCTCATCCTTTTATTTTAACTCTCTCTCATCCTCTACTATTAATATTTACAATTAAAAAAAAATTCTTTGCCCTTAGTACAAGTTATTTAAAATATAAAAACATTTTTTTTGAATAAAAAATATATTTTCTCTCTTTCTCTCGTACTTCTATAAAATTTATAATACAAAAATATATTTTTGTCTGTAGTAAAAATTATTTAAAATACATAAATAATGTTTTAATTTTTATTAAAATTTTATTTTTTCTTTCTCCTTTTCTTTTTGATTATCTTCTATTAATATTTATATTATGAAAATATGTTTTGTTTTTAAAAAAAGTTATTAAAAATACAAAAGTACTTTTCGATTTTTGATTAAAATATATATTATCTATTCCTTTAATATTAATATTTATAAAGAGTATGATAGGAAACTTTAGTTTTTTATTTATAAATACTAGCGTTCAGACGGACACTCATGTGCCCGTCTGTCCGCTTTTTATAATACTCACGTGTATAAAATATAAATTGTATTATTATTTTTATTTAATTTTTATTTTTATTTATTATTTATAAAATAGTAGTAATAAATAATGGTGTAAAAGTTAATAAATAATCACATAACCACCATTTGTTAGAAAGAGAAGTTGAGATTTAAAATAAAAATTGAAAACGATATATTTAAAAAGGAAAAATACTACACCAAAATTATGTTTTGCCTTTTAATTATAAGTATAGATAACATTATTTATTAAATAATAAACTATGAAAATAATTATAAATATTAGATGGATTAGAACATAGATTATAAATTACTATTGTCTAAGTCTTTTCAAGTCTTAAAAAACAATTATTTTTAAAAAATATGTTATATTTTGAAAATAAAAAGTATAAGTAAAAGTTTAACATGCCAATGGTAATGAAACACGTTTTAAGAGTTAGAATGAAATGTGAGTTTAATATATATATATATATATATATATATATATATATATATATATATATATATATATATATATATATATATATATATATATATATATATATATATATATATATATATATATATATATATATATATATATATAAAATACAAATACGTTGTAACACATGTTAGTTACCCTATTCTAAACAACAACAAACCAAACTCTAAAACCTACTCGATTTTCTAATCTATTACACCCGATTCTTTCTATTGAAATATAATCCAAATTCACATTTAAGATAGTATTTTATTTGAATTTCATTTAGTTGAGAAAGAAAGTTAGTTATAATTCTCTTTCTCTTTCATCATCATCTTCTTCACTCTTGTGCACCAATAATTGGTATCATAATCTGGTTCAATTCATAGAGAAATACGAGGGTACGTGAGGCGTGTGTAATTGATTATGTTCATTTAATTCACTGTGAATTGAATGAACAAAATCAATCACACACGTCATACGTACACTCGTTTTTCCTTGTGAATTGAACCGAAACTCTAGATACCAATTGTTGGTGCAGAAGAATGAAGAACAAGACGATGAAAGAAAATTAGTTAGAATTCTCTCTCTCTCTCTCTCTCTCTCTCTCTCTCTCTCTCTCTCTCTCTCTCTCTCTCTCTCCCTCCCTCCCCCTCCCCCCTTCTCTATCTATCTATCTATCTATCTATCTATCTATCTATCTATCTTCTATCATGTTCTTCTTCATTCTCGTGCACCAACAATTGATATCTGGAGTTGTGGTTTGATTTACAAGGAAACACGAGTGTACATGAGGCATGTGTGATTGGTTATATTCATTCAATTCATAGTGAAATGAAGATCTGAATCAAAACAGAATCACATTTCTTGATTCTAATGGATTGGGAATCATAAGTGTCTGTGAGGTCTGAGTGAATTTGCACAAGAACGAACAAGTAATCATTGAAAAGGTACTAAGATCACTTACTTCTCAGTTTGGCTACATTGTTATAGCAATTGAACACTCTAAGGACTCAACACCATGAAAATTGAAGAGTTGTAGAGTAGTATAGAGGTATAAGAGTTGCTTCTGACTGAGAGAACCTCTGAAAGACAGGTAGAGCAGGCACTTAAAGCGTCTTCTGGTGAGAAAAATTAGAAGCAATCTTGGTTAGAGGGAAGGAAGAGACATGGTGGTGGTTATCAGAAATCAGAAGCCTACAACTCTGACGAGAAGAAACATATGAATCGAAAGGAGAAGTTTGACAAGGAGAAGGTGCAATGCTAATGTTGTAAGAAGTTTGGCTACTTTTCTGCTGATTGTTGATCAAACATGGAAAGGAAATCAAAAGAAGCAAACATAGGCAAATGAGAATATTATGATGAACCTGTGTTATTGATGACTTTTTAATTTGATGGTGGATATTTGGTAGACTGGTGGTATATGAACACTAGCTGCTTAAATTATCTTACTGTAAAATAAACAATGGTTTATTAATTTTGAATCTAAAAAGAGGAAAAGGATCATATGTGCTAATGCTAAGTACCTTAATATTGAAGGAATGAAAATGTCAAGGTCAGAGTGAAGAATGACAAAGTTGTTCTGATCAAGGATGTTTAGTATGTTCCTGACATGAAGAGCAAACGGATGAGTGTATGTCAGCTAATTGAGAAAAGTTTCTCACTTACTATAAAGGATAATCTCTTGAAGTTATATGATTCTGATCAGAAGCTGATTATGCAATCCGAACAGGAAAGCAATAGAGTATTTAAAGTGAATGTTGAAACAACTTTAAAAAATGTCTTAGTGCAGGAGGTGTTGAAGGTAACATTGAGTTATAGCATTAGAGATTGAGACACCTGAACTTCAAAAGTTTAGGACATCTGAACTTCAGAAGCTTATGACATCTAATATCTAAAAAGCTGATACATGTGAGATATGCAATAAAGGAAAACAATCTAGATTAACATTTGCATCAGAAGTGGCTCTTAATAATGCATTCGAATATATGTGGACCATTTGAAGTACATTCACTCATCCCCTCTCATCCTTTTTATTTTCACCCTCTCTCATCCTCCACTATTAATATTTACAATAGAAAAAACTTTTTTTTGCCCTTGATACAAATAATTTAAAATATAAAAGTATTTTTTTATTTTTAAATAAAAAATATATTTTCTCTTTTTCTCTCGTACTCCTTTAATATTTATAATAAAAAAAACATACTTTTGTCCTTAGTACAATTTTTTTGAATAAAGGAAAGAATAAATTAATTCAAAAAACAAACAATACAAAACTAGGTGATTCAAGGAGGATCCAACCCTCCAAAATGACTCAAATTACATGATAAAGTTAACAAGATGGCTTCTAATCCTAATGCTTTGCCACCCTCTATAAACCACACTATCTATGACTTTTGTAACAATGTTTGTATTATCCACAATGTTTCCAAATGTTATACTATTTATATATCTCCAAATGTTGTAGATGGTTTCGGCTACTAACATCTTCAATATGTCAACTTTCCATCCTTTTCCTTACTACGAATTATTTAAAATACATAAACGATATTTTATTTTTTATTAAAATAATATTATTTTTCTTTCTCTTTTTCTCTTTCATTCTCCTCTATTAAAATTTATATTATGAAAATATTTTTTGTTTTAAATAAAAGTTATTTAAAATACAAAAGAATTTTTTGACTTTTGATTAAAATGTATATTCTCTATTCCTTTAATATTTATATTTATAAAAAGTATGATGGAAAAGTTTAGTTTTTTATTTTATTTTAAATATAACGTTATTTATTGAATAATAAAATTATGAAAATAATTATAAAAATTGGATGGATTAGAACACAGATTATAAATTACTATTGTTTCTATCGGATTCTTTTCAAATCTTCAAAAATAATTTTTTTAATGTTATATTTTGAAGAAAAAAAATAAGTAAAAGTTGAACATGTCAATGGTAATAAAACACATTTTAAGAGTTAGACTGAAATGTGAGGTCAATAAATTATATTTTTTCATTACAAATACATTGTAATATAGGTTAATTACTGTTTTGGACTGGGACGACGCTTAACCCACAATCAAGCAGACCCAAACTCCAATGGACTTGGGCCCAATAGGACCTCACTGTCGGGCAGGAGATCCCTCAGGCACAACATCTTCCTCCGTCGGGCACAGGCCAACAGCCGTCGGGAAGGACCTCATAGCTGTCCGACTAGCCTCTTTCTCCCCCCTTTGTCGGGCAGGACCCAACCTGCCCGGGGAGCTTCTCAGACCTCTCCCATATCCTCTACGTGTCCCCCACGCAGAGACACGTCATCAAGTAACTACCCAAGTCCCGGAGATTCGGTCTTCCCCCTCCCGGATAGCACGGAACAGTTACACTAGGGCGAAGACCACGTGCTGGACTTCACGACGCACGTCAGCCCTAGCAGTTACCTACGCTGGCTGGCAGCCCAGCCCAACGCAGAGTAACTGTTGGCCCCACGCCGAGGGATCATTATAAATATCCTCTTCCACTAGAGGGGCATGTAACTTAACCTTCTCACTCTTCTCTCTGTACTTGTTATCACTCTGCTCGTCGCTTGCTTTGGCATCAGAGTGTGTTTTAGGTACACCCTCCCCCCCTCTGTCCATCATGTCAGCAAGTTCGATAGCTCAGACACGTGGTTGCCCATCGATCTCTCTGGTCAGGTACGATCAGTGGCGCCGTCTGTGGGAACCGAAGCTTCCCCGTTCCTCAGAGCAGAGAACCAAAGCTTCCTATTTCAAAATTCCGAGATCATGGCTAGCCCAAGTCACGACGATGTTGTCCATAATTCCACCTTCGCCCCAATCACCAACGACGACGACCATCTGGGGACATCTCAAGCCCGCGAGACCGACATTAGGGACGGTCAGACTGCCTCCCCTTCGTCCGAGGACGTTGCGCATCACGTCGCACCTCGGGAGAGGAGCCCGGCGGTCTTCCAGCTCGTTCTCACGCTGGCTGGAACGGACCCGAAGATGATTGCTCTCTTCGCAACCATCAACCAGACAAACCTGATGCTGTTCCAACAGAATGAACGCATCGGCACGCTGGAACAGGATACCTCGTCCCGCTCTCCTCCGTAGAGAAACCAACGCGGAACTCTCGAAGTCCCTCTCCACGTCCACGGGGACGCCGACCACAACTGGAGAGGCCCTAACCAGTGTCCTCTAAGAAACGTGCCCGGTCACCCCCCGGAAGGAGAGGCGCTCCTCGGAGCCAAGGTTGAACATGCTCGAAGCCCCAGCCATAAGACCAAGGGGATGCAATCAACCTTCTCGACACGACCCATCGCCTCCACACTCCCCTGTTCGCAGTGACGAAGATGACTATAAGACCCCTTATCACGGGAAATCATGGTAACCCCCATCCCTCACGGGATGGAGAAGCCACCCGTACTTTCGACGTACGACGGTACCTCGGATCCAGACGATCATCTGGAGAACATCGAGGCGATGCTTGACTATAGGAACGTCTAGGGATCCATCAAGTGCAGGCTCTTTTCGACAACACTGAGGAAAGGGGCCATGGCCTGGTACAAAAGCCTAGAGCCCAAGTCCGTCACATCTTGGAGAATCCTGAAGGATTTATTTTCACGGCAACAAGGTGGCATATGAAGACAGAGGCCTCCTTGAGCGCAATCATCCATGCCCCGGATGAGCCTCTCAGAAACTACATCGAGAGGTTCACGAGGGAGGCGGTCTAGGTAACAACTTCGAACAATATGAAGCGCTACCTTATGGAGCAAGGCCTGCACCGAGGCTCCAAGTTCTACGAGGCTGTGGCCATCCACCGACCAGACACCCTCCAAGACTTCCTCGAGAGAGTCCGTCATTACATCTGGTTCGAGGAGACAGAGGCCGCCAACACTGCCCGTGAATCCCGCAACCGAGAAGCCCCCTGCGTGTCCCGAGAGGAAGGAACATCGTCCCCCCGGCATGGGGGAGACCGGCGACGAGAGGATCGTCCCCGAGAATCCCGGGAGTAGAGGGGCCCCACTGGCCGCTTCACCAAATACACCGCCCTAGTCGCTTCTCCCGAGCGCATACTGGCCGAGTGCACCAACTCGGAGGTCGTCCGGGGAGGTGTCCGCTTTCCCAAACTGGCACCCCCAAAGCCAATGTGGATAAATCCAAGTACTGCCGCTTCTACCGGGGACACGGTCACGTCACGGAGGACTGGATCCACCTCAAGAACGCGGTCGAAATACTCATCAAGGACGGAAACTTGAAGAGATACACCAGGGGAGGAGATGCCCCCCGATAGGAGGCTTCGAAAACCAAGAGAGTCGACGATGTTCCTCCTTCTACCAACGAATCCAGGCTACAGGTGGCCCTCTGTGTTGATCGACCTGAAGATTGGTTCTCACTGAGGGAACACGGCCTCCTTGCCGGGCTCGGCCTACCCAAGGAGCCAGTGCGTCCAATCAGCCCGTGGGAGTACTTTCCCAAAGCGATGGTCATCTCGGGCGGGACCCCGAGCAAGCTCTCGATCGGATCGATAAAAAGGAAATTTGACGAGCTGATGAACAACAACTCCGACAAGATGAGCACGCTCGAAAAATTCCACGGCCGATCCAATCTGATCATATACTATCTCGAAGAGCTTCCCGATGGAGCCCCAAACTCGGCCATCCCCCTGCTGACATAGGCACAAATGGCCAACTTCTATGTCCGCCGCATCCTGGTTGACGGAGGAAGCTCGGTGGATATCATGTATTCCCACCTCTTCTCGACACTACAACTCGACGAGACCAACTTGACTCCATACCTTGGCTCCGACCTCCAAGGGTTCAACGGGACGACGACAAGGCCATGGGGTTACGTGGAGCTCAAGATCACCTTTGGGGCACGCGAAACGGCCAGGGAAATCAACATCCGCTTCCTGGTCGTCGATTGCTCGTCCCTGTACAACTACATCCTGAGCAGAACAACGCTAGTTGAGCTCATCGCGGTACCATCGACCATCCACCTGAAGATGAAGTACTATACCAAGTTAGGAGCTGTCGTCACCCTCAACGGGGACATAGAAGCAGCCTGTCTGTATTTTGAAGCAGCAATGAAAGGCCTTAGTACGATCAGTCCCACGACCAAAGCAACTAAGCCTCCCCCCGTCCAGGATAACAGACCAAAGGACCACGTCGACGCTGTAGACCTCGACTGCCACTTCACCGGAGAACAAGATCACGAGGACGAAGCTGAAGACATTCCTCCGACTACCAACAGGAAGCCTATCCACCCAACGCGCCGCATTCCAGACGGGGACTTCGAGATAGTGACCCTCGGCCAAACGCGACGAGAACGGTGAAGATTGGAGCAGGGCTGCCCGACCTAGCGAGGAAGCAGTTGAAGGCCTGCCTCTGCGAGAACGCCGACCTCTTCGCCTGGAGCACCGCTGAGATGCCCGGACTCAACCCCGAGGTTGCCTGCCACCAACTCTCCGTCAACCCGGCCGCTAAGGTCGTAGTACAACATAGACGTAGGCAGTCCCTCGAAAAGTCGGCGGCGGCTGAAAAAGTTGTAAAAGACCTCCTAGAGGCAAATTTTATTTCGGAAGCCCGATATTCGACCTAGATGTCCAATGTTATATTAGTCAAAAAATCTAATGGAAAATGGAGGATGTGCGTTGACTACACCGATCTCAATCGAGCATGTCTTAAGGATGCCTATCCCCTCCCCAACATCGACAAACTCGTCGAAAACTCGGCGGGTTTCAAACTACTGTCCTTCATGGACGCCTACTCGGGGTACAACCATATCCCCATGGCCGAGGCTGACAAGCAGAGCACAATGTTTATGACCGAGTCGGGCAACTACTACTACAACGTAATGCCCTTCGGCCTAAAAAACGCCGGCGCCACCTACCAACGGATGATGAACAAGGTCTTCCGAGGAGAGATAAGCGACATGCTCAAGGTCTACATGGACGACATGATCGTAAAACCCTGCACGAAGGTCAACCACATGACACACCTCAAGAAAGTCTTCGAGACAGCAAGGAAGTGCCAAATGCGGTTCAACCCTGAGAAATGCACCTTTGGAGTACGCGCGGGGAAGTTCCTCGGATTCTACCTAACCGAACGCGGAATCTAGGCAAACCCAGACAAATGTCGGGCCTTCTCCGAGATCAGGACACCGAGCACGAAGAAGTCGATACAGTCCCTCAACGGGACGCTCACGTCCTTGTCTCGCTTTGTCGCCAAATTCGCCCAACACGCCCTTCCCTTCTTCAAACTGTTAAGAAAGGAAGTCGCGTTCGAATGGACGGAGGAATGCGAGCAAGCCCTCCTCTATCTCAAACATGTCTTGTCTGAATCGCCTGTCCATACATCCATTACCTTAAGATTTTAGGTGAATATGTGGTGTCTCTCTCACTTGTATTGCTCTTGGCCCAATGTTCAATGGGATCGATTTACACATATCAAAATGCCAGAGTTTCCACATGAGGGATGAGCAATGTGAACAAACCAAACTATCAAACCTTACTCGATTTTCTAATCTATTACACCCATATTCATTCTGTTGAAATGTAATTCAAATTCACATTTAAGATAATACTTTATTTGAGTTTCATTTTGTTGTTCTGATAGTATAAATATTAAACTCAAGTTTGAATTCGTAACCAATTCATTTTGTAACTGTTTTCAGTTGAGAAAGAGAGTTAGTTAGAATTCTCTCTCTTCCATCATCTTCTTCTTCATTCTTGTGCACCAACACGTTCTTGTTGAGAATAATATAACAAGTGTGAGTTGGAGTCCCACATTGGTTATAATTGTGGAGAGTTGAGCATTTATAAGTGGGAGAATCCATACATCCATTACCTTAAGATTTTGGGTGAATATGTGGTGTCTCTCTCACTTGTATTGCTTTTGCCTCAATATTCAATGGGACCGGCTTACATGTATCAAAATGCTAGAGTTTCCATATGAGGGAGGAACATTGTGAACAAACCAAACTCTCAAACCTTACCCGATTTTCTAATCTATTACACCAGATTCGTTCTGTTGAAATGTAATTCAAATTCACATTTAAGATAATAGTTTATTTGAGTTTTATTTAGTTGTTTTGATAGTATAAATATTGAACTCAAGTTTGAATTCATAACCAATTCATTTTGTAAACGTTTTCAGTTGAGAAAGAATGTTAGTTAAAATTATCTCTCTTTCATCATTATCTTCCTCATTCTTTTGCACCAACACGTTCTTGTTGAGAATAATATAACAAGTGTGAGTTGGAGTTCCACATTAGTTATAATTTGTGAAGAGTTGAACATTTATAAGTTAGAGAATCCATACAACCATCACCTTAAGATTTTGGGTAAATATGTAGTGTATCTCTCACTTGTATTGCTCTTGACTCAATGTTCAATTCTCCCTAGTAAAAAACTCCTCCAACAACTCTTCCACTCTCGGTGTCTCTTTCAATTTCTCCATCATTCTTTAGATTTTTCATTTATTTCTTAAATATTTACAATTAGTCTCTTTCAATTTCTCAATCATTCTTTAGATTTTTCATTTTTTTAAAAACATTTAGAATTAGAAATTCCCAATTTCTTGTATATTTTGCAAAATTTTTGATAATTTATTAATTTATTCTCTTTTTTCTTTGTCCACGGTCAAAGTATTTGATAAAATTAAGAGTGTTTTTAAAACAATTTGTTTACGATTTATTTTAAAATACTAATATTTATATTTATAAAAAGTGTTTAATTTATTAATTATTATTTTTAATATAACTTTATTTATTGAATACAAAATTATGAAAAAATTATAAAAATTGGACAAATTAGCACACAAATTATTGTCTATATCCAAGCTTTTCAAGTCTTGAATAACAATATTTTAAAGAAACACATGCTATATTTTGAAGAAAAAAAAGAAGGTAACTTATACTCTAAGATTATAAATTAAGAGATAAATATGAAAAAAATTCTTTAAAATTGTGTATGGAATTTATTAAAAACTTGCAATTAATAACTTTATTAACTTAATTGTTTTTATAAACTAATTTTTTATTTATAAATTTCTTAACCTACACTCCAAGAAATAACTAATTAACATTATTAACACTAGCGTCCAGACGGGCACTCGCGTGTCCGTCTGTCTGCTTTTTTTATTGCACACATATAAATATAAATGATATATTTTTATTTAATATTAATTTTACATGGAAGTTATGTGAGAAGTTATTAGTAAGGAGTTATATGAAAGATGATAGTAATAGTTCAATGTAAGTTATTGTGTAAGTTATATATTTTAAAATAAGGGTAAATTTAGTATAAAAAAAGGCTACACTAAAAATCAAGTATTGTCTTTATATATGTTATAAATTATCCAAAAATAATAAATAAAAGATGATCGCGCAAATGATAATGAAACATCGTTTTGTATTTGCTTTCAACTAAGAGCATCCTATTCAATCGTCATTATTTTTAATGAATGAATTTAAGATTACAACATAAAGTGTGTGATGTTGACATATAGTTGTAAAGGGAAGCATTTCATTTCTTTACAACACTTTTTTTGATGTGCTAATTGAACCTTTTAAATAGGTTGGTTATGTATGCCTAATTCAATTCGACTCCAGCTATTATCGCTTATTTTTTAAGTCATAAACCACGTTGCAAATTATTTATGGGCTGATGTTAGTAAAATAAGGTACCTTTTTATACTCATTTGCCTCATCTTTGCTTAGGGATAACCTTGTAAGCACGTGAATTAATTGAAAAACTTTAAGTTTGGTGAGAGTTCATGTATGTTTGTGGACACAAACAAAATTGTTGATTCGTTGAAACATAAAAAGCGACAACTTTTCTCAAAAAGGATGTTTAAATTTATCATCACATTGTCTTTAGTCAAATTAAGTTATTATCACTTAAGCCGTTTCATATTGGCAATGTATGCAACTTTTCTCGGAAGAAATTGCTATTATTAGAAAGCCTAAGGATGATGTAATCTAAAAGGAACATTAGATGATTTCCAAAAATGGAACAACAATGCATTCTACCTAATAATAAGAGTAAAGACTCACAAAATAGTAGAGAGTTCAAATTAATTTCTGAGAAAAAGCAAAATTTAATTAAGTCATATTAATCTCTCTATTAATATTTTTTTTAAATTTAAAATTTTGCATCAAACAAAGGTTGAACCCAAAACCCCTTGATTAGTGAATAACTATCTCTACCACTAAATCAACATATTTTTTATGTTTTAACTTACAAATAATACATATATCAACACAATTCTTTATTATTTTTTAATTATTAATAATTCTTAATATATTTTGATCCCTAATAAAAAAAACACTATTTAATCCTTTACAAAATTTAATCTCTAACAAAAAAATTTTGATATCTTAAAAAATACACCATTTAAAAAATACACATATGTTCAATCATATATTTCACTTTACATTATAGATGTATCATTCCATAATATTTTAAATTTGATGGTACATCTATAGTGTATGTGATGGTAATGTAGAATTTTTATTCTTTGGTTTTAATGTGATATAATATATGACTGAACAAATGGGTATTTTTTAGATGGAATATTTTTTAAAGTATTAAATAGTGTATTTTTTTTTGTTAGGAATCAAAACCTAATTAAATTTTGTAAGGATTAAATAGTGTATTTTTTTAATTAGGAATCAAAATGTATTAAGTATTGCTGATAATTAAAAATTATAAGAAATTGTATTGATATAAATGTTATTTTTAAGTTAAAATGGTTTAAATGGTTTAGTGGCAGAGATTATTGCCCAATAATATTAATAGAGGGACCATCTCACATCCTTTCAAAACCCTTCAACCAACTTCAAAACTTCTTTCATTAACATCAAACTAGTCTATAAAAAAAAACTCACATTCTCTCAAAATCATTCAACCAATTTCAAAACTTGTAATATTTTTCTTTTTTCTTAACTTTTTTGAATTTCTGTATAAATTTATAGAATTTGATGATTAGGTTATAAAATAGGTAGAATGAAAACCTATTATATAATTTTTTTTATAACCTAAATTAAATCTAATATCTAACTATTAAAAAATGCTCACTAAATATCAAGTTTACCATTCTAATTACATCCCTAATTTCATTTAACCAAAAGGGTATTAATGATTAACTACACTATTGATGTAATATTAAAGATTTGACAATTAATGATGCTAATTTGTCATTATTAGAATTTTTTCACGCTAAAATTCTGAATTTTGGAAAAAGGTAGATGTAAAGACATGGTCTATGTAGTTTTCACTATCTACATTGGATAGTGAAGAGGCACTTCGAAAGTTGAAATGATACATTAACTATGCAATAATAATAACTCATGATTCTCCAATACCAATATCTAAGTTATCCCAATTTCATTTTGCCTTCCCTCATTATACGTCATTCAACACCCTTCACCCCTATTGAAGACGTCGGTTCACATTTCTAGAGTTTCAACAACGCAGGTTTGGAGATTCTCATTCACCATCGCCGCCACCCATGTCTTTTGATATTCTTATTTGTATTTAGAATTGTTTTATTTCACTTGCTTCAGGATTGGCCGGTTTTTTCAGCTTTCAAGCCAACAATGACGCGACCGATTGAAGTTGTTGGGGACATTAACGAATCAAAGGATTTGTGGAAGATTGTTGTCCGTTGTAGACATATGTGAAATGTGACAAGTTCGTCAAACAAATAACACTTGGAACTAATTTTGCTTTATTAAAAGGTATAACTTTTTGGTTTATTTTTTTTCATTGCATCATTATATTCTTATAAATTTAGTTATGAAGAAGCTGAATTAATTTTTTGACATTTTAAATTTGGTAATTTAGCTTGATATAATTCAAGTCATTAATTTTTTGACATTTTATATTTGGTAATTTAGCTTGATATAATTCAAGTCATTGTACCATCACATATGTTCTCGAAATACTTGGCTGAACTTGTTGTGGAAAGTTCATACATCATGCAGAATTTCAAGGTTTCAAAGAACAATTTCTCTTTTAAATCAACTACTCATGGTTTCAAGTTGGTCTTTTATGGTTATTTCAACATTCTTAGTTTGGCATCCATAGCTGATGGAAAGTTTTAATCTAATGTGTTAGTTAGTATAAGTGTGTGTGTGTGTGTGTGTATATTAGAATAATCTCTTAATTGTATGTTAAACTTTGTAACATAATTTTGTTTAGACATTGTTGGAGTAGTTACTCAGATTATGCAAACTCAAGCCAACACAGATAACAACAAAAGCAAAGTTGTGTTCATGATAACAAACATGAGGTATGAACAAACATGATTTTTCATGTGTACAATCAAAATATTTTTATTGGTTTGAGTTTACATGTTTGTATTCTTATTTGTTGGGGCATGTTTACAACCAAATGTGTTTTTTCATTATAATTACAGCAAAACTTTCGTTCAATATACCTTATGGGGTCATCTTGCAATGCAGTTTTATGACTATTACAAGAGTCACAATGAAGAAGGAAACATTGTTGTTCTATTGCAGAATGCAGCGCTAAAGGGCACCCAAGGTAATATTTATCGTGTATGTTGAAGTGTTTAATTGCTAATGTATTATCTTCATTACAACGATATTTTATACCCATTGAAGGTGGTTTTCCGCTGAATGTATCCAACGTTTGGACCGCCACAAAGTTGATTATAAATTATATTAGCAATCTTGAGATTAATAAGCTAAAATAAGGTAATTCATAACGGCTTTGTATATGATTATGCATGTATATATTTTTGATATTGTTGGAATCTGCTTATACAATTCTATTTATGATTGTTTCCTTTGTTACATGCCTCACAGTCTTAGTGTTGAATTGTCGAAGTTATCTTCATCTAGCTTGCAAGTTGAAACTACCCAAAACTCACAGTATTCTAAGTTTGATTAGTTTATATGAAAGGTAGATATTCTTAGTTTGGCTGAAATCGTGAGTCTTGAAGAAGTAAGTCAGTTGGTTCTAATTGTTGAATTTATTCCATAACTTTATGTTTTCCATATTTGATAAGTAAATGTTCATCCAATAGGAGACAACCCGTGTGACCATTGTGAAGTTGGAGAAATTTGAAGTTGGTCACGCAAGGTGGTATTACGATGGGTGTGGTGAATGTACCAAAAGTGTGTCTCTAAAAGATGGAAAACTCAAATGCTATGCAAACCATATAACATCTGAGCCAGTGTCAAGGTATGACTTGAAGCATTATGTTGTATAACTATTTGAAAAATAGTTATAATATTTGTTCAATATTGAATCATTTTGATGTACTTTAATTGATATAGGTGCAAGCTTGAAGTTTTGGGAATTGATGAGAAATTCAAGGCCCAGTTCGTCTTTTGGGACGGCGACTGTGTAAAGTTAATTGGAAAATCTGCTCTGCAGATGAAAAATGAATTAATTGAGGTAATATTTGTATCTTCATATATTACTTATCAAATAGCTTTTTTTAATATTAAATTTTTGGTATTAATGTAGGCCAATGAAGACAACCCCCTTGAATTCCCTTATGAACTTGATGTTTTGTTGAAGAAACAATTAGTTATTAGAGTTATTTTTCATCCAAAATTTAACCATCTGTCAATTATTAGTTTCAAAGAAGATGACGATTCACGTAAGAAAATACAGGACAACTTTAAGTCGCAAATATTTTAGATTTTTTTATTTTTGCAGGCTAAATGATTTATATCGATGAAAAAAGTGTTTAGGAAAAATTAGTTTCCTAATTGGATTACCTCTTTGCAGGCTATGTCGAATCTTTGCATTTCTAAACCTTCGTCACAAAAGGATTTCAAGAGTTTTTCAGTAAGTTGATTGTTTCATTTTTAATCATATTAAGTTGCATATATTGTGATATATAATATCTATTTAATGTTTGGAACATGGTTGCAGGAAACATTGTCTGCATCTGCAGATTATAACCCTTCAGCTGCAAATTCTATGCAGACTCCCTCGAAACGAATAAATCCTAATGTCGTAGAAGATGTTGAAAGTGTTCAACTATCCTCCACGAAGATGATGAAACCAATCAAACAGCAAAAAAAGAAAAATTGATGAACCATTTAATGATCTTTGATTTAGCTATAGATTATCATGGAATGTAATAGTATTGCTTATATTAGGTATTAGTCTAAGCTATCTTGTATTTCAAAACAATTGCTATTTGAAGGAGTTAAGTTTTTTTCATCTTATACATTAGGATCACGTTGCTACAAAATGTTTGCCATAATTATTTAAGCTTAATATATTTGTTTGAAAGGATCACGTTGCTACACAGTTGTAACTTTTTGGAACTTTGACACAAAATTTGGTTTCTTTACATATTAAAAGATAAACTCTCCCTATATATGATTCCTTAAATTAGAGTTTGAACAATATGATGAATAGCACTATATCAAATTCATTGTTATGAAAAACAAAAAGTGTAAAAAGTCAAAACATTTTGTAATAAAGTTAACTTCATTATATTTTTAATAATTGGCAGCATTACATATATAAGATCATAATACATATGCATAAAACTTGGGTTGCCGAACATGGGTTGAAGCTTATAGAGAGGGTTCCACAACAACTTCCAAGAGTGATGGAAGTTTGGGTTTCTAGTCTGGTATACCTTCACTCCAGAGAACCAGTTTGACGAAGATAGACAAAAAATTGGTTTCCGCATTTGTGGAGAGATGACATCTAGAGACATCTTCATTTCACATGTTGTTTGGTGAGATGAGCATTACTCTAAATGGTGTATCTTGTCTTCTTCACTTGCTCATCAGGGGAGTATTCTGGCCCCCCTCAATATATCACTGAAGCAGTTGTTGTTGGACCTGTTGTTGATTACTTAGGAGTGTCACAATATAGGGCACAAGAACAAGTATGTCATTGCAGGGGTTCTTACTATAAGCTGGAGTGGTTATACGATTTATTCAAAGAGCATAAAGCTGCTTCTAGATGGGCATATGTGACCAGAGTGTACTTGCTGATGTTGGTGGATTCCACAATTTTTGCCGACAAGACTTTTACGCTTGTCGAGGCACGATACCTCCTACTATTTACGGACTTGAACGGATTATCAGGATATAATTGGGGAGTTGCTGCGTTGGTTACCCTTCACAATCATCTTGGAGATTATTCTATGTTCGGTTACAAGCAGCTTGGTGGTTATCCTACTCTCCTACATGTATTTGTTTGAATTTAGTTTATTATGTTTTTAACTAATTTTATTTAGTATATTTATTTAGTATATTTATTTTATTATGTTATGAATAATTTTATTTAGTTAATTAATATTATTAATTTTATAACAGTGTTGGATTCACGAGTATTTTCCAACACTTGGAAAAAGGGGAGAGAGTTGGATACCAGCACAAAATTGTGGTCTCCCTCGAGCGGTGAAATGGTCCTATAAGCAAGGAGTCCTGAAGGTGGATGAGTTGCGACCTATTTAGGACGAGGTGACACCTATCGACATCATCTAGCGACCATTCTAGGATCATAGAGTATGGCGTCAGTTTGATGAGATGTGTCTGTATAGGGAGTGTCTGAAATGGGGTGACATAATTGTTTTATATTTTCCTGACAAATGTATACGTCAGTTTGGATATAGGAAGTATATTCCACCTCCACCTCCTGATTACATGATGGTTGATGATATTGATGTTAAGTGGATTGGTTACTATCAGAGCGTCCTTACTATGATTCGTCCGACAACACTGGTCACCACCCCATCCGAGACAGATGATGGATATCTTGAGTGGTATTATCGTGTTTCACATCCTCGTTTGGTACCGCCCCGTTATGATGCACCAAGAAAGGTGTTGATTCCTCTTTATGATGCAGAACCATCTGATCCTAGTTGGGCTCGTGTTTTTACATTGACTTATCGTTATCTCCGATAGGTTGATGCCGAAGAGGATGATCCACAGTTTGCTGATTTATTTGAAGCTTTACGTATTTCTCGTTCACATTGACTTGTGTTTATGTTTTTTTATGTGTTAACTATTGCACATATTGACTTATATTTATGTTTATGTGCTAGTTTTTAGACTTATTAACTATTAAACTTATTGGCTTATGTTTAATTATTACACTACTAGACTTATGTTTAATTTTGTATCTAGTTATATGTTATTGAGACATATAAATTTAAAACTGAATGACATAAATCATTATTACTGTTTTGATTACATATTCATGGTAATATATGTGTAAGTTGTTCCCAATGTTGTAGACGTCCTGCAAATCCTACCATCTAAGATGTTACTGTTGGAGAACGAAATTTCTTCCAATCTAATGTGACTGGTGGCAATGGAAACCCTGCTTTCATATTTATCTGAATAAATAAATAAACAAAATATTAAGTGATATGTTTAATAAAATAAACTAAATAAATTTAGTCATATTAAATACAAATAACTAAGTATCTTAACCCAATGATTTCGGTTTACAAAACCAATGCAATAAATGGAGACATTTGGTAAATATTAACTTGTCATAGGGAAGAAAGTCATGCACGGATTGCCTAAATAGACAAGTACAACATTATAGCGATTTGCTATCAGGTAATCCATATCTGCTAAAGTCAACCATTTCTGTAGTGGTTGAGGATCAAATGCCTCTACCATTAAAGATGCTTTCACTTATGCTAATCGATTACCAAATAAGTTGTCATACAAACTTGATCTTTCCTTATGTATTATTTCCAACCCCAAATCCCGACGAACTATTGGTCAACCATCTTCACCATATCCATGCAATGAAGCAATGACTCTATATCCATAATTACCATCTAATACAACATTAACTACATGTTCAATATATGACCTAATATGATTAAGGAATTGAGAGATGAACTGCTTAGATGAATGTGATTGCTTATGTGATGTTTGAGATTACCTCTCAGAAGATTGTGATAATTTCAACTTCTTCGAAACCTGTTATGGTTGAAATTGCCTTTGTGAAGCTTGAGATGCTTTATTAACATACTCATGATACGAAGGATCCCTATAAACATCATACCCTATTGATTTTTTACCTTTCTTCTTGACTCCCCCTTTGGTTTTTATTTTCTCATGCGGTGGACGTAAAAAAGTCATTGTGGAGTAGGAAAGTTCAAAGACTCTACTTTTACATCAACATACCATCCAGACCCATCTTTCGCCGGAGTCGGCCTGATTTTAAATGAACACCCACATTTTTCATCGCACTTTGGATTCCAATATCAGTATCCTTGTGTTTATCACCTTTATCACAACCAAATATTAATTTGTTACTTCTTCCTTTCTTGTCTGTTTCAGTATCTGAACGAGTGATAATAACAGTTACTTTATTTCAGATTCCAACCTCTTTAATCCACCGTATCACCTCTTTAATCCACCCTCTTTAATCCACCATACCTGCAGTATAAATTTTTTTAAAAAAATAAATTTATAAAAGCAAATTGGATCACTTTATGAAAGAGTTTCGGTATATATTTTTAAATAAACCAGATTTCTTCATAAATGTGTTTCGGTATAGGTAAGAAACAAACCGAACGACTTACATAAAGTGTTCCAATATAAGTTTGTAACAAACGGAAACTCTTTTGGTTAGTCTTCCGGCATATGTTTTGTATTAAATCGAAACTCTTTTTTCAAGCCTTCTGGAAGAGAAAATTTGCATACCGGAAGTCTTGATTGAAGTCTTCTGATGCGGTTTCTTTTTTTCCAAATTTCCGGAAGTCGGACATGAATAGTAAAAAATAAAAAATAAACAAGGATAAAATTTTTATTTTTTAAAAATCATAGGGGTATTGGTATAATCGTAGGGGTATCAAGTAAATTTTCTATATGTATACTTTCTTTCTCAAAATAGACCTATTTTTTAATGTGGACTTAATTCAAGAAGGATAATTTCTCTCTAATAATTTAAATAATTTTTTTTTAATTATTATAATTTATTTAATCAATTTATATTTCTCATTTTTTTTATAATTGATTTCATGTTTTGATTTAATAAAAAATCATATAATTGGAATATATTATAATTTATTACATTTGAATTTTTTGGTATAAAATTAATTTTTCCATTAATTTATATTTTTAAAAGTAATGTATTTTTGTTGGATTTATAAACTTACTATATTAAATATACTATTAAAGATTTAGGGAAGGAGAAGATTTAAAAATTGACTAGTTATTTTCATAATATAGCATCAATTAAAAAAGAAAAAGAAACATAAAATCTTAAAAGTAAACCAAATCCAAAATATTACATGAAACACAATATTAATATCAATCAATGCTATTTAACTCTTAAATTTTTTAAAATTTTATTAAACTTTTTTTAAAAATAATTTAATGATTGAAATTCACCATTTAAAAACAAATAATTGGAGTGTTGTAGATTTAAATTCACATTTCTCCATTTAATAATCTTCTGCAATTCGGTTGACTGAACATAATATTTTGTCAACATTTTTCAATAATAAAAAATCCACACAATTATTAATTTTTCTAAGAGCTGACAATGAATCGAACCAACTCGAAAATAGTTTGAAATTCGATTCGTCAATTAAATCGTTGAACCAGGTTCATGAACCAAATGAGCTGAATATGAGTGAAAAATTAAGTTCGTTAACTAAATAAGCTGAACTTGAACTATACATAGTTCAACTCGTTAGGTTCAAGAGTCAACTCGGTTACATATGAGAAGGATTGTATTGTTTTTAAAATTAGGTTTAAAGATTTACTCCAAATCTTAATCCTAAATATGTACCTTATGACTAGTTATGACAGTAAAACCGACAATTCCATTTAGAGTCATCCTTGTTGGAGGCATAATGATATTTTTAAAAATAACATGTGTAATGAAGGTTTCAAGTGGTGTAGTGTAATCATTCTATGATGAAAATATATCAATTCTTAGTAATTTTTGGTGTACTATTTCATTAAAATTGTATGGTTCCTAAATATTTAGACGAAGTTGTGGATTTCTGAGACAGATTTAAACTTCAATTGAGTAGTTTTTGAATTAGACTTTCAAATGTATCTTTTGAAAGTTGTGTAGTTTTTGAATTAGTATATTTTAGAGATAAAGTTAAATTTCAATCAGATAACTTTTATTTTGTTTTAACATTTTCTTTTTTAAAAAATATTAATTTAAAATGTCAAATATATATAAAAAAAAAACAAAAGACTTAAAAAAATGGCTTTTAAGTCAGTGGATCAAGTGAGTTGAATCTAATGAGATAAACCTAACGAGTTGAACCGAACTATTCGTGAACTTATAACGAGTCGAGTTTGAGCTTAAAAAAAAGTTCGTGTCGAACTCGAACCGAGATTTGAGCTGAACCAATTCTTAACGAGTTAAGTTGAGCTGAGATGAGATGAGTTCGACTCGACTCATTTTCAACCCTAATTTCTCTAAATAAATTTTTTAAGTCTTCAAAAACATAAGCCATCAGAGTCTTTCAAGAACATAAATTTTTTATATAAAAATATAATAAGAACTTATAATTACATCTTATTAAGTTATTGAAATAATTTTAGCGCCAAAATCAAGGGTTATTTTAGTAACTTATCTTATTGATTTAATTATTTATTTTTAATTGTTTAGCAAAAAAAATTAACTTCTCACCCACTAATTTAATAATTTCTCTTATTTATTTTTAATTAATTAAAAAATTTAAATTTTCTCCACTAACTTAATAATTTCTCATATTCATTTAACTATTTATTTATTTTTAATTATTTAAAAAACTAACCTTTGTCCCACTAATTTAATAATTTATCCTATTTATTTATAATTATTTAAAAAATTAATTTTTCTCCCACTAACTTAATAATTTCTTATATTTATTTAACTATTTATTTATTTTTAATTATTAAAGAAAATTAACTTTTTACCAACTAACTTAGTAATTTCTCATATTTATTTAATTGTTTTTTTAAACAAAAGGAAGCAGATTATTCCATTAATCAAAATAGTACATCATCTCAATACAAAACTCTTGCAATGTGTCGTACCTAAAAAAAGCACGATCCTTCGCGAATGGTCGCGGAAAACACATAGTCGACACCGAACTTTATTTATCCCAAAGAGGAAAAGGAAAATATCGATAAAACCTTTAGGTAAAGAACATGGTCATCGCAACCAAGTTCTAGGTTCGGGAGTCGGTTACGTGAGGGGAAGGTATTAGCACCCCTCACGTCTATTGTACTCAACGGGAACCTCTTGATTCGATTTGTAAGAAATGTTAGTCTAGTTTTGTTTCTGTTCTTCCAAGAAAATGTATAAAAGGTAATGTAAAAGAGTTTAAAATGCTAAGGAGAAAGGGGTGATTTTAAAAAAGAGTGCTCGCCAAGGATTGAGGTCCTTGTGCCTACGTATTTTCACTTGTAAGAAGTGAAGAATCAGAGCGTACGTAGTTCATGGGACTACGGGAAAATGAGGGAAATGGAATTTTAGGGAAATATGCTCGCTAATATCATCGCAATCTTGTGCCTACGTATTCTCGTTAACAGACGAGAAATCAGAGCATCCGTAGTTCGGACTACGGGTAAAAGGATCTCGATCGCACTGGGGCGAGAGAAAAGGTTTTGAATAACAAGTTAGTCTCGATTGCACTGGGGCAAGAGAAAGGGTAAGTTAGTTGTTAGTGTGTTCGTCAAGGATAGAGATCCTCGTGCCTACGTATCTTACATTCAGAAGAGAATGAAGAATCAGAGCAGCCGTAGTTCGGCCTACGGTTGCCGGTTTGACTTAACGAAAGATACTTAGTCGTATTCGACAGAAAATATTCCTTTATCTAAACTAGTGAGGAGAGGACGCTTGCACCATTTTGAATGGATTTCCAAATATCAACATTCATGGGGAACACGTCACTTATATCGACTCAAGTAGGTTACAAAAGAGGCAATATTTTGCGTCGTTCTCAAGACACCATATCTCAAGTTTATGAAAAAAAGTTTGAAGGTTCGCACGACGGGGAGAAATTGAATTAATGTATTGATGAGAAAAGATTTGAATAAGTTAAGGTTTTGATCGCACGAGGGCGAGGAAACAAGGTTTGATGTATCAGAGGTTTTGCAAGAGGTGACGATTACCTAAAGCTTAAGAAAGGCTTCTCGGGCCCAAGTAATCGGGAAAGCGAGTCAAAGGCTTGACTCTCTCTCTTTTTCACCCTCAATGGTGAAGGAATAGGATGCAGTTCGAGTAGGTTAAACGGATGACGATTACTCGAAGCTTAAGAAAGGCTTCTCGGGCCCAAGTAATCGAGAGAGCGAGTCAAAGGCTTGACTCTCTCTCTTTTTCATCCTTAACTGTGAAGGAATGTGTCGCTACTGCGAAAATGAGGTGCCGACAAAACAGAAGAGTCGCCATATTTCGTTATTTATCCCATAGAAAGGGAAAGGAAACGATCAGAAAAAACCTGACGAAAAGGTATAAGACAAGGTCATTGCAACCATTGTCTGGGTTCGGGAGTCGGTTACGCAAGGGGAAGGTGTTAGCACCCCTCACGTCCATCGTACTCGATGGGATCCACGCTTGTTGGTTTGTCTACGGATGAAAAAAAAATCTAGCTACGGCTTCTAAATCTAAACGGAAAGAACTTACTCGATAGAGCATCGCGCTCTATGCCTACGTATTCCCTCGTGCATATGAAAGTCAGAGTCAACGTAGTTCGGGAAACTACGGGGGAAGGTCGCTCGCAGAGATATCTCATCTCGTGCCTACATACTTTCACACGGCGTGAAAGATCAGAGCAAACGTAGTTCGGGCTACTACGACTGAACCAGGGTGTTCTCGATCACACAGAGGTGAGAGAAAGGATTGACGATACTAGCGTACGTATTCTAGCAGTTAGGTGTATGTTGCTCGACCATCGGAGACTTAGGCGTTACCTGTTTGCGGTAGAACGGACGTAGTATGTCGGGTTGAAGGTATGGGAACCTACAGGACTTAGAACTACGGTCTGGTCTCAATTGCGCTAGGGCAAGAGAAAGGGGAAAGATCAGTCGTCAGCGGGAAAGTCTCGATCGCACGACAGCGAGAGAATAGAGAAGTTAGTTGTTAGTATGCTCTCTAGGATATCGCATCCTATGCCTACATATCCTCGGCTGGTATGAGAAATCAGAGCAACTGTAGTTCGGCCTACTACGGAAAACAAGTCTCGATTGCACAGGGGCAAGAGAAGGGGTCTCAATCGCCTGAATGCGAGAGAAAAGGGTTTTGATCGCACGGGGGCGAGAACAAAGAGGAAGCAGGCCTAACACGCCTAAACGGGAAGGAACTCGGGACACACACGCAAGAACCTAAGGCGTAGGAGCGAGTGCGTCGTATATCACCCAAAGTACATATATTAAACACTCTAAACGATCAAGGGGAGACCACTCGATTGTCATTTCCCACGTATCTAACGCTACAGCTCACAACACTCGACGGTTGCACGAAGACTTGAATAAGAAAGATGATATCGGACGAAGCGGCTCCGTTGACTCTTGACATGTGCGCAAGCTCCATTCCAATCTTATCCTCTCTGGATCCTTGATGATGACGCTCGAATCAGAACCAATGTAACGCTTAGACCGTCATGATTTGACTTATATGATAAATCAAACTCTAAGAGGTAGCATATTGATATCCGTGTCAAAGACAAGATAGAGAAATGATATCGAAAATCATTCTCCAATTGAATCGTGTCACACGGCCATCCCGGAATAAAATCAGAGTAAAATCATATGCAGAAAAGAACTGAGGAGAGAAATCCAATAACAAATGAAAATAAAATTCTACTCCTAAAATAGGCAATAAATTCCTAATAAAAAACTCTAAAGAAAAAAGGAAATTGCGTATGGAAAATAAAATAAGAAATCTATACTATGCATAATATTCTATAATTCCCTACAAAGAAAATAATACCAAGAAAATAGAATATAAATTCTAAAATATAAAATCTATACTAAAAAATATGTAATAATATTCTAAGAAAATAAAACTAGAATATCCTAAAAGAAAAATAGAAAAATAAATCTACAATCTATTACAAGCACACATCCAATACAAGCAAAAATTAAAATAAATGGGAGGGGGTACATCAGCAGAACAGGGGTGTGCCTGGAAAAAAACCATTGGGCTTGAGCCCACAATACAGGCAGAAAAATAAAAAACAACTCAAGGGAACAGGGGGTGCGCGTTTGGAACAGAGGAGGTGCAATCAGAAATGTTGTTGTTGGGCCCAAAGCTCAGCCCGTACCAAACAATAGCAAGGAAAGGGGCATAATGGAAACGAAGGTGCCAGTCTGAAATTCGCTGGGCCCAAGGCCCATCAACCAACCAGAAATAGGGGGGTGCGAAGTGGAAAATGAAGGGTGTGAGATCAGCAAAACAATTGGGCCAAAGGCCCATTAACCCACTCCCAGGGGTCCACGAACCTTTCCTCTCCTTTGTCCAAACCTCACTCAGAACCCTAGAACTCTCCTTCGCCCAGACTCCGCCGCTGTTACCTCAAACTTCTCCCTCACTGTTTCAAACGAGAACAAACTCCTCTACTTCTTCCTTGTTTTTCAGTCTATTGTTATCCTCAACAAAATACACAGAAAATGAGTCCTAGAACTCTGAGCGCTTGGTTCACAACGATGAAGTTCATGGTGGAGATCTGGTGAAGTTTCATTTGAAGATCCTATAAGAAAGTCTGATGAATATATGCGAAGTTTCGATTGACATGGACGAGATCTGGATTTGCGATGGATCTTGAGGTTCTTGCTAGGAAACGTTGATGGTTGAATGATGAAATTCTGGAGAATCTGTTGAAGGTTGAGCGATGATCTCTGGAGATCTTGAAGAACATGACGAGATCTGAATAAAACGTGATGAAGAAGATGATCTTGACGAAAATGGATGAAGTTCGTTGAAGGAATCCATAAAAATGGATGGATGTTCTGGGAGGACTGATTTATGGCAATTGTTATGAAGAATCGTGATGCAGGTTTGATGCATGTTGAGGAGTGATGATGAACATCTGAGAAATCTGGAAAATGGTTGAATCTGGAGAATTTGTTGATGAAGATCTTGAAGGATCTTGATGAGACTCTCTGGAAACAGCATGAACAGATGAAGAAGTTTATTGAAGGTTGCTGGGGAATGATGAAGAAATGATGAACTTGGTTGAAGGTTCTGGCGAGGAGATGAGTTTTCGGCAAGTGGTTACAGTTCCGGTGACAGTTACCGGTGTGGATTTGGGTGGCTTTCGATTTCTCTGGCGAAGGTCGCCGGTGTTTGCATGCCGGCCAGTGAGGACGCCACCTAGGGGGACACGTGGGAAAATGTGGGAGAGAGAGGGGAGTGAGTGGGAGAACACGTGGAAGCAGGTGGGGACATGCAGGTGTGAGGTGGCCTGGAGAGAAATGGACGTGTGGGATCATTTATACGACGCCAAGTGGCATTGGATCTGGACTCGTGGGCCCCCAAAAGTTGGACATCTGGCCCACCACTCAAACTCAATTGATTCCAACTAAATGCTTGATTAATGGATGAAAACTGAATTAAAAAAACTCAATTAATTGCAATTAGAACTAGATTAAGGACTAGATTAATACTCAATTAATACTTAACGAAAATTAATACCTTTTAACTAAAAAACTGCTAATTAATACTAATTAAAATTGAGGCTAAAGTTAATGAAAAACTGCTAATTAAAGGTGATTAATCTGAATTAAAATTGAATTAACATCTAATTAAATCTCTTAAACTCTAAAATCTATTATATATAAACAATTCAATAATATCTAGAAAAAAGAAATAAACCTATTAATTTCTACAACCAATTAAATCTAGAAAAGAATTAAATCTATAAAATTTCTATTAATTTCTAAGCAAACAATTATTCTAAAAAAGAATTAAACCTATTACATCTAAACAAATTCGATTAATATCTAGAAATTGTTTAAAAATCTATTTTTAATATCTATTTAATATTCTAGAAAAACAATTAAACTATTTAAAATCTATTTGAAATCTATTTTCTAAAGTTAAAAATTAAAGAAAAATTCTAGAAATGCAATAAAGTCAATTAAATCAATTAAAAAAAGATGCGAGACTATAGCGAAATAAACGGTAAGAACCGGACACCGAAATATCCTCAAAAACAACAGCAAAAGCTGAAAACACCGAGAAGAGCACAACTTCAACAACAAAACCTGCTTATTCGAACTGGTTTGAACTGCCCGAAACGCCATGAGAAGGCTGTAATCCCGATAAAGTTAATCTTACTGAAAAAATGCAATGTACGCGGTATGCAAATGCAAAGTGCAAAATGAAACGAAACATAAGTCAAATTGCGAGAAATGGTTGGTCAAATTTTGGGGTGCAACAGAATGGATATGATTCGAGTAGGTTGGTCGGATGACGATTACTCGAAGCTTAAGAAAGGCTTCTCGGGCCCAAGTAATCGGGAAAGCGAGTCAAAGGCTTGACTCTCTCTCTTTTTCATCCTTAAAGAGATTGCGAAAGAGCATTGAATAATGGAAGATGGTTTGAAGTATTTTGAACGGATGAGGATTACTTGAAGCTTAAGAAAGGCTCCTCGGGCCCAAGTAATCCAGGAAGCGAGTCAAAGGCTTGACTCTCTCTCCTTTTCATCTTATTTTAAGAAATAGTTTTGATATAATTAGCGTGGCTTATAAATGACGATTACTAGAGACTTAAAAAAGGCTTATCGGGCCCAAGTAATCGGGAAAGCGGGTAAAAGACTTGACTCTTTCTCTTTTTCATCTAAGTGTTTTAGGAAAATAAGTTTCGAGTTTGTTTTGCATTGTACATCTTTTAGAGAAGACAATTGTTTGGACTTAAGAAAGGCTCATCGGGCCCAAACAATCGAGAAGAGAAATCAAAGGCTCGATTCCAACTCCCTTTTCATCTTTATCGAAAATGTGTTTTAAATATGATTAAGTATATTAATTTAATTTGAGAAAAATACTTAATGTAAATCGAGGTTTGAAATTACGTATGAAACAAAAGCGACTGAACTAAAGGATAAGAGATCCTAAGGATCTAGGGTAAGGTCGACGGCGAGACATAGACACTCGACTTACAAGGGTGAAATTGGCTCGACGTTGGATCGAGAAATTTTTTAAGTTTGAATAGGTGAGAATATAACTCAAGATGGCATTATCACAATACGAGCACAATATATGAGTAAAACAGAGTCAAGATAATAGGTTAGAGATCTTATGCTAAAATCACACAAAATTATATACAAAATTATTAATCAAGCTAAATATGGATATTTAATACAATCAATTATTGTTTAAATTAATTAATATCATCTTTAATATAAATAATTAATAAAAAAATTTCTACTGATATTTATTATTTTGTCATATTAAAACACACAAAAAAAACTAAATCTAAAAAAACTAAGAGTTAAAAAAAAAAAAAAACTAAGTCTCTTGGTTTTATAACATTTTTTAGATTAACAATCTTAAAGAAGATATGGACCTAGAAAGACAGAGCGAACAAAACCCACTAACGCTAGCCTAAACTGATTGGGGAACGAGTCCAACATGGTCCTGCTAGTACCCCACGGCCCGCCCGAAAATGACAAAGAGAGAGGGTTTCCGTTCAAACCCTAGTCGTTGCATACTAACCATGCAAATGGAAGCTCATAAATACTATTATTGGGGAGCGAAACAAAAACTCGGGCACTGTGATGAAGAGACTAGGATTCAAACAACTATTTAATGCATATATCTTTATTTTAAATATATTAAAAAAACAGAAACAATTAATGATGACAAAGAAAAAGAAAAGAGGAAACGTGAACTGTGCTAGGATATCTAAATAAATTCAAACGACAATTTCTTTCTCTCTGGGTATTCTCAACCACGCCTCTCTCTTTCTAAATGTGTGGCTGGAGAAGGCCGATGACGGTGTCGTCGTCTTCTCCGATGTTCCGACAACTCCAAATCCCCACGAGCAAAATACAAACCCCACCTAAATTTCTATCCCGAGTACGAATCCGAAAATCAAATCAACAAAACCTTAAACTAAAAAAAAGAAGCCCAAATCGGGCAATCCTTTTATAAAACCCTAATCCCCCAAACCAAAGAAAAAGGCAACAGAAGTAAAAATGGAAGGTAAAGCAACAACATATGCAGAGGTAGTAGGTTTGAGACGAAAAGACTCACCCTTGAAGACTCCAAAGCACAGGTAATGGCTTTTTCTCTATTTCTTCTTGTTCTGTTTTTCGCAATCGTCGTTGTGTGATTGTGAATATTATGTAAAAAAATAGGGTTTTCGGTTTGAACAGTAGCCCTCCATCAAAATGAAAATGAACTAAGTATATATAGCTGGCCATTAGGGTTTTCTTAGGTTGAATCTTGCTGCAGCATCTCCATTTTTGCAAGTTCTGTAACTTCTTTCGTAGATGCCTAAAAGGTTTTGCCATATCAGTGAAATTACCCAGCTGTACTTGCTGCCATATTCTGATTTTGTGTTTTTTTGTTAGTTTACGACAATTGAAATTGGTGGTCCCATGTTACGTCTTGTTTCTGACTTGGATGTGTACAATTGCTTTTGTTTATGGCTTATTTCTTATGATGATAACCAATTGTCATAACTGTTGATGTTTGCCATTGCTTCACAGGTGACGATGAGTCCTTACCTGGAATAATAACGGATGCGGCCTTACCATCTCTCCAATTTCATTTCCCTAAGACATTGATGAACACTACTATTCAGACGGTCCCGACTTCATTTCCGTTATGAATAACCAAGCAAATTGGCTTAGAGTCTCGTGTCGAATATCGACAAACCGCAGCAGATGTTATTTTGCAGATTACTATCATTCACTTGAAAGTGGGTGTCTTCTGATTCCTGAAGGTTGTTACGTGAATTCATGTGTTCACATCATGATTGCTACAACTCCAAGCTTCAGGTTTTGACTTATCACCAACATCACCACCCGAACTCGCATTCAGTTCGAGCAATCGCCATAAGTAACCACAAACAACTACAAACAGAAGCTAATCCATAACACATCGGTGCTGCTGGTGAAAGTGAAAAAAAATGTTAACACTTCTTCATTGTTCTCCATCGTGGCTGCAAGGACTATGAAGCACATTAACTGCTTCAGTGAGAATACCGGATTAGCTGGTTTTAGATTTTAACCAGAAGCTGAATGTTGTTATCACAATTTTTTTTGAGGCAAACATTGACATCCAGCTGTTTTGGACTTGCTGCAGGTTATGTAAAAAAAAATGGATGCGCCACAAAAAGCTATTATTTAAGTATTGTAGTAGTTGCGTATGTAAGCCGATGCGGATTGTGGAGAAATGAAGGCAACTTGATGATAAGGACTCTCGAAAGCTTGAATTAAGTCCCAAACGGATTCAAGATCGTTGTTTATGACTTGGCTCGTCAACAAATAGGATGGATTAATTATGATTGTAAGTTCATCATGGTAAATGTTATCTCTTGCACAAAAGTATATGTGGTTCTTCACTTTCTTACGATTATATTTACTGTCAGGTTCCATGTCTGTAAATGTATTCGGTGACTACAACCAAGGATGAGTACATCAATGCAAGAGCAAGACAAACAAGCATCAACAACTCAAAAATAGGGACTCCTTCCAAGTTACTACTCGAGTTGGCAACCCTTCCCGTTTTTTTTATATTGAGCGGTAGATGTGTTTACTTATGTTCACAAAATGGGGTATCCTCCATTTATCCAATTAAAATGAGGATCTTATAGGAAACAATGTACATTAGTGTATCTCTATTAGTTCAGATTGTAATAACATTTATATAGTGCTCTGTGGTCTTCAGTTATCACTTTTAGATATAGGTGTATAAGATTCTCATAACAACGGGTGCACTGTGTATTTTTTAATTTCAAGTTCAAACATTTGATGGCTTATCTCCTGAACAGTAGTGTTGCTGTATTAATACTTTGTTAGTAATTTCATCTCAATAAGGCATAAAAAGGTTTTGACTAATTCCCAGAAAACCTACACAAGGCTGAGCGGAAACTCTTAGTCATAGCATAATGATATCATTATAGCCTAAACGGTTTTAAAAGTCTAACAACCCTTTGAACCAATACAAAGGGAAAAGAAAACTAATTACAACTATAGCCACGTGAGGTATGACAAAAGCACACCGCCTGCTCATAAAAATGAATCATGTCAAGATATTCAACAATAAATTTCTAATCTTTAAAACTACCCTCAAGCATATCTTAAAGGATACTCCTATCCTATCTTTGCAAAACTCAAATTATGATTAGACATCTTTGGCCATGGCTTAAGCCTCCACTTTGTGATTCAAATTAAACCTCCTTGCTTGATCATGAATTGATAGCATCTTGAGAGTTATTGTCTACCACTGCCTAGAACTTTCATGTAAGCTTAACAACTTCGTTTTAAGACATAAGTGCCCTCGTTGGTGAAAACACTCTTGGAAACACACTTAAAATCCACATTCTTACAAACAAACTAATCACCTTTTAACCACGTATTGGTCATGCCAAGAGCTCTTTTGAAGCTTTACTTGCATATGTCTTAACTATTTACCAAACTTTGAATTAATTCAAACTTGGATGAAACAAGTTCAAGCATGTGATGCCTTGAGTTTGAACCATGAGCATAAGCCACCTATTTTTTTTGAAATTTATGAATAAATGATAATAGGCGTATGAGCAGATGAAAGGTCATATACAGGTGGGGCAAATTTGGGGTGTGATACAATGCTCTCTAAGCAACCTAAACTATGAGGTAGTCAACAAAATAATGGCATAAATATGAATATTTGGGCTATGCAAACACCGACCTAATGTGTTAATAATAACCTATTTGACTTGATATTGTCGACCTAATGTGTTAATAATAACCTATTTAACTTGATGTTGCATATCCATACTCGACTCTTGAAATATATGAATATTCATGTAACGCTCTATATAATATGTATCTAGAATAATATCATACAAGTGTTTTATTTGGTACTGACACCAATCATAAGTATCTATTGGCATATTTTACATATATTTGACCATTTCTAAAACATAAAACAAACCCTATGGTACAAGACATGAAAATTATCCCAAAACAACAAAAATAAGATGTGAGTACAATATTCATCATTGTACAAAAAACACAATACACATCAGAATACACAAACTAGTATTCTCTTGAAACATCCAAGTACAACTCCACTCTTAAATACAACCTACAAACAATACCTGAAAAACAACAACAATAATGGGGTGAGATGATAATCTCAGTGAGTTCCTCTATCTTATGAATTCTCTCGGCTTTACAAGGTTCTAACTAAAACCTAACTTAAGTCAAAAGGGAAGGGATGAGACTTTAAGTTCACAATCTCACACTATGTGGAAATAGGTTACTTGAGTTCCACGACTCACAATATAACACTAATCAACAACTTACCTTTGCTTCCCATGGGACTCGGTGTGATACCCATCTCAAGCCTAAGGGTTATCACTTCCTATGGGACTCAATGTAATACACATTTCAAGCGTTCTACTCATATACTTCCTATGGAACTCATTGCAACACCCATCTCACGCATCTCTATTAATACTTCCTATGAGACTCATTGTAATACCCATTTCAAGCATCTATATCAATACTTCCTATAGGACTCATTGTAATACCCATTTCAAGCATCTCTACAGTACTTCCTATGGGAATCATTGTAATACCCTTTCAAGCATTTCTATCAATACTTCCTATAGGACTCATTATAATACTCATTTCAAGCATTTCTATCAATACTTCCTATGAGACTCATTGTAATACTCATTTCAAACATTTCTATCAATACTTCCTATGAGACTCATTGTAATACCTGTTTCAAGCACCTATATCAATACTTCTTATGAGACTTATTGTAATACCCATTTCAAGCATTTCTAACGTCGCTTATCATTTCTTAGTTACATCACTAGCTCATCTCATTAATTTACATAAGGGCATCCTCACCATTCCTCATGAATTTCTACCATTATTATCACATGTATATACATACCAACAACAATTCATGGATAGAAAATATGTATCATCAACACAACCAAAATTTATAGTGTGTGTATATATATATATATATATATATATATATATATATATATATATATATATATATATATATATATATATATATATATATATATATCATAATTGGACTTATAACATCTTAGTTAATACATGTCTACCCTTACTCTTAATGGTTATAATTACAAGTTTCAACCTACCATTTTATAGAGCATTGGAAGAGCTTTCCAAAGCTTCCGACCGCGCGTCAAATGGAGTTACAGTTCAAAAATTATGACCAAAATTATTATCTAACATTTTGGAGGCTATGCGTCGACGCATAAAGCGTCCAGGTCGACGAGTACTGCTGGGAAAAGTTTTAAAATTCATTGCCTTTCATGCGTCGACCCTGGGACAACGCATAGGTTCTGCACATCGACGCATACTGCATGTTTTTAGCCAAAAACATAGTTTTCACCATTGGAGTTCTTCCGGACATCCGATTTCGATTCTGTAAAAAACCTCGGTCTTAGAATTCAACACACAACAATTATCCAATAACTAGAAATCATTTTAATTCATTTACATAATTAATCCTTCAATCATCAAGTTTATCATGTTTATAATCAATAACCACAAACATATTATTCATCATAATCAAGTTTTATGAATACACTAATAACACAAACCCTAACTTCCCAACCATGGATTCTTTCTTCCCAAAGTTAAATCTAACTATGGAACTCACCTCTAACACATGGAGATGAAGAAGATGATGAATTTTGGTGAAGAAGATGATGAATAGTGATGATGATGAAGATGAAATAGAGATGTAAATGATGATATGTAGCTCTCTCCCCATGAGTTTCTTCTTCTTCTTCTTCTTCTTTCTCTCTTCCTTTCTCTTTTCTTTTTTCCTCTTTTCCTCTTTTCTTACGTTTCCTTCTTATTTCCTTTCTACATTTTCTTTTCTTCTTTTTCCTGATAGCTCCCTATTTCTCACCCACATATTCTACTCTTCCCTTACCTACTTTATTATCCCTCCTTTTTCCTTTTCTTTACCACCACATAAAATATATATACATATTATATAAATATAATATAATATTATTTTATGCTATAGAATATCTCATTTGATATTTTATCTTCTAGTACCAATTGATTAATTATTAATGTTGCCAAAAATGTTTCATCTTGTACTTATTAATAATTGTCAGTCTCTTTTATTAATAATTAATCTCTTCAGAGCCTACTAGTTACTCTATTGACCCCATCTGATGACACTTAGAGTACTTAAGAACTTCAATAAATCCGACTGATACGCAAAGTGCATTTAAGGAAAATATGGGGCATTACAATCTCTCCTCTTTAAATTGAAATTCGTCCCCGAATTTCTTTTTCTCAACTAAAACCGCTCTTGCATGATTGTCTTGGATCTACACTTGACTTTACTTCAGTTAGAACTGTCGGCGTACTATATCCTTTTCAACTTACCTTCACAGATCAAATTCCTTGTATTCCACAACTTCTCAAACTTATTGGTCTTGACTATTAAGCCGCGTGTTGCGCGCGGATCAAAACGAGTGTTTTTGTAAAAATGCAATACAACGACAGTAACTCGAAATATCGTTCTCATAAGGATTCTTGATTATTACTAATCGAATAAAAAGGGGGTTTGGTCGTGTTCGATTGAGAAAGAGTAATTAACAAAAGTGATTATTGAAATAAGTTGTTGTGAAATAAGTGATTATGAAATAAGTTAATCTACTGTTTGTTCTCCCACTTATCATTGATCATACAATTCTCAAGCCCTAAATGGATTCCATTCTCATTCGATTATGGTAACAATTAACAAGCGTGATTGCAACTAATATATGATTTATGTTCCTAAATCTGAATTAAGCAAACAGATAACGCAAACACGAATTAAGCAAACACGCATTAACAAGCGTGATTGCAACTAATATACGATTAACAGAACATATACCAATCGAATTAATCCAATCCCATTCTATACAATATGCAATTGAATTAAGCAAACAATGACAAACGAATAAAGCATTAAAAATTATAGATAGAATTGAAAAGGGAATCAAAATTACTTGAAAATTGTATTAACCTCAAAGTTTAACGGAGATACGGTTACAACAGATCAACCCGAAGAGGTTAGTTCTCCATGAGTTTTACAAGTGTACAATTTTTCTCTCGTAAATAGTGATGATGAATAGTAAAAATGAGATAGCTCTTAAAAAGAAAAACAAGGGATCCGGTTCATAACCCAACTGGGTCGAAAACATAACCCAAGCCCAAAACTAAAATAAATCTAATGCTGTAGCTTCAAATGAAATTCTGGGAATTATGCGCTCCGAATCTGACTTTTACTCAAACACGAAAGTTATAGCTCTCTGACTTAGCTTTCCGTCGACTAGTAGAACGCGTCGATCCGACTCCTGAAATTCCAGTTATGGTCGTTTCCGTAAAAGCTGCTAAAGCTGAAAATTAAGTACGAAAATTAAATAAAGGTAAATATAAACTGAAATAGAAAAACATTATAAAATATAAAAATGAACTAATCAAACCATGGAAATGCATAACTACAAACATGTAAGAATGTGCATTAAAATGAACTGATCAAATTCCCCCACACTTGAACTTTTGCACTCCGAGCAAAATAAAAGCAAAAGAAACACAACAACATCATTAGTTACTTATTCTAGGCTACAAGTCTTCTTCGGTTAAGTTTGCACCGATAGGTACTAATCTTACATGCTAAGGATATCGTAGGAACACTAATCCACAATTATGCAGTCATAAACCTCCTGAATGTACAAATCAACTCGAATCATGTTATTAAGCCTAACTTACTCTTCCTCCTTTTTGCTTTTTTTCATTCAGGCGCAATCACATTAAGCCCATTATCTCCATACGCTCATAGCAAGGCGATTGGTTAGTGACTCTGACCCTTTTTGCTTGGGGTTCTGGTACTTACATGGTATAACCCTTTGCTTACTCAGTTGTAGTTGCGGGGGATCAGATCGTAATCCGCCCTACCAAGTTCAGCACCAGAAACTGCTGAACCAACTAACAACGAGTAACTTTTTTTCAACTTTTTTTGAAGGCTCTACATCCGTTGGGTTGAGTGACCGGGTGAAGGTCACCAAACTTAGAAAGTGTATTCCTTTTCTCTCTTTTTTTTCAAGATAAAAATTGGATCACTCACTTATATTCATCGACTTCCCTGCGTAGAGTGCGTGTGAGATGGTGTCGACTGCTGAAATAAACTACTAAAGAGCTGTTAGAGAATGAGAATTCAAGGCTAAAACATAATAAGAATTCAAATCAATTTCCATATGCAGGAGACTTATGGTGTCAAATCAAATCAAGTCTCCTCAAACTAATCCCAAATTAGACTATAGTCTCAAACTTTCAAGAAGATGCATTTTTTTATTTTTTTTTATTTGACTGAAAACAAACAAAACACTAACAAAAACAAAGAAAACAAATGAAACAAATGATTTCCCTCCCCCACACTTATAAAATAAGCATTTTCCTCAATGAAAGGACGTAACTATTAAAGTAGAGAGAAGGAAAGGAAAACTCCCTGATCAAGTTGAAGAGTAGTTGGGTGCTTCCAAAGAAAGATCTTCTATGGTTGCATCTTCAGCTACTGAACTTCCATGGAATAGCTTTAGGCGCTGCCCATTAACCTTAAAAACTTTGTCAGTACCTGCACTTTTGATTTCTACTACACCATGAGGGAAAACATTAGTAACAACAAAGGGGCCAATCCACTTCGATCGAAGTTTTCCAACCATAAGCTTAAGGCGGGAGTTAAACAATAAAACCTGTTGGCCCACATAAAACTCTTTCCTAGAAATCATTTTATCATGGAAGTGCTTAGTTTTATCTTTATAAAGTCTAGAGCTTTCATAAGCCTCTAATCTAAGCTCTTCCAGCTGTTGTAGTTGGAGTTTTCTTTCAATACCTGCTTGTTGCATCTCCAAATTACAACTTTTCACCGCCCAATAAGCACAGTGTTCTACCTCAACAGGAAGATGACATGCCTTACCAAAAAAAAGTCGATAAGGAGACATTCCAATGGGTGTCTTGAAAGCTGTTCTTTGAGCCCAAAGTGCGTCTTCTAGACGACGACTCCAGTCTTTCCTGTTTGGCTGCACCATTTTCTCTAAAACCTGTTTGATCTCCCTGTTTGAGATCTCAGCTTGCCCATTAGTTTATGGGTGATATGCATTAGAGACTCTGTGCACAACTCCATACTTCTGGAGCAAAGATTCCATGGTGCAGTTACAGAAATGAGTGTCTTGGTCACTGATGATAGCTCGCGGTATTCCAAACCTGCAAAAGATATTAGACCTAACAAAATCTGCAACAACTATAGAATCACTAGTCCTAGTGGGGATAGCTTCCACCCACTTTGAAACATAATCAACTGTAAGCAAAATATAAAGAAAGCCAAATGATACAGGAAAGGGACCCATGAAATCGATTCTCCATACATCAAATACCTCACAGAAAAGCATAGGCTACTGAGGCATTTCACTCTTGCGAGTGATGTTTGTACCTGCAATCTGGCATTCTTTACAAGTGCGGTAAGTCTCATAAGCATCCTTAAAAATAGTTGGCCAATAGAAACCTGAGTCAAGGACTTTTCTTGCAGTTCTTTGAGGGCCGAAGTGTCCTTCGACTTGAGATGCATGAGAAAATTTTAAAATGGATTCAATCTCATAGTCGGGAACACATCTTCTAGTCACCTGACCACTACCAAACTTCCAAAGGTATGGATAATTCAAAACATAATATTTGGCATCACTTTTGAGTTTATGAATCTGTGATCTAGATGCACCTGCAGGAAAAACACCAGCAACAAGAAAATTAACAATGTCAGCAAACCAAGGTGTAATCCCATGCAAAAGAAAAAGATGCTCATCAGGAAAGTCATCTTGAATAGGAAAAGGATCTTCATCTCTATTTATCCTGCTCAAGTGGTCGGCCACTAAGTTCTCAGCTCCACTTTTGCCTTTAATCTCTACATTAAACTCTTGGAGCAACAACATCCACCGAATCAATCTCGGTTTTGCATCCGGCTTCTTCAACAAGTACTTTAAAGCTGCATGGTCAGTGAAAACAACAACCTTTGAACCTAGCAAATAAGATCTGAATTTATCAAGAGCAAAAACAATAGCTAGAAGTTCTTTTTCAGGGGTAGTGTAATTTGACTATGCAGAAACCAAAGTCCTAGAAGCATAGTAAATAACATGGGCAACCTTGTCAACTCTTTGTGCAAGGACAACCCCAACAACATAATTAGAAGCATCACACATAAGCTCAAAAGGGAGGGTCCAGTCAGGGGGCTGGATTATGGGAGTGGAGGTCAATGCTTTCTTCAAGAAGTCAAACACTTGTTTGCATTTGTCATCGAAGTGGAAAGTGACAGCGGAAGAGCTATCTTGCTGAAATCTTTAATGAAGCGCCTGTAAAAACCTGCATGACCAAGAAAAGAATGAATCTTACGAATGCAAGATGGGTAAGGTAGTGTAGAGATCACATCAATCTTAGCAGGGTCAATAGAAATTCCTTTTTCAGAAATTATGTGACCAAGAACAATTCCCTGCTCAACCATAAAATGACATTTTTTATAATTTAAAACAAGGTTAGTTTTGATGCATCTTTCTAAAATCAAGCTTAAAATGCTCAAGCATGCATCAAAAGAGGAACCATAGACAGTGAAGTCGTCCCTAAAGACTTCCATGCAATTTTCAATAAAATCAGAAAAGATACTAAGCATGCAACGCTGGAAAGTGCCAGGAGCATTGCAAAGACCAAAAGACATCCGCTTATAAGCAAAAGTATCGAAGGGACAAGTAAAAGTGGTCTTCTCTTGATCTTCAGGTGCAATATGAATCTGAAAGTAACCTGAAAAGCCATCAAGAAAATAATAATGTGATTTACCAGCTAGCCGTTCAAGCATTTGGTCGATGAATAGTAAAGGAAAGTGATCCTTTCTAGTAGCCTGGTTCAGTCTCCTGTAATCGATACAAACTCTTTAGCTATTCTGCACTCTAGTGGGAACAAGTTCATTCTTATCATTTTTGACAACTGTAAGTCCAAACTTCTTAGGTACAACCTGCACTGGGCTTACCCACTTACTGTCAGAGATAGGATAAATGATACCTGCTTGCAAGAGTTTGGTTACCTCTTTCTTCACAACATCAAGAATCAAAGGATTAAGCCTCCTTTAGGGCTGCCTTACTGTTTTCGCACCATCCTCAAGTAAAATCTTGTGCATACACATGGAATGACTAATTCCTGGAAGGTCGGCTAATGTCCACCTGATTGCCTTCTTGTGCTTCTTCAAAACCTGCAAAAGCTTGTTTTCTTGATCTAAATCAAGGTTAGAAGAAATAATAGCAGGGAGTTTTTCATTACTCTCCAAGTAAGCGTATTTCAGGTTTCCAGGGAGCTCCTTTAGCTCTAAGGACAGGGGCTGCTTGATGGATGGAGTGTTTGGGGGCAGCCGGGATGTCAAGAGCATCAGCTGCAAAAACAACTTCATTGGCAATAGCTTCACCTGTAGAAAATATATCAGCCTACAAGGCAACATCAATCTCAGCACACACAACACAAAGGTTAGTGTCCATACAACCAGAACATGAATAAACATCATCAAAACTAGAGAGAGATGGAAAATCAAGTGAAAATAATTCAGAACAAGTGTCCTCAACCAGCTCAGATATCAATCCAATATGAAAAACAAAATGCTCCTCTAATGGGTGTTTCATGGCATCAAAAATGTTGAATTTTGCGACAATGTCACCAAACTCCATGGACATGCTTCCATCATTAACATCAATTTTCGTTTTTGCCGTTTTCATGAACGGTCTTCCTAAAATGATGGGAGCTTTGCTGGACTTTGTTTCTCCTTCCATGTCAAAAATGTAAAAATCTGCAGGAAAAATCAAATTATTAA
Organism: Lathyrus sativus; assembly: GCA_963859935.3. Taxonomy (NCBI): domain Eukaryota; kingdom Viridiplantae; phylum Streptophyta; class Magnoliopsida; order Fabales; family Fabaceae; genus Lathyrus; species Lathyrus sativus. The sequence goes on from OZ012737.1 coordinate 509,410,058, forward strand.
CTTGAACAAGGACATCTTCGACTACGCTGGTAGGGCGAGTATTGCTCATATTCGCCAACTGAATGATTAAACTTGTAGGCTGCAAAGGACCAAGATAAAGGTTATTATAAACAGACGTAGGCATAACATTAATGCTCGCTCCTAAATCAAACATGCAGTCATCGAATTTACTATTCCCGATGGTACAAGGAATAGCAAAAATTCCCGGGTCCTTGCACTTTTGTGGCAAGACCGGAGTAGTGAGGGCTAAAACATTTTCTTCGCCTGTAAATTTTTCAGATGAAGGCTTGGGTTGAATAAAAGAAGAAATATTTCTTCCCAAATTGACTCTCTCACTTCCCTTCATCCTCCTCTTGTTTGTACACAAATCCTTCAGAAACTTTGCATACTTCGGAACTTGTTTAATGACATCAAGAAGCGGAATGTTTACCGCCACTTTTTTGAACACATCCAAAATCTCTCTCTCTCTTTGTCTTCCTCCTCAATTTTTTTATTTTTTAGAATTCTATGTGGGAAGGGGACTGGTGGTACATACTCTTTTTCTTTATTTTTTTTTAGTCTCGACCATAACAGAAGAAGGAGAAGAAAGTTCACTTGGGTGAGGTTCAGAAGGAGAAAGTTCAGAAGTTACCTCAATGATTGTTTTATTTTTTTTAGGGGCTGGTTCTGTAACTTTTCCAGATCTTAAAGCGATGACACTCACATTAGCATTAGGACCCTTTGGATTGACAACTGTTTGGGCTGGAAGTTGGTTCGACCCTTGGGCTTGCATGTTATTTATTTGAGTAGCAAATTGTCCCATCTGTGCGTGCAAGGTCTGAATGCTAGAATCGGTCCTTTGTTGGAACTAGAGGTTGTTGACGACCATTTGTTTGACATGATCCTCTAAGGATGGACCAGAAGAAGATGGGGCAGCGGTTTTTGCAGCTTGTGCAGGATTATATGGTGGTGGCAAGGGTAGCATAAATTGTTGTTGGTTGGTAGGATGGTTTCCATATCAGAGGTTTGGATGGTTCCTTCAATTCGGGTGGTACTTCTTAGTGGACAGGTCAGGAATGTTGTACTGGTTTTGGTTGTTACTTTGATTGGGAAGACGTGAATCTCATTCACACCCCTTATTTGAACAAAATTGTTTCTTGTTGTGAACTATTAGGAATTAAGTGACATGTTCTCAATTAGAGCCTTGGCAGCGGCTGGAGTCTTATCAACAAGTGCTCCACCACTAGCAGTATCAAGAATGTTCCTATCTATCGCTAACAACCCCTCATAAAAGTACTTGATGAGTAGTTGTTCTGTGATCTGGTGTTGAGGGTAGCTAGATACCAACTTCTTGAACCTCTTCCAATACTCGGTCAGCGACTTATTACCTTGTCTGATACCACAAATGTCCTTTCTTATCGAGGCAGCTCTGGAGGCAGGGAAGTATCTCTCTAGGGACACTTTTTTCAGAGCATTCTAGCTTGCAATTGAATTTGGCTCGAGGGAGTATATCCAATTCTTTGCTGCACCCTGTAATGAAAAAGGAAAAGCTCGAATATTGATGTGATCTTCAGTGATCCCTTCAGGCTTCAATGGCGTAGAACATACCACTTGAAATTCTTTCAAATGTTTGTGAGGATCTTCACCTGCAAGACCACTAAACTTGGGCAACAAGTGTATTAAACCCGATTTTAATTCAAAAGAAACAACATCAGCATCATACTCAATACACAAGCCGTTATAATTCACACCAGGAGAAGCTAACTGCCTTAAGGTTCTATTATCAGCCATTTCAAAATTAAGTTCAGTATCCAAAGCAAACAAGTTATGTAAATAGTCAGACTCAGACTCAGACTCAACTGTGGGTGGTGAGCTAGTGGTAGCCTGGACTGTTCTACATCGTGTGTGCAAGGTTCTTTCTACTTCAGGATCAAAAGCAACAAGTTCAGAACAACAAGACCTAGTAGCCAGGACTAAAGGAACAACAATGCAACAACAATGTTCAAAATACCAACAATGTCCCTAAATAGTCAAAAATAAACACAGTGATGGAAAACGATTAATTAAATTTTAGAAAAATAAAATAACACCAGAATTAAGCTAATTAAGGAAAATAACAATTATGAGAATTTTTTCGATTTTTTTACTATATGAAAACAGTAAAAAATTCATTAAAAACAGATTTCGATTCAGACGCAATTTCCCAAAAAACCGATTTTTTTGCGATTTGGACTCTAAAACGCGAATTGGACGAAACCGCAAGGAAACTAAGGTCTAGACTCGAGGACACTAACCCTATGACTCTAAAAATGATTAATAGAAACAAGAATCCCTGGAAATGGCGCCAATTTGATTCGCGTGTCGCGCGCGGATCAAAACGAGTGTTTTTGTAAAAATGCAGTACAACGACAGTAACTTGAAATATCATTCTCACAAGGATTCTTGATTATTACTAATCGAATATAAAAGGGGGTTTAGTCGTGTTCGATTGAGAAAGAGTAATTAACAAAAGTGATTATTGAAATAAGCTGTTGTGAAATAAGTGATTATGACATAAGTTAATCTGCTGTTTGTTCTCCCACTTATCATTCTCAAGCCCTAAACGGATTCTATTCCCATTCGATTACGGTAATAATTAACAAGCGTGATTGCAACTAATATATGATTTATGTTCCTAAATCTGAATTAAGCAAACAGATAACGCAAACACGAATTAAGCAAACGCGGTTACGATTAACAAAACATATACCAATCGAATTAATCCAATCCCATTATATAAAATATGCAATTGAATTAAGAAAACAATGACAAATGAATAAAGCATTCAGAATTATAGATAGAATTGAAAAGGGAATCAAAATTACTTGAAAATTGTATTAACCTCAAAGTTTTACGGAGATACGGTTACAACAGATCAACCCGAAGAGGTTAGTTCTCCATGAGTTTTACAAGCGTACAATTTTTTTCTCGTGAATAGTGATGATGAATAGTAAAAACGAGATAGCTCTTAAAAAGAAAAACAAGGGATCCGGTTCATAACCCAACTGGGTCGAAAACATAACCTAGACTCAAAACATGACCCAAAACTAAAATAAATCTAATGCTGCAGCTTCAAATGAAATTATGGGAATTATGCACTCCGAATCTGACTTTGAATCAGACACGAAAGTTGTAGCTCTCTATCTTAGCTTTCCGTCGACTGGTAGAACGCGTCGATCCGACTCCCGAAACTCTAGTTATGATCGTTTCCGTAAAAGCTTCTAAAGCTGAAAATTAAGTACGAAAATTAAATAAAGGTAAATATAAATTGAAATAGAAAAAAAATTATAAAATATAAAAATGAACTAATCAAACCATAGAAATGCATAACTACAAACATGGAAAAATGTGCATCAAAATGCACTGATCAACTATACTCTTTTCCAATGCGTAGTTAACTTCTAACTTTGATTTTCCTTAAATCCTCTGGCATGCCATTTTAAAGCACTTGTTCACATTCTACTTTTGGAATTTACAACTCCATACTCTTCTAACGAATCACAAAACAAAACCCCAATATCTTATCTTGATTTGGGATAGACCACAATCATCGCATGCTTGCGAGATGATTCAATGATTCCTTTCCTCCAAGCAAATACTGATAGTCTTACTCTTAATAATCCTTCAACAATTTAGACAACTTATAATTCATCAATTGACACCCTTATCAATCCCACTTGATATGATACTATGCACTGCAAGCTTCTACACTTACTGCTTCACTTATCTCGTACTACTCAATTACAATTACACTTTTAGCACGAGATTGTCTTATTTTTATTCTTACGAGTAATTATCTCTTTGATCCTTATTAATCCGACTGAACTCTTTCATCTGTCACCTTCAATTTGCGACTCTGATTCCTACAGTGGAACATCTCGAACTCTTAGGCACTCTTCTGCATAGAAACACATTTATCTACCAGCATGCCTACTAACCAAACGGTACAAGAATCTTATTGACGTTCATTAGTATAATAACTTCCTTGCTAACACACAACCATTTAGAATAGGGTCAACATTCTCAAGATGATAAATATATAGGAGTTAAGAATAAAACCATGACCATATACAACCTTCAAATCCATTAAGGCTCAAAGCGATTTATCTAAATTAGCTCAACAATTTTCGGTTCTGGTTACTACGTTCCACATCCATTCTCTTATGGGGGTTCTGACTCTTCCAAGGTCTCTGTTGATAAGAGGTATCAACCAATAACACAACACAATCATTCAAGAACTTCAAAATATTCGTAAGTCACTACTCCCAATACTCAAGTCATCCATAACACAACTACCAGTTTCCACACTACTCACCGATTTACACATAACGCCTCACACACACTTTGAGGTTACATTGCACTTCCTGTCTAAGCTCATTTCTCTCAACGTCCTGCTCTACATACAATCCAAGTTACATGCTTATTTTCATTAATATCTCACTCTGACTTCTGTCTAGAGGTATAACTTACAAATCTGTTCAACCAGGCAAGGTACCACTGCACACATTCGATATCACTCTCACAAAGTCAACATCTGATGCCATGAACTTGCAAGAATTAACAACGCCATATCTTGACTATCCAATTATACCTTACTAACTCATATGCAAAAGTTACCCAATTGTTCTCCATAAGGTCACCACAAGTCTTTTCCAATTTCACTCTCAAGGTCCTTAGTAATCATTAATAGTAATACATCCAAGATTCAAACACCCTGAGTATGGTTCATAAGATTATTTTCCCAACATAGGACTCCTTTGGTATTCATACAGATAATCAACTATGAAATACCCTTATGAAGATGATTCAATCTCAAAAACACTAATCCGTCTGGTATTAACTTGAAATTCCATCCTTCACTCGCATAATACTCACCAACTATAATCAACACCAGATAACAGGAAACAAAGCTAAAACATGCAGATGACAAACTCTAACGAGAACAAAGCAAACTCATACTTGATTCACCCACAAACAAACCTCAACACACAAACAATAATTGGTACCACATTCGTCATAGACATAACATGTCAAGCACACAACCTCACACTCTTACTAAAATTCCTTGGTGAGAAACAAAACAATAACTCCCTTAGTCTAACAAAAGCTAGATTCAGAATACTTCGATCATCCACAAACATACTCTTGGCAACCAAGATAGTACTTCCTCCTGAAGAACTTTGACATCTCTCGTATGCTTATGGATTGGGGTTCTCTTCCCATCCAATATCCATTGAATACTTCACTACACTGAAATCACTTATTGAGTGACTCATAACCAACATTCTCGCCAATTACTTACAAGACCCCCCATTACCGACTGTTCCATGATTACGCTTAATTCGTACTAAATCTTGGTTTTTTCCTCATTGCTTACCACAATCTCATTGCTTAACAAAAATATGTTACTTTACACCTGTCTCAAGACTAGGAATCCATTACATATACTTATGACTACAATGCTACCACGTATCTCGAAATGCCGAGGTGTAACTTCTTCCACCCCACTTCACTCTCTAAAGTCTCCACAAGTGAACGACCATCGTGTACACATTCTTACTTAGTCTCAACAAAACTTAATAATTCCATTGTACCTCTATCCAAAATTACATCATGTTACCTCCTTCGTACTACCACGTTGATACTATTCTCTATTATGCGTTTGCTTTCCCTCCTAAGGTATTTCTCTTAATTCCAATTATAAAAACCATCTTATCAAAGTTTCCTTGAATCCAAATCATTTGCTCTATCTTACAACACAAACTTCTCTTGCTCATACTGTTAGAACACCCGTTACTATGAAATACTCATCCCTTATATAACACATTATCTTATACTTGATCCTCGGGTAACATATCATTTCCAAATTGGTCTCTCACTGAATACTGAATTCCTGACGCATCGTCTTAAATTCGGTCTCCCTTCCAAGACTACACTTCTACCTTAGGTTCCCAACAAAATTTGAACATCTTTCACTCTCAATCTCTCAACCACTCGAAGATACCATTCTAGACTTTACGTCATGCTCTCAACAATACATCCTTCTTCCTCACTAAATGGAGTTACTTGAATTCCTTGTCCATACCAATGGTAAATCCACCTCTACTAGCAAATTCGTATATTCCTCAAAGCTCTCATGGTCCACCCGACAAAACTCCATTAACTTCTTGGTTCCATCAGCTCTATTGGATTCCTCGAACCATACATTACTCTTAAATTCCACATTACTAGAAGCACCATTTCTACTAAGACCTCAAATGAGCTGGTCAGATTTCCCTACTTCTAACTCTTGGCTTGGGTCTACTCTCACAACACAAGTTCTGACAACACTTTAAAGTCCTCGTGGTCGCTCAACTATGATCCTACCTACCATATACATAACATTAGGTTAATCAGATTCAGTACTACATAATATGCTATTAAGAACCATGTCAGCAAGACACACTTATGAGGCATAAATAAATTTACTTATGGTATTTCAAGGTTAGGTCGAAGACACGACCAATTCTGATACCAACTGTAACGCCATGTATAATATGTATCTAAAATTATATCATACAAATATTTTATTTGACACTGACGCCAATCAAAAGCACCCATTATACTTTCTCTTTTTCTTTTTTTCTTTCATTCTTCTCTATTAATATGCATATTACAAAAGTATCTTTTATTTTTAGTAAAAGTTATTTAAAATACAAAAAAAAATATTTTTAATTTTTTATTAGAATATATATATATATATATATATATATATATATATATATATATATATATATATATATATATATATATATATATATATTCTTTAATATTTATATTTATAAAAGTATGAAATGAAAATTTAAAATATAATCTTATTTATTGAATAAAATATTATAAAAATTGAATTAGATAGCCCACGGATTATAAATTACTAGTATTGTCTTTATCATCTTTTCGAGTCTTGAAAAACAATTTTGTAAAAGGTGAACGTGCCAACGGTAATGAAACACGTTTCAAGAGTTGGACAATATTGTATTTTTTAATATTATTTTTTGGTTACAAATAACACTGTATTCTGCTGTCACAATAGTAGAAATCGTACACAATATTCTAACTCTATCAAAGAGGCAACAACACCAAACCAAATTCTCAAACCCTATTCGATTTTCTAATCTATTACACCCAGGTTTGTTCGGCTCCTTCAATTTCTCAATCATTCTTGAGATTTTTCTTTTTTTTTTTTTAAATATTTAGAAATTGAAATCACCGATTTCTCCTAACAGTCTATATTTTCTATATCCACAATCTAAAATATTTGATGAAATTAAGATTTTTTTAACAATTTGTTTAGAATTTATTTTAAAACATTAATCTTTTTTCTACCAACACATGAAACTGTTATAATAGTTAATTTTTGTTTTAGGGTTAGGGTTTTTTATATAGAAAAGTTGCTTTTGTAGAGAAAGTTATGGTAGGTGGCTATTAATTTGTGATTTACCGCTGGATTTCAACATTATGAGGGAGTGATAAGTTGATATTCTTTTGAATTTTTGTTTTAAGGTGAGAAATGGGGTTTAAATTTGTAGGAAAATTGATTTATGAAAAGAGGAATTTTTTTTTTATGGGTCTCTGGTTTTTATATAGAAAAGTTGCTTTTGTAGGGAAAGTTTAGTTAGATTGCTATTAATTTGTGATTTACCTCTGGATTTTCGACATTATGAAGGGTGGAGCTGAAATGAAAAGTATTGGTTTTGTAAATTCTGTTTGTAAATTATTGGGTACTTGTGAATTTTGCATAACTTACCATCAGTAGGCTGGATGTTTAGGATTTTTTGGTCAAACCTAGGTTTTAACCTCTGGTTGTGACTGCAGTTATGATGCGACCCTTGATATTGTGGATAAATGCAGAGGAATATGGTTGATGTGGCTGCTATGCATTTGCAAAGGCCTCCAAAACCTTCATATTGCAACTGCAATGCATTTGCAAAGGCTTCATATCATATTGTGGGATGTGAAGCATTTGCTAAGGCCTCCAAAACCTTCATATTATGGCTGCAATGCATTTGCTAAGGCCTCTAAAACCTTCATATGGTGGCTGCAACGCATTTGTTAAGGTCTCCAAAACTTTCATATTGCGGCACCCATCGTGGTTGTGGACTGTAATGTCATACTATGGCCGAAACATATTGCATAGTGTGCTACAGCTCTAGTTTAGAAGGATTACTAAATGTTTATCATACTAATGGAGTAATTAATATACATAGACTTTTTGTCCTTCCATTGATTTTCATTAATACAGATTGCTTTTTGTGTGACAGATAATTGAATTCGTATGGACTTCATTTAGCAGTGTCGTATTTACTTTCTTATCTTTCTTTTTGCAGTTAAGCATCTAAATGAGTCTTCCACATGATCCACCCAGATCGTTTTTCCCCTTTGGAAATCCTTTCCAGATGATATCACCTAAAGCCACTAAGTTATCTCCGCAGCTACTGGCAGTATTACGTGCTTTTGAGGAAACTTTGGAAGAGAGGCTGAAAAAGCTTATTCCTAAAAGCAAGGATGATGTTGTCAGCTTTTCTTGGATGACTTCGGCTATGCAGGCACTTTGTGAAAGTCACAATGACATTAAAACCCTCATGACAGACCTTGAGCTTCCTGTGACTGATTGGGATGAGAAATGGATAGATGTGTACTTGGACAATAGTGTGAAGTTGTTGGATATATGCAATGCATTTAGCTCTGATTTATCACGTCTAAACCAGGGCCAGCTTTTACTTCAGTGCACGTTGCACCATTTAGGCTCCTCCTCGCCCGATCAGCTTTTCAGGGCATGTTCTTCACTTGATGGTTGGAGGCAGCTTATGAGTTCTAAGAACCCTAGAATCGAAAAATGTGGCAGCATTTTGGATGATCTGGTTGAGTCATCTGATATGCCAAAGGTTAAAAAGTCAGCAAAAGGTACAGTTTTGATGCAAGCTATATATGGAGTAAAGGCGCTGACGGTTTTTGTGTGTAGTGTGTTTGCTACTGCTTTTTCAGGCTCTACAAAGAACTTGATGGATATGGATGTGGCCAATATTTATTCCTGGGCTCCAAGTTTTAAAGTTCTGCAGAATTTTGTTAATGAGGAGATTAGAGTTAGATTTTCAATTGGGAAATTTACTGTATTGAATGAGCTGGAAGCCGTTGATTTGTCTGTGAGGGAATTACACCCTATTATCCAAGGTGTTGTACATACAATTGAGACAGAATCACATGCAGAAACCGTCAAGAAATTAGGCAGAGCAACGGAGGATTTCTCTCAAGGACTAGATCTTCTTGCAAAGGAGGTAGATGGCTTTTTCCAAGTGGTCTTGTCTGGCCGTGATGCCTTGCTAGCTAATCTGAGGTCAGTGATACTCGGCAATGACCACATCTTGGGAGGTAAAAGTGATGCACAAGTGGTCAATTGAATGTGTTGAAGCCTAGCTCTGGTATATATTTATGAATCTAGGTATTGGGTTTTATCTCTTGTGATTGATAATGTTGTTCAATCTTGTTTTACTCATGTACAGGTTTTATAATTGCATTATGGAACTACTGAAATTTGTAGTTGTGGTATTCTATGTATCAAAAGTACAATAAAGTATATATAAAGAAAGGTATTTATGGTATAAAAGGTTGGTTAAGTTGTCATCTTGAAAGTGGAAATTTTTGTGGCATCTGTGTATTTCAGTTCTTCATATGCACCTGTAATTGATTCAGTTTTCAATTTTACTATCATGATCTCAAGACAAACATCACACATATCTTTGATTTTTTAAAAGTTTTTGCATCTTTATTTATGTAAACAAAAACATCTTTTCAGAGGTTACAGAATATGTGAATTGATTTCAAGGAGGAACAACCGTTAGCCTGTAACATCATGACAAATTCAAAGGTGTTAAGGTGGAGATTCATGAACTAAAATCAATACGACCCACATAATTTAAATTCACTGTTTATTACTGAGCTGAAAAATTTGTTTTCAAAACGAGTTTTGTAAATTGGTTCTGTACATTTTCTTACACGTGCTTCCAATTTTATGACCTCTTACTCAAGATGTGTGGCAGGATGAAAATGAATCTTCAAGCTGCACCATGGATTATAATAAAATACATTATGCTGACAGTGGTTCAGAGTCTCTCCAGAAACAATAATTACTATGGACATACCAATTTAAGAGAAGTTAAGATATACCAAGTTTAGAACATGCATTCTTGATGTCTTTTTGTATTGTTTCCAATTCAAATGATAAATATTTAAAATTTTAGAAGATGGATCTCTTAGAATTGTTTCTGATTTCTTAATGTTGTTCTAGATTTCTTTGTATTTAATATGATTCCAATACAAACTACTAATGTAACTCAGAATAATTCAAAAATTGATTGCCTCTGTTAATGTTCTATAAATTCTAGGCAGATTTTTGTGTCATACATCTCTAACTTTATAAAACATAGCTATTAGAAAAAATGACATTTATTGGTCTTTGATAAGTGACGCCCGCATTTAACTTAAAAGGTACGACGTTATAATAATATTTGCAGATATTGAACATGAATGGAGTCTTGGACATATCTAGGGATTTCATTTTGATCTGGTTGGCTGTAGAGTAGGCGTCCATAAAGCTCATAGTCTTGTACCTTGATGATTCATTGATCAACCTGTCAATGTTTGGCATCAAGTAAGGGTCTTTATGGCACACCAAGTTCAAATTAGTGAAATCTAAATACATTCGCCTTTTCTAAGACGACTTTTGAAACAACACTATGCTTTTCAACCAAAATAGATATTTTATTTCAGCTATGAAACTAGCTTCTTTTAGTTACCTAACTTCTTCATCTATGGTTGCTTGTTTTTCCTCTCTTAATTTGTGCTTTTTTTATACTGCTTATTTCATTGTGGAGTTGATGCTGAAATTACTCAGTTGGTAAAAGTACTTATTTATCTATTTTAATATTTGTCGTATGTTTATTTTATCTCATTTGAGCCACTCAAAATAAGCCTCTCTATCACTCGGTTAAAAGTATTTAATGCATGCATAAATTAAGCCTTTGACTAAAAGCCAACGTAATATAATTTGAATCAGAGAGTTTGTAATTTGATTTAAAAAACTCAAGCAAACATGATTCGAGTTATTGAGTGTCTTGATTCAAATCACGAACAAGTGTGAAAACTTGATTTTTTGCGTTACAAGAGTGATTCGAGTCTTGTTAGGAGAGTTTTTCACTAGGAAACATTAAATATTGGGGTCAAGAGCAACACAAAAGACAACATATATTCACCCAAAACCTTAAGGTGATGGATTCTCCCACTTATAAATGCTCAACTCTCCACAATTATAACCAATGTGAGACTCCAACTTACACTTGTTATTGTAAGAGCAAGATTTGTCTCTACAAGATTATCTCTATGTTTTGATGATAACAATTAAGTATTTGTGAAAGAACCATTTTATGTTCTAATGTTTGTTATGTGCAGATCATGATAATTAAATATACAAGATCAAACAAACAACATCGACGTGTGCAGCTAATACAATATGAGAGTTACTATGTGTGATGTATCATAAAGCGCTTATTGGAGAAGCTAGTTTGCTTATGCATCTGATCACGATCAGAGAGATCCAAGGACGCTGAATATTGTAGTTGCAATGCTCCTGTGGATTCTGCTCTGAGAAGTGCATCTGATCTGAAAGCAAACAAAGCGTATCGAAGAAGCAAGTATGACACTGTATCTGATCACAATCAGAAAGATCCAAAGATGATGTATATTGCAGTTGCAATGCTCTTGTGGATTCTGCTCTGAGAAGTGTATCTGATTTGGAAGCTATCAACGCATCTGAGAAATAGTCCTCTGAAGAACCAAGCTCTGAAGACTCTGATGACTTGAAGCTCTGAAGGTTGAATGCTCTAAAGACCAAGTGCAGAAAGACTCTGAAGACTTAAGGATTCTGAAGATCAAGACTCTGAAGACTCTGAAGATATAGTCCTCTGAAGAACTACTCTGAAGACTCTAATGACTTGAAGTTCTGAAGGCTGAAGGCTCTGAAGACCAAGTGCAGAAAGACTCTGAAGACGTATTCTGAAGATCAAGACTCTGAAGATTCTGAAGACATGATTTCTGAAGAATCAGTCACGAAGATTCTCAAGACTGTTTCAGAGGAAACTTAGATCTTGGAATGCTGAAGACTGGATTCTGAAGTTGAAGATTGTGTCAGAAGAAGATTCACCCAAACAGAGGCGTATTACTCATCAGATAAACTGCTGCTATTAAATTTGATAAACATGTGCTTAAACAACTCTGATGCTGAAGCTTTCACACCAAAATAGTTGTTGAACTACTCATCAGATGACTCATCAGAAGAACCAAGTTAAGAAGACTACAGTACAACGCATGCAAACATTTCACGATGACAAAGACGTTGATACTATTCATAAGCGCGATTTCCAATGTTGAGACATTAAGGTTACAAGCAAAGGTCACTATTCCAACACGTGAGTATTCTATTCGTTGGGAAATGACCGTTGGAATATTTGAATGGACATATCTACCCTCACAACGTCTCTCTTGGATGCACTATAAAAGAAGAACAGTTGATTCATTCAAATGTTAGCTAGTATGTTAGCAAGCTAATCACAGAGAGCTTATTACAATGTAAGCCAACTTGTTACAAAGCAATGATGCTGACGAGTGAAGTTAGAAACATAGTTGATTAACAAGAAAAGCTTTATGCTAAGAATCCGCAGTGCTCACATAAGAAAGCTTTTAAGCAATATGGAAACTACTGCTCTAATAATCTCATAGAGATTTATCTTTAGATTAGTTTCTGTATTAGGAAGTAAAGAGCTGTTGCTCAATACTTGCCATGTACTTAATTAGGAGTAATCTGCTTGATAAGAAGCACTCATGTAATCTCCGGCAACACAAGTTCAATTTTGAATTAGTGGTTCCTCAAGTGATCTTGTGAAGATCAGAATACTTGAGATGACAAGTGACAATTGTCATTTGTGGTATCCTAATAGGAGATCTTTTGTGATCGGATTCTATTAGGTGTCAATGAACGTTATATCCTAAGGGATCCCTGAACGTGTCATTGTCCATTTGTTAGTCACCTGCAGTTAGCTTGTGCAACTGTAACCAGTTTGGTTATAGTGGATTAAGTCCTTGCTTGAGTGGGGTGAAATCACCTTGGAAGGGTGGACTGGATTAGCTTGAGAGTTGCTCAAGTGAACCAGGATATGTTATGTGTTCTTTACTTGTGTTATGCTTTATTATTTATGCTTCCGCAATGCATCTTATAGAACTCTATAGAAAGCAACAAGTGAAGAAACCCAGAAAAAGTTTTAATAGAGTAAATACCCAATTCAAACCCCCCTTTCTTGTGTATTTCTCACACCTTCAGTTGGTATCAGAGCTCCGGTTCTGTTATTGATGGATATCAAACACCTAACAGTGTCAGAAAAAGATCCTAAATCAGTGTGAAGAAATACTCTTGGTGGTTTTTCACTTCTCTTACAATTTCAGTCAAATATCAGTTTTTGATGAAGATGAGTACTGAAATTGTAAATCAAATGGGTTATCTTGAGCAAGTCAGTGATTCGTTGAAGTTTGAAGTTTTAAAGTTATCAACAACTAAATCTTCTTCTCTAGAGCTTGGAAGAAGATTGAAGAATCAGCTGACAAAAGTGATTCATCAGTTAAGAAGTTCTCTGTTGAATGCTTATCTTGTAATACGTTTGGATATACAACGTATTCGCTCAAAAAGATCAAATAATCAGAAAACAAGAAATCTTGTTTGCTGAAGATTATTTTTATGTGAGTATGAGATGTTTTCAAGAAACAGATTAGTCCACTCTTGACTTTCTCATGAAAAGCTCATTGGGAATTTTCTTTAGTAAATAAAGAAATATTGCTGGCTAATGTTTTTGATTCATAAGAGTCTTAGAACGAAGTCTGCAGAAAAAAGGCTAGACCAGAGCAAGTTCAAATTTTGAAGCAATGATCCTCCTGATTCAAGGCATCCGAATGTTGTTGTTCTTGAGAAGCTTCAAAGAAATCTGTATATGTTTAGTGTAAAGAAGTTCACTAACTCATCATGAATATGATGTAAGATGAACTCTGAGACTTTATTAGGAGTAGCATGGAAAATTAAGTTTTGTTAACTTGAGATTTTATCTCAGTTGAACAAACTGTAATTGGTCAGATGTTATCAGACATTCTTTCTCAGAAGTTCACAATGATTGGATCCTGAAGTCAAGCTATTCAGAAAGATACAATGACAAAAGTCATTCAATCTATTTTTAAAAGGGATTTAAGTCACTTGTGTTGTTCTAAATGAACAAGTCAGCTGGCATTCTTTTCAGAAGCAAATGTACTGTCAACTCTGGTTGAAATAACTCTGTGTGAGTTAGCTCAGCATTGTAAGAACAAAATTGTCATTTAGACTGTGTCATATGATGCATCTAAGTTTGATGATAATTGCATCAAGACTGGATCTGCATTTGAGTCATGCTAACAAAATCAGAAGATGAAGCCTGATGGAAGTTAGATGTTCTAAATCATGAAGACCAGGATATCTGTGCTCTGAAGATGTCTCTCAGAAAAACAGACGGATGACGTGTTGATGAAGATACTGCAGAATGCAACCAAAGGATATGAGATCAGCTCAGAAGAGAAATTCAGAAGATTCTACTTCAGATGTTGTTACTGGATCCTATCATAAGAACAAGATCCTTCCTCATATCTTCAAGGCTAGTCAGCAAGAAGGTTTTGACTACATAGAGAAATATGCTTCTGTGGCAAGGTTAGAATCCATACTCTTGTTAATTTCCTTTGTTGCTCAGAATAACATCAATCTAAATCAGATGTATATTAAAAATACTTTTTAAATGGTTTAATTGAAGAAGAAGCGTGTGTTCATAAACCTCCTGTTCTTTTTTAAAATGAAAGATTTCTAGAACACGTTCTATAAATTAAAGAAATCATTCTATAGCCTAAAACAAGCTCTCAGAGCTTGGTGTGAAAAACTGAGTAATTTTCTTCTGGAAAATAATTTTATCAGAGGAAAGATTGATAACACTCTTTTTCATAAATCAATTAAGAAAGATATTTTAATATGTCAGATTTATGTAGATGATATTATTTTTTGGAACAACCAATATTACACTTGGAAAGGAGTTTGTTAAGTGTATGCAGGCAGAAGCTGAAATAAGCATGATGGGAAAGCTAAGATACTTTCTGGGCATTCAAGTCAGTCAGACTCCAGAAGGCATCTACATACATCAGATGAAGTATGTGAAGTAGCTTCTGAAGAAGTTTAATCTGACTGAAAGAAAGCCAACTAAAGACTCCCATGCATCCATCTAGCACTCAAAAGAAGAGAAGGCTCTAAAAAGAGCTAAGCTACAAAATGATCTGAACGATAAGCCACAATACTTCTGAAGATTCTGAGTGTTTTACAAGAAGCAAAGCTACAGAAGTGAAGCCTCATAAGCAAAGCTACAGAGGCAAGCTACATAAGCTACATAAGATTTTGAGGAAGCAAATCTAAAGAAGATTTTGATCGTTTGATGAGAAGCAACTCTACAGAAGACTCTGAGCGATTGGTTGAAAGAAATGTTTCAGAAGACTCTGAGCGACTTATCTCAAAGGCTGCAACTGTAGATGCTCTGAGAATCAGATTATGCATGACTCTGAAACGTCAGCAACGAAGCTTACTCTGGAACTTCATCAGAAGATCTGAAGATTACTCTGATAAGCAGAGAAATATAACCTCATCAGGAGATCTGAAGCTTACTCTGATAACAAGAAGATAGAACTTCATCAGAGGATCTGATTTAAGAAAAGCAAATTGCAACTTCAGAGTCTGAAGAATCTATTGTGGAAATCAATGAAATCTAGTATCTGAACTATATCATTATCAAACCCTCTGAAGAAACACTTCTGGGCTTGATGTCATTGATTGAGCTATCATCTGTTGATCTGATGCTGGTTGATAAAGAGCAAGATTGTCATTAAAATAGATGCTAGAAATACATCTTGGTTTGATGATAGTTTGTGATGATCAACTACGTCTATTCAAAAGAAAGGAAGCTGAAGAAGTCATTATGATTCAAAAGAAGAATGTAGCAGAAAGAAGATTAATCTGTCAAAGAGTAGCCAGCTAAGACTCTCATACATTCAACGCAGACTCTGGGAAAAGAAGAGGTTAGTAAAAAGGTAGATGAAAAGTTGTACAGAGGTATGAGATGTTCTCTTCTATATTTTACTGCTTCTAGACCTGACATTCTTTCCAGTATATGTTTATGTTCTTGATTCCAATCAGATCCTAGAGAATCTCACTTAACAGTTGTTAAGAGATCTCTGAGGTATCTTAAAAGTACTATTAATGTGGCTCTGTGTTACAGAAAATCAGTTGAATATAATTTAATAGGTTTCTGTGATGCTGATTTTGCTGAAGACAAAGTTGAACGCAAGAGCGCATCTAGAAGCTGTCAGAAAATCCGATCTTACATCAAGAAGCAACTCAAAATAGCACTCTCTATTGCAGAAGCAAAATATGTTGTTGCTGCTTGTTGAAGTATCAGATGCTTTGGAGAACTATCATATGCATAAGACTGAAGAATCATAACGCATTTTTCGCACATTACCTTCTATTGGTGTCAAAGATGCTCTTCTAAAGATCTGAACAAATCTGAAGTCGTAGATCATCGAAAGATTTGGATTATCTGGAGATCTAGATAAAAGATTTAATTAGAAGAAGTTCTGTCAAATCAAACTCTGATACTTCTGAAGTGAAAATTCTGGCCAGCTCACGATGGATGTTCTAACAGAAGTTATAACATCCACTGTGACATTCACTACAAACCTACTATTATGCATTATAAACAAGGCAGTAAATAACACAGTTAGTTGTTGACCCAGTTCAGTGCAACACACTTACATCTGGGGGCTACCAAGCCAGGGAGAAATTTCACTATCAGCAGTATCAATTCAGAGTCAAACCTCTAGTTTGCACTCCTCACTTAATCACTACCCAATGACAATTTAACTTAGAGACACTCTAGACCTGAGTATACCCACTCACTCCCTACATTCACACACCAGTGATAATAATCAGTTACAAATTAATCAGTAGATTGAAGATACACTTCACCTACACACACATACCTTGATCTTGCTTCAAAGCTTTGATCAAGTGACATACACTCTTGCTTAACAGCTTCAAGTGGTACACAACCTAGAAACTACCTAACCAATGCAATCGACAGTTGCTTGGGTTACAAGTATTCCTAAGACACAAACGTGAAGAACAATCTCTTCACTTCTAAACCACTATGGTGATTTCTCTGCTTCTCTATCTCTAACAACTGCCTTCTAGGATTGCCTCTCCTGGTATTTGTAGCAGCAGATCAGTCCTTGGGCCTGGGCGCATACATTAAGTTTATCCATCATAAAACCTCACTTTTGTATTCTGCATGTTTGCCTCTTTAATTAGGTACATATTAGTTCCCCTAGGGCGTCTAAAATGTCTCCTGCATTCCAGCTTGAGCTTCTGAGTTGTTTCCTGAGTTATAGCTACCAGAATAACAAACTTCCGCTTGATGCCATACGACCTATGTCATAACATTGAGTATGACATCCAGCTTAACTTATAGTTAGCTTAGTTAACTTACCCTGCTCAGTCCATATTATGAATGTAATAACATCAAACATGACATTCATATATGCACTTATATTTTGCCACAAAATGCAGCCAATCAAGAGCACTTACAAACTCCCCCTTTGGCAAATTTTTGGCTAAAACACTCTGTACTTACATCAAAGATTTCCTACACAGCAGAAGACTTAACACTAGTCTTGTCATGCAGGTAAGTCACTTGCAGCTCAAGCTCTCAAACTCCTCACAGTTGGCTTTCAGCCTAGTTAACACTCACTTTGTTAACTCTCTGTAGACTTCTACTATAGATGTCACCCTTTGCTTGTTTGAGTAACAGAGTTACTCCCCCTCAACTGATGCACTTATCAGCTGAGCAATATCCAGTCTGAACTGGATGCTATAACATTCAACATGACCTTCTGATGTCACACATTTGTGCTACTCCCCCTGCAGGGATGCATTCCGCTCCTTGCACAAAATTCCTAAGCATCTTGTTAGGATCACCCATGTTAGTACCTACAGCATGTCAGTCCTAGTTCTAACATACATGGCATACATATCATATCAGTAATAACCCAAACGACTGTTATCACACACAAATCTCATCAGCATCACCTGCACACTAATATCATAAGCACTATGGTGCATATGCTCAATCACAATCACCGCTCATGGCAATCTTGTTCTTCCACCTGCATCTGTTACTACCACATAACCTGTGGTACTCATATTGGTTATCCACCAATTCTTCCACCTGCATCTGTTGTACCTGCTGTTATCTATCACACTCTCCCCCTTTTTAGCCACAAATTTAGATCCAACTAACCATAGTATAGACTAAAGTATTGTTATGGATAACACATTTTGTTTATATAATCTTACATATGATCACAACTCACACACACAACACCCTTGTCTCAGCAGTTCAGCTACCACACTATTCTTCCTCCTCTTCAGCAGAGCTTGCCCTGTCTTCTGTTGTACCTGCTTCCTCTGACCCATCTTTACTAGTTGCCTCACTTGCACCACTGGTTTCTTCAGAGTTCTCCGCAGCTTCTTCGGCTTCCTGAACCTCATCATCTGAGTCATCACTATTCTTGGTTTCATCAGCACATTCTGACCCCTCTTCTAGTTCTAGAGTTCTGATTAATTTTTCCAGTTTTATCTTCCTTGTCTCCAACTCCTTGCATGTGTCTTTGAGCATTTCTACTACCTCAGTTTTGCTAGTTGTTGAGGTCCTTTGGGAAGTCTCAACTGAAGGTACAACAATGTCAGGAACATGAGTTCCTTTATACAGCTTATAGTTGAAGGACAAAGGAGTTTCTCTCTTGCAGGCTATGTCATTTTCCTTGACAATGTTGGGATGCTGATCACATATTATCCCACAGATGAGTGAAGGAAAGGCAATAGGTCCCTTGACACTATAACTCCCTGCGTGTTTCATTATTTGCTCATGTATGTATGCCCCATAATTAAGGTGAGCCTTAGTTCCCACTGCATATATGAACCTTCCAAGGATGGTGGCCACTATGGTCTTATGATTTGTGGGCACCCAGTTGGCAGCCCCAATTTTGTGAAGCATAACATATTTGACACTTAGCTTGCTTGTATTAAGCTTCCCTTTGGATGGCCATTGTCTGACTTGTTTGGCAGTGATTTCTTTACACACTTGATGATCTGTGGCTTGTATTTCCGTCAGCCCTTCATGAGGTCGCCCCAGGTACTTGTTAATGAGTGCTGCTGTAAACTTGACACACTTTCCTCTTACATATACTTTCCCATACTCACTTGATTTCTTATCAGCACTTTCTCCAGCCAGATTAACTATGAACTCTTTCACCAACATTTCATAGCATTGGGAGAGCTGAGTCACTGTTTTCATCAGGCCAGCATTGCTTATCAGGGCTATGATTTCTTTGTTCTCAAGAGCATTTTGACCAAGCTCCCTTTCTATGGCTAATCTCTTGTGATACATGTATTTCCATCTGTTGACACTAGATGGATAGTGAAAGGAAATGTTATTAGTAGGTACCTCAGGAATGTTGGCAGCCAATTTGCTTGTAGGAGGCTTTTGCTTGGTTTGCATGTCTGTGACATCAGCATCTACATCATAATCCGTTTCTGGTTCTGAACTGGACTTAGCTTTCTGCTTCTTAGTGACAACTTTGCTCCAGCCCTTAGGAGGACCAACCTTAGACCTCTTTGTACCAGTTTTCTTTGCAGCGGTTTCTTGTTCAGCAATCTTCTTATCCTTCTTTTGCATGGGGGAACTTTGATTAGCTTCCCTTTTTCCTTTTCTTGTCATTAGCCTTTTGGCTATTCCTGGATTAAGCTTAACAATGAGGTCATTGTCTGAGTAGTCTTCTAGGTCAACTACTGCAGTTCTGTTGATTCCATGAGTGCATTCATCTGTGTGTTTAGCCTTTTCACCTTTGTTCTTTTCTTCTGGTGCAGGGTCTTTTGATGTTGTGACATCCGACAAGACGTTGGCTTGATCAAGTGGTTTAGGCTCAGACCCCTTTATGCTAGATGTCGTGGGTATATTGAGAGCACTAGCCACCATTTCTGTGAGTTTCAGATGGCTTCGCCTGACTTCTTCTGTATCTAGGGCAGTCGATTCAGTAGTAGAGGGAGCTTGACCAGAGCCGAGGTTTTTGGGTTTTCTTGCATGCAGCTTTCTAGGTTTCTTTACCAACAATCCGTCTGGTGTCATCATGCGCAGGGGCACAATCTCTAGAACCTCATTAGGGTTATTTTCAACATTGCTAGTGGTGATTCTAGGGTTCGTATGTTGTGACATGGTTGATGACTTTGATTGAGAGATGATGACTTTTCTTTGCTTGGCTAAGTTGTTATGAACACTGAAAGGATTATGCTGGCACCAAGAGTGGAGGAGGTGTATATTATACGTGATGGTGGGGTACGTTTTCCCATTAGGAGTGAACTTGCCTTTTTGATTTATTTTTAATAGTATTAATTTCACGGTATAATTCCCGCTTACCGTTAATTGCTATAACTCCTTATTATAGGAACTCAATTTCCATTGCTCAATCTTACCTTGAGCTTCCTTTATAATTTTTTAACCCCTGTCAACAATATTTAGTACATAGTTCCCGTAGTTTCCACACATCATTGTCCATCTACACACTCTACCACTGAGCATTCCCCTATTGAAATCAGCAGACCTCTCTTGGATGAATCCTTTGATGTCACAGAACAGGGTCATAACATCAGAAGTGACATTGCTTTTCTTCTGCAAAGTATCCTCCATGGACTCCATTAAGTTTCAATATAGCATATCTAGCTTTACCTGTTGGCCAATCTTAGGGTATCCCTTCTTGTCTAGCCTTCCTACCTGACTTTTCTTACACCCAACCCTTCTTTCTGAAGCATATTTTGAGAATCCTTTTGCTGATGATTTGGACCTGGTTCTTTTCTCTAGTCCTAGGTGATCCTTTTCTTCATTTACCAGTTCATTTATGTTACTTCTGGGCTCCCATATGTAACAGTTATTTTTTGATCTAGATCCTCTCATTTCTTCCTTACCCTCTTCATTTATCACCACACACTTGTCTTTGGAAAAGTGTAGTTTTAAACCTTGATCACATAGCTGACTTATGCTTATTAGGTTGACTGTTAGTCCTTTAACTAACAGGACATCCTTCAATTCTGGAGCTTTAGGACTGTCAAGTTGTCCAGCACCTGTGATTTCTCCTCTAGCTCCATCCCCAAAAGTCACATGACTAGATGAATGAGGCTTGAGTTTGATCAATAGATCCTCAATTCCAGTCATATGCCTGGAGCAGCCACTGTCAAAGTACCAATCCTCATTGGTTGGCATTCTTAGGGAACTATTAGCTGTTAGAGCTACAGTCTTGACTGCCCATTGTTCTTGCTTCTTAGGCACTTCCTTCTTTCTGGGTTTTGCTTGATGTTGTCTCCAGCTCTGGTGGGCATGATGATACCTTTGAAGGTGAGAAAATACTTAGAAGGGGGGGGGGGGTTGAATAAGTATGAAGATAAAAACTTAGAAATAAAAACTCAAGTATTTTTATCCTGGTTCGTTGAATTCAACTACTCCAGTCCACCCTTCCTAGAGTGATTTGCCTTTCTCAAACAAGGACTTAATCCACTATTTAATCAACTGATTACAATAGTAAGCACTAAGAACAACTGTTCAAAGTCTTCTCAAGAACTACTGATCCTAACTGGATCTTCTTAAGGTTTTCTTACAATCAAATGTAATAACAAATACAAGTGTTTAAATTGCTTCTAATAAAGCTTTATCACAACTGTGATTTTTCACTTAAAGTTAAGAACAAAGAAATTAATTCTAGAAAGAATGTGAATAGTATGAGAGCTTTGAATATTGATTTCTTTTCAGGTAAAACGTCAACTGAAGAAGATGGTGGAAGACTTGCTTTTATAGGCAGCTTGATCCAAGAGAACTTCACGTTGAGAAGAGTGTCCTAAAAGGTCTGAGCCTTTTTTGTCTTCACATCAAGAAGAAAGCACAGAGAAATCCTTTTTGTCTGTGTTCTTGTGTCTAGCATAAATAAGGAAAGAGTCGTTTGGATTATTCCAACGGACATAATCTTTGAATTATTCTTCTTCAATTTTCAGCAAGAATCATCAGAGTCTAAATTGATCAGAGCCTTCTGATGTTGATCAGAGTTTTGCTGAATCAGAGTCTTTGCAGCAGGTGTGCTTTCAGCGTGTGTAAGTTCAGAGCATAATTGAGTCAGATCCTCAGTACTGGCAGCTCTAGCACTTTCAGAATCTTTTGTAGTAACTATGCTTGAAAACTCTTCATACAAAATTCTTCTTTGGTTCAGATGCTTCTGACTTGCTTCAGATTCTTCTAGAGCTTTTACTTCAGATCCTTCTGGAGCTTCTGCTTCAGATCCTTCTGGAGGCTACGCTCAGGATCTTCTGTTGGCAGCATTCAGAATCTTCTAATGGATGCATCTGGCGCTTCAGAGTCTAGCATATTTCTTATGTTCAGTTCTTATTTGCTTCTGGAGTGATAATTACTTTAATATCTGCAGTAAAAACTCTTAAGCAAATTTTAGAGTATATAATTCTTAATTACAAAATTTCATAATAGTTATCATCAAAACATAGAGATATTATTAAGAACTAATCTGTGTTCTAACAATCTCCCCCTTTTTGATGATGACAAAAACATCAAAAATTTTGTTTAATTGAAAATAGAATAATTATAACTCCCCCTGAGATGATGAATCTCCCCATGAATTAAATATAAGTAAGGAATAAAAACTTCCCTTTTGTCTTGAATATTTTTCAGAGTTAGAGCTTGATTGTTCTTTAACATTTGAGAATCAGAGTGTCTTGCATATTTCAGAGTCAGAGTCTGATGATTGTCAAATGATCTGAGAGTCTCAGAGATTCTTTTACAGAGTGTACTTATCAAAAGTTCTGAAATACTTAGATTTTATGTTAGATAAAATTGATATGTCTGAAGTTTCATTCTGGTGAAGTTTAATTAAACAGTTCAGATCTATATTTTCTCCCCCTTTTTTGTCATAAGCAAAAAGTAATAGCGTTGAAAAGACAAATAAAAGGAAACATTAAATGAGATAAATCACGTGGAGAAAACTTTGAAACATTCATTCATTCAATTCAGAGCAAGAGTACACACATCAGAAGAAAAGCAAAATACATATGCAAACATCAGATGCAAACAATAGAAGAAAAAAATAAACTAAGAGTGTTTTGACAAAAGCATCTTCAACAGATCCGTGATCTCAGAAGAGGACTGTTCTTGTTTAGTCATCCACTTAGCCATTGTTTCATTCTTCTGATCCTGTTGGGACATCCACTGAGTCATGTCTTCAGACTTCTTATCTTGTTTAGCCATCCATGACTTGATTTCTGATTGACCAGCTTCCAGAACTGCAATCTTATCTTCAAGATCTGGATGTTCTTTCTTGATCTCAGATGAAGAAGGTGGAACAGTTTCTGAAGCTTGAACAAAGTCAATTTCCATAGGGGCTTTGGAGCTAGGAGCAGTAGAGTCAGAAGGATGTTCTATCAGAGTCATGGCCAAAGGGTTGTCTTCAGATGCAGATTCAGTATTCTCTTCTGATGATGAAGGAGCATCTGTAAGAAGCAGTGGTCCAGATCTCTTAACAGTCCAGAACAAACTTCTAGCAGCTTCAGCAAATCTGAGCTTCAACATCAGAACATACGTTCTTCAGATTTGATGCTACAGTGTTGAATATGTTTATGAAGCCATTCCAAATGGTATCAGATTCCTTTGTATCCATTGTTGCTGAACACTTCCTCTGTACAGAACCTAAATACATTTGTATTTCTTGCAAAAAACATGTAAATAAATGATCAACATTTAGTCTAGGTTTGGGGTGTAACAGAGTTTCCAAGGTTATTGGCTTGGGTTGGGGAGTAGGTGAAAAAATGGATTTATGAATGGAAATTAGAGGAGGAGGATAGTAGGGTATGAATGGAATTTCAGAGGATTTGTCAGGTTTGGATCTGTTTAAAGCATTCATCAGATTTAGTTTTGCTTTTGTTTGATAGGAAACCATATCAAATGGTTTATCAGAGTAAGGTTTGAAAGCAGATTTAGCATGTTTATCCAAAATAGCAGGTTTATCAGATGAAACAGGTATGTCAGATTTAACAGATATAGCAGAGTATGGTTTTGGATCTGATGAAGGTACTGCTGACATGGTTTTGATATATGCTCGAAGCACAGATGGCAGAATGATGGTAAGTTTGGGTTTGAGAGGAGTGATGGTTTCAGAGGGTTCAATTCTGGTGTAGAAAATTTTCAAAGTAAAACCAGAAGGAAGTTTGTTAGAAGTGGATAGTTTGCACGAAGCAGAAAGTGCATTCTCAGATGTTCTTGGCTTGGGTGCAGGGGTAGGATTGGGAATGGTAATTTCAGAGGATGGTTTAGGTGTTGGAATAGGATCTGGAATAATAACTTCAGAAGAAACAGGGGGTTCAGGTTGGTTTACTTCAGAATCTCTGTGAGAGGGAGATACTAGAAAATCTGGGTGTATATCAGATTCTGAGGAATTGGATGATGTGGTTGGTGTGCAAGAGGTAGAGGACACTTGAAAGACAGTTTTGAGAGGTGTAACATCTAGAACTTCTGTCTCAGGGATATTGGTTCCAGATGGGTTGGTTGATTCTGAAGGATTTTCAGAAGGTTTTGATGGAGGTTCAGATGTAGGTGGTTCTGATGTGGGTGGATCAGATGTTACTTTTATAGGTTCAGAAGTAACTGGTACAGATGCAGTGGGTTCAAATGTGTTTGATGGTGGTTTTTCTGGTTGTTTTTCTTGTTTTTGTGTTTGTGGTTCAGATTGTTTTTCTGGTTGTTGTGTCTGTTGTGATACAGATTGTTTTTCTTGTGGTTGTTGTTGTGGTTCAGATGGTTTTTATGTTTGTTGTGGTTGTTGTGGTGCAGATTGTTTTGTTGGTATTTCTGGTTGTGGAGTCTGATTTTGTGGTTTTGTTGTTGTTGGTTTTGGTACAGATGATTGTTTTACAGGTTAGATGGAAATAGGATTAGATGATTTTTGTGGAGATGGAACAGAAACATGAGGTGGAGCAGTAACAGATTGTTTTTGGGTAGAAGGTGGTTTTGGAATAGACTTAAATGTTGAATCATTTATAACAATATTATCTACAGAAGATACAAAAGATTTGGTACCTTTAATCTTGATACGTTTTGCAGGAACAGAAGGAGTGCCTCTAGATTCTTTCCTCTTTAACAGCTTCTGAGGCTTCTCAGCAACTCTGGGCTTCTTCTGAACAGGTGCAGCTTCTGCTTATGAGTGACTTCTTTTTCTTGTGAATTCTTCTCCTCCAACAGGCAATGGTTCCCTTGCTCTTTTTATAATATCTGCAGGAATAGGCGTTCCATCTGCCTTGCAAGCATCAATATATCTTACTATAACTTCCCTTGGTTCTTCAGCATAGAATAGAGGGTAGTCATCTACTGGGATTCTCTTCTGACTAAGTTCAGTGATGTTCAGCTTCTTGGGTGTTGTTGTGAGTTCTTCTACTATTTTTAGTCTCTGAAGACTCTTTGCATTAAGAGGTTTTCCAAGAATAAATTCAAGTTCATCTGTGACTCTAGCAGCATATAGAGCAGTCACTAGTCCATTTTCTGTCAGAAAATCTGAGATTAACCTTCCAAAGGGAATCCAAGTTCTAATATTCTGACCTTTTTCTTTCACAGATTCTCTGGAGGCATTTATGTGATTCCATAAGTGCATAAACAGAATATAGGGAAGATCTACCTTGGTGCTCTCACTTAAGCAATACATAAAGTAGAGCTGTTCATTGTTGACATAGTCTGGAGAGTTTGTAGACTTTCTGTGATGAATGCATCCCATGAAAATCTTTGCCCAGATCTTGTAATCAGGCTTCAGATCTTTGAACTTATTAGAAGCTTGTCCAGCAGTCATCACTTCCTCATATACTTCATCCATATCTACACGCCCAGCTGGCAGATGAGATACTCCATCTATTTCCTCATATCCAATGAGTTTCCTGATCAGATCTTCTGTGATAATTATCTCTTTACCCAGAATAGAAGATAAAATGAACTTAGGGTACACAGCAGCATAGATCCAGAATTCTTTTACCAGAAGGGGGTAGACTGGTCCAAAAAGTCTGTCAAAGTATTTCACCCATCCTTGAGCATCAATTATGGAGCGAAACTCAAACCCATTTTCAGCCAGTGAATCAAATTCCACCATTGATTCACAGAGAACCTCCAGTTTGTCAACAGGTGTTAACAGAGTTCTCTTTGGTGTAGTATAAGGAGTCACACCCATATTTGCAGAAGTAACTGCAGCCATGGTTGATTGAAACTGTGCAGCAGTAGATGATGAAGTTGCCATTGAAGATGAGTTTGTCAAACACTTAGGGTTTTTGTGAAGAGAGAAAAGAAGACAGAAATGCATAAACGGTTTGAGATGTGAAAAGTGTGAAAATGGTGAGAAATGAGGTATTTATACTAAACACTTAGGCATACAAATAGTCAGATAAAAGCACGTTCACACAAAGCATTTAATGAAAAAGAATAAAAATCATTTCAAGCATTTATTGATTCTGACAATTTGGGAGGAAAATCAAGATTTTCACTATTCAAACTTCACCTCAAACGTCTCTTCAGTAGTGTACACGCCACCTTTGCAAATTTAGAGTGACACGTGTTTGCTTGCATGTGCTTCTGAATTCTCTTGAGAAATGAAACGTTAACCAACGTTCAGATCCTCTGAGTATTGTTAGTTCAGAGTTTCACAAAAATAATTTAAGGAAATGAATAAGTAATCAGAAGAAATACTTCAGAGAATTAAGCATTTTTGCATCTGTAAAAATTTGCTTCTGACAAATATTATTCTGGACAAAAATCCATACCAATATTTTTCAGAATAAATTTGAATCTATCTTCAACAAGGGGTTTTGTGAAAATATCTGCCCATTGATGATCTGTATCAACAAAGGCTAAATTTATAATTCCCTTCTGAACATAGTCTCTGATGAAATGATGCTTAATTTCTATATGTTTTGCCTTAGAATGTAAAATAGGGTTTTTAGACAAACATATAGCAGAAGTATTATCACAGAATATAGAAATGTTACTTTCAAATATCTGATAGTCTTCTAGCTGACTTTTCATCTAGAGCATCTACGTGCTACATCCAGCAGCAACAATATATTCTTCCTCTGTGGTTGATAGTGCAATTGTGGGTTGCTTCTTGCTATACCAAGAGATTAGATTTCTTCCTAGAAATTGACAACTTCCACAAGTACTTTTCCTTTCCACTCTGTCTCCAGTGTAGTCAGCATCACAGAATCCAACTAATTTGAAATCATCAGATTTTCTGTAACACAAACCCACATTAGAAGTACCTTTCAGATACCTTAGAATCCTCTTGACAACTGTCAATTGTGATTCTCTAGGATCTGATTGGAATTTAGCACACAAGCATACACTGAACAATATGTCTGGTCTAGAAGCAGTTAAGTAAAGAAGAGATCCTATCATACCTCTATAGAGTTTCTGATCTACTTTCTTACTTACCTCTTCCTTGCCTAGTGAACTAGTTGGATGCATGGGAGTCTTTGCCAGCTTACTATCAGTCATGTTAAATTTCTTTAGAAGTTCTTTAACATATTTGGTCTGATGTATGTAAGTGCACTCTAGAGTTTGGTTGACTTGAATTCCCAGAAAGAATCTCAATTCTCCCATCATGCTCATTTCAAATTTTGCCTGCATACATTGAGCAAACTCCTTTCCCAGCAAAGTATTGGTAGATCCAAATATGATATCATCCACATAAATTTGACAAATTAGAAGATCTTTCTTAAATGATTTACAAAAGAGTGTTGTGTCCACTTTGCCTCTGATGAAATTTTTCTCTAGAAGAAAATTGCTCAATCTCTCATACCAAGCTCTGGGAGCTTGTTTTAAACCATACAGAGATTTCTTTAGTTTGAAAACATGATCTGGAAATTTTTCACTTTCAAAACCAGGAGGCTGGTGGACATAAACTTCTTCTTCTATAATACCATTTAGAAAGGCACTTTTAACATCCATCTGAGACAGAGTGATGTTATTTTATGCAGCTAATGAAATAAGAAGGCATATAGATTCTAACCTTGCCACTGAAGCATAAGTTTCAGTATAATCAATACCTTCTTGTTGAATGTACCCTTGAGCAACAAGCCTTGCCTTATTTATTTCAACTTCTCCTTTCTCATTAAGCTTATTTCTGAAGACCCATTTAGTTCCAATTATATTGAATCCTTTTGGTCTTTGAACTAAATCCCACACATCATTTCTGGTGAATTGATTTAGCTCTTCTTGCATAGCAATAATCCAATCATTGTCTTGCAGAGCTTCATCTACAGAAGTTGGTTCAATTACTGACACCAGTCCAAATAATGATGCTTTAGATAATCTAAGAAAGGATCTTGTTCTGATAGGGTGATCGGTGGTTTTTACACGTTATTTTACCGTTTATGTCAGTTAATCATTTGTTTTGTCTTGTCGCATTTTAGTTGTTTTTATTACATTTTACGCATCGATTTGGTATTTTTACTGTTTCTAGGTTCAGGTATACAATAAAGGAGAAGCAGAGCGAAAACTGGGAAAAAATGGCAAGATTTCGGAAGAGTTTTGTTGTGAAATCTTTAATAGTCTGCACGAAAACGATCATAACTGGAGTTCCGGGAGTCCGTTTGAGGCGTTCTAAAAACCGCCGGAAAGCTAAGAGAGAGAGCTACGACTTTCGTGTTGGAGTCGAAGTCAGATTCAAAACAGTGGTGAAACACGGGTGCCCGTGTTGTGTGACACGGCCCGTGTTGTGACACCTGGGACTTGCAAATTTCACGCGAAAAATCTTTCAGGAAGCCAACACGGGCGCCCGTGTTGCCTGACACGGCCCGTGTTGCAAGAAGCGCTTTTTTCCCTATTTTTCTTGTATTTTTGACTCTTGTGATCCCCGAGGGTATTGTGGGTATTTCCCTAGTGATTAGTTTGAATTGAGACTATTTGATACGTGTTTGGAGAAAGAATAAGGATTGGACTTTGGAACGGAAAAGAGATTTTGACGATAAAGATTGAAGCGATCAAGGATTTGGGAACGGAAGATCCTCATGAGCGGAAGCGATTGAAGATCAAAGCAACCAATTCTCTTGTAATGTTAAATTTTATTGTTGATTTTATCTTTATTATTATGAGTAGCTAAACCCCCCAATGCTAGGGGGTGTCCCTGAATTGACTCTGTAATAACCTTGTTTCCTTTGAATAATGGATTTCACTACTTTCTAATCATCGTTGTTATTGTATAATTTTCTTATGGCTTTTCTTATTTGACAAATAAGGATTTGTTTTACAGTTAACCTTAGGTTTGGAAAAACGATCGTTAACGCGTTTATACGATAATACTATAGTAGATATTGCCTAGGAATAGGGATACCCTATAGTAACCGTAATGTTTTAGATAAAATATGTTGCTTGGGATTGTTCCTATACCGCCAAGGAATTGGGGCATAGGAAGAATACCAAAGGGTTTTCTACTAAGGAATTAGAGTCAACTAATCTTTAAAACCGGTAACGATTGAATTGAACAGTGATTTCTGAAAAATAAGGATTAAGGTTATTACAAGGTTTTTTCATACACCATACTCTAGCATGCTTCTCATAACTGTCTAAACCTTTATTTTACTGCTTTTGCCTTTTGCCCTTTAAAATTGTAAGAAACAAACCAAAACCCCTATGACTTTTTGTTCAATTGTATTATTTTAGAACTTGTGTTCATATGCAGTCTGCGAGATCGATATTCGGGGAATTTCCCCTTATTACTACATCGGTACAATTAGTACACTTGCTAATTTACCGGTCAAGTTTTTGGCGCCGTTGCCGGGGACTGCCAGAATATAAGTTTAATTCTAAGTCAATTGAAATTTTGTTGCTCTGCGACCAAAATTTTATTTTCAGTTTTTAATTTTAATTTTTATTATTTTTGTTTTGTTACTACTAATCTACGTCTAACACTTTCATGCGAGGAG
Organism: Lathyrus sativus; assembly: GCA_963859935.3. Lineage (NCBI taxonomy): Eukaryota > Viridiplantae > Streptophyta > Magnoliopsida > Fabales > Fabaceae > Lathyrus > Lathyrus sativus. Next base: position 509,440,323 of record OZ012737.1, read on the forward strand.
ATCCCTCAGCTAATTTTTCTTTGGACGCAGAAATTGAAAGGACTCTACGCGAAAGACGTAGGCAAGCTAGACTATTAGTTTCAGAAGAGGAAAGAGTTTCTGTTCATTCAGATTCAGGTTCAGAATCAGAAAGAGATACAGAAGCTATGGCGGATCTCCCACCAGCGGAGAGACTTTTGGGAGACTATGGAAGGGCAAATGCTCAACCAAACTGGATGACCATTGTGAATCAACCAGTGAATGTTGCAAATTTCCAACTGCATCCGAGCACAATCACTCACCTTGAGAGGAGACCTTTCACCGGAAAGGTTGGCGAAGACGCAAATAAGCATCTACAGAGATTTCTGACGATGAGCACTACTCTAAAGATTGAAGGACACACAGATGAAGCTAAAAGGTTAAGAATGTTCCCGTTCACTTTATCTGAAGAAGCTGAAGAATGGTTTTACTCCTTACCAGCCGAAAGTATTACTACGTGGGAAGAAATGGAAAAAGCATTTCTGAATGAGTATTTTCCTGCCTCTGTTTATATTCGCAAATGATATGATATTGTGAATTTTAAACAGGGGGAGGGAGAATCACTCGGGGACTCGTATAAAAGGTTCAAACGGTTATTGGTTGCATGTCCTACTCACAATCTGGATCAAACTGAACAGATGCAGATGTTTGTGAATGGTCTTAAGATGAAGACTAAGCAGCTAATCGATATAGCAGTCGGTGGTTCATCCAACTTTACAACAACCACTGGAATCAGAAAAATTATTGAAGCGATCGCTGCAAACGAACATCTGGAATTATATGACCGGAGTGTGAGTAAGCCGGAATAAATAGTTGACTTGAAGTTGGCTGCACAAGTTGTGAATATGGAAGATCAAATCAAAGCTGAAGTGGAAAGAAGGCTTAAGGGAATGAATGTGGGTATCGAAACTGTAGCTCAGGTACAACTTGCCCAAGTTGTGAGTTGTGAGGTATGTAATGGTCCCCATTTTACTGTGCATTGTCTTGCTACTGCTCAACAAATTGAAGAGATAAAAGTTTTGAGGCAAAACAATCCGTATTCTCATACCTATAATCCAGGATGGAAGAATCATCCTAATTTTTCCTGGAAAGACCAAAACCAATCTCCATATCCGCAACAACAACAGGCTCCTCAAAAAGCAGAATGAGAGTTAGCTATTGAAAGAATGGCAGCTCAAAGTATGCAATTCCAAGAAGAGACCCGAAACATTCAAAGGAACATCACAGCTTCCATCAAAAACCTTGAGTCGCAGATGGGACAGATAGCCCAACACCTCTCAACACACGCTCAAGGAACCCTCTCGAGTGCGACAGTACCGAATCCGAAAAATCAAGAGAGTATTAATGCTGTCAAAACAAGAAATCAGAAAGCGATAGAAAAGGAGAAAACAAAGGGGGAAGAATGTATAGAGGTGGAACTTGAGGTAAGAGAAAAAATAAAAGAACCAGAAGAAGCTGTACTAACTGAAAAGTCAACTGGAGAGAAAAAGAAAGAGGAGGTCAAACCGAAAATCAAATTACCATTCCCTCAAAGAGTTACAAAGAAGGATCAGAACGAGAAAGACTTCGGAAAGTTCAGTGCAATGTTCAACAAATTGGAAATCAACATGCCCTTCTTTGAAGCACTTGAGCAAATGCCTTTGTACAAGAAGTTCATGAAAGAGGTTATAGGTAAAAAGAGACCAATGGGTGAAGAATCGAAGACCACAACTGAGCAATGCAAGGAAATAGCACAAGAAAGGAAAATACCAATCAAGATGAAGGATCCTGGACCAGTTGTAATTCCATGTACTATAAAGGATCGAACTTTTAAGAAAGTCCTGATCGATTCAGGTGCTAGTGTGAGTCTCATGCCGTTATCAATTTTCAAAAAGCTGGATATTGGAAAAGTGAGCGATACAGGAACAAGCTTGAAGTTTGCCGACCACACAACCAAGATGGCATATGGGCTAGCAAAGGATGTTTTAGTGACAATCGATAACTTCACTTACCCATTTGATTTTCAAATCATGGATATACCCGAGGATGAAGAAACTTCGATCATACTTGGCCGACCGTTCTTGCTTACTAGTCGGTGCAATATTGATGTGGAAAAAGGTACGCTCACTTTGAAATTTTTTGATGAGGAAATCACTTTAAAAACTCAAGAGGGTCGAAAGAAAGGTAAGGAGAAAGATGTCAAACTTTCAGTTGGGAAGATTAACACAACTAAAAAGGGAGAACTATCAAAACCATTTCAAGTTGCTCTTATCTCTGAACCGGCACAATATTCTGTTGCGAAGAAGTTGAGCAATAGAGTTTGGAAGTTGAAGTACCCCCCATAATAACGGGGAGTCGATCGTCGAGCCATGCGACGTTAAACGAAGCGCTGCGTGGGAGGCAACCCACAGTTTTATGAATTGATGTTGTTTCTTTTGTTGTTATTGTTTTTGCAGGAATAAACGAGATTTTACAAGGGAAAACGTGGAAGCAGCAAAGAGGTACTGCATTACCTGTCGACCCCTCTGTGAGTACACCTCTTCTTCTCTTGATTCTTGAACATTGAGACAATGTTTAGTTCAAGTTTGGGGGAGGTTTTACCGTTTTGAATTGTCTATTTAAACACCTTTTTATTTTTAAGTTCGGTAAAAATCACATCGAATTCGCCCATATGGAGATCATAAATTTTTTTCTTGTGATTAGTAGGTGTGTAAGGTAGTCAAGAAAGTATTTAGAGTTCAAGGGAAGTGGAGTTTGAACTAAGGAACTTGGGAAAGTTTGGAAATTGAGGTATAACTTGAACACCCTAGGTTCCCCAGAGTAAGGAAACGAATCCAACGTGTAGATTTGTGCCATAGTACTTGGATTTGAAAAGTATACCCCGATTAGTTCATTGTGATAGTCCTGCATAATAAAAAAAAATTTGTTTTGAGAATGATGTGTGGCAACAACAAAAAAAAAAAGAGTTGAATAATGATGGTAAAGACAACCTGTCCTTCTAAGTTGGGTAACCCTCACCCGGTTATTTAGCCTAACGGCGGTTGAATCTCTATAGTCGTCCCAAAGTGGACTAATAAACGCCTGTGAGCGAGAAAAAGAATAAAGGTGCCACAGAAAAAAATCTCGAGCAAATGTGCATGCCTTAATCGGATTATCCGAATGAAAGGGGTAGAAAATCGAAGAAAAGACTTAAGCCCAAAGCATAGTTGGAGAGGTGGCCGAAAGGGAGATTTAGGTCCGTAAGTTTACTGCGGTATGTGTTTATGTAATGCCTTCGTTAACGAATGAGTACCGAAAGAGCTGATTTGAGCCGATCGGAACTAAGACTCACGTATGAGTATCGACACGCCTTACACCCTGAACCCTTCACTTGATGTGCTGTTTGACTTGAAAATTATTTATCCAAGCTTTTTGCTTGAGGTCAAGCAATGGTTTAAGTTTGGGGGAGTTTGATTGGTGGTTTTTACACGTTATTTTACCGTTTATGTCAGTTAATCATTTGTTTTGTCTTGTCGCATTTTAGTTATTTTTATTACATTTTACGCGTCGATTTGGTATTTTTACTGTTTCTAGGTTCAGGTATACAATAAAGGAGAAGCAGAGCGAAAACTGGGAAAAAATGGCAAGATTTCGGAAGAGTTTTGTTGTGAAATCTTTAGCAGTCTGCACGAAAACGATCATAACTGGAGTTCCGGGAGTCCGTTTGAGGCGTTCTAAAAACCGCCGGAAAGCTAAGAGAGAGAGCTACGACTTTCGTGTTAGAGTCGAAGTCAGATTCGAAACAGTGGTGCAACACGGGTGCCTGTGTTGTGTGACACGGCCCGTGTTGTGACACCTGGGACTTGCAAATTTCACGCGAAAAATCTTTCAGGAAGCCAACACGGGCGCCCGTGTTGCCTGACACGGCCCGTGTTGCAGGAAGCATTTTTTCCCTATTTTTCTTGTATTTTTGACTCTTGTGATCCCCGAGGGTATTGTGGGTATTTCCCTAGTGATTAGTTTGAATTGAGACTATTTGATACGTGTTTGGAGAAAGAATAAGGATTGGACTTTGGAACGGAAAAGAGATTTTGACGATAAAGATTGAAGCGATCAAGGATTTGGGAATGGAAGATCCTCATGAGCGGAAGCGATTGAAGATCAAAGCAACCAATTCTCTTGTAATGTTAAATTTTATTGTTGATTTTATCTTTATTATTATGAGTAGCTAAACCCCCCAATGCTAGGGGGTGTCCCTGAATTGACTCTGTAATAACCTTGTTTCCTTTGAATAATGGATTTCACTACTTTCTAATCATCGTTGTTATTGTATAATTTTCTTATGGCTTTTCTTATTTGACAAATAAGGATTTGTTTTACAGTTAACCTTAGGTTTGGAAAAACGATCGTTAACGCGTTTATACGATAATACTATAGTAGATATTGCCTAGGAATGGGGATACCCTATAGTAACCGTAATGTTTTAGATAAAATATGTTGCTTGGGATTGTTCCTATACCGCCAAGGAATTGGGGCATAGGAAGAATACCAAAGGGTTTTCTACTAAGGAATTAGAGTCAACTAATCTTTAAAACCGGTAACGATTGAATTGAGCAGTGATTTCTGAAAAATAAGGATTAAGGTTATTACAAGGTTTTTTCATACACCATACTCTAGCATGCTTCTCATAACTGTCTAAACCTTTATTTTACTGCTTTTGCCTTTTTCCCTTTAAAATTGTAAGAAACAAACCAAAACCCCTATGACTTTTTGTTCAATTGTATTATTTTAGAACTTGTGTTCATACGCAGTCCGCGAGATCGATATTCGGGGAATTTCCCCTTATTACTACATCGGTACAATTAGTACACTTGCTAATTTACCGGTCATAGGGTCATCCTTCTTTCCAATAATAACATTCTCTGGATGAAAAGCTTTAATTCTGGAAGATGATCCTCTAACAGTTGATTCTTCAGAAATGTTTAAATTGTTCATCTGAGAAGTTAAAGGAATTGCTTCTGGCGTTGCTTCTGGTTCCTTCACTTGGGATTTGTCTGCCTCTAAGCCTTCAGAGTCTGTGAAGACTACTTCTCTATCTGCAGAATTTTCAGACTGCTTTGGCTTTTTACTGCCAAGCTTATCATCAAATCTAACATGAATAGATTCTTCCACAATTTGTGTCTCAGTGTTGTATACTCTGTAGCCTTTAGAGCGTTTAGAATATCCAAGCATGAAACACTTCTGTGCTTTGGAATCAAACTTGTTCAGATTATCTTTAGTATTTAACATATTGCAAATACATCCAAAAGGATGAAAATATGAAATGTTAGGCTTTCTGTTCTTCCACAGTTCATATGGAGTCTTCTCCAGAAGAGGTCTTACAGACATTCTGTTCTGAATGTAACAGGCTGTGTTGATTGCTTCTACCCAAAAGTGTTTTGCCAGATTAGTCTCATTGATCATGGTTCTGGCCATTTCTTGCAGAGTTCTGTTTTTCCTTTCTACAACCCCATTTTGTTGTGGAGTTCTAGGACAGGAAAAATCATGAGCAATGCCATTTTCATTAATATATTTTTCAAAATATTTATTTTCAAATTCACCACCATGATCACTTCTGACTTTTATAATTTTGAAATCTTTTTCTTTCTGGACTTGTTTACAGAAGTCAAAGAACACAGAATGTGACTCATCCTTGTGTTTTAAGAACTTTACCCATGTCCATCTACTATAGTCATCAACAATGACTAATCCATACTTCTTGCCTCTGATGGATGCAGTTTTCACTGGTCCAAACAGATCAATATGAAGTAATTCTAGTGGTCTGGAAGTAGAAACAACATTTTTTTGATTTAAAAGATGATTTTGAAAACTTCCCTTTTTGGCATGCTTCACAAAGAGCATCTGAGGTGAACTTCAGATTAGGAAGTCCTCTGACAAGATTAAGTTTATTAATCTGAGATATACGTCTCATATTAATATGCCCCAATCTTCTATGCCAGACCCATTGCTCTTCATTAACATACAAGAGGCATTTAACATTCTGAACCTTAAGTTCTAAAAGATTTATTTTATAAATGTTGTTTTTCCTCTTTCCACTAAATAGGATAGAGCCATCCTTTTGACTAATAGCTTTACAACATTTTTGATTAAAGGTAATATCATAACCATTGTCACTTAATTGACTTATGGACAATAAGTTATGCTTTAACCCTTCAACAAGTAAAACATTATTAATAGAGGGAAGTTTACCATTTCCAATGGTGCCAGATCCAATGATCTTGCCCTTCTGATTCCCTCCAAATTTCACATCACCTCCAGATCTAAGCTCCAAACTTTGGAACATAGACCTTTCTCCTGTCATGTGTCGCGAGCATCCAGAGTCCAGGTACCATGATTGGCGTCCTGACCTTGCTGCTAAGAACATCTGCAACAGGAATTATTTTACTTTTAGGTACCCAGATCTTCTTGGGTCCTTTAGGGTTAGTTGTTCTGAAGGTTTGTCTAAACTTCTGTTTTCAACATAAGGTTTATTCTGACTAGCCTTAGATTTAAACACATGAATATTCTTTTCAGAACGTGTTTGTTCAATATCATTCAAGTGACCAAATTTAAAGTGGGAATATAAAGGAGTTTTCTTGATGATAATTTTATCAACAGGTTTTGGATTTAAATCCTTTCCAGAGGAAGATTTATATCCAATTCCTTTTCTGTTATTTCTGCTAACTCCATAGATCATGGAAGCCATTTTGCTTCTGTCTATGCTTTTAGCAAGAAACTTCTGAAAGCTATAGTCATACTTTTCCAAAATATTTTTGCATTCAGATTCAGTTTCAGAATCAGAGTTTTGTTGAGCTAATTCAGAATCATTTTTCAATTTTAAGTTCTTTTCATTTAGCTCAGCCACTTATGATTTGAGAATATTATTCTCAGATACAAGATTGCTTTGACGCTTCTTGTATTTGAGCTTAATATTGTTATAGCTCTTCAGAACTTCTGATAACACTTTGATAAGTTCTTCTTTAGTGAGTTTAGCCATTACCTCTTCAGCGTCAGAGTCAGATTCAGATCCTGAAGTTCCTTCCTCCTGATCTTCTATGTCTGCCATCAACATTGGCACATTCCTCTTCTGACTCAGATTCAGATTCAGATGTATCTGAATCATCCTAGGTGGCCATTAGAACCTTTTTCTTCTTATCAAATTTTCTTTTAGGCTTTTCTTTGAGCACCTTTGGACATTCATTTTTGTAATGTCCAGGTTCTTTACATTCATAACAGACAACCTCCTTTTTGCCAGATCTTCTGTGTCCAGAAGATTCTTTTCTTTGGTCAGGCTTCCTGAAGTTTCTGAACTTCTTTCCTTTATGCTTCCAGAGTTTGTTTATTCTTCTAGACAGCATGGATAGTTCATCTTCATCTTCAGATGAGGATTCTTCAGAGCTTTCCTCTATTACCTGCAATGCTTTAGCAGATTTATTAGATTTTAAAGCAACAAATTTACCTTTCTTTTGAGGTTCATCTTCCTCAAGTTCAATTTCATGACTTCTTAGTGAACTGATTAGTTCCTCCAAGGAGATCTTGTTCAGATCTTTATCCATTTTTAGCGCAGTCACTATAGGTCTCCATCTGGTAGGTAAGCTTCTGATGATCTTTTTCACATGATCAGCAGTAGAGTATCCTTTGTCCAGAACTTTTAGTCCAGCTGTAAGTATTTGAAATCTGGAGAACATAGCTTCAACAGATTCAGAGTCTTCCATCTTGAAGGCTTCATACTTCTGGATTAGAGCCATAGCCTTTATTTCCTTGACTTGAGAGTTTCCCTCATGAGTCATTTTTAAGGACTCAAACATGTTAAATGCAGTTTCCCTATTTGTAATTTTTTCATACTCAGTGTGAGATATTGCATTTAACAATATTGTTCTGGCCTTGTGGTGATTTCTAAATTCCTTCTTCTGAGCATCTGTCATAGATTTTCTGTCTACTTTCTTGCCATTCCCATCAATGGGATGAACATATCCATCTATGACCAGATCCCATAAATCAGCATCATATCCAAGGAAAAAAATTTCAATCCTGTCTTTCCAATAATCAAATTTCTCGCCATCAAACATAGGGGGTTTGGTGCTGATTATGTCCCTTTCTTCATATTTGTTGTTAGTGTTAGACATTGTATTATCAGCCATAGTAACAACCAAATATATATCAAAGTTTTTCTCACTGGATCTTTACTGTCACTGTGAAGTGGTAGCACACACAGAACCGGAGCTCTGATGCCAACTGAAGGTGAGAAAATACTTAGAAGGGGGGGGGGGGGTTGAATAAGTATGAAGATAAAAATTTAGAAATAAAAACTCAAGTATTTTTATCCTGGTTCGTTGAATTCAACTACTCCAGTCCACCCTTCCTAGAGTGATTTTCCTTTCTCAAACAAGGACTTAATCCACTATTTAATCAACTGATTACAATAGTAAGCACTAAGAACAACTGTCCAAAGTCTTCTCAAGAACTACTGATCCTAACTGGATCTTCTTAAGGTTTTCTTACAATCAAATGTAATAACAAATACAAGTGTTTAAATTGCTTCTAATAAAGCTTTATCACAACTGTGATTTTTCACTTAAAGTTAAGAACAAAGAAATTAATTCTAGAAAGAATGTGAATAGTATGAGAGCTTTAAATATTGATTTCTTTTCAAGTAAAACGTCAACTGAAGAAGATGGTGGAAGACTTGCTTTTATAGGCAGCTTGATCCAAGAGAACTTCACGTTGAGAAGAATGTCCTAAAAGGTCTGAGCCTTTTTGTCTTCACATCAAGTGACCTTTCCTAGAAGAAGAAAGCACAGAGAAATCCTTGTTGTCTGTGTTCTTGTGTCTAGCATAAATAAGGAAAGAGTCGTTTGGATTATTCCAACGGACATAATCTTTGAATTATTCTTCTTCAATTTTCAGCAAGAATCATCAGAGTCTAAATTGATCAGAGCCTTCTGATGTTGATCAGAGTTTTGATGAATCAGAGTCTTTGCAGTAGGTGTGCTTTCAGCGTGTGTAAGTTCAGAGCATAATTGAGTCAGATCCTCAGTACTGGCAGCTCTAGCACTTTCAGAATCTTCTGTAGTAACTATGCTTGAAAACTCTTCATACATAATTCTTCTTTGGTTCAGATGCTTCTGACTTGCTTCAGATTCTTCTGGAGCTTTTGCTTCAGATCCTTCTGGAGCTTCTGCTTCAGATCCTTCTGGAGGCTACGCTCAGGATCTTCTGTTGGCAGCATTCAGAATCTTCTAATGGATGCATCTGGCGCTTCAGAGTCTAGCATATTTCTTATGTTCAGTTCTTATTTGCTTCTGGAGTGATAATTACTTTAATATCTGCAGTAAAAACTCTTAAGCAAATTTTAGAGTATATAATTCTTAATTACAAAATTTCATAATAGTTATCATCAAAACATAGAGATATTATTAAGAACCAATCTGTGTTCTAACAACCTTTGCCCATGATAATGTCTTTTTCCATGCTTACCCTGATTATCACTTCTTTGCCTAGGAGATCCATGGAACCAGAAGCACACAACACGAATGTGTCCAAGCTTTCCACAGTGGTAGCATCTATGCCTTTGGAATTGTCTCTTAACTTGATTCCAATTTCTGTGTGAAAGATGTTGTAACTTTGAATGTGACATCCTTTGTACCTTTTGAATCTCAGGCTGCAACCTCTTGAGTTTCAAGACAGGATTTTGTTTTTCACCAAATCCTAGGCCAGACCTATTTCCTGCAGTCTGACCACTCTGAAGAATCTCCTCTAGGGTGTCAGTTCTAGAGTTGAGCATCCTTATGGATTTTGTCATTTGCTCCTTTTCTCCTTTCAACTCCTTTATCTCTCCCTGGAGTGAGTTTATAGTAACTAGATGCTTTCTCTTTTCAGCTTCTAGCTCTTTGATGAGCTCCTTCTGATGCTCTCCTTGTTGGTACAACTATGTGCTTCTGATGGACAACTTCTTATATGATTCAGCTAATTCATCATAAGTTAGCTCCTCTTCACTTGAGTCACCATCAGATACACACACACTGTTGAGAACAGTAACATGTTTGGATGATTCTCCTTCTGATCCACTGTCAGAATCTTCATCAGACCAAGTGACTGTTAGGCATTTTCCCTTCTTTTTAAGGTATGTGGGACATTCCTTCCTAACATGACCATATCCCTCACACTCATGACACTGTACTCCTCTGCTTTGGTTGGATTTATCTTCAGTTTTCTCTTTGTCAGCAAGCAACATTTTAAAATAGGGCTTAAACTTAGCATCTATCCTTTTGGCCAGTTTGTTCAACTGTTTCCCAAGCATGGCTATTGCCTCTGATAGATCTTCCTCCCTTTCATGATCTGAAGTCTCAGCAGTGTTTGAGACAAGGGCTATACTCTTGCTCTTTTTCTCCACAGCCTGATCACACATCCCCATTTCAAAAGTTTGAAGAGACCCAATGAGTTCATCCACTTTCATGTGGAATATGTCTTGAGCTTCTTCAATGGTTGTTACCTTCATGGAAAACCTTTTAGGTAGTGACCTTAGTATCTTCCTTACAAGTTTTTCTTCAGCCATCTTTTCTCCCAAAGCTCCTGAAGTGTTAGCTAGTTCAATAACATTCATGTAAAAGTCATGAATGGTCTCATCTTCCTTCATTCTTAGACTTTCAAATTTTGTGGTCAGCATTTGAAGTCTTGACATTTTGACCTTGGAAGCTCCTTCATGAGTAGTTCTGAGAGTGTCCCAAACATCCTTTGCTAGTTCATAGTGGTGGACCAGTCTAAAGATGTTTTTGTCTATACCATTGAAGAGTGCATTCAATGCTTTAGAGTTTCCAAGAGCCAATGCCTCTTTCTCTTTGGTCCATTCCTCTTCAGGAATTTGCACAGATACTCCATCCTTGTCAGTCTTCACAGGATGTTCCCAGCCAGAGTTTGCAGCTCTCCAAGCCTTGTTGTCCAAGGACCTTAGGAAGCCAATCATCCTAGGCTTCCAATAGTCATAATTTGAACCATCCAGAATTGGAGGTCTATTGGTGAATCCAATATCTTTATCCATAGTACCATAATTTTGTTTCCCTAGATCTCACCCAGTAATAAACAGGCAGGGTGCCTGCTCTGATGCCAATTGAAAATTCTGGCCAGCCCACGATGGATGTTCTAACATAAGTTATAGCATCCACTATGACATTCACTACAGACCTACTATTATGCAGTAATAACAAGGCAGTAAATAACACAATTAGTTGTTGACCCAGTTCAGTGCAACACACTTACATCTGGGGGCTACCAAGCCAGGGAGAAATTTCACTATCAGCAGTATCAATTTAGAGTCAAACCTCCAGTTTGCACTCCTCACTTAATCACTACCCAATGACAATTTAACCTAGAGACACTCTAGACCTGAGTATACCCACTCACTCCCTACATTCACACACCAGTGATAACAATCAGTTACAAATTAAACAGTAGATTGAAGATACACTTCACCTACACACACACACACACACCTTGATCTTGCATCAAAGCTTTGATCAAGTGACATACACTCTTGCTTAACAGCTTCGAGTGGTACACAACTTAGAAACTACCTAACCAATGCAATCGACAGTTGCTTGGGTTACAAGTATTCCTAAGACACAAATGTGAAGAACAATCTCTTCACTTCTAAACCACTATGGTGATTTCTCTGCTTCTCTATCTCTAACAGCTGCCTTCTAGGATTGCCTCTCCTGGTATTTGTAGCAGCAGATCAGTCCTTGGGTCTGGGCGCATACATTAGGCTTATCCATCATAAAACCTCACATTTGTATTCTGCATGTTTGCCTCTTTAATCAGGTACATATTAGTTCCCCTAGGGCGTCTAAAATGTCTCCTGCATTCCAGCTTGAGCTTCTGAGTTGTTTCCTGAGTTATAGCTACCAGAATAACAAACTTCCGCTTGATGTCATACGACCTATGTCATAACATTGAGTATGACATCCAGCTTAACTTATAGTTAGCTTCGTTAACTTACCCTACTCAGTCCATATTATGAATGTAATAACATCAAACATGACATTCATATATACACTTATATTTTGCCACAAAATGCAGCCAATCAAGAGCACTTACATGAAGTATAGTGTTTTGATGTTGAAGAAACATGATAAAGAAAGGTGAAAGTCAGAATGGAAAGCACTCAGAGAAAGAATAACTCTGAAGATCTCAAAATCTCAAAGATATATGAGATTTCTGAAAAGTGAAAGTCTTGTTTCTAAAAGCTCCTCTCATCATCTGAATCTGCTCCGTTAAAAGAGAATATGGTATCATTCATACACCTCCTTCAATTGGTTTTCCTCAGTAAACCAATTCTTCTGAAGTTCCCTCTTCAAAAGCAACCAGATGATGCAAATCCCTCTGAACCTTTTCCTCTGTCCTTTCAACACATCACCTCTGAGCACTATTCATTTCTCTGAGTATGTTCATGTCAATGAACCCTCATCCTCTGGTGTTTGAGACTTTCTGGAACGTCTTTCAGAAGTGGTTGAACTTTGAATCTGGACGCTTTTCAAAGTCACTAGAAGCTGAAGTTCAAATGGTTAAGGAAAGATAAGACAAGCTAGAAAGGATAAGAAACTTCAAACTGTTTACTGAGAAGCAAAAGAAGCTGAAGAAAGAGCTGCTGAAGAAGCGAGAATTCTAGCAGAGGAAGATTTAAGAAAAGAAACTGTCAGATTGACACAAGAAGCTGTAGATGCTGAGAAGGCTAAGCAAGTTGCTGTAGTTGGTTCTTCTTCTGAAACTACTCTTGTACGTTGAGAATGTGACGTTAGTGAGATTCAAGAAGATCAACAAGCTATGAAGAAAGTACAACAAGTTTTAAGAGAAAGCTTTGCTAAACAGAAACTTGTCAACAACTTTCTTCTGTGCATGCTTCAACAAATTCTGGAAAAGATGTCAACCTATAAGAATTAGGTACTCAGGTATTATTTCTTGACTCTAATATTTTTTTAAAAGAGGGAGAAATAGAATATATTTTAAATCTTGTTTTTAATGAAAACTCACCTTTTTGATGATGTCAAAAAGGGGGAGAAACAGAAAATGATTTTGATATAACCTGGAGAAATAGAATATAATCTGATACAACCTAAAGAGAATGTAAAACATCATCTTTGATATAAACTACGTTTATTACTAACTGTATGTTTGCTGTTTTACCGAGGAACTCTGAACAAGTTCACTAGGCATTCTAAAGACAGGTCAAATGAAAGAACTCTAAGTTCAAATGAACTGGTTGTTCATTTAATAGAAGTTATACACTTCGTGAACATAGATTCAGAATCAGATGGACCCAATACTGTTTAGAGGATGAAAGTTAAAGTCATCTGAAATCCTAATGTTCAGAAGATGTAGACTGTCTGTGATTATGATAATCAGAACATAAGAATCAGAAATCTTCATAGAAGCAAGAACTGGTTTCAGACTCAGAATCAAGAATTAAGTATCAGATTCAGTATTAAACTAATTGATATCAGACTCAGAATCAATTAGCTTCAAGAGACTCAGAATCAAGAACTAGTATCAGATTCAGGGGGAGTACTGAAGATCTAAATATCTAACCTATTGTAGCCAGGGAGAGTTCACCCAGAAAGGTTCACAAGTCAGAATGTTTGATTTTTCACCCAGTCTGAAACTCAGGGGGAGTTCACTTAGAAAGATGTTCTGATAAACAGAAGCAAATGCTTTAGAAGGCTCTGAAGGTATATAGCTCTGATACGATGTTTAGAGAAAACAAGTTCTAAAGATCTGAAGATGGAAGTTCTGTTGAGCTAGTCCAGATGCTGAAGAATTACGCTCTGATAGACCATAGGGAAGTATTCCTTCTATTCTATTATATTTTTATTTTACATCAAAATTTCTATTTTGTGAATCTTGGATCAGAGAAAGTCTCTGAACAAGCATAAAAAGAATTTTTAAGGTTAACACATTCAGGGGGAGTTGTTGCTCGAAACTCTGAATATGTTATGCTTGGTGTTTACCTTGTATAAAATGTTCTATCAAAATACATGTTTTTGTCATCATCAAAAAGGGTGAGATTGTAAGAGCAAGATTTGTCTCTACAGGATTATCTCTATGTTTTGATGATAATAATTAAGTATTTATGAAAGAACCATTTTATGTTCTAATGTTTGTTATGTGCAGATCATGATAATTAAATATACAAGATCAAACAAACAACATCGACGTGTGCAGCTAATACAATATGAGAGTTGCTATGTGTGATGTATCATAAAGCGCTTATTGGAGAAGCTAGTTTGCTTATGCATTTGATCACGACCAGAGAGATCCAAGGACGCTGGATATTGCAGTTGCAATGCTCTGTGGATTCTGCTCTGAGAAGTGCATCTGATCTGAAAGCAAACAAAGCGTATTGAAGAAGCAAGTATGGCAATATATCTGATCACAATCAGAAAGATCCAAAGATGTTGTATATTGCAGTTGCAATGCTCTTGTGGATTCTGCTCTGAGAAGTGTATCTGATTTGGAAGCTATCAACACATCTGAGATATAGTCCTCTGAAGAACCAAGCTCTGAAGACTCTGATACTTGAAGCTCTGAAGGTTGAATACTCTGAAGACCAAGTGCATAAAGACTCTGAAGACTTAAGGGTTCTGAAGATCAAGACTCTGAAGATATAGTCCTCTGAAGAACTACTCTGAAGACTCTGATGAATTGAAGTTCTGAAGGCTGAAGGCTCTGAAGACCAAGTGCAGAAAGACTCTGAAGACGTATTCTGAAGATCAAGACTCTAAAGATTTTGAAGACATGATTTCTGAAGAATCAGTCACGAAGATTCTCAAGACTATTTCAGAGGAAACTTAGATCTTGGAATGCTGAAGACTGGATTCTGAAGTTGAAGATTGTGTCAGAAGAAGATTCACCCAGACAGAGGCGTATTACTCATCAGATAAGCTGCTGCTATTAAATCTGATAAACATGTGCTTAAACAACTCTGATGCTGAAGCTTTCATACCAAAGTAGTTGATGAACTACTCATCAGATGAATCATCAGAAGAACCAAGTTAAGAAGACTACAGTACAACGCATGCAAACATTTCACGATGACAAAGACGTTGGTACTATTCATAAGTGCGGTTTCCAATGGTCACTGTTCCAACACGTGAGTATTCTATTTGTTGGGAAATGACCGTTGGAATATTTGAATGGACATCTCTACCCTAAAAACGTCTCTCTTGGATGCACATAAAAGAAGAACAGTTGATTCATTCAAATGTTAGCTAGTACGTCAGCAAGCTAATCACTGAGAGCTCATTACAATGTAAGCCAACTTATTACAAAGCAATGATGCTGACGAGTGAAGTTAGCAACATAGTTGATTAACAAGAAAAGCTTTATGCCAAGAAGCTGCAATGCTCACATAAGAAAGCTTTTAGGCAATATGGAAACTACTGTTCTAATAATCTCATAGAGATTTATCTTTAGATTAGTTTCTGTATTATGAAGCAAGGAGTTGTTGCTCAATACTTGCCATGTACTTAATTAGGAGTAATCTGCTTGATAAGAAGCACTCATGTAATCTCTGGCAACACAAATTCAATTTTGAATTAGTGGTTCCTCAAGTAATCTTGTGAAGATCAGAATACTTGAGATGACAATTGACAGTTGTCATTTGTGGTATCCTAATAGGAGATCTTTTGTGATCGGATTCTATTAGGTGTCAATGAACGTTATATCCTAAGGGATCCCTGAACGTGTCATTGTCTATTTGTTAGTCACATGTAGTTAGCTTGTGCAACTGTAATCAGTTTGGTTATAGTGGATTAAGTCCTTGCTTGAGTGAGGCGAAATCACCTTGGAAGGGTGGACTGGATTAGCTTGAGAGTTGCTCAAGTGAACCAGGATATATCATGTGTTCTTTACTTATGTTATGCTTTATTATTTATGCTTCCGCAATGCATCTTATAGAACTCTATAGAAAGCAACAAGTGAAGAAACCCAGAAAAAGTTTTAATAGAGTAAATACCCAATTGAAACCCCCCTTTCTTGTGTATTTCTCACACCTTCAGTTGGTATCAGAGCTCCGGTTCTGTTATTGATGGATATCAAACACCTAACAGTGTCAGAAAAAGATCATAAAGCAGTGTGAAGAAATACTCTTGGTGGTTTTTCACTTCTCTTACAATTTCAGTCAAATATCAGTTTTTGATGAAGATGAGTACTGAAATTGTAAATCAAATGGGTTATCTTGAGCAAGTCAGTGATTCGTTGAAGTTTGAAGTTTTGAAGTTATCAACAACTAAATCTTCTCCACTAGAGCTTGGAAGAAGATTGAAGAATCAGCTGACAAAAGTGATTCATCAGTTAAGAAGTTCTCTGTTGAATGCTTATCTTGTAATACGTTTGGATATACAACGTATTCGCTCAAAAAGATCAAATAATCAGAAAACAAGAAATCTTGTTTGCTGAAGATTATTTCTATGTGAGTATGAGATGTTTTCAAGAAACAGATTAGTCCACTCTTGACTTTCTCATGAAAAGCTCATTGGGAATTTTCTTTAGTAAATAAAGAAATATTGTTGGCTAATGTTTTTGATTCATAAGAGTCTTAGAACGAAGTCTGCAGAAAAAGGGCTAGATCAGAGCAAGTTCAAATTTTGAAGCAATGATCCTCCTGATTCAAGGCATCAGAATGTTGTTGTCCTTGAGAAGCTTCAAAGAAATATGTATATGTTTAGTGTAAAGAAGTTCACTAACTCATCATGAATATGATGTAAGATGAACTCTGAGATTTTATTAGGAGTAGCATGGAAAATTAAGTTCTGTTAACTTGAGATTTTATCTCAGTTGAACAAACTCTAATTGGTCAGATGTTATCAGACATTCTTTCTCAGAAGTTCACAATGATTGGATCCTGAAGTCAAGCTGTTCAGAAAGATACAATGATAGAAGTTATTCAATCTGTTTTTAAAAGGGATTTAAGTCACTGGTGTTGTTCAAAATGAACAAGTCAGGTGGCATTCTTTTCAGAAGCAAATGTACTGTCAACTCTGGTTGAAATAACTCTGTACGAGTTAGCTCAGCACTGTAAGAACAAAATTGTCATTTAGACTGTGTCATATGATGCATCTAAGTTTGATGATAATTGCATCAAGACTGGATCTGCATTTGAGTCATGCTAACAAAATCAGAAGATGAAGCCTGATGGAAGTTAGATGTTCTAAATCATGAAGACCAGGATATCTGCGCTCTGAAGATGTCTCTCAGAAAAACAGATGGATGACATGTTGGTGAAGATAATGCAGAATGCAACCAAAGGATATGAGATCAACTCAGAAGAGAAATTCAGAAGATTCTTCTTCAGATGTTGTTACTGGCTCCTATCACAAGAACAAGATCCTTCCTCATATCTTCAAGGCTGGTCAGCAAGAAGGTTTTGACTACACAGAGAAATATGCTTCTGTGGCAAGGTTAGAATCCATGCTCTTGTTAATTTCCTTTGTTGCTCAGAATAACATCAATCTAAATCAGATGTATATTAAAAATACTTTTTAAATGGTTTAATTGAAGAAGAAGCGTGTGTTCATCAACCTCCTGTTTTTTTTTAAAATGAAAGATTTCCAGAACACGTTCTATAAATTAAAGAAATCATTCTATAGCCTAAAACAAGCTCTCAGAGCTTGGTGTGAAAAACTGAGTAATTTTCTTTTGGAAAACAATTTTATCAGAGGAAAGATTGATAAAACTCTTTTTCATAAATCAATTAAGAAAGATATTTTAATATGTCAGATTTATGTAGATGATATTATTTTTTGGAACAACCAATATTACACTTGGAAAGGAGTTTGCTATGTGTATGCAGGCAGAAGCTGAAATAAGCATGATGGGAAAGCTAAGATACTTTTTGGGCATTCAAGTCAGTCAGACTCCAGAAGGCATCTACATACATCAGATTTAGTATGTGAAGGAGCTTCTGAAGAAGTTTAATCTGACTGAAAGAAAGCCAGCTAAAGACTCCCATGCATCCATCTAGCACTCAAAAGAAGAGAAGACTCTAAAAAGAGCTAAGCTATAGAATGATCTGAAAACTTCATTGATGAGTGTTGCACAAATCTAAGATAGAGTGTAATTTATTCTTGTGAGGTGAAAAATGAAGTGTTCTAATGTCTTGTCAAGATTTTTCATATACTGAAATAAGGTTGTGGATTTGTAGAAATTAAGTTCCAATGAAGAAAAATAAAAAGTCTTCTCCAAGTGATTTTTGGAGATTCTAGCGTTGGTAAATTGGTCATGACTTGAACAAGGTAATTTCGATAGGATAGAGTGAATAGTACTGCAGACGAGATCCTAGACGACATCTTTGAGTTGTTGCATCCTTGTGAGCTGCGTGCAGTTAAAGGAAAAAAAAATAAAGAAGTAGAAGTGTTTAGCTTAGAAGTTAGTTCTAAGTATTTTTCTACTTTGATCTTTGATTATCATCTCTACAAAAGGAGACAAATTATTTTTCTATAATGGAAGAAAACTAAAATTTCTGATGACTTGCCATTACAGGCTGGATTAATTGCAAGCCATGACGACACATAAACTAGTATAAACATATTATCTCTCTCAGAAAATGTTAAGGTCATAAAGTTATTTTCATGCCTCCAACTAACTTTAAGTGATGCCATATCCTTAAAAGGAGAAGTGTAGTGGCTTTTGTGTTGTTGCTGTGTGTCGCGGTGCGAAAAATACCCGTGTGGATAAACGCTCGAATAACAATGAAGTCACCACCAAAGTTTATTTTTTTTAAAGAGAAACATCTATAAAATTCTTGAAGAATAAAAATAAGGTCATCACAACCAAATTTAAGTTTTAGGGTTGATTATGCGTGGGGAAAGTATTAGCATTCTGCGGCATCTGTTGTAACCAACGAGAACTATTTAATTAGTTTTGAAAGAAACGTTAGGTTAAAATGTTAGGTTTCTTCTAATTATTTAAGGAATTCCCATGAAATAAAGAAAGACTAAAAATGTTTTAATTAGGGTGCTTGACGAGGGTTTAGATCTCACTCCTATGTATCTTCAAGTGTGATGGGGAACTAAAATCTATATATTTCTTGGTAGCAAAAATTTGTTGGTTGGTTGATTTTAATTGTAAAAATGAGTTTAGTCTCACTATGGCAGAAAATAATTTTTGATTGGAAAAAAGACTTGCGCTTGGGCGGTAAACGTTCATTTAAGAAATTGCTTGGTCGCGCACGAGCAAAAAAGGAATTTGATTGATTTTGATTGTTTTTATGTGGAAGGCAAGTATTTGAGCTAGAACAAGGTGTGCACCTTACGTTCGCTTACTTAACGATAAAAGGGTGTGTAACTTATAAATGTGTTGTAAATGCGCCTAAGAGAAGGGGGGGGGGGGTTGAATTAGGTTCTAAAAAATTATCTTCAATCTTTTTCTGATTCTTGATTCTTTTTCGGTTAAGATGTTAAGGACTTGAAAGTAAAGTGCAGAAAGGAAAAAGTGACACAAGAGATTTATAGTGGTTCCCCTCACACTCCGAGAGTACACCACTCCCCTTTCGACTCGAAAGAGATTTCACTATAGTTTAGAATGATTGTATAGCCTAATCACACCAAAGGTGAAGCCTACTATCTAATATATAGGTAAATAAAGTGTAGGAAGAACAATCCTCTTCAAACACTCACTTGTTTCCAACAATCCTGGACAACAAGGTAATACAAAAGATAATCTTGATATAAATTTGATGTCTTGAGAGTATAATGCTATCAATCTTCACGATCGATCTTCTCCTTGAAACAAATATCACTCAAAAGAAATATACAAGTGTTCTTTGAAAAGTATGAGATGTAGCTGTGATAATGTGTGAAATTTATTCAAAAGTTTCTCTCAAAAATCTGTTTGTGTGAACACTTTAAGAAATATTGAAAGATGAAGAGAATGAGTGAATTTGATGATTAAGTTTCTTGGAGGTAAATTGAAATTTGAAAACTGATATGTATTTATACTGTATAATACACCTCTACAGAGGGGTATAATTTTATGCAGCAAAACTATCAGAAAACAAATGAAAACAATGCATATTTTCATGAAAAGCTGTCAATTTTCGCTTACTGCTTCAAGGTTAATCGGTTAACCATATAGGTTAATCGGTTAACACCCCTTTAACGTTAGAAAATATTCAAAAACAACAACTGTTAACCGGTTAACCATATAGGTTAATTGATTAACGATGTAAGTAATTCAACAAAAAATTAATTTTAGAAACCGTTAGCCGGTTAACCATAAGGGTTAATCGATTAACACTAAAATTTTTTCAAAACAAAATTAATTTTTAAAAAGAGTGAGCTACTAAAAGTGGTTTAAAAGTCTTATGATATATGTGAATTGAGAAATGAATAATTGAACACTTGTATAAGTATTTTAAATGATATTTGGTATACCTTTGAGTTGTTGTTCAATATTCTATCTTCAATACTTGAAGCTTGATTAGTATGTATGTGAAGCTTTGATCCATTTGACATATGCTAGAACACCATCTTGAAACTTGATGTCTTTTAAGTCTCTTGCTTTTTGCATACACATGTTGCATAGAAAACTTGTTGTCTTCATCAAAACTTTTATGTGCTTGAATCTCGCTTCTACAATCTCCCCCTTTTTGATGATGACAACCAATCTTTGAAAGATTGCTTTGAGACTTGTTTCTCTAAAATTGTTTCTCCCCCTAAGTTAAAGCTCCCCCTTAATACAAGAGGTATAAAGTTTCTGCACAAAGAAACATTAGAGAACAAATCCTTCTCCCCCTTTGGCATTAGCAAAAAGGAAGAGGAGCACACAATAATGAAAGTTGACATACATACAAAACCACAAGTGTATTAAAGAACTAGAACTTAAGCATAAACTTAAACAATAGCTAGAACAAGAACAAAGAACATAAAACAAGTGTTTTAGTCATCATCCTCCGACATTTCCTCGCTTCCATCCTCATCCTCTTCACTTCCGTCTTCATCTTCATCATTACCGGCATTTTGGTTTTGAGAGTTTAAGATAAGCCTTCGAAGAGAATTGATGGCCCAGGTAGTTTCTCGATGTTGATTCATCATGGTGATATGGAGGAACTCATTGGTAACTCTGCCTTCCGGGATTGGATAATTGGAGGTAGACGAACCATCTTTGTACTTGTATGTTCCATTGTTACATTTAACAATTCCGGTGTTCTTCATAATAGTGATCTCATTAATTTCATTTTCCGTTGATTTCATTTCAATAGATGGTTCCCTATTAAGATCCAAACCTGTTAACTCCAAAATGCTTGAAATGAGGCGACCATAAGGAAGTCGGGTAGAGAGTGTAAGTTGTTTTTGAAGATGGTACATCATTGTCAATATCCAATTAACTTTGATCTTATTCTTAATTGCAAACATCACTTGCATCTCGAGATCATTAATTTGGGAATGATTTGAATCCTTTGGAAGCAAGACATAACAAATAATGTAATGAAGCATCCGGTCATTCACCGACAAATTCTTAACATAGCATAAAACATGAGGCGTGCGTTGTCCAGCTACCACAACTTCTCTAGAAAACCTGCAAATACTATAATAATATTCCATTTTGTCGTACTGAGCCCATGGTCCATCTTTATGGTTAACTCCTTTTTGGAGAAAATAGTCGGTATATGGAATTTCGAGTGTAGCAGGAATACTCGACAAATCTTCACTCAGTTCAAAGTCTCTAACACTAGTCTTAAGCATATGTTGTCCAGCATCATTCAGATTAATTGATAAGTTATGCATAAAAGATTTCACTAAATCAGGATAACACCGACCATTATCAGAGACAAAGTTATCAATCTTTTGATACTTTAGAAATGCTAGAAAATCAAAAGTAGGTGCTTGAAAAGCTTTGAGATTGACATATTTTACCTTGAGAAGTTGTCGAACTCGAACCTTGAAATCCATTCTCCGCTTCTTAGTTGTTTCCATCGGAGCATTTTCTTCATCAACAACTGAGCTACGTTTCGACATCTTTCCTTTTCCTTTCTTTGACGGAGCCATGGATAAAGATTTGGGATTTCTAGGGTTTGATGATGAATTTTCGGATTAGGGTTGGATGTTGTGACAAAGATGGAGAAAGTGAAGTGGTTTATTGTCGCTACTGCGAAAATAAGGTGCTGGCAAAACAGAAGAGTCGCCACCTTTCGTTATTTATCCCTCAGAATGGGAAAGGAAACGATCGGAAAAACCTGACGAAAAGGGTATAAGACAAGGTCATGACAACCATTGTCTGGGTTCGGGAGTCGGTTATGCAAGGGGAAGGTATTAGCACCCTTCACGTCCATCGTACTCGATGGGATCCACGCTTGTTGTGTTTATCTGACGGGTTTGTTTTATCTATCTACCCTACAGGTCTGGGTTAAAAAGAAAAGAAAATGACTCGGCAAAGCGTCGCACTTTATGCCTACGTATTCTCATCAGAGAATGAGAAATCAGAGTCAGCGTAGTTCGACTAACTATGGGTTACGGATGGGGGAAGGTGGCTCGCCAATACATCAGTATTGTGCCTACGTACTCTCAACAGGCTTGAGAGATCAGAGCTTACGTAGTTCGGGATAATACGGATTACACGAATTCAGATTCATCTGTTTTATTGAGTAGGGTTAACAAACAGTTCCAACAGTTGGATGTACGCAGCTCGACCCTTGGAGACTTAGGCGTTACCGTTTGCGGTAGAACTGGGAGTTAACGACACTCTTTTCTTCAGAAAAGCTTCCTTTGACTTATGGGCCCACGGGGGAAAAAGGTTTGAAGTGCGTTTTCTGTCTTTTACGGAAGAACTGTTTTTTATGGATGCTTGCAACCAATATCGCACTAGAGACTATGACCAGAAGAAATGAAATAAAATGCCATCAAGCAAATCACAACCCACATAGGCAAGGGAGCAGGGCTCTACCGAATACCCGCAAGCAAAGCCATACAGTAAAAATACAAGCAGAGGGAGCAACTCAACCTCTAATGCAATCATGCTCCTAGATTAAATCAATCTAAATATGAACTTACTCTAGTGCATCAAGAAAATCAAACAAGTCACACCAATACAGTTGCATAGAAAGTAAACAGACAGAAAAGAAAGCAGATCAACAGCTCCCACAGCTTCACAGCAAAGCTCCCCTCTAACAGCAGTCCAATCCTCAGTCTGCAACTGTTCTTCAAGTCTATCCTCTTCAAGAGAAAATATCAGCTTGCTTCTTCAAGCTTTTAACACAAGTATCAACTTGTTCTTCTCCTTCAAGCTTCAGCTCCAAAGCATACTCCACCTTCAGGCTTCAATCCCAATAGTAAGTATCAACTTGTTCCTTCAGGCTCTCAATGCATCAAACACACAAGTATCAACTTGTTCTCCAACTTCAAGCTTCAGCTCTTCATTTGATCTCAACAGGATTTCCCTCACAAGTGTCAACTTGCCCTTCTTGGTCTTCAAGCTTCAGCTCCAATGGCAGTCTTCAAACACATGGAAGTAGCAACTTCTAGCATCTTCAATCTTCTAGCAAGGAGCTCCATCCTCTAGCAAGAGAGAAAGATTCATCTGACAAGAGTAAGGTTTGGATAATAGACAGCAGAGTGAAGACCAAAGGTCACCACTAAGCACTCCATCATCAGAGAAAGGAACCCTCAAAGGTTCTACCAACTTGTGAAGAGCCACACATCCTACCAAAGGAGGGATGATGCCTTCACACGGGGACCTTACATCATAGGGAAGAATGGAAGTGATCAAAACCTTCCATGTTTATGAAAGAAGAGAATCTATTTAGAAGCTCTACCTACAAACCCTAATCTTAACACCTAAACAACACTCAAACCAAAATAAGGGAAATCTTCACATCCAAGCTTCTTCAAGCATTCCTCAGCAGCCCACATAAGTCTTCAACACCTTCCAAGAGCAAGAGAGGCAAAACCCTAATCTAAGGGAACTAAAGGAGTCATTCTAGTTGAATTAGCAAGTTAGGATCACCTAAAACCTAGTACTAAAGTTAATCCTAACTAAAATACTAAAACCAATTGTAAATTCCTACAAAAATAACTATGGGAACCTAATTCAATCATGAATCTACCATACAAAATCTAGGGGTTGAACCATCCACAAAGTTCTAGAAATAAAACCTAAATCATAAGGTACTAAGCATAAACCCTAAAACTAAAGCACCTAAAGTTTCAACTTAAAACTACCACCTAATTCCATTACAAAAATGTGAGAAAATTGATAGGGGAACATGCCTATCTATGCTATCTACACACAAAAAATCAAGGCAAGAATCATCACCAAATGATCAAACAAAATTCAACAAAACAAGGTATCAACCATGGCCATTTTAATCTCAATTAATATTCAGAAAATGCAAACAAAATAAAAAATGCATGGATTCCTAATATTTTTAATCTACAAAATTCTAGATTCAATCATGAATCAAGGGAAAAAATGTTTGGAATTAATTGAGTTAATTTCCTATTTCTTATGAATTAATTTCTAAGTCATATGAAGTAATGAAAAATAAAATAAAATAAAAGAAATTGGTAAACATGCGTGTCAAATAGCAATCCAGTTTAGTTCAATTCTCAGAGTGGGCCAAAAGTGGGGTGCAGGTAGCAGTCTGAGTACTAGGCCTAAAACACCAATTAAATGAAACGGTGCGTTTCATCTGGAAATCCCTCTTCAGAGTTGAAATGCAATCGTGGCCCTCCATTGCTCGGCTGAGTCCAAGGTCAAACCCTAATCCAACGCTTGCAGTGCATCGTCCCCATTTGAACTCAGTTTGGGGGGAAAACACAGACGGTGGCCTGAACAGTGGCGCCGCCGTCTTCTCCGGTGAGACAACCTCTACAGTTCATCAAAACTTCACCAACCATACATCTTCTTGTCTAGAATTCAATGCTGATCAAGAATCTCAACTCCAAATCATCTGAATCCTTCTCTAACTCAAAACACGATAACATTTTTAGAATTCATCCAAATCTTGAATCTCACCATTCTCCAAATTAAAGGTACTAATGTAAACCTCACCCTTCACTGATCAATTTCCACTATCCCATCGTGATTATCCCTTCAAGAATCTTGAGATATCAGCCTCAACAGAAAATGATCACACACTTATTTTGTCTCTAATTCACCAATTTCTGATCCTAAATCCAACTACATGTTGCAAGGATCCTAACCACATATAGAATGCTAACTATCTCCTCCTAAATCATGCATAAGAGTGAAATGTACCTACCTGAGTTCAGAGAGGTAACAAAGATGGTTTTTGATCACTTCAACTTCCAAGATGATGCAGACACACTCCAAATTCACTCCCAAAGCCTTTGCACACCTTGATTTGGCTTGATTCTTCCTTGAACTCAAAACCCGATTCTCACTTGCACCTATGAAAATTCAATGGCTCTCTCTGCAACCAGCTTCAATTCCTTCCAAAAAATGAACTGCATTCACTCAATGACTTATATAAAAGTGATTGGGACTGTCTAGAACTTTCTGGAATCACCCAAATGAGATTTTGGATTTTCCAAAATCTCTTCAAAATCTCATCCATGGCAGTCACTATTCTGGCTCCCCTTGGGCATGGCTATGCTTGTAATCAACTTCTCATGAGATATTGAATGAGTTTAGTGTGTTATTTTCCTTGTTTGCAATCCAAAGGTGGGAGTTTGATTAAGTTGCTTCATCATGAAGAAATGAAATGGAATGGTATGCAAATGACCTCAAATCAAAATTCTAACATTGACATTGTTTCTAAAATCATTTTCCCAATCAATTTGACCTATAATTTTGCTTCATTTGGTCACAAAATGAATTATTTGAATTTTTGGCCATTAAATCCTTTTAATTCTTTCTTTTTTCAAAATTTCTTGAACCAAGTCTCTCCTTGAGCCATTTCAATGCCTCCTTGATGCATGGTAAAGGTTAAAACCCCATTTTGAGCAACTTTCTAGTTGAACAAAATTTCATTTGAGGCCTCTAAGCTGGTGAAAATGGCCTATGATCACAAATGACCTATAATCACCAAATGTCCAAAATACCCTTGACTTGTCCAAGCCATAAGTTGAGTTCTACAAATCCTATCAAGGACTTATAGTACTCTCTAGAAATCTAATAGGTTAAGGAACAACATTCATGTTGACCAAAAGTTCATAGGAATCATCCTTCTAGGGCAAAAGTTTCATGCAAGTTGGGTAACTTTCAAGCTCCAAATTCACATTCCTCAGATGACTTGTAACTTGTCAAAGCCATAACTTGAGTTCTACAAATCCTATAAAAGACTTCTAGCATTAAAATTAAAGCTAAGATAATGATTTAAAACAATCATGTTGGGGTCAAGATGAGATGATAATCAGATCTTGAGCTAAATTGCCTTGAAGACAGGGGTCAAACTAGGGGATTTTACACTGTCAAGGCTTAGAAACCCTAGCCTGAAACTTCTCAAACTCCTCAATCATGATGATTTACCCTTGGAATCATCCTTATAACATCTCAATGTATCAATCCATGATCACATGGCTCTTGAATTAGGTCCCAACCTCCTTCAAATCACCAGTTGACTTAGGGTTGACCCTGTCAAACCCTAATTGTACCACTCATGGATGAGTCTTCTTAATCTTACACAATGACATGTCTAGGCCTCAAAGTGATCTTCAACACTTCTCATGAGCTCTCTCAAGACCTCAAGTCTAACTTTATGGCTTTAGAATCATCTGATGACTTCCCACAACTCTCAAGTTAGGAGACACACCCTCTTGGCATCAATCACTCTCTCTGAGGATCTTTTAACTTCTCTGACAAGGATATCAACCCTTGAACATCTGAATAAACTTCTTAGCTAGATTTAAAGTCTTGGGTAGCTCTTAATTGGTAATCATACCTCTTGATCTCCTGCATACATGTCAATGAAATGCAAATGATAATGCTAATGTGAATGAAATGAAACATAAGCTAGGTAAAGAAATGTTGGGCAAATTTTGGGGTGCAACAGCTGCCCCTATTCAAACAGCTTGGACCTGACTGGGTGAGAAGCTAATGGCTCTCAAACAATCAAGGTAGAAGACGGTTGAATACCAACAAACCCGAAAATTTTCCAACTGCATAAGTACACGGTACTCTGATGGGGACAAATCTTCGGAAACTGAAATAATAGCTGCACGGCAACTAGTTGGGGAATTGGTCTCACGGTAATTGGTGAAGTCTAATCTCAAATCTCCGTCAGGATGATCATCTGATTTTGCTGTAGATCTTCGTCCTCAAGTCATCAAGGGATCACTGGTCACTCGGTAATCGGCGATACATAGCTGATATTACCGTCAGGCATTCTGTGACACTGTGGCAGAAGGATTCCTTGGGACTCATCAGGTCATTAGGAACTTTGTAACAATCAAGTTAATTATGTCGTCGGTCATTCAAAGAACATCTCGGGCGTCAGCCGAACTTCGTCAGTAAGTCAGAAACAGAATCCTCGATCAATCATGAACCCAATAGGGATATCTATTCTTTCACCGTCAGGCACTCCGCGTCAGCTGAGAGAACTGCTTCGACCTCGCAGTTGGACTTCGTCAGTAAGTCTTAAAATGGGATCCTTAACCCATCATGGACCGATAAGGATATATATTCTTTTGTCGTCAGGCACCCTGCGTCAGCTAGGCAAACTGCTTCGACATCGCAGCTGGACTTCATCAGTAAGTCTTCAAGGAAATTTCAACTTCTCTGTTTAAAACCTGCTGGGGATGACACATCTCCGCTGGGGGATTCTGGAGAACTATCAAGTAACTCTGCTTCGGGGGTCCAGAAATCCTTCTGGGTGAATCAACTCTGCTGATGAAATCAAGAATCATCTTGAACAAATAACTCCGTGGGGACTTCAAGAATCATCCTGAACCAATAACTCTGCTGGAGATTTCAGGAATCATCCTGAGCAAACACTCTGCTGGAGATTCTAAGCATCAACTTGAGCAACCCACTCTGCTGACTTCACTGGGGATTTTAAGAATCATCTTAAGCAATAAACTTTGCTGGGGAATTCAAGAATCATCTTGAGCAAACCATTCTGCTGAGGAACACCTGCAAAACAAGAACGATAACGACCTAGCTCATGTTTCATATGCATATGCTTTGACAATGGCGCAATGCTCCACACGGTGGAAATGCTACGCATTTTAGGGTAAATGATATGCAATCATGCAAAATGCTATGACCCCATCAGCAAAATAAATGCTGAAGGGAGCATCCTCCTGTCAAGGAGAAAGAACCACTCTGGTGGAGGAAGGAATCATCCCGCCGAGGAGAAGAAGTCACACCAATCTCAATTGGATTCCGCCTGGGGAAACGAACTTCAGTCGACTACTGCAGGGGAACAAAGTTCTACAAGAACCTATACCCGCTCAACCAGGTATTCAAACCATAAATTGTCGAGGAAACGATATCAATCGCAGAAATAAACTGCACGACATTCGCAGCAAAACTTTCCTGGAGATAACGACTCCGGTGGGGAAATACAGCATCAGCTATTCAACACTCTACTGGGGAAAACCAATCATGGCCCAAACGCTTTCCAAGGACTCGGCTCTCTTGGGGAACTGCAAACTCGGCTGGGGAGGGTAACCAGACGCTGGAATAAATCCTACTTGCCGGGGAGAGTATGACTCTGTGGGGAACTTCAATTCTCCTGGAGACTTCAGTCTGTACTATCGAGTGCTGCACACTTCAGTATATGACTCAGCTGGGGAGACGATGATCCTTCAGGATACATCTGCTTAGGGAAGAAGGAATCATCCTGTTTAGGGAGACACATCAATGTTTACGATCTCATGTGCAGACTCCGTGGGGAGATACTACTGAACTTGTTGGAGAAGAAGGAATCATCCTGCTTGGGGAAACATATGGCATACTGCCTGGAATATGCTGTACCTGCAATGGCACAAACAAACAGACAAGATACCCTCCTCGAAGGGACCTATCAAGGTTATCATCTTGTGACAATGTTCAAGTAATTCATTGTTTCAACAATCAGTGGCCTGAGCCAGTAAGTTTATGTATGCGCATTTTATCAAAAACATCGGCACTCTTTTCCGCAAACAAAACAGGTAGATGCTAAACAAACAAACTGAATTGCTGAATAGTATATATTTTATTGATGACGGACCCCTGAATGGGTGAAAATGTTTTACAATAGTTGCAAGCTCCTGGAATGAGGAAGCTGCGCAAATATAATAACATAAATATACACCAGTATATACACAAATGTCGGCAATGAGGCGTAGACGAACACCATGAGTTGATCCCTCTATGACCCACTCGACTTTGATACTTCTCCGACGCTTCAGCTTCAGAAGAGATTAATTCAGATAAACGGCCCTCAGGTCTTCCAAACCACTAAACAATGAAAGTCCACACGCGGAACGCAGTCATTTGCTTTTTCAAATCCCTAACTTTTGCGTGAACCGCCCTTTGCGGGTTTTCGATTCACCGGGATACCCTTTTTTGCCAAAGTCGCCCTTCCAGGTTTTCAACTTCGTGGGTGTACATTCTTTTCTTTTATATCCCTAATTTTTGCTCGAACCTTTTTCCTTTTTTATGGTTCGCCGGGATGCCCCATTTTTGCCTGGATATTCTTTTTCTTTCCAGCGGGTCATTCTTTTAAGCAAAGTATTTTTTAACTGCATCCGCGTTCACCGGGGATGCAAAATCTTCGCCATCCATCGTGGATAACAACAAGGCTCCTCCCGAGAAGACCTTGCTGACGACATACGGACCTTCGTAATTGGGAGTCCACTTGCCCCGGTGATAGAAGTGTGGAGGAAGAATCTTCTTCAGGGTACCCTTCCTGGAATCTATTATGAAAAGCTGGTCAGTGGCATGACTGGAACATTCTCGGCTCTCATCACTCTGGGCGAGCATGTTGAGAACAGTATAAAGATCGGAAAAATTCAGGGTGAATCATCCTCAGTTGGAGGAGGTAGCAAGAAACCCTATACTGGCAAGCGTCGAGAGGGAGATACCAGTGCTGTCACTAATGCTCGGAGAAAGGGCAAGGGCCCCCAGCCTCAGATTGCTAGCATAAATATCCCAGCTGCTCCCCCGCAGCCGCAGCAGCAGCCTCAGCAGCAGAACCAGCAGGGGTATAAAAGATATCAGAATCGGGCTCCTATGGCAAGCCGTCATTTTGATACTCCACCTATGTCGTATGCACAGCTTTTGCAAACGCTGCTTCAGCTCCAACTAGTTCAAAAGAGGACGTTGGCTCCCTTAACAGGGGCACCACCACCGGGGTATGATGCCAATGCTACTTGTGAATTCCACACTGGGGCACCTGGCCATACGATTGAGAATTGTAAAGCTTTTAAGCACAAAGTCCAGGACTTGGTGGACGCCAAGGTTATCAACTTTTCTGACAACGTGCCCAACGTCACCAAAAATCCAATGCCTCATCATAAGGGGGGCGGAGTGAATGTCGTTATCACTGAGGAGAGTTCAGACTTGCTGACAGATGTCAAAGATTTGAAGACGCCGTTGAGCTTTGTCAAGGCTAAGTTGCTGAAGAAGGGCTTCTTCCCTGGATGTGGAGAGTTATGTATGGCTTGTGCTACACTTCCTGATGGGTGTGAGCAGCTGATCGAAGGTATCCAAAGTCTGATGTCCAAGGGTATTTTACAGTTCAGCCGGAGCATTGAGAGTGCATCAGGGGAGGTCGTGCTAAAGCAGGCAGATGAAGTTGCTACCATTACTATTCCTCGTCACCCTATTACTATTTCTGCGCCTCGTCCGCCTACTATCACCATCACCAGGGCCGGACCAATCCCATTCGAGAGTACTAATGCCGTCCCATGGCATTACGGCGCCAAAGTTTACTGTAATGGTCAGAAGATAGAGCTAGAGCCATTCGGATCAACTGTGCAGAATCTTACCGAAGTCAGTGGTATCACTAGAAGCGGAAGAGTGTTTGCGCCAGCAGAGGTTGCAGCAGAGAAAGTGGTCCGAGCTGACGCTGTGGATAAGGGTAAAGGTAAAGCTGTTGAGGAGGTCCCTGCAGGGGCAGAGAAGGACTTGCTAGTTAAAGATGCTGAAGAGTTCATGCGGCTAATCAAGAAGAGTGACTACAAAATTGTAGATCATCTTCATCAGACTCCGTCAAAGATCTCTATTCTTAACCTGTTGCTGTGTTCTGAAGCGCACCGCAACGCGTTACTGAAGGTATTGAATGCTGCATACGTGCCGCAGGAGATATCAGTAAATCAACTCGAGGAGGTGGTAGCCCATGTCAATGCTGGTAATGGGCTGGGATTTACGGATCTGGAGCTGACTCCTAAAGGAAGAGATCACAACAACGCCTTGCACGTCTCAATAGAGTGCCGAGGCACGATTATGTCACATGTCCTGGTAGATACGGGTTCCTCGCTTAATGTGCTTCCGAAAAAAGCACTGATGAAGTTGGATACCCGTGGACTGCTGTGCACGCCCAGTGATTTGGTCGTGAAAGCCTTTGATGGGACCAAGCGCCACGTCTTCGGAGAGTTGACCCTGCCAATTCAAGTTGGTCCAGAGACGTTTAATACGGTTTTCTATATCATGGATATCATGCCCGCCTATAGTTGCCTCTTAGGTCGGCCATGGATCCATTCCGCTGGTGCCGTGACGTCCACGCTGCATCAGAAGCTTAAATATGCTGTTGGGGGCAGCATAGTGACAGTCTGTGGTGAGGAGGACATCATGGTAAGCCACCTGTCGTCCTTTAAATACGTCGAAATGGATGGCGAGATCCATGAGACCCTCTGCCAAGCATTTGAAACCGTCAGGGTGAAGGAGGTAGCTCCGGTTGTCGCAGAGAAGCAGGAGATGAATCTCTCCTCGTTTAAGGAAGCTCGGGCCGTCGTCGAAGCCGGTTCCACCCCAGGCTGGGGGCATGTCTTGGATATACCAATCAAGCAGGATAAGTTTGGATTGGGGTATTCTCCTGGAGCTGAAGCTTCATCTTCTTCTGGAAGCTCGTCTCGTGGGAAAGGGCCGATCCTATTCACCAAGGGGGGAGTAATTTTCGAGAGTATCAACGCTGCGTCCGAGGACAGCGGGGACAGTGATTGCGATCTTGACGCCTGGATTCAACCGAGCAAGCCGGGCGAGCGCCTCCACAATTGGACCATCAAGGAGATTATCAAGCTGACAAGTGAAGAGTAATGATTTGCTTTTTACAATCTTTGTACAACCCTATGTCCTGCCCGGGGCATAGTGGTTTTACTGTCAGGGCCTTGCTGGATTATGTGTATGCATTTTGTTAATAAATAAAAGGCGTTTTCTTCGTAATCAAATATTGTGTTCTCTGTTATTCCTGTTTTATGTTTATTTCGAAAAACAGCAAAATGGCAACGAGGTTTGTGCTAACCTGCATATCCTTGCTTTAAACTTAACCCTTGTTATTGCAGGATCCACGTAACAGATGACATCGACTCTGGACCCTCTACGGCTCACTACGACTTTGATTGCCCGATCTATCAAGCCGAGGATGAGATTGATGAAGACGAAGACCTTCCGGAAGAGTTGGCCCGCTTGTTGAGACAAGAGGAAAAGGTTATTCTGCCTCACGAGGAGGATATTGAGATCGTAAATCTGGGTTCTGAGGAGCTTATCAGGAATGTCAGAGTTGGGGCTGTGCTGCAGAATGATGTCAAGCATAGACTGGTCGAGATGCTTCGAGAGTATAGTGACGTCTTTGCTTGGTCATATGAGGATATGCCCGGACTTGACACTAATATTGTGGTTCATCGCTTGCCGTTGCGAGAAGATTGCCCTCCAGTCAAGCAGAAGCTTAGGAGGACGAGACCAGACATGGCTGTGAAAATCAAAGAAGAAGTCCAGAAGCAGTTGGACGCAGGATTTCTAGCCGTTACCACTTACCCTCCGTGGGTCGCCAACATAGTACCTGTACCGAAGAAGGACGGTAAGGTACGTATGTGCGTCGATTATCGGGATTTGAATAGGGCGAGCCCTAAGGATGATTTCCCGTTGCCTCATATCGATGTGTTGGTCGACAATACAGCCCAGTTTTCCGTGTTTTCGTTCATAGATGGTTTCTCCGGTTACAATCAGATTAAGATGGCACCGGAGGACATGGAGAAAACGACGTTTATCACCCCCTGGGGAACATTCTGCTATAAGGTAATGCCCTTCGGTCTGAAGAACGCAGGGGCCACTTACCAGCGAGCAATGGTAACTTTGTTTCATGATATGATTCATCATGAGATCGAGGTCTATGTTGATGACATGATTGCAAAGTCCCAAACGGAGGAAGAGCATCTGGTCAACTTGTTGAAGCTGTTTGAAAGGCTTAGGAAATTCAGGCTGAGGCTGAATCCTAACAAGTGCACTTTCGGAGTGCGGTCCGGAAAGTTATTGGGGTTTATCGTTAGTGAACGAGGTATTGAAGTTGATCCTGCGAAGATAAAAGCTATCCAAGAAATGCCAGCGCCGAAAACAGAAAAAGAAGTTCGTGGTTTCCTGGGCCGAATAAACTACATTGCAAGGTTTATCTCTCAGCTCACGGCCACTTGTGAACCGATGTTCAAGCTTTTAAAGAAAGATCAGGCGATTACTTGGAATGAGGATTGCCAGAAGGCATTCGACAAAATAAAGCAGTATCTTCAAGAACCTCCAATCTTGATACCCCCAGTGGCTGGACGGCCATTAATCATGTACCTGACGGTTCTGGAGAATAGTATGGGGTGTGTTCTCGGTCAGCACGACGAGACGGGCAGAAAGGAGCATGCCATTTATTATTTGAGTAAAAAGTTCACTGAGTGTGAATCTCAATACTCGATGCTGGAGAAGACGTGTTGTGCATTAGCTTGGGCCGCCAAACGTCTACGACAGTATATGCTCAATCACACCACTATGCTAATTTCGAAGATGGATCCGATCAAGTACGTCTTCGAGAAGCAGGCTCTTTCGGGCAGGATTGCCAGGTGGCAAATGGTGTTAACCGAATATGATATTCAGTACGTCTCTCAGAAAGCCATTAAGGGAAGCGTATTGTCTGATTACCTTGCCGAACAGCCAATCGAAGACTATCAGCCGATGAAGTTCGAATTCCCTGACGAAGACATTATGTTTCTCAAAGCGAAGGATTGCGATGAGCCATTGCCCGATGAGGGGCCAGATAGGAAGTCTCAGTGGAAGTTGATATTCGACGGAGCGGTTAATTCCTATGGAAGTGGTATCGGGGCTATCATCACGACTCCTCACGGATCCCACATCCCTTTTACTGCGAGACTGACGTTTCCAGTTACCAACAATGAAGCCGAGTATGAAGCATGTATTATGGGTCTAGAAGAGGCAATTGATTTGAGAATCAAGAATCTAGACATATATGGTGACTCAGCGCTTGTAATCAATCAGATTAAAGGGGAGTGGGAAACTCGTCAGGCGAATTTAGTGTCGTACATGAATTATGCCAGGAGGCTGCTTCCGTTCTTCGATCGAGTGGAACTTCATCATGTACCCCGGGCTGAAAATCAGATGGCTGATGCCTTAGCCACGCTGGCTTCAATGTATAAGGTCAATTATTGGAATGAGGCTCCAAGAATTGTACTTTCGCGTCTTGATAGACCGACATTTGTCTTTGCAATCGAGGATGCCACCGACGGCAAGCCATGGTTCCACGACATCCAGACCTTCCTTATGACTAAGGAGTATCCTGCGGGTGCGTCAACCCAGGATAAGAAGACTCTGAGAAGGCTATCTGGAAACTTTTATCTCAATCCTGATGGAGTGCTGTATAAGAGAAACCACGATCTTGTGCTACTCAGATGTGTAGATGAGAAAGAGGCAAGTATGCTCATGGAAGAAGTCCATGAGGGCGCATTTGGTACGCACGCCGGCGGGCATGCCATGACAAGAAAGATCCTGAGAGCAGGGTATTACTGGCTGACTATGGAGTCGGATTGCTTCAGATTCGCGAAGAAATGTCATAAATGTCAGATTTATGCTGATAAAGTTCATGTGCCGCCGTGCCCATTGAATGTCATGTCCTCCCCTTGGCCGTTCTCCATGTGGGGCATCGACATGATAGGCAAGATCGAGCCCACTGCATCCAATGGTCATCGTTTCATTCTGGTAGCTATCGACTACTTCACCAAATGGGTGGAGGCCGTCTCGTATGCTAATGTGACCAAGCAGGTGGTAGCTAAATTCATAAAGAGGGACATCATCTGTCGCTATGGAATTCCTGAGCGAATCATTACTGATAATGGTTCGAATTTGAATAACAAGATGATGAAGGAGCTGTGCCAGAGCTTCAAGATTGAACACCACAACTCATCTCCTTACCGGCCAAAGATGAATGGCGCTGTTGAAGCGGCCAACAAGAACATCAAGAACATTGTTCAGAGGATGGTTGTGACGTACAAAGATTGGCACGAGATGCTGCCGTTTGCCTTGCACGGTTATCGTACGACGGTGCGTACGTCGACCGGGGCAACTCCTTTCTCCTTGGTGTACGGTATGGAAGCTGTCCTACCGTTAGAAGTGGAGATTCCTTCTTTGCGAGTTTTGGTGGATGTGAAACTCGACGAGGCAGAATGGATTACGAATCGTTTGAACCAACTCAGCCTGATGGACGAGAAGAGGTTAGCGTCGATTGCATTTGGTCGCCTGTACCAGAGCCGAATGAAGAAAGCTTATGACAAGAAGGTGCGTCCTAGAAGCTTTCAGACGGGTGATCTCGTCTTGAAGAAGATTCTTCCGCCACATTCCGATCACTGGGGCAAGTGGACTCCGAATTACGAAGGGCCGTATGTCGTCAGCAAGGTTTTCTCAGGAGGAGCTTTGTTGTTATCCACGATGGATGGTGAAGATTTTGCATCCCCGGTGAACGCGGACGCAGTTAAAAAATACTTTGCTTGAAAGAGACCCGCTGGACAAAAAAGAAAGAGTCCAGACAAAAAAGGGGCATCCCGGCGAACCAAAAACAAAATAAAAGGTTCGGGCAAAAATTAGGGATATATTGAAAAAATGTACACCCGCGAAGTCGAAAACCTACACTGGGCGGCTTCGGCAAAAAAGGGTATCCCGGTGAACTGAAAACCCGTAAAGGGCGGTTCACGCAAAAGTTAGGGATTTGAATAAGCAAATGACTGCGTTCCGCGGGTGGACTTTCATTGTTTAGTGGTTTGGAAGACCTGAGGGCTGTTTATCTGAATCAATCTCTTCCGAAGCTGAAGCATCAGAGAAGTATCGAAGTCGAGTGGGTCTTAGAGGGATCAACTCATGGTGTTCGTCTACGCCTCGTTGCCAACATTTGTATATACTGATGTATATTTATGTTTTCTTTTTGCGCGGCTTCCTCATTCCAGGAGCTTGCCTCTGTTGTAAAACATTTTTGCCCGTTCAGGGGTTCATCATCAATAAAATGCACATTATTCAGCAATTCTGCTTGTCTGTTTAGCATTTATCTGTTTTGTTTGCGAATGAAAACGCCGATGTTTTTTAATAAAATGCGCATACATAAACTTGCGGGCCTAGGCCCATTGATTGTCGAAACAATTAATTAACTGAATATTGTCACGAGATAATAACCTGGATAGGCCCCTTTGAGGAGGGTATCTTGTCTGTTTGTTTGTGTTGTTGCAGGTGTAGTACCTTCCAGAGGATATGCCGTGCGCATCCCCGAAGCAGGGCGAGCCCTCCTTCTCCAGCAGAGTTCGGTAGTCTCTCATAGAATCAGAATCAGAATGGTGAGCATTGATATGTCTCCCCCAGGCAGAGAGGATTCTCGTCCCCAAGCAGACGCATCCAGAAGGAATGTCACCTCATCAGCTGAGTCAAGCACCAAAGAATGATGTCGTTTCCCCAGCACCGGGTCACAAGTGCAGATTCCATAGAAGTGTTCGGGTACCAAGGCTCGTGTTTTCCCAGTAAAGTCGCCAAAGCAGATGTCTCCCCAGCACCGGGTCACAAGTGCAGTATTCGGGTGCCGTAGCTCGTGTTTCCCCAGTAAAGTCTCCAGTGGAACTGAGATTCCCCACCAGAGTTATGCTCTCTCCTGAAGTTGGATGATTCCCTCTTCCCCAGTAGAGTATTGGAACATCTGATGTTGTATTCCCCTGCAGAGTTGTACTCTCCCCCGAAGTCAGATGATTCTTTCTTCCCCAGCAAAATTAAAATTCCTCATCAGAGTTATACTCTCCAGTGAAGAAGAATGATTTATCTCCCCGGCTGAGTCCGCAGAAAAGCAGAATCCTTGGAAGTTGATCAGATCATGATCAATTTTCCCCAGCAGAGCGTGGGGCAGCTAATGCTGTGTTTCCCCAGAGTCGCACTCTCTCCAGCGAAGCAGAATGATTTCTCCTTCCCCAGCCGAGTGTGCAGATGCCCGAGAGAGCCGAGTCCTTGGAAGTTGATCAGATCATGATTGATTTTCCCCAGTGGAGTGTGGAGCAGCTGAAGTTGTTTCCCCACAGAGTAGTTATCCCCAGAAGAGTTAGCCAAGACGGCCGCGCGGTTCATTCTCGCGGTGGATATCAGCAGGTCCAGGTTCTCGTAGAGCTTCGCCCCCCTGCAGTGATCAACTGAAGTCGTTTTCCCTGCAGCAGTCAACGGAAGATCGTTTCCCCAGGCAGAGTCCGATTGATATTGGCGTGTCCACGTTCTCCTCAGCAGGATGATTCCTCTACCTGAGTAGTTCTTTTCTCCTTGATAGGAGAACCCCCCCGGCATTTATTTTGCTGACGGGATCGCATCATTGTGCATGACTGCATAGCATTTAACACTGCATGGCATTTAACGTTGCATAGCATTATGCATGATTGCACAGCATTTAGCATAAACGCATATCATTCCCACCGTGTGGGGCATAGTGCAGAAGCATACGCATCATAAGCATGATCTAGGTCATTATCATCCTTGTTTTACAGGTGTTCCACCAAGAGACCAGTTGCTCAGGACGATTCCTGATATTCTCTCCAACAAGGTCGATTTCTTGAAATGATTCCCAAGACCCCGGTGTAATCCCCCACGATCGCTCGCTCAAGATGATTTTTGAGATCCCCAGCGAAGTCTTCAGTTAAAGATGATTCTCGAATTCCTCAGCAGGGCCGGTTTGCTTAAGATGACTCTTAAGACCTCATCGCAGTTTCCCGAGTTGTTTGTTCAGGATGATACTTGAGCTCCCCAGTAGCGTCCCAGCAAGAGTTGCCCAGGAAGATTCCTGGAATACCCAGCAGAATATAGTCTCTAACATGGTTATCAGTTCAGGATGATTCTTAAAGGTGCCCGACGGAGTTGTTTGTTCAAGATGATTCTTGAAGTCCTTAGCAGCGTGATATGTCTGCTCCAACAGTGATGTCTAATCTGAAGATGGACTTCGTAAATGCCTGAGGTCGATACCAGAAGGTTCCTGTGGGCTCAGATGTCTTTGTTGATGAATCAACGTGTGGCTGAAGACAAGGTTCCAAAGTTTGTAGATATAACAAGATGATCCGTGTTGGTCTGAAGACCAAGCCAGTTGTCCTGAGGAGATGATTGATTGCAATCAAGTGGATAGTCTTTCTTCTGACTGAAGTCGAAGATGTTTCTCCAGCTGAAGCGGAGTTTTGCCTGAAGGCAAAGTGTTCGAATCCCCGTGGAGTCATGAATGGCTCAGGATACCATTTCTCTGACTGAAGTCACAGATTTCCTAAAGCTGAAGCGAAGGTGCCTACGGGCAAGGTTATCCCCAAGGTCATGAATGACCTAGGATTCATTTTTCGGACTGAAGGCCGAAGTATATCCCTGACTGAAGTCACAGATACTCTATAGCAGAGGTGAAGTTGCCTGAAGGCAGATCCATGTATCCTTGAAGGCCAAGGACCATTTCTTTAGACTGAAGTCGAAGATACCTCCTGCAGAGTTGCCGACGGGAAAAGTTCACATCCTTGAAGGCCAAGGATGTTCTTTCTAGCTGAAGCTGGAATAGCCGACGGGCAGGGTTTCATCTATCTTCAGAAATACTTGAAGATTATCCAGCGGATCTGGAGTGGCCAAGGGCCAAGGTTTCATCTACCTTCAGAAATACTTGAAGATTCTCCAGCGGATCTGGAGTGGCCAGGGGCCAGGGTCTCATATATCTTTAACGTTGAAGTTCTACGGTGGGTCAGTTGTGTAGCAGTATTCCGATGTTCGTCATGGTTCTGAGGGTGAACCCCAGATCAGAGTGTGCTCGGTTAAGTCTCTCATTCCCAGCGGAGTAGTTTCAAATACGCAAGTGTACCTTTTGTTCCATTCACCAGGGGTGAACCCCAGGTCAGAGTTGTTCAGGGTTGCATGCTGTCCAGCGGCGATGTTGGATGTTTGTTCGACGGCGAGGTTGAACGTTTGGATTTGACGGCGAGGTCAGATCATCATTTTTCCGGCGGCGAGGTTAAATCATCATTTGTCCGGCGGAGAGGTTGGATGTTTGTTCGGCGGCGAGGTTGAACGTTTGGATTTGACGGCGAGGTCAGATCATGTTTGTTCGACGGCGAGGTTGAACGTTTGGATTTGACGGCGAGGTCAGATCATCAGTTGTCCGGCGGCGAGGTTGGATGTTTGTTCGACGGCGAGGTTGAATGTTTGTTTGACGGCGAGGTCAGACTCTTTAAATCCCCAGTAGAGATGATGTTTGTACGACGGCGATGTCGAGTGTCTCTAAGAGGATGTTTGTTTCCGACGGCGATGTCAGATTCAGTTTTCCAGCGGCGATGTTGGGCATGTCAAGGTGATCCAGTCTTCCGACGGCGACGTTAGGTGACGCAGATCCTTTAGTTCTCCAGCGGCGATGCGGGGTATTTTGACAGATTTAGTTCTCCAGCGGCGATGCGGGGTGTTCTGTCAGATGTGTTTCTCCAGCGGCGATGCAGGGTATTCTGTCAGGTGCAGTTCTCCAGCGGCGATGCGGGGTACTTTGTTCAGAGATGTATTTTCTCCAGCGGCGATGCGGGGTATTTTGTTCATTGATGTGTTTCTCCAGCGGCGATGTTGGGTATTTTGGTGATTCAGGTTTAGGTCTCCGGAGGCGATGTTGGACGCTTGTTTCCCCGAGTTATGGTTGTTCTTGACAGCGATGTCAGGTGATTTGGTGTTCCAGCGGCGATGTTGGGCGTTCCTCAGAATCTTGTCTGACGGTAATGTCAGGCGGTTTAGTCTTCCAGCGGCGATGTTGGGTGTTGTGGTTATCTGAAGGCAATATCAGAAGAAGTTAATGTGGATGACTGACAGCGATGTCAGTTCAGTATCTCTCCAGCTAGTTGTTGAGCAGCTAGTGTTGCAGTATTCAAAGATTTGTTCCCCGCAGAGTACCGTGTGCTCGCGCAGTTGGCAAATTTTCGGGTTTACCGGTATTCAATCGTCTCACACCTTGATTGGTTGAGAGCCGTTCGCTTCTCACCCAGTCAGGTTCAAGCCGTTTGAATAGGGGCAGCTGTTGCACCCCAAAATTTGACCGACAATTATTTATTCACTGAGTGTTTGAAAGGTGATACATTCATCAGAAAGTTCAAGAGATCCTCAGAGGAGTGGATTGAAACCAGGATTGTGTGCTTCATAGCTTGAGAGTTGTGGGGGCTCCTCAGATGATTCTGAGACTTTGAGAATGAACTTGATGTTTTGAGAAAGTGTATGAGATGTCTTGATAGCCATCATGAAGCCCAGAGAGGTCATTATGCAAGAGTTCAGAAGATTCAACCATGAATGGTAGAATTAGGGTTTTGACTGGCTCAGCCCTAGGATAACTGAAAATTTGGAGAAGGTTGAGACCTAATCCAAGGGCCATGAGATCATGGAATGATGCATAGAGATGTTATAAGTATGATTCCTAGACCAACTCATCATGATTGAAGGGTTTGAGAAGTTTTGAGTTAGGGTTTCCAAGGATTGTCAGTGAAAAAACCCTAATTTGATCCCTATTTTCCAGGCAGTTTTAGCTCTAGATGTGATTGATATCTCATCTTCCCCACAACATGAATGTTGTAGAGCTTGTTCTTAGCTTTAATTTGAGTGGTGGAAGTCCTTGATAGGAGTTACAGAGCTCAAGTTATGGTTTTGACAAATTACAGGTCAGCTGAGGTGTGTGAATCTGGGTCCTTGAAAGTCACCCAACTTGCAGACAACTTTTGCCCTAGTAGGATGATTCCTATGATCTCTTGGTAAACATTAATGTTGGAGGGCATCTTCTTAGCTTTAATTTGAGTGGTAGAAGTCCTTTATAGGATTTGTAGAACTCAACTTATGGTTTGAACAAGACAGGGGTATTTTGGTCATTTGTCAATTATAGGTCATTTTTAAGCAAAGGCCATATCTCCTATTTCCAAGCCTCAAATGGAAAAACTCAAAACATGAAAGTTGTTCAAAATGTGATTTTAAGTCTAGAAAGAAGGTCATGAATTGTTTGAGAAGCTCATAGCATGGATTTGCATGATTGGTCAAAAATGAACTAAAAATGGCTTATAAGTTTAAAAAAGTTGAATTTGAAAATTGGTTTGGAAGATCTATGAATCCAAAATAGGTCATCCAATATATCATTTTGATTGGAAACATCATTTTGAGAACATTGGTTCAAATAGAATTTTGATTTAAGGCTTTAAAATGGGTGATGCTTTGTTAATTTGAAACTTGCATTATAAGTCATCTTTGGGAATTTCAA
Organism: Lathyrus sativus; assembly: GCA_963859935.3. Lineage (NCBI taxonomy): Eukaryota > Viridiplantae > Streptophyta > Magnoliopsida > Fabales > Fabaceae > Lathyrus > Lathyrus sativus. The sequence goes on from OZ012737.1 coordinate 509,482,000, forward strand.
CACAAGGCAAGGAAAAGCATTGTATTTGCTCATATCTCTCCAATATCTCTTATGATGACATTTTAAGGCCATTTTGCAAGACTTAATGCATGGTGCATGAGATTTTCAAGTTGTCATCACATGATATTTTCAATACTTTCTAGATCTTTCTAGATGAATCCAAGAGCTTCCATTGATCATTATTTAAAGAGTGCATGAGAGTGAGTCAGGAGGTTGGTGAATATTGAAGAATTGAGTGGAGAATAGAGAGATTCGAGCTAGGGTTTCAAGGTGCTCCATCATTGCATTTCAAGATCAAAGTCATTGTTGCAAGCTTCCTCATCCAAGAATTGTGCAAACAGAAAGTTTATCTTCATTGGAGGATCATTGTGGGAGAGAATCAAGCCTTGGATCGTGCTCAAACATCACACACCATAGCTCTTTGACAAGTCCTTTCTCTTCTCTTTTTCACCATAATTATGCATAGATAGAACTTGTTTTAGGTTTAGAGTGGTTAGGCTAAGTTAGAGGATGAAATCTTGAGAGTTTAAGGGCATTACATGAAGGTTCAATCCATGGCAGTTTCACTTTCTTGATCTATAACTCACGGATTAGGGCATTGCAATACTAGATATTATGTTTAGGATGATCACCATAAGGAGTAGAACGCATTAGTATAAGTTTGATCAAGCTTTATGAACATGCATGTCAGTGCACAACAATGGTGCCCAATACTTCCAGCTATCGGGTTTGACTGTAGGATGAGATTTATGGAAAACCAATGGCACAGTCTTGTAGAGGGCAGTGAGAGGATCAAGTTTGATGTTTGGATCGTGAGTTTTCATTGCGAGATGAGGGAGCTATGGATGATGGAAGATTTGCGCATGGAGGGTGTCTCGTGAAACCCTAGCTGGCTTGAGGTAGGAGACATAATCCCCACCGTTGATTCGTTTTGAAATACTTGACTTGGTCTTTTAATCTCACGGCCCAGATGCGTTAAGAAATTGGAGGGAATTTTTAAAAATCAAAACGCCGTCGTTTTGATTAGTGAGTCCGTGTGGGCTTTGATCTTTTTGCTACGCGCACCCCCCTCTTTTTTTCAGCCCATTATGAAACCAACTAATCTGTCTTGCTATTCTCACCCCCTCCCCTTTATTCAATTCTTTTACTTTTTTAATTCCATTTAATATTTTCTTGCATTTGTAAAATTCATAAAAAATAGATAATTTAATATTTTTCAATTCTTGTTTTTTTTCATGTGTTAATAAATCTGTCTAGAAAAGTCTAAATAAATAAAATCTCCATTTTATTTTCTTTTCATATTTTTAATAGATTTTTCTTTTAAATAGCTTTTATAATGTTTAGTTTGATATCATGATTTTGTAGAATTTCTTTTAGGGCCTTCCTTTAATCTTTTTAACTCATTCTTTTTTGTGTAATTAGATATTAGATCATAGTTCCCCATAGGATTTAATTCTTGATTTTTAGATTAAATTTTGATTAGTTTAATTAGGGTAGCATTAGGGTATCCTAATTAAGGTTTAGGTTGTGCATAGGTGAGGAAATTCATTTTCTTTAAATAGTTTTGTCTTGATTTTTGGGTAGAGGCCCATGTGGATGTTATGGATAGATGTTGTAGGCCCTTGTGAATAATTGATAGATTTTTCCCCATTGGTTTAGTATTTTTAGGTATTTTCTGAAGTTGCCTATTGATTTTGTCTGTTCTGTGGTTATCTGTTCATCTTTGGGGTTTATTGTGGGGAATTTGTTGTGGGGATTATGTTGTCTTGAAGACCTTGTTGGAGAGCATCATGAAGAGAAGATTGTAGATCAAGACTCAGAGACCCAGAGCTTGGCTTGTTCCCTGTCTGTGAGGTTTGAGATCCTGAAGTTTGAAGGAGATTCATGGTACTTTCCTGAGGAAGGCACTATGAATAACTTTCATGCTTTCTTCTCACCTCTTTCTCAAGTATTCAATGATGTTGGAGCCAACTTGTGAGTTTAATTTCTCCTGAGGAGGAATGTAAACTGATCACAGTTGTTGAGCCACATAGGATACAACTCCTAAGTGGAAGCCTCCTAGTACTTTCCTGAGGAAGGTCCTATGGGTCTATTCACTTAGTTCCATTAGTTTATCTAGGATTTCTCAAGTATCCAATGATGTTGGAGCCAACTTGTGAGTTTAATTTCTCCTGAGGAGGAATGTAAACTGATCACAGTTGTTGAGCCACATAGGATACAACTCCTAAGTGGAAGCCTCCTAGTACTTTCCTGAGGAAGGTCCTATGGGTCTATTCACTTAGTTCCACTAGTTCAGATAGGATTTCCTAAATATCCAGTGATGTTGGAGCCTGCTTGTGAGTTTAGTTTCTCCCGAGGAGGAATGTAAACTGATCACAGTGGTTGAGCCACATAGGATATGACTCCTGAGTATACACCTCCTAGTGCTTTCCTGAGGAAGACACTATGAGTCTGCCTACTTAGCTCCCTTTCTTTGGTAAGCTTGTTTGAAGTTTGAAGACTGGGATTGATTTCTTTTGGCTAGGTTTTGCTTTAGGGATTTGCTTAGATTTGATTCAGATTTTGTGTTAGGGTTAGGATTAGAGAGTAGATGATTCTTTCTCTAGCATGTGTGTTTTGTTTGCCTGATGGCACTTCATCCCTTTCACTGTTCATTGCTTGATAGCATGTTGTTTATTTTCAGTATGATTACTGTTATTTCATGACTGGCTTGAGGTCGAGACGAGCTTGTGGAGGCTGAAGCCCCACACACATTTCCTCCCTCACTTGCATTGCATGCATTTTACTGTTAAAGCTGATGCTTTTGTCTGTTTTGGTGTATCATTGACATGATCCCTTAGGACTCTCATTTCCTCTGATGAGGATTTGATGATAGACTTTTAGGTTGAAACCTATGCATGACAACATCTAGGAGTTCCCTGTTCAAACCTCAACCATAGGATGAATCCATGGCATGACAACAGTAGGACTTGATAGTCTCCCTCCTAGTTGGGCCTGTTCTCTTCTCATCTCGAAGCAGTTTAAGATACAGTAATCACGAATGATTTCTTCCGTACGTTATGAGCCTTAAGCTATCTGAGAAAGGATGCGTTCCCTCTCAGGTCATAGTCTCTAGTGCGGTTGAGATCGCAAACGCAATAAAAAACACTTCTTTTAGGAGATAACCCGTAGTTAGCCGAACTACGTTTGCTCTGATCTTTCATACCAGATGAAAGTACGTAGGCATAGGATGCGATATCCTAGCGAGCAACCTTCCCCCCATAACCCGTAGTTAAGCGAACTACGTTGACTCTGATTTCTCGTTCCAGACGGGAATACGTAGGCATAAAGTGCGACGCTTTGCCGAGTCGTTTTTCTTTTCTTTTTCAGCCAGCCTTGATAGGTAGATAGATTATAATCAACCCGTCCAAGTAAACAAACAAGCGAGGATCCCGTCGAGTACGACGGACGTGAGGGGTGCTAATACCTTCCCCTTGCGTAACCGACTCCCGAACCCAGACAATGGTTGCGATGACCTTGTCTTACCCTTATTCGTCAGGTTTTTCCGATCGTTTCCTTTCCCGCTCTGAGGGATAAATAACGAAAGGTGGCGACTCTTCTGTCATGCCGACACCTTATTTTCGCGCAAGCGACAATTCACTATCAAGAAAACCATGTAGTATGAAGGTTAAGGTTTCTTGCAGCAAACCCAACCCTGCTCACAGGTATGGACCTAAACTGACACAAGTTCGGCATCCTATGCGGTCATCAGCGTCACAGACATTCAAGAGGGGTGATACGATACCCAGAAGGTGTGGCATCACCGTCTCCTAAAGCGGCCTCACTCAACTGAATTCCAAATGATCGGTCCCCAGAGTCGACAATCCTCCAAACCAACAACCCCTCAGGCCCAAAGGGCCGGAAAAGAAGTCAATCGGGAGAACCTCGTCTGAGCGTGGATTTCATGAGACACTAGTGCCTGTAAAGCAAGCACGCGCCCATTAATTTCCATAACTAATTCTAGGTACACTCAAGCCTGGGTCTGGCTTCTCACTCATCAGAATGCCCCTCCCACAACAGCACAGATAATCATATCATACTGAAAATAAAATGCGGGAAATAAAATGCGATAAACAAACACAACCCGACAAGTAATCATACAAGCACTAGGATTGACTCTCGCAGGGGACGTTGGATCCCCAAACTGACTCGCATAAGGGACATTGGATCCCAGGAAACTATGTAGTCCCCAGCAGAGTCGCCAGCTGTCGCTACCGCGAAAATAAGGTGCCGGAAAAATAGAAGAGTCGCCACCTTTCGTTATTTATCCCTCAGAACGGGAAAGGAAACGATCGGGAAAACCTGACGAAAAGGGTATAAGACAAGGTCATCGCAACCATTGTCTGGGTTCGGGAGTCGGTTACGCAAGGGGAAGGTATTAGCACCCCTCACGTCCATCATACTCGATGGGATCCATGCTTGTTGTGTTTATCTGACGGGTTTGTTTTATCTATCTACCCTACAGGTCTGGGTTAAAAAGAAAAGAAAATGACTCGGCAAAGCGTCGCACTTTATGCCTACGTATTCTCATCAGAGAATGAGAAATCAGAGTCAACGTAGTTCGACTAACTACGGTTACGGATGGGGGAAGGTGGCTCGCCAATACATCAGTTTTGTGCCTACGTACTCTCAGATTCATCTGTTTTATCGAGTAGGGTTAACAAACAGTTCCAGCAGTTGGATGTACGCAGCTCGACCCTTGGAGACTTAGGCGTTACCGTTTGCGGTAGAACTAGGATTTAACGACACTCTTTTCTTCAGAAAAGCTTCCTTTGACTTATGGGCCCATGGGGCAAAAAGGTTTGAAGTGCGTTTTCTGTCTTTTACAGAAGAACTGTTTTTTATGGATGCTTGCAACCAATATCGCACTAGAGACTATGACCAGAGAGTGAATGCGTCGCACGTCACCCAAAGGGTGCCATACTAAACATCCAGACTATTGAAAAGAAACTCTCCAACAATCCTTTCTCAGATAGCTTAAGGCTCGTAACGTACGACGTCAGTTAACCTTTATTACTTTATATTAATTTGTTTCGAGATGAGAAGAGAGAACAGGCTCAACTAAGGGGGGACTATCAAGTCCTAATGTTGTCATGCCAAGGATTCATCCTATGGTTGAGGCTTGAAGCGGGAACTCCTAGAAGTTATCATGCATAGGTTTCAACCTAAAGTTCTATCATCACTTCCTTATCAAAGGAAGTGAGATTCCTAGGGGATCATGTCAATGATAAACAGAAACAGATAAAGCATCAGCTTAAACAGTAAACAGTAAACGACTGTAAAATGCATGCAATGCAAGTGAGGGAGGAAAGCTCCCCTCTGACAGCAAAGCTCCCCTCTGACAGCAGTCCAGTCCTCAGTCTGCAACTGTTCTTCAAGTCTATCCTCTTCAAGAGAAAATATCAGCTTGCTTCTTCAAGCTTTTAACACAAGTATCAACTTGTTCTTCTCCTTCAAGCTTCAGCTCCAAAGCATACTCCACCTTCAGGCTTCAATCCCAATAGTAAGTATCAACTTGTTCCTTCAGGCTCTCAATGCATCAAACACACAAGTATCAACTTGTTCTCCAACTTCAAGCTTCAGCTCTTCATTTGATCTCAACAGGATTTCCCTCACAAGTGTCAACTTGCCCTTCTTGGTCTTCAAGCTTCAGCTCCAATGGCAGTCTTCAAACACATGGAAGTAGCAACTTCTAGCATCTTCAATCTTCTAGCAAGGAGCTCCATCCTCTAGCAAGGGAGAAAGATTCATCTGACAAGAGTAAGGTTTGGATAATAGACAGCAGAGTGAAGACCAAAGGTCACCACTAAGCACTCCATCATCAGAGAAAGGAACCCTCAAAGGTTCTACCAACTTGTGAAAAGCCACACATCCTACCAAAGGAGGGATGAGGCCTTCACACGGGGACCTTACATCATAGGGAAGAATGGAAGTGATCAACACCTTCCATGTTTATGAAAGAAGAGAATCTATCTAGAAGCTCTACCTACAAACCCTAATCTTAACACCTAAACAACACTCAAACCAAAAGAAGGGAAATCTTCACATCCAAGCTTCTTCAAGCATTCCTCAGCAGCCCACACAAGTCTTCAACACCTTCCAAGAGCAAGAGAGGCAAAACCCTAATCTAAGGGAACTAAAGGAGTCATTCTAGTTGAATTAGCAAGTTAGGATCACCTAAAACCTAGTACTAAAGTTAATCCTAACTAAAATACTAAAACCAATTGTAAATTCCTACAAAAATAACTATGGGAACCTAATTCAATCATGAATATACCATACAAAATCCAGGGGTTGAACCATCCACAAAGTTCTAGAAATAAAACCTAAATCATAAGGTACTAAGCATAAACCCTAAAACTAAAGCACCTAAAGTTTCAACTTAAAACTACCACCTAATTCCATTACAAAAATGTGAGAAAATTTCTAGGGGAACATGCATATCTATGCTAGCTACACACAAAAAATTAAAGCAAGAATCATCACCAAATGATAAAAAAAAATTCAACAAAACAAGGTATCAACCATGGCCATTTTAATATCAATTAATATTCAAAAAATTCAAACAAAATAAAAAATGCATGGATTCCTAATATTTTTAATCTACAAAATTCTAGATTCAAGCATGAATCAGGGGAAAAAAGTTTGGAATTAATTGAGTTAATTTCCTATTTTTTATGAATTAATTTCTAAGTCATATGAAGTAATGAAAAATAAAAGAAAATAAAAGAAATTGGTAAACATGCATGTCAAATAACAATCCAGTTTCGTTCAATTCTCAGAGTGGGCCAAAAGTGGGGTGCAGGTAGCAGTCTGAGTACTAGGCCCAAAACACCAATTAAATGAAACGGTGTGTTTCATCTGTAAATCCCTCTTCAGAGTTGAAATGCAATCGTGGCCCTCCATTGCTCACCAGAGTCCAAGGTCAAACCCTAATCCAACGCTTGCAGTGCATCGTCCCCATTTGAACTCAGTTTGGGGGGAAAACACAGACGGTGGCCTGAACAGTGGCGCCACCGTCTTCTCCGGTGAGACAACCTCTACAGTTCATCAAAACTTCACCAACCATACATCTTATTGTCTAGAATTCAATGCTGATCAAGAATCTCAACTCCAAATCATCTGAATCCTTCTCTAACTCAAAACACGATAACATTTTCAGAATTCATCCAAATCTTGAATCTCACTATTCTCCAAATTAAAGGTACTAATGTAACCCTCACCCTTCACTGATCAATTTCCACTATCCCATCGTGATTATCCCTTCAAGAATCTTGAGATATCAGCCTCAACAGAAAATGATCACACACCTATTTTGTCTCTAATTCACCAATTTCTGATCCTAAATCCAACTACATGTTGCAAGGATCCTGTCGCTACTGCGAAAATCGGCGCCGGCTGAACAGAAGAGTTGCCACCGTGCGTTATTTATCCCAACGGAGGGAAAGGAAACGCTCGAAGTAAACCTACCGCAAAGACGGGAAAGGAATGGTCATTGCAACCAAATCCTGGATTCGGGAGTCGGTTACGCAAGGGGAAGGTATTAGCACCCCTCACGTCCGTCGTACTCGACGGGATCCACGCTTGTTTTCGGTCGAAAAGATTGTTATTCTATCTACTCTACAGGTCTGGGGTTAAAAGAAAAGAAAATGACTCGGCAAAGTATCACACTTTATGCCTACGTATTCCCGTCTGGGACGAGAAATCAGAGTCAACGTAGTTTGCCTACCTACTGGAAAGGAGGGGAAGGTTTCTCGCTAGGATGTCGCATCCTATGCCTACGTACTTTCACACAACATGAAAGATCAGAGAAAAAGTAGTTCGGGCCACGCACGACACAAGTCTGTCTTGATTGCTTTTATCTCCTTCTGAAAAAGGGTTTTTCTGATTAACAGTCCAAGCGGACAAAAATGAAGTTTTGATGAGTTCACATTCTTTTACGGAAGAAGTGTCTTTTATTGTGTTTGAAACCTTTATTGTATTTTTCTGTTTGTTTTGAGAAAGAAGAGACAGAACTCTAACCTATGGTTGACAAGGGAATCACACTAACCTAATGTTATCATGCATGGGTTAAGACCTAATGTCTATCATGCTCCTCTCTTGCACAGAGAGAAACAGAGATCCTAAGGGGATAAACGGAAACAGCAGCAACAGATACAGTAAAACAGTAAAACATGCATGAATGCAACAATACAAGCGAGGCAAGGGAGTCCCACTCAACCTCGAACCTAGAAAACAACAGGCAAAAGCGAACAAAATTCGCTTTCAACCTAACAGATCAATTAGTAAGCAATACAGTCAGAGAAATTCAAACAATACATCAAAGATTTATACACAACAAAAATAAGCAGCAAGCAGCAACACTGCACAGCAAGCTCCATCATCTTTTATCTTCAAGTCATCTTCAAAACATCTACCAGCTTCGGGCAAGCATCAATCTTCATCTTCACAGCCTTCAAGCAAGGTCTCTATCTTCAATCTTTCAGGGCTTTTCTTCAAGTCCCACTCTCCCAGATGAGGGACAATCAACAGAATGAACTGGGATGTTAAACAGTTAGTTGACCACCAAAGGTGGCAAACAGACTGTTTAACAAAATGTAGAATGTTTCTCTCAAGAGTTCTATCTCTTAGATACTGTCACCAAGCCTTCTAAAGGAAGGGGGTGAGTATCCCAGAGAGACTCTGAATCATAGAGAGGGATGGAGGCAAACAAGACCTTCCATGTTTATGAAGCAAGTTTCTATGCTAAGCTCTACCTAGCTCCTAGTTCCTATAACTCTTCAACAGCTGCAAGCAAGCTACACTCTCCATCAACTCTTGAACTGGGTCTTCATTCCTTGACTCTTCAATGGCTCCATCAACAAAGTCTTCAGCTCACACCCAAACCCCAAGCAGGCCCAATACCCCACACAATCAAACAATAACCCTAGAAAGGGCACACCACACAATCAATCAATTACAAGAATATACTAATAGTATTAATACAATGGGAAAAATTCTACTATTTATTCTAAGGGATCTATTAGGCTTACCCTCAATACCCCTATAGTCCCAGGTCCTAATTCAGTCTAAAACCCCAAAAGAAAATTATTTTGTTACACCTATGTCATATTCATAACCCTAATTGACTATCCTAATGGTTTCTAACTAAACTACCTAAAATAAATCCTAAAAAATGGTATAAAAAAATTAGGGGACACCTAATATCCATATCTAGTTGTACTAAAAAGAATGGGGTAAAAATCCTAAAGGAAGCTCTTAAACTAAATTCAACAAGTGATAGCATCAACTAAAAGAATTTAAAAAGCAATTAAATGTAAAAATATGCAAAAAATATGAAAATGAAGTAAAATGACAATTTTATGTTTTCATATTTTTCTTGACAGAAAATAGAAAATGTGAAAAAAAGTCTCATTAAAAAATAATGATTTTTCATTTTTTATGAATTTTTAAAGATTAAAGAAATTTGGAGTGAATTTTAATATGAAAATGATGAGGGGGTATGAATAGAAATAAAATTCAGTTAGTATTCATATCTGGGCCCAGCATGGGGGTGCGCATAGCATAGCGCCTGGGCCCAGTCTTAAAATCAGAAAAACTAAAAAAAATAAAAAGAAAATGGTTAGAGACGCGGTGTAAATAGCATGAGATCCCAGTTCAATTCCATTGGGCCTCGCCTAGGGGGGGTGGATAGTGAAATTTGGAAAAGCCCACGCCAGCGTTTTAATGAAACGCTGCGTTTCAGGCGCCCAGAACTCCCTCCAAATCTCATCTTTGAATATGGACCGCTAGATGATGTTTTAGTCAAACAAGTCAGAGTGCTCTCAATGGTGTAGATTTTGTCTTCTTCCTTGGCTCACTTAGGGTTTCGGCCTCCATGAATGCACGAGCATCATGCACCATTCTTCCATCTCGTCGTTCTCTCTCATCTCTCCATCAAATCACACGATCCAAGAACCAAACTTACTCTATTTCTTGCATAGAACACAACCATGGTGTTGGTTTACATCAAATCACCCTCTATTATCCAAACCGAAAGGGATAACCTCAAGAAATCAAAATTTCATCAGGTTTCAAACATCACCAGACTCACCACTCTTTGCACAACAATAATCCTTAGGCCATACTGAACAAATCTAGCTAATTATCTAAGATTATAACATCCTAACCACTATGATCTAGGTCCAAACTGAATTTACATGCACACATTAACCTCCATGAAAACTTGCCTAAAGCTCCAGAATCAATCATCTAACCACCTAAACCATGTTTAACCTAACAATTCCAGATCATGCTACCTAATTCGAGCCAAAATGTGAGAAAAACTAACCTGGTAAAAAGTTGAAAACAGATGAGGATTATCTCCAATTCACAGCTTGCAATGCTCCAAGGTCACTCAATATGCTATAATCTTTCTTCTGTATGCAATAACTCGAGCTCAAACCACCTGGATCTTGGTAACCGATTCCAATTGCACTTGAAGAGGAGAAACTTGCACAGCACGATTCAGGCCACTATTCACTCAGATCTTGCTTGCAATGTGATCACTGATGATTATTGAATAGAATGGGAATGAAATCTTGAAGAAATGATGAAGAATTAAGGAGTTTTGAAGCAATTTGCAAAAATGCAAGATGAATTGAAACTATGAGTTTTGGATCCAAATGAAGTCCAACCCCTTCTTGGATCAGCTCTAGGGTTTATATAGATGATGATGGAAAGTTCTGGAAGATGCTAGATTAATCCCATGAGAAGTTATTCATATCATTGCATGAGAAAATGAAAATGGTCAAGTTGAAAAACCAACTCTGCATTGCCTATTACAGCCCCTCAAAATCTCTTGAATTTCTCTTTTCATGACAGTTAGAGAGTGTAGAAACCATCCCTTGCCTTGCACCTTGGTCTTAGCTTGATTTGGCAAGTGTATCTTTTCTTACAAGCAACTTATGATAACTCCAATTTCTTGACTTCAAACCAAAAAAATAATATTGCCAATGATCTTAAAATGCAATTTACCTTCAAAATGGTTGGTCATATGCTTGGTTTTGCTTTTGGTATCAAAAAATCACAATTTTGGTCATTTAAAAAGGTATTTTTCCCTTTATAATTGGTCAACTTTGCAAATCTAAGTTCCATGCATTTCCAACTTGCCACAACCACTTTTATAGACTCAAAATGTCATTTTGAGCAAGTTTGATGTTGAACATTTCTTCATTTGAAATTTGGAAATAGGAGTTTTGGGCATATGCTTGAAATGACCTGTAATTCCACTTTCCCAAAATACCCCTGGCTTGCCAAGATCATAAGTAGAGTTCTACAAATCATATGAAGGCATACCATACCTTTCTAGAAATCTAAGATCATGAGGAACAACTTTCATGTTGTCCAGAAATCCATTTGAAAGCTCCTTGAGGGGTAAAAGTTGCTTGGAAGTCAAGTAACTTTTACAGACAAATTTCAGTGTCCTCAGATGACCTGTAACTTGCAAGAACCATAACTTGAGTTCTATAAATCTCCTTGATGCCTTCCACAACTCAAAATAAAGGTATTGAGATACTTTACAAGTGTCATGTTGGCCAAGGATCCATTTGAGACTTGAATTTTGAATTATCTTGCTTGGAAGTTTGCCCTAAACTAGGGGATTTTACATAGAAACCCTAATTTAGAAACCTCTCTTCTTCTTGATTTCTTTTGATTTCTCCTTGGCACAACACCACATCCATATCCACATATTAAATGAGGCATCCCACATATTTCAAACAGGCCTTGATGCCCTTCAATCAAACACTTGACCTAGGGTTGACCCAGGGTTGACCCAGATGAAACCCTAGTTGACTGTCTTCAACTGCAGCTCTTGTAACCACACCAATGACTTGTCTCACTTTCAAAATGACCCTCTAGGTCTTCCATGATGTCCACAACTTCTCTGATGACCTTCAAATATCCTCAAGATAGGAGAGAAACTCACTGCTTGGTCTACTAACTTCTCATGCTTCAATTTCTTTCTGATGACCTGGCTAAGATTGAATTTGAATAAGAACCTCTTGATATGCTCATAGAGATAAGAATTTCATTTGGTCCCTTGTTGGATGGCTTGCCCATGCTATGCTATGCAGATGAGTGACTTATGTACATGACCTAATATGCAAATGCTAATGCAATTGAAACATAAACCAAGTGAAATAAGTTGAGCAAATTTTAGGGTGCAACAGCTGCCCCTATTCAAACGACTTGGACCCGACTGGGTGAAGAGCGAACGACCTTCAAACATTCGAGGTACGAGACGGTTGAATATTAAGAACCCGGAAATTTGCCAACCGCAGAAATAAACTGCACCATTGCTTGGGGAACATTATTTATAAATCTGATTTCAACATTATCTTGTCAATACTGGAATGAACTTATTGACTTCACTGGGAGAAGTACTTATGTCAACAAAACATGACCCTGCCAACGATTCAGGAGAATCACTCTGCCATCACTACGAGAAATCACTCCGCCACCACTGTGGGAAAATTTTGTCATTATTACGGGAAAATGACTCCACCACCACTGCGGGAAAATAACTCTGTCACCATTACGGGAAATAACTCCGCCTTTGCCACGGGAATTACTCTGCCAAATACAGGAAAATAACTCTGCCTCTGCTACGGGAAATACTCTGTCAAATACAGGAAAATAGTTCCGCCTCTGCTACGGGAAATACTCTGTCAAATACAGGAAAATAGCTCCGCCTCTGCTACGGGAAATACTCTGTCAAATACAGGAAAATAGCTCCGCCTCTGCTACGGGAAATACTCTGTCAAATACAGGAAAATAGCTCCGCCTCTGCTACGGGAAATACTCTGCCAAATACAGGAAAGTAACTCCGCCTCTGCTACGGGAAATAACTCCGTCACCACTACGGGAAATAACTCCGTCACCATTACGGGAAATACTCTGATACAGCTTTTCTACCCATCTTTGCAGCAGCTAACACCATCAATCACATGGGTAACGCAATATGAGTCTAGTCTTCTAACTTTCAACACTGACATAGCAACAAATCTGAGAAGGACTCTACTGGGGATTTTCTGAATCCACACCGCCGGACAACCTCCAAAAATCGATTCACGAAATCTTTTGATAATTGTTATAACAGCAATCTTGAAGAAATACTCCGCTGGAGGGGTAAGAGAAACTTAAACAAGCAACTCTGTGGGGAATAATATCACACTTGACATTATCATTACACATCTCACGTCGAGATCTCGAATGTTTGGTAATTAATTTGAACAAGAGCTCCCTCCACCTGCAAGGGAAACAATACTTGAAAACAAACGGTTAACCAACCTGGTTTATGTTTCAAAATGCATATGTTTGACAATGAAACAATGCTCCATTCGACATGGAAATGTTATGCGTTTTTATTTGGTAGATGCAAATATGACACTATATGCCAATGCATATGCAAGCTCGAACTGCTGGGATACAGAAAACCTCTTCAGCAAAATAAATGTTGAAGACAACGCCAACTCCGCTGGGGATAACCGGGCGTCACAGACTTATTCCAGCAAAATAAATGCTGGAAGAGTGAATCCCGCTTTGCTGAGGGATAACTGAATGCGCCAATCATGATTGGACTTCTACTGGAGAGTGAACGGGTATCACACGGTATTCCGACAAAATAAATTCCAGGACACACAGCCAACTCTGCCGGGGAGAGTCTTAGTCTTCGAGTTCCACTGGGAGGAAAGAAAACACTTGCAGAAAAGAGAACTCCGCGGGGGAAGAAACGATTCTCTTGGGGAAAATCAACGGGCTCCACTGGGGGAGAGTAAATGACCCTACTGGGAAGGGTAGACTGTCTGGGTAGAGCTCACAAGTTGGAAATATTAATCTTCTGAGGCTAAACCACTCTTCTCGGGATGGGGGAATCCTTTCGGGGGACACCACACTGTCTGAATACAGCCTTTGATCTTGGAATCGTCAATTCTGCTGAGGGTGAACGACCCTGTTGGAGAATGTCCTTCGGATAAGCTGCGACTAGCTGGGGAATTTGATCCTTCTTCAGTAAGGAACATTGTCATCTCAGAAGCGCGACCTGCGTGAGGGATCGAGTCTTTCCGTTACGAGCTTCTGGTCAGTACTGCAATCTTTTGATCGTCCACTTCATATGGTCAGGAACCCTGCAACACCACAAATGAGACAAGACAAGTCTATGCAACCAAATCTATTCAGGTTAACGTTCGTGACATTATTTTCAGTTAATTCAAAGTTTTAACAATTATTGGCAAGGGCCAGCGATGTTATACACTTGCTAGTTTTATTAAACCTTGGCGTTTGTCATGTACAAAACAGTAAAGAACCAGCATCAAATACTGAATAACATGTTTTATTGAGTGGGCCCCTAAATGAGCAGAGTTTTGTACACGGGATGTAACTCCTGGAAAGAGGAAGCTACGCATAACAAATATACAAGTATGCACAAGAATGATAGATCAAATTTGTACACATGTCGGCAACGGGATGCAGACGAACATCACAAGCTGATCCTCCTATGACTCGCCTGACTCTAGTGCTTTCCCGGTATTCACACTTCCAAAGAGATTGTATCTGATAATTGACCCCTCAGGTATATTCTCCCGCACCAATGCGCACCACCGTATCAGATTCGGACCGCAGTCATTTGCTTTTCCAATCCCTAACTTTTGCGTGAACCGCCCTTTACGGGTTTTCAGTTCACCGGGATACCCTTTTTTGCCGAAGCCGCCCAGTGTAGGTTTTCAACTTCGCGGGTGTACATTTTTTCAATTTTATCCCTAACTTTTGCCCGAACCTTTTGTTCTGTTTTTGGTTCGCCAGGATGCCCCATTTTTGCCTGGACTCTCCTTTTTTGTCCAGCGGGTCGATTTCAAGCAAAGTATTTTTTAACTACGTCCGAATTCATAGGTGACGTAAAGTCTTCACCGTCCATGGTGGACAATAACAAAGCTCCTCCTGAAAAGACTTTTCTGACAACGTATGGCCCTTCGTAGTTGGGGGTCCACTTGCCCCTGTGATCTGCCTGTGGCGGGAGAATCCTTTTCAGCACAAGGTCGCCCGTCTGAAAGCTCCGAGGATGTATCTTCTTATCATATGCTTTCTTCATTCGGCTCTGGTATAACCGACCATATGCTAGAGAAGCTAGCCTCTTCTCATCCATTAAACTCAGCTGGTTCAACCTGTCTTTCACCCATTCTGCCTCGTCTAGTTGGACATCTCGTAATATTCTCAGGGACGGAATCTCAACTTCCAGTGGTAACACTGCTTCCATTCCATATACCAACGAGAACGGGGTTGCCCCGGTTGATGTGCGTACCATCGTACGATAACCGTGTAAAGCAAAAGGTAGCATATCATGCCAGTCCTTATAGGTCACCACCATCTTCTGGACAATCTTCTTTATGTTCTTATTGGCCGCTTCAACAGCGCCATTCATCTTAGGGTCGATAAGGAGAAGAGTTGTGATGCTCGATCTTAAAACTCTGACACAGCTCCTTCATCATTTTGTTATTCAGGTTTGAACCGTTGTCGGTGATTATCCGCTCGGGGATTCCATATCTGCAAATGATATCTCTCTTGATGAGCCTGGCTACCACCTGCTTGGTCACATTCGCATAGGATGCCGCTTCCACCCACTTGGTAAAATAATCTATTGCTACCAGAATAAACCGGTGTCCGTTAGACGCTGTCGGCTCGATCTTTCCAATCATATCGATTCCCCACATTGAGAACGGCCATGGTGACGACATCACATTCAGAGGACTCGGAGGCACATGGATCTTATCTGCATAGATTTGGCACTTATGACATCTCTTTGCAAACTTGAAACAATCAGTTTCCATAGTTAGCCAATAATAACCTGCCCGCAGCAGCTTCCTCGTCATAGCATGCCCACCAGCATGCGTAACAAATGTACCCTCATGTATTTCCTCCATGAGCAGCTTCGCCTCTTTCTCGTCTACACAACGTAGTAGCACCAAGTCGTGATTTCTCTTGTATAAAACACCGTCCGGATTCAGATAGAAATTACCCTCCAATCTCCTGAGAGTCTTCTGATCGTGACTGGATGCCCCAGCCGGATATTCTTTGTTTTTCAGGAAATTATGGATATCAAAATACCACGGTTTATCATCAGATGCTTCGTCAATGGCCAACATGAAGGCGGGTCTGTCAAGCCGAGAGATAACAATTCTGGGGGCCTCATTCCAGAAATTGACTTTATACATGGAAGACAATGTGGCCAGGGCGTCATCCATCTGATTCTCTGCTCGCGGTACATGATGCAACTCAACCTTGTCAAAGAAGGGCAATAATCTCCTCGCGTAATTCATGTATGGTATCAAATTAGGCTGACGTGTCTCCCATTCTCCTTTTATTTGGTTCACCACCAAAGCTGAGTCTCCGTATACATCCAGATTTTTGATTCGCAAATCAATGGCTTCTTCAAGCCCCATGATACAAGCTTCGTATTCGGCTTCATTATTGGTAACTGGAAAGGTCAATCGAGCAGTAAACGGGATGTGCGACCCGTGTGGAGTAGTGATGATTGCCCCTATTCCGCTACCGTAGGAGTTTACAGCTCCGTCAAAGATCAACTGCCATTTTGAACCCAACTCTGGTCCTTCGTCCGGCAATGGTTCTTCACAATCTTTCATCTTCAGGTACATGATATCCTCGTCAGGAAAATCAAACCTCATCGATTGGTAGTCCTCAATAGGCTGCTCTGCCAAGTACTCAGATAATACACTCCCCTTTATAGCCTTCTGCGAGACATACTGGATGTCGTATTCGGTTAGAACCATCTGCCAATGGGCAATTCTTCCCGATAATGCCTGCTTTTCAAATACGTATTTGATAGGATCCATCTTCGAGATGAGCATGGTGGTATGGTTCAGCATGTACTGCCTCAAACGCTTGGTGGCCCAGGCTAACGCACAACAAGTTTTTTCGAGCATTGAGTATCGAGATTCACATTCGGTAAACTTCTTACTCAAGTAGTATATTGCATGCTCTTTCCTTCCTGTCTCGTCGTGTTGACCGAGAACACAACCCATACTTCCCTCAAGAACTGTCAAATACATAATCAAGGGTCTCCCTGCCACTGGAGGTATCAAAATAGGAGGCTCCTGCAAATACTGTTTTATTTTATCGAACGCCTTTTGACAATTTTCATTCCATGTTACAGCCTGGTCTTTTTTCAACAGCTTGAATAACGGCTCACACGTAGCTGTCAGGTGAGATATGAACCGCGCGATGTAGTTCAACCTCCCTAAAAACCCACGTACTTCTTTTTCTGTTTTAGGCGTCGGCATCTCTTGTATTGCTTTTATTTTTGCAGGATCAACCTCTATTCCTTTTTCGCTCACGATAAACCCCAGCAGTTTACCCGATCTCACCCCGAAGGTGCACTTGTTAGGGTTTAGTCTCAGCCTGAACTTCCTAAGCCTTTTGAATAGCTTCAGCAGATTCACCAAATGTTCTTCCTCCGTCTGGGATTTGGCAATCATATCATCGACATAAACCTCAATCTCTTTATGCATCATATCATGAAAAAGAGTCGTCATTGCACGCTGATACGTTGCCCCAGCATTCTTTAATCCGAAGGGCATCACTTTGTAACAAAATGTTCCCCAAGGCGTTATGAAAGTAGTCTTCTCCATGTCTTTTGGCGCCATTTTAATCTGATTATAGCCCGAGAAGCCATCCATGAAGGAGAATACGGAGAATTGGGCAGTGTTGTCAACCAGCACATCGATGTGAGGAAGCGGGAAATCATCTTTCGGGCTCGCTTTGTTCAAATCACGGTAATCTGCACACATTCTCACTTTACCGTCTTTCTTTGGCACTGGTACAATATTAGCGACCCATGAGGGATATTTTGTAACAGCTAGGAAACCAGCATCCCACTGCTTTTGAACCTCCTCCTTAATTTTCACTGCCATATCAGGTCTAGTTCTGCGAAGCTTCTGCTTAACCGGCGGGCATTCTTCTTTTAGCGGCAGACGGTGCACAACCATATCCGTATCCAGCCCAGGCATGTCTTCATACGACCAAGCGAACACATCACTGTATTCTCTGAGCATTTCAACCAGTCTTCGCTTGACGTCGCTCTGCAGCGCGACTCCTATACGGATGTTCTTTTCAACCCCTTCCGACCCCAGGTTAATAATTTCAATGACCTCCTCATGCGGCAGAATGACTCGTTCTTCTTGCTTTACCAACCAAGACAACTCTTCGGGAACGTCGCCATCTTCAACAATCTCTTCTTCGGCCTGAAATACCGGGTGCTCAAAGTCGAAATGAGTCATAGGCGGTTCAATGATGTCACCTGAAAATATTATCCTGCAAAAGGAATGGTTAAATGCTTCAAAATATGTATAAAGCGAATAACCACGTTGCCATTTTATTGTAAAACACAAAAACAGGAAAAACTGAGATCACAATATTTGTACATGAAAAAACGCCTTTTATTTAATGATTAAACAACGCAATGTACATAACAGCACGGCCCTAAGCAAAATCACGATGCCCCGGGTAAGACACCGGATTGTTCAACAATTAAGAAAACAAAGTATTACTGTTTGGTAGTCACAGGAACAATCTCCTGAATAGACCAATTGCATAATCCTTGTCCGGGCACGCTCGGCTGAATCCAGGCGTCCATGTCGCAGTCACTGTCTCCTTCTTCAGAATCTGAAACAGCGTTGATGGCCTCGTGATACACTCCACTAGCTGTGATTGTTATCGGTCCTTTGAAATGGGGTTCCCCTGCAGCAGGCGCTGATGATGATGGTTGATATCCCAGCCCAAACCTGTCCATCTTCACGGGAATATCCAGAACCTTGCCCCAGCCTTTTGCCTCACCAGTCTTTACTAGAGCCTGAGCTTCCTTGTATGACGAGACGACCACCTCTGACGCTTTACTCGGCCCTGGAACCTTGTCTTTGATGCGCAACCCTTCAAAGGCTTGACAGGGTGTTTCATGAATCTCGCCGTCGACTTCTACATACTTGAATGATGACAGATGGCTAACCAATATATCTTCTTCTCCACAGACCGTGACCACACTGTCCCCTACCATGTACTTCAGCTTTTGGTGCAAGGTAGATGTGACTGCCCCAGCACCATGGATCCATGGTCGCCCGAGAAGGCAGTTGTATGCTGGCTGTATGTCCATAATGTAAAATTCAGTTTCGAAAACCTCCGGCCCCACCTGTAGAGGTAACGTTATGGATCCAAAGACTGTTCTTAGTGTACCATCAAATGCACTGACCACCAAGTCACTAGGCGTACAAATGATTCCCCTGACGTCCAATTTCATCATTGCTTTCTTTGACAGCACGTTTAAGGAAGATCCGGTATCTACCAGTACATGAGACATGACTGAGCCCCTACACTCAACTGAGACGTGCAACGCTATGTTATGCTCTCTCCCTTTCGGGGTCAAATCAAAGTCTGTAAATCCCAAGCTATGTCCTGCGTTCACATGCGCCAACACCCCCTCCAGCTGATTCACAGAAACATCTTGGGGTACGAAGGAAGTATCCAGAACTTTCAACAATGCATTTCTATGAGCTTCGGAACATAATAGCAACGACAGTATGGATATCTTTGTTGGCGTCTGTTGAAGGTGCTCAACAATCTTATAATCACTCTTACGAATAAGGCGCATAAACTCTTCCACATCCTTCAATGACGTTTCTTTTTCGTTCCTCTGCACCTGGACATCCTCATTCATCTTTCCTTTTCCTTTCGCCAGTCGTTCAGCCTCTACCTCTGGCGATATAAAAATTCTCCCACTTCTCGTCATCCCTCCGGTGCCGACAACATTGTCTACAACTTTAACTGGTTGTTTACCAATATCAATTTTCACCCCATCACAGTATGCTTCCAACCCATAGGTCCAGGGTACTGCCTTAGTGCTCTCGAATGGGATTGGTCTTGCCTTGGTGATAGTGATCGGTGGTCGCCTGGCTGGCGCTGTTATGGTTATCGTTTTTTGGGGGATTGTCACGGTAGCTACGTCACTTTGCTCTTCCGCTGATAACTCTGCAGGTTCTTCAACTGCCGTTCTGTTGAATTGTAATGTGCCTCCATCTATTAAGGTCTGAATACCCTTCTTCAATTCAGCACAACCCCCAGCTTGGGTCCAACACTCTAAACAATACTCATCGCAGCCCGGATACACACCTCCTTGCAATAACCTGCTCTTTATCTCACACAACGGTGTCTTGAGGTCATCCACATTCATAATCAAGTTCAAACCCTCCTCGGTTAAAATATCATTTGCCCCATGGTTGGGCATGGGCTTTTGTACTATGTTCGGACCCGCTTGTCCAAAATTGATAGCCTTGCTATCCAACAGATCTTGTACCACATGTTTGAACGCGTGGAAACTCTCTATGTCGTGGCCAGGAGCCTCGGAGTGGAACTCACAGTGCTTGTTCGCATCAAAGCCGTACGGAGGAGTTCCTGTTACTGGCGCCATAGTCCTCTTTTCCACCAAGTTCAAACCCAGTAACGTCTGTAGCAATTCTGCATACGTTGAAGGAGGCGTTTCAAACACCCTCCTTGGTTTGCCCCCCTGGATTCTACACTGGGCAGGATGTACCCCCTGTTGTGGCTGCTGCTGCTGTGGTGGTATTGGTTGTTGCTGAAATGGAATTGTGACGCTTGCCACCTGCTGCGGCTGATTGTACTGATTCCGACCTCTCCCCCGGCCTCGGCCTTGGCCCCCAAATACTGCACTTGCATCGCCTTGACGGCGCCCACCGAAATCCCTTCTGTTACTGCCAGCTGAAGTGGATTCCTCAGCTTGGAATCTCCCCAGTTTAATATTGCTTTCAATTTTCTCGCCCATCAAGATTAAGTCCGAGAAACTGCCCAAGGAAGTATGAAACAGCTTGTCATAAAACACACCAGTAAATGTTCCTATGAACATATCATTCATTTCTTTGTCATCTAAAGGAGGATGAACTCGTGCAGCCAGGTCGCACCATCTCTGCGCATATTCTTTGAAGCTCTCATCCTTCTTCTGGGACAACCCCTGCAATTGGACTCGGTTGGGTGCCAAGTCGCTATTGTACTTATAATGAGCCACAAATGCTTCAGCCAGCTGCTTCCATGTCTTTATCTGAGTTGGCTCCAACCCCATGTACCATTCAAGGGAAGGACCAGACAAGCTGTCTTGAAAGAAATGCATCAGCATCCTCTCATCGTTTGAATACGCCGAAATCCTTCTGTAGTATGATCGCACATGCACGTTTGGACAGGTATCCCCCTTATATTTGTCGAACGTGGGAGCTTTGAATTTTAGCGGTACCCTCAGGCCAGGCACCAGACCCATTATGGTCATATCTAAACCAACAGCACTCTGATTCACGACGCCTTTCATCTGCTCCTCGAGCATCTTGATTCTCTGAGAATCATCCATAGGACCTTCAAAACCTCCACCAGAGAAAGCATCTTCTTGCTGATCTTCTAGCCAATTACCGTTCCCATTTCCGTATCCATCGTACCCGTAGTTACGGCCGAATCTAGTCTGATTCATTACAGGGCCCCGCCCCCTGTTACCATACCCCGGAGCGACTCCGGCAGGCCCAAAAGACATTATCCCAGCACCATTTCCATTACCGAGTCCGCCATAACCCTGATTAATAATACCAAATCCATCCTGTCTGAAGCCTTGAGCGTTGAAGCCGTACTTCCCAGCATGATCAAACCACTGGTCATTAAAGCCGAATCCATTGTTACCGAAGCCATTACCTCCAGTATTATCACCACCCAGGTTGACATCTCCGAACCCAACGTTGTTGACGACAGTCTCGTTACCGATTCCTGCGTTACCGTTCCCGGCGGCCGCGCTGTTGTTCACATTGACAGCAGGTATGTTTACCATAGGTGGAGCTACCGGTGTAGGAGTACCATCCCCGTGAACAGTGTCAACTCGCACAGAATTATGGTCTTCGTTTCCGTGCCCCGCATTTCTCATCAGCAAAGGCTGCACCAAAGCTTGCAAGTTCTCCTGGCCTTTCACAATGGTCTCCATTGTCTGCATGAATAGCGCCAGCTTCTCCCGCATGTCCTGCATTTCATTCTGGATCTGATCCATAACTCTTCTGCAGTTGGTACGAGTGGAGTATCGGTGTGGGTGTTGACTTTCAATCCTGAAAAGACCTGTTACAGTGCAGGGACTGAGATACAGTTCAATAATCACCTGCAATGCAATATGAATGTGTATGCAATGCAATATGTGTCTGTGCATTAGGGCGTATCACTCCCCGATTCTAGTGCGAATGTGCCAGTGTGGTGACAGTGACAGCAATACGAAGTTCGGAGCCGAATCATAGAAAACACCTCATATATTGCAGAGAAATCCATCAAGTCAAGAATACAATATCAATGAGTGTACAATAAGAAGGCATGACCTCAACCAACAATCCTGGTGATGGTCAGCACAATGCAAATAAAGCATACACATTAATACATGAAACGGTCAAGTGCTCCCATAGGCCTGGTACTCTTCTAATAACCTCTTAGTCTCTGGATGACTTGGTCGGGTAAGCAGACCCTCAACAAGTAGATATCTTCGCTTGAGAACACGTCGTAAATCACCAGCAGATTCCTCCCATGCCCCTTCTCCGAAGCGATCTTCTAGCTTCCGTTTCTGAGACACAACCTCTTTCTTTCCTTCGATGGCCTTGTTCAATGCGTTCTGTAGACTATATCTTGCCATTACCTCCTCTTCACACTTTTTAGTGCTAGCCTTCAATTGTTCTTCAAGTTCAGAAATTTGCTGCTTCAATTTGTCTTCCCTCTTTTTGTTGTTGGTTAGCGTAGCATTCCACATTTTGTTACAAGAAGAGATTTCCCGGTGGGAGGCATCGAGTGCTTTCTTCTTGGACTCCAGCATATCATGAGAGCTTCTGAATTCTTTCCCCAGGCGTTCACGCTTCTTTTTCTCTTCGGTCAGTTCAGCACCTAGCCTGTTTACTAACTCAGTTTGCTGTTGAAAAGAATGCACAGCCTTGTTCTTCTCACTATGCATCTGAGCCAGTTCCTTTTCTAACTCTTCATTAGCCAACAGCAAGGCTTCCTTCTCTTTTACAACTCGCTCGTAGACCTCCATAGTAACGGTGGTGGGTTCCTCTACTGGAACATGAACATGGACTGGTGTAGCTGGAAACGGCATGAGCAACTGCTTTGCTCTCTCTTGTATCCAAGCTTTGTATGGTACATAAGCCTGACAATCATTCTTCCCCAATAGTGGTTTCCCTTTTCTGTTGATACGCATCCAAGCGTGCTGAAGCTTGGCTAGTAATTCTCCATTCAAGTCACCGGTGAAGTACAGAGATTCCTGTACTTCTTCCTCCCTAGGTGGGTTCTTCAATGCATATCCAAACTGGCGAACAAACAGAGACGGATTATAATTGATGCATCCTTTCCTTCCTATCAAGGGCACGTTCGGATACCCAGAACAACTGAAAATAAGCTCAGACAGTCTCGGTCAAACCACTCAATGTCCTCAGAAGATAGTCTCATCAGGCGCTCTGGCCAGTCAGCTGTAGTTGCACCATCTACAAAAGGTCCCTTTAGGGGGAGGTGGCTCTTAAACCACATGTACAGCAAAGGCACACAACAAGAGACGTTCTTGCCTCTCCTATTCTCATTCTTGTAATGCAGCGAATGGTAGAAATCCCCGATCAATGTGGGTACAGGGTTGCCAGCAGCAAACAAATGAAATGCATCAAAGTCCACAAAATTCGGGAAATTGGGAAACAACACTATCCCATAGATGCACAGAGCCAAAACAGCGTTAAAGACTACCCAGCATCCATTCTTGGCGTATTCCTGGGCATTACTAATCAGAAACTGGAGGGAGAAGCCTGGAACCTCGCGCCAAGAAGTCACCAATAGCTCAGAAGCGTTCATGTGCAAGGCCTTAGCTAAGTCCTCCAGCTTGGGCTCAGCGTCAAAGTGAATAAAAGGAACCTTATTCTGTACTGGCAACTCAATAAACTCTGCGTACTCTTCCATGGTAGGCCCCAAAATAAAGTCAGCAAATGTGAAACATCTCAAAGCAGGGTCATAGAATTGCATCAATGTATACAGCCCATTCAGTTCATCATCAGTTGGTTTGTGAACCAATCTCAACAGCCTTCCGTAACTCTGTCTGAAGCTTCTCCGGACATCCTCATCAGCAAGAGAAATCAAACCCAGGAGGGGAGTAACATCAGGGATAGGTAACTTGTAGGCAACTGTCATCCTCAAACCAGCCATGATCAATAATCAAAAGTCCGGACACTAGAATCAGGGAATATGCAAATGCACCTGCAGCACAGACACACGTTAATGGAATGCGATGATAATGGTTATGCAAACAATGCCATACAAATAAAATGCAACAAAGGACCAAGTGCCATGGCTGAGAAGCCTGAACCACACCAAGAACAAGGTCTCCAACAGACCCTCCAATATTCTTCAAACCATGGTCTCAGACAGACCCCATACATAAGCTCCAATCAAGCCTCAGACCCAATAATCACTCCAACTTGGTCTCTGACAGACCCCAATAACTGTCCATAGACAGCCTGAATCTCAAATCAAGCAACAAACCGGTATCTGGAGGTCTAGTTACCTGCATAGCCCCAAAGCCCTCTCACAGGTAGGTGTCCTAGTAACTGACAATGGTATGGCATCCTATGCGGTCGTCGGCGTCACAGACTTTCAGGGTTGATGATACGATTCCAAGAAGGAGTGGCATCATCAAATCCTGAAGAGGCCTCACTTAGCCAACTTCCAAATGATCGATTCCCAGAGTCGACAATCCAACTAACCAGCAACCCGAGCCACCCAAAGGGTAGGACAGGAGGCCAACTAGAAGAACCTCGTCTGAGTATGGATTTCGCAGGACACTAGGACATGCAAAGCATGTGCGCGCCCACTACTTTCCACTCTAATTCTAGGTGCACTCAAGCCCAGGTCCGGCTTATCTCTCAATCATAGAACACCCGTCACAACCCCAATACAGCAATAATAACAATAATATAATGCTGAAAGTAAATGACAGAAATGTAAATCCATACAAAATCCTCGACGGGAAAACAAGCGCTAGGATTGACTCGCTTAAGGGACGTTGGATCCCAAATGCATAAGGAACTATCGCAGTCCTTAGCAGCCATGGGACGTTGGATCCCCAGCAGAGTCGCCAGCTGTCGCTACTACGAAAATCAGCGCCGGCTGAACAGAAGAGTCACCACCGTGCGTTATTTATCCCAACGGAGGGAAAGGAAACGCTCGAAGTAAACCTACCGCAAAGACGGGAAAGGAATGGTCATTGCAACCAAATCCTGGATTCGGGAGTCGGTTACGCAAGGGGAAGGTATTAGCACCCCTCACGTCCGTCGTACTCGACGGGATCCACGCTTGTTTTTGGTCGAAAAGATTGTTATTCTATCTACTCTACAGGTCTGGGGTTAAAAGAAAAGAAAATGACTCGGCAACGTATCGCACTTTATGCCTACGTATTCCCGTCTGGGACGAGAAATCAGACTCAACGTAGTTCGCCTACCTACTGGAAAGGAGGGGAAGGTTGCTCGCTAGGATGTCGCATCCTATGCCTACGTACTTTCACACAACATGAAAGATCAGAGCAAAAGTAGTTCGGGCCACGCACGACACAAGTCTGTCTTGATTGCTTTTATCTCCTTCTGAAAAACGGTTTTTCTGATTAACAGTCCAAGCGGACAAAAATGACGTTTTGATGAGTTCACATTCTTTTACGGAAGAAGTGTCTTTTATTGTGTTTGAAACCTTTATTGTGTTTTTCTGTTTGTTTTGAGAAAGAAGAGACAGAACTCTAACCTAAGGTTGACAAGGGAATCACACTAACCTAATGTTATCATGCATGGGTTAAGACCTAATGTCTATCATGCTCCTCTCTTGCACAGAGAGAAACAGAGATCCTAAGGGGATAAACGGAAACAGAAGCAACAGATACAGTAAAACAGTAAAACATGCATGAATGCAACAATACAAGCGAGGCAAGGGAGTCCCACTCAACCTCGAACCTAGAAAATAACAGGCAAAAGCGAACAAAATTCGCTTTCAACCTAACAGATCAATTAGTAAGCAATACAGTCAGAGAAATTCAAACAATACATCAAAGACTTATACACAACAAAAATAAGCAGCAAGCAGCAACCCTGCACAACAAGCTCCATCATCTTCTATCTTCAAGTCATCTTCAAAACATCTACTAGCTTCGGGCAAGCATCAATCTTCATCTTCACAACCTTCAAGCAAGGTCTATATCTTCAATCTTTCAGGGCTTTTCTTTAAGTCCCACTCTCCCAGATGAGGGACAATCAACAGAATGAACTGGGATGTTAAACAGTTAGTTGACCACCAAAGGTGGCAAACAGACTGTTTAACAAAATGTAGAATGTTTCTCTCAAGAGTTCTATCTCTTAGATACTGTTACCAAGACTTCCAAAGGAAGGGGGTGAGTATCCCAGAGAGACTCTGAATCATAGAGAGGGATGGAGGCAAACAAGACCTTCCATGTTTATGAAGCAAATTTCTATGCTAAGCTCTACCTAGCTCCTAGTTCCTATAACTCTTCAATAGCTGCAAGCAAGCTACACTCTCCATCAACTCTTGAACTGGGTCTTCATTCCTTGACTCTTCAATGGCTCCATCAACAAAGTCTTCAGCTCAAACCCAAACCCCAAGCAGGCCCAATACCCCACACAATCAAACAATAACCCTAGAAAGGGCACACCACACAATCAATCAATTACAAGAATATACTAATAGTATTAATACAATGGGAAAAATTCTACTATTTATTCTAAGGGATCTATTAGGCTTACCCTCAATACCCCTATAGTCCCAGGTCCTAATTCAGTCTAAAACCCAAAAAGAAAATTATTTTGTTACACCTATGTCATATTCATAACCCTAATTGACTATCCTAATGGTTTCTAACTAAACTACCTAAAATAAATCCTAAAAAATGGTATAAAAAAATTAGGGGACACCTAATATCCATATCTAGTTGTACTAAAAAGAATGGGGTAAAAATCCTAAAGGAAGCTCTTAAACTAAATTCAACAAGTGATAGCATCAACTAAAAGAATTTAAAAAGCAATTAAATGTAAAAATATGCAAAAAAATATGAAAATGAAGTAAAATGACAATTTTATGTTTTCATATTTTTCTTGACAGAAAATAGAAAATGTGAAAAAAAGTCTCATTAAAAAATAATGATTTTTCATTTTTTATGAATTTTTAAAGATTAAAGAAATTTGGAGTGAATTTTAATATGAAAATGATGAGGGGGTATGAATAGAAATAAAATTCAGTTAGTATTCATATTTGGGCCCAGCATGGGGGTGCGCATAGCATAGCGCCTGGGCCCAGTCTTAAAATCAGAAAAACTAAAAAAAATAAAAAGAAAATGGTTAGAGACGCGGTGTAAATAGCATGAGATCCCAGTTCAATTCCATTGGGCCTCGCCTAGGGGGGGTGGATAGCGAAATTTGGAAAAGCCCACGCCAGTGTTTTAATGAAACGCTGCGCTTCAGGCGCCCAGAACTCCCTCCAAATCTCATCTTTGAATATGGACTGCTAGATGATGTTTCAGTCAAACAAGTCAGAGTGCTCTCAATGGTGTAGATTTTGTCTTCTTCCTTGGCTCACTTAGGGTTTCAGCCTCCATGAATGCACGAGCATCATGCACCATTCTTCCATCTCGTCGTTCTCTCTCATCTCTCCATCAAATCACACGATCCAAGAACCAAACTTACTCTATTTCTTGCATAGAACACAACCATGGTGTTGGTTTACATCAAATCACCCTCTATTATCCAAACCGAAAGGGATAACCTCAAGAAATCAAAATTTCGTCAGGTTTCAAACATCACCAAACTCACCACTCTTTGCACAACAATAATCATTAGGCCATACTGAACAAATCTAGCTAATTATCTAAGATTATAACATCCTAACCACTATGATCTAGGTCCAAACTGAATTTACATGCACACATCAACCTCCATGAAAACTTGCCTAAAGCTCCAGAATCAATCATCTAACCACCTAAACCATGTTTAACCTAACAATTCCAGATCATGCTACCTAATTCGAGCCAAAATGTGAGAAAAACTAACCTGGTAAAAAGTTGAAAATAGATGAGGATTATCTCCAATTCACAGCTTGCAATGCTCCAAGGTCACTCAATATGCTATAATCTTTCTTCTGTATGCAATAACTCGAGCTCAAACCACCTGGATCTTGGTAACCTATTCCAATTGCACTTGAAGAGGAGAAACTTGCACAACACGATTCAGGCCACTATTCACTCAGATCTTGCTTGCAATGTGATCACTGATGATAATTGAATAGAATGGGAATGAAATCTTGAAGAAATGATGAAGAATTAAGGAGTTTTGAAGCAATTTGCAAAAATTCAAGATGAATTGAAACTATGAGTTTTGGATCCAAATGAAGTCCAACCCCTTCTTGGATCAACTCTAGGGTTTATATATATGATGATGGAAAGTTCTGGAAGATGCTAGATTAATCCCATGAGAAGTTATTCATATCATTGCATGAGAAAATGAAAATGGTCAAGTTGAAAAACCAACTCTGCATTGCCTTATTACAGCCCCTCAAAATCTCTTGAATTTCTCTTTTCATGACAATTAGAGAGTGTAGAAACCATCCCTTGCCTTGCACCTTGGTCTTAGCTTGATTTGGCAAGTGTATCTTTTCTTACAAGCAACTTATGATAACTCCAATTTCTTGACTTCAAACCAAAAAAATAATATTGCCAATGATCTTAAAATGCAATTTACCTTCAAAATGGTTGGTCATATGCTTGGTTTTGCTTTTGGTATCAAAAAATCACAATTTTGGTCATTTAAAAAGGTATTTTTCCCTTTATAATTGGTCAACTTTGCAAATCTAAGTTCCATGCATTTCCAACTTGCCACAACCACTTTTCTAGACTCAAAATGTCATTTGGATCAAGTTTGATGTTGAACATTTCTTCATTTGAAATTTGGAAATAGGAGTTTTGGGCATATGCTTGAAATGACCTGTAATTCCACTTTCCCAAAATACCCCTGGCTTGCCAAGATCATACGTAGAGTTCTACAAATCATATGAAAGCATACCATACCTTTATAGAAAGCTAAGATCATGAGGAACAACTTTCATGTTGTCCAGAAATCCATTTGAAAGCTCCTTGAGGGGTAAAAGTTGCTTGGAAGTCAAGTAACTTTTACAGACAAATTTCAGTGTCCTCAGATGACTTGTAACTTGCAAGAACCATAACTTGAGTTCTATAAATCTCCTTGATGCCTTCCACCACTCAAATTAAAGGTCTTGAGATACTATACAAGTTTCATGTTGGCCAAGGATCCATTTGAGACTTGAATTTTGAATTATCTTGCTTGGAAGTTTGCCCTAAACTAGGGGATTTTACATAGAAACCCTAATTTAGAAACCTCTCTTCTTCTTGATTTCTTTTGATTTCTCCTTGGCACAACACCACATCCATATCCACATATCAAATGAGGCATCCCACATCTTTCAAACAGGCCTTGATGCCCTTCAATCAAACACTTGACCTAGGGTTGACCCAGATGAAACCCTAGTTGACTGTCTTCAACTGCAGCTCTTGTAACCACACCAATGACTTGTCTCACTTTCAAAATGACCCTCTAGGTCTTCCATGATGTCCACAACTTCTCTGATGACCTTCAAATATCCTCAAGATAGGAGAGAAACTCACTGCTTGGTCTACTAACTTCTCAAGCTTCAATTTCTTTCTGATGACCTGGCTAAGATTGAATTTGAATAAGAACCTCTTGATATGCTCATAGAGATAAGAATTGCATTTGGTCCCTTGTTGGATGGCTTACCCATGCTATGCTATGCAGATGAGTGACTTATGTATATGACCTAATATGCAAATGCTAATGCAATTGAAACATAAACCAAGTTAAATAAGTTGAGCAAATTTTAGGGTGCAACAGATCCTAACCACATATAGAATGCTAACTATCTCCTCCTAAATCATGCATAAGAGTGAAATGTACCAACCTGAGTTCAGAGAGGTAACAGAGATGGTTTTTGATCACTTCAACTTCCAGAAATGATGCAGACACACTCCAAATTCACTCCCAAAGCCTTTGCACACCTTGATTTGGCTTGAGTCTTCCTTGAACTCAAAACCCGATTCTCACTTGCACCTCTGAAAATTCAATGGCTCTCTCTGCAACCAGCTTCAATTCCTTCCAAAAATGAACTGCATTCACTCAATGACTTATATAGAAGTGATTAGGACTGTCTAGAACTTTCTAGAATCACCCAAATGAGATTTTGGATTTTCCAAAATCTCTTCAAAATCTCATCCATGGCAGTCACTATTCTGGCTCCCCTTGGGCATGGCTATGCTTGTAATCAACTTCTCATGAGATATTGAATGTGTTTAGTGTGTTATTTTCCTTGTTTGCAAGCCAAAGGTGGGACTTTGATTATGTTGCTTCATCATGAAGAAATGAAATGGAATGGTATGAAAATGACCTCAAATCAAAATTCTAACATTGTCATTGTTTCTAAAATCATTTTCCCAATCAATTTGACCTATAATTTTGCTTCATTTGGTCACAAAATGAATTATTTGAATTTTTGGCCATTAAATCCTTTTAATTCTTTCTTTTTTCAAAATTTCTTGAACCAAGTCTCTCCTTGAGCCATTTCAATGCCTCCTTGATGCATGGTCAAGGTTAAAACCCCATTTTGAGCAACTTTCTAGTTGAACAACATTTCATTTGAAGCCTCTAAGTTAGTGAAAATGGCCTATGATCACAAATGACCTATAATCACCAAATGTCCAAAATACCCTTGACTTGTCCAAGCCATAAGTTGAGTTCTACAAATCCTATAAAGGACTTCTAGTACTCTCTAGAAATCTAAGAGGATAAGGAACAACATTCATGTTGACCAAAAGTTCATAGGAATCATCCTTCTAGGGAAACAGTTTCATGCAAGTTGGGTAACTTTCAAGCTCCAAATTCACATTCCTCAGATGACTTGTAACTTGTCAAAGCCATAACTTGAGTTCTACAAATCCTATAAAAGACTTATAGCACTCAAATTAAATCTAAGATCATGCTTTACAACAATCATGTTAGGGTCAAGATGAGATGACAATCACATCTTGAGCTAAATTGCCTTGAAGACAGGGGTCAAACTAGGGGATTTTACCCTATCAAGCCTTAGAAACCCTAGCCTGAAACTTCTCAAACTCCTCAATCATGATGAGTTACCCTTGTAATGATCCTTATAACATCTCAATGTATCAATCCATGATCACATGGCTCTTGAATTAGGTCCCAACCTCCTTCAAATCACCAGTTGACTTAGGGTTGACCCAGTCAAACCCTAATTGTACCACTCATGGCTGAGTCTTCTTAATCTTACACAATGACATGTCTAGGCCTCAAAGTGATCTTCAACACTTCTCATGAGCTCTCTAAAGACCTCAAGTCTAACTTCATGGCTTCAAAATCATCTGATGACTTCCCACAACTCTCAAGTTAGGAGACACACCCTCTTGGCATCAATCACTCTCTCTGAGGATCTTTTAACTTCTCTGACAAGGATATCAACCCTTGAACATCTGAATAAACTTCTTAGCTAGCTTTAAAGTCTTGGGTAGCTCTTAATTGGTAATCATACCTCTTGATATCCTGCATACATGTCAATGAAATGCAAATGATAATGCTAATGTGAATGAAGTGAAACATAAGCTAGGTAAAGAAATGTTGGGCAAATTTTGGGGTGCAACATTTATAAAGAGTAATGTTTGAGTGGTATTTTAAAGTGATATTGATTGTTATTTTGAATGGGTAGAAAATGGAAGATGGTTTTAATGGGGAGTCAAAGAGAAGAAGATGAGTCCCAAGAAATGTTGGTGAGAATGAACATAAAGCACATGCAACAAAAACACTTAAACGAACATATTAAAAACATAATTGAATAAATTTTCCTTTAAAAAAAATATACACGAACAGTGTTAACCGGTTAGCCATATGGGTTAACCGATTAACGCCTTCAAAAATAAAATAAAGGAAACAGAAACAAACAGTGTTAACCGGTTAACCATATGGGTTAATTGATTAACGCCTTCGAAATTTCAGAAAATTTAAAAAATAGTGAGTAAATAGCTCCAAAATCATGAAGGTTCTTGATATAAAAATTATAGAACATGTTAGCACACATCTTGAGGCAACTTTTGATAAAAAATTTTTTTTGAAAAAGAATAACTTAATGATGTGCGAAAATAGGAAAGATTGAAATTTTTTGCCGACACGGTAAATTTAATATAGCATCAAAAGTTTCCAAAAAGAGATAAGTTCATATTTGTGTACCTTGATACTCATAGATGCTATAATGATCAACTTTTGAAATATTAGATATCACCTTCATCGAGAATTCCGATTTCTCGCCGAATCTTGAAAAACGGTTCTTCCGCGAGTGGTTTTGTGAAGATATCTGCAAGTTGATTATGCGTATCTACAAAAGTGACTTCAACATCTCCTTTAAGCACGTGATCAAGGAGAAAATGATGTAAAATTTCGATGTGTTTGGTCCTTGAGTGCATCACCGAATTCTTTGTAATGTTGATCACACTTGTGCTGTCGCACCAGAGAGGAATGCATCCAAGATTAATTCTGTAGTCGCTTAATTGTTGCTTTAGCCAAAGATTTTGTGCACAACAGATTCCTGCTGCTATGTATTCTGCTTCAGCCATACTAAGAGCAACGCATGCTTGTTTCTTACATGACCACGAAACTAGTGCATTTCCAAGAATGTGACATGTTCCACTCATGCTTTTTCTATCTATTTTACAGCCTGAATAATCTGCGTCAGAATAACCGATTAAAGTACAAACACTACCTTTAGGATACCATAAGTCAACGTTCGTCGTTTCCTTGAGATACTTCATGATTCTTTTGGTCGCCGTGAGATGTGACTCCTTTGGATTTGCTTAAAAACGAGCACATAAACATACACTAAACATTATGTCAGGACGACTTGCCATCAAATATAATAAAGAACCAATCATACCTCGATACTTTGTAATATCAACCGATGTTCCCGATTCGTCTTGATCAATGTAGGTTCCAGATCCCATTGGTGTTGACATAACTTTACACCCGTCCATATCAAACCTCTTTAACAACTCTTTGCAATACTTTGATTGGCTGATAAATATTCCGTCTTTTAGTTGCTTGATTTGCAATACAAGGAAGTAATTCATCTTACCCATCATAGACATTTCAAACTCGCCTTACATCATCGACGCAAATTCTTCACATAGTTCCTTGTTTGTTGAACCAAAGATGATGTCGTTCACATAGACTTGAACAAGTAAGGTATTACCCTTTATCTTTTTAATGAATAAAGTCTTGTCTACCTTGTCTTTTTCAAAACCTTTTCCGCATAAGAAATTACTTAGACGATCATACCATGCCCTTGGTGCTTGTTTTAGTCCATAGAGGGCTTTCTTCAATTTGTATACATGTGAAGGATGCTTGAATTCTTCAAAACCTAGGGTTTGTTTGACATAGACTTCTTCGTTGATGTATCCGTTCAAGAAGGTGCTTTTGACGTCCATTTAAAATAGCTTCATCGGATTTCTCATCAAACTTACCAAGGTTGTCTTTGTCGTTGTTTAGGACAAAACACTTACATCCAAAAATATGAAAGAATGAAATATTTGGTTTTCTCTCTTTGAAGAGTTCATAAGGATTTTTCTTGAGAATAGGCCTAATATTAACACGGTTACTTACAAAGCATGTCGTACTCACCACATCCGCCCAAAAGTACTTAGGAATATTTGAATCACTTAGCATCGTCCTTGCAAGTTCCATAATATCCTATTATTCCTTTCTACGACACCATTTTGTTGTGGAGTTCTTGGTGCGGAGAAGTTGTGTGAAATTCCATGTTCTTCACAAAATTCTTCAAATAAGGCGTTTTGGAATTCTCCACCGTGGTCGCTTCTAATGGAGGCAATTGTAAGAGACTTCTCATTTTGTATTTTTTTTGCATACTTTTTGAATGCTTTGAATGCTTCACTTTTCTGCATTAAGAAGAAATTCCAAGTGTATCTAGAAAAATCATCTACAATTACTAATGCATAAACATTACCTCCGAAGCGTTTTGTTCTTGATGGACCAAAGAGGTCCATGTACAACAATTGTAGTGGCCTAGTTGTAGACACCACATTCTTTGATGTGAAAGTTGATTTAGTTTGCTTTCCTTTTTGACAAGTGTCACATAACCTATCTTTGATAAATTTGATATTCGGCAATCCAATAACCAAGTCATGTTTGATCAATTTATTCAAGTGCTCCATATGAATGTGAGCAAACCTCTTATGCCATAACCATGATTCATTGTTGCTTTCCAAGAGGCACCTAACATTCAAAGACAAGCTATCTAAGGAAATTAAGAAAATGTTATTAACTCTTTTACCTTTTAGCATAACTTCATGAGTAACTTTTGTTTTCAATCAAGCATTCATTTTTATTGAAGTTGATTTTGAAACCTCGGTCACACAATTAGCTAATGCTAAGGAGACTATGCTTTAGACCTTCCACATATAGTACATCTTCTATAGTTGTTGAAGGCGGTGAACCAACGATGCCTACGCCAGGGATTCTTCCGTTGTTGTTGTCACCATAAGTAACAAGTCCTTTGGCCTTAAGTGTTAGATGTGAAAATTTGTTTAAATCACTCTTCATGTGCCTCAAACATCCACTATCAAGATACCATTGATTTGAAGAGGTCTTCAAGCATACCTACAAAAAAGAGCTAAGTTTTATTAGGTACCCAAATTACCTTAGGTCCTTCAAAGTTAGTTCCTTTCTTTACCCATACATAATGGCCTTGAGCAACACCAAAATTTCTAACATAACATGCATTTGGAGTATGACCTTTTATACCATAATAGAAATACGTAGGCTCAAAGTTGCTTTTATATCTAGGGGGATAAGATTTCTTCTTACTGTTTCTTTTCTTTTTTTCAAATTGATGAATCATTTTATGATTGTCACCTTTTTCCATAGGAATTTGTTCTTTAGCTTTGACAAAGATGGTCTTGTTAGAAGTTTGTTTAGAAAATTTTGAGTAACCAAGACCACTCTTATCATTTGAGTATCTTTGATTACTAAGAATACATTCCAATCCAATTTTTCCTTTTTCATATCTTTCTAGGACCCTTTTTAATTAGACTATTTGAAAAGAAAGTGACTCACATTTAGTGCATGCAAAATTCTTAATTAATTCTTCTTTTTCATCTTTAAAATCATTTTCCATTTTCTCAATATTTTCTTCTAAAGTTGATATTTGTTTCTTTTGAGATGAAATAGTTTTATATAGAATTTTGCATTCACTTAAAAGTTCATCAGTTGCTCCTTGAGCATCACTATCAAAAATTGAAAAATCACTACTAACCTTATTGTCTTCATCGTCGGAATGATGTGATGCCATCAATGCTAGATTTGCGCTTTGATCACTATCGGAGTCTGATGAAGAACTTATTTTGTTGTCATCCCAAGCAATGTAGGCCTTTTTGTAATCCTTCCTTCCTTTGTGGTCACGATTCTTTGTGAGTTTAGGACATTCCGGTTTGATGTGGCCTTACTTTCCACATTCATAGCATATAATGTCTCCATTGGATGTTGATGTTTCTTTTTCTTTGTTCTTTGAAAACTTCTTTCTTCTCATATAACTAGAGTTTCTAATATTATTTTTTACACCAAAATATTTTCCTAGTCTTTTTACAAGAAGCATAAAATTTTCATTCTCTTCGGGATTGTCTTCTTTCTCCACTTCTTTGGATTCATCTTTTAAGGAAATGCTCTTGGATTTCTTCTCTTGAATTTCATATTTCTCCAATCATCCAAGTTCTGTCTCATATTCTTGGAGCTTTCCGAATAAATTAGCGAATGTCATTGTTGATAGACTTTTCTTTTCGGAAATCTTCGTCACTTTGGGTTGCCATTCTCTTGATAAAGACCTAAGCACTTTTAGATTAAGTTCATCATTTGTTAGTGTCTTACCAAGTGCATTCAAGTGATTTGTCAAATGCACGAATCTTTTCTGCAAGTCTAGGATTGATTCTCCTAGTTGCATTCTGAATAACTCGTACTCTTGACTTAATGTATTTAATCTGGATCGTTTGACTTTGGCAATTCTTTCGTGAGTTTCAACAAGAGTGTCCCATATTTGCTTGGTCGCTGTACATGTTGAGATGCGGAAGAATTCATCCATTCCAAGTGCACTTTGTAAGATATTTGTCGCCTTTTTGTCATAGAGAACCTTTTTCTTATCATCATCATCCCATGATCCTTGCGGTTTCGCTGAACCAACTTTGTTGACAACCGTTGTAGGAATAAAAGGACCATTTTGAACAGCCTCCCATATTTAAATTCCTTGTGCTTCTAAATGTGCCTTCATGCGATTCTTCCAGAAGTCAAAATATTCGCCATAAAACAGAGGAGGCTTGTTGTTACTACCACCGTTTCTGAGTACTAGATTGTTATTTTTGGAAGCTATCTGGATCGAATAGGAACATGTTACCTATCACCTGCTCTGATGCCAATTGTAACTTGTAAATGCGCCTAAGAGGGGGGGGGTGAATTAGGTCCTAAAAAATTATCTTCAATATTTTTCTGATTCTTGATTCTTTTTCGGTTAAGATGTTAAGGACTTGAAAGTAAAGTGCGGAAAGGAAAAAGTGACACAAGAGATTTATAGTGGTTCCCCTCACACTCCGAGAGTACTCCACTCCTCTTTCGACTCGAAAGAGATTTCACTATAGTTTAGAATGATTGTATAGCCTAATCACACCAAAGGTGAAGCCTACTATCTAATCTATAGGTAACTAAAGTGTAGGAAGAACAATCCTCTTCAAACACTCACTTGTTTCCAACAATCCTGGACAACAAGGTAATACAAAAGATAATCTTGATATAAATTTGATGTCTTGAAAGTATAATGCTATCAATCTTCACGATCGATCTTCTCCTTGAAACAAATATTACTCAAAAGAAATATACAAGTGTTCTTTGAAAAGTATGAGATGAAGCTGTGATAATGTGTGAAATTTATTCAAAAGTTTCTCTCAAAAATCTGTTTGTGTGAACACTTTAAGAAATATTGAAAGATGAAGAGAATGAGTGAATTTGATGATTAAGTTTCTTGGAGGTAAATTGAAATTTGAAAACTGATATGTATTTATACTGTATAATACACCTCTATAGAGGGGTGTTGCGGTGGAAATAGGATCACAAACTATTAATGAGTTTGAATCGCAATTCAATTCACAACCGCTCTTTGATTTATCCAAAGGAAAAGGTCAAAAGAGGGAAAACCTATTTTGCATCGTAAACACAATGCGGGGAAAGATCTAGGGTTCGGGGGTTGGTTAAATTTAGGGAAGGTATTAGCACCCTAAACTTCTGTAGTATTCTACAGGAACCTTTTGTTCAAATGTTTACTATTTTGCTTTATTTATTTGCTTAAGGTATATGTACAAAAGGATTAAAAGTGAGAAAAGAGACCTAAGGGGTTAATTCTAAGTTTACTCGGCAAGACATCGCATCTTGTGCCTACGTATCCTTACGGGAGTGGAATCAGAGTAATCGTAGTTCCCCTTAAAAGGGAGGTTAGAGACTTCTTGACTGTGGTCAAGGTCTCACGGGGAATAAACGCATCTTAAGGACACGCTTACGCGGAGTGTAGGAACTCCAAATCTCTACGTTGAATTGTTAAGTTGTAATTAGGGTTAAATTAGGGATTCCGCGGTGGGAAACCCTAAGATGAGCGCGACGGCTCTTTGACCTAATGCTAGGGGTAACATTGTAATTTAGCCTGCGGCGAGGCATTTGTGAAAATTAGGGTTTGTAATTTGTAGTTTTGAGGATTTGAAATTGAATGTGTGAGGGTTTATGGACTATTGGCGCGGCGGCCAAACAGTTAGACCTAACCTTCGGATGTATGCAATGTGACAGATTAATGAGTGAAACATGCGAGAAGTTAAATCATACAAACGGCAGAAATTTAAAGACAGAAAAGTAAACGCGATTATTGGTTCGCGAGGTTACAAATGAAAAGCAAATACACTTATAATACAATTTAAATTAAAAGATACGCTAAAACTGTTAATGGCAACATAAAAAGCTGCAAAACGAGCAAACAAAGTTAGTGGGCGGGATCAGACGGCAAATTATGAGATGGTGAAGAATAAAAAATGCCAGATTCGAGATTTCGTTTCTTATTTTTGACATGAAGAGAAAGTTTTCGGTTTAGGCTTAAAAGGAAGTTTTAATGTTAAATGTATAAAAAAAAGTTAAATTTAATTCTCAACCATAGTTTGGTTTTAAAAAAGTTTTATGTTATTATTTTAAAAAAAAATTTGTTTATTATTTAAAAAAACATTTTAGTTAGTAAAAAAATTCCAGTTGTTATTTTAAAAAAAAACAGTTTTTACTATTAATTGGAAAAAGGTTTTAATGCTGTTTATTTTAAAAAAACAATTTTAATATTTAGTTAGAAAAAGGTTTTAATAAAATTTAAAAAAATAATAATTATTATAAGAAAACAAATAATATGTAAAACAAAATAAAAATAGAAAATAAAAGGGGTTGGGCCGGTCATCACCTCCGGACCCAACCCGGTTGGCAACAAATTGAAGAGTTAGGGTTTCTGAGTCTTCAGTTCTATTCGCGGCGCATGCTTCTATCGTATTCCTTTCTCCTTCACGAACAACACCTCCTCATGCCAAAGAGATGAATCAATAGATAATAAACTCAAAACGATGACTTACTCCTGGTGGCTTAACGACGGTCGGTGATGCACCGCTGAGGCCGGAGGATTTGATTGCCCGTTGCTAGGCAATGACGGCGGTCTTCTCACTCGTTCGTGGTTATTGATTCAGCGTTTGACGGGCCGAAGGGTTGTCTTTGCGGGGCGATGATGAGGGCTTTGGCTTCCTCTGAGTCCGAATTGATTTTGTTGGTGGCCACTGATGAATCCTCTTTCTCCTGGGTTTAGCGCCGCCTCCTTTTGTGTTCTTCCCCTCTTTTTTCTCTAGGTTTCGTTTGAGGTGATGCCATTCTTATATACTCTCCTCTCGATTTTGAATGGGCTTTTGGATTTAAACTTTTCTGATATTATTTACCCTTTTGTGAAAGGTTTGATTTGATCTCAAAACCTTCCGTTTTCGGAAGCTATTTGCACAATATTTGTTTTTCTGATATGATATGATCTTTGTCTGATTGAAACCTTCCACTTTTAGTTCGATTGATTGGATTTGATTGTAACTTTCCTCTTTCAAACTCGGGATTTTAGTTTACTTTGATTTGCTTTCTGATTCCACTAATAGGGATTGATTCTGATATGATTGGATTTATGCATTCTCGGATTTGTTTTTCCTGATACGGTTTGCTGGACTTTCGATTTTGGGCCAGATTGGTTGATTTGTTTCTGAAACTCGATTGGATGCGAATAACTGGTTTATTAACTGAGAGTTTTAACTCCTTTTCCGAACTGATATCTTTTTCTTTTGATAAGCTCAAATCTTTCTGGTTTTTCTGATGAGGCTTTGCACTTTTCCAATCAATACCAGTTGTATATTATTTTCTTTCTTCTAACATGATAATGTGAACCTGTTTTTGCACGCGTTTGGTTATTCGTGACATTTCTTTTGAAGCTGGATACGATGTTTGTGGACTGAACCTTTGGCTCTCGTAATCTCTGATTTCATTGTGAACTTTGGGCTATGATGTGTGAATTGAGCCCTAAACTTTGCGCTTTGTTTTTCCAATGTGCCTTGCACATTTGATCATGATTCGCTCTGAACTGATACACAACTGTTATTATAAGAACTTATCCGCTTTTCTGGTATGGCCTGTGGCTTTTTGAACTTCGAACTGGGCTTGATATTGCTGAACCACACCTAGTTTCTGTTTTTTCTGGCTCGACTTAGTTCTTTTCTTGTGGGGTTGAACTTGCCCTTTTGGTTTATTGCATTGTTGCTGTTATGATTTTATGCTAATGCCAATTCTGGTGTAGCTCCGGTTATGCTGATGCAAATTCTGTCGTGGTTTACTTTCTGTTCAGATTTGGGATTTGACTTTCATGGGCTCACTTATGTGGTTCAAAGTTGATACAGTTGTGGCATTCAGTTATGAGCCCCTTTGGGATCCTGATTTACTTGATAGTGCCCCAAAAATGATTTACTTGATAGAATGGTATTTGACTTTGAAACAGAATCCAATTTTCGGCATATGATCCTTTTCGGCAAATCATTTCGGCCCCTACTTCTTTTTCTCTCACTCTTTCTCGGCTGTCCCGTATGATGAGAACAGATATTACCTGATCTGACACCAATGGCGTGGATCGGTAACGGGGGTAGGATGCGACTTCGGTCGTGCCACTCCCGGCACTCGATGATGACCATTGTTCTGAGAGTGTCAAACAACTTCTAACACTTTTATGTTTTGTTTTGTTTATCTGTTCTTTTTCAGGTAACCGGGAGCTTGTGGCAAAATTCAAGGGAAGAACATTTAGAGCTCTTTAGGACTTAGGACTTTTAAAATAGACATTCCTTGTAAACGAAATTCTCTTGTAACCAAATAATTACCCATGAATCAAATTCAAAAGTTATTTGTCCCCTTCATTTGTAAATTAAGTACTTATGAAATAAAATTCAACAAATACTTATTTACTTCTCAATTGTAATCTTAAATACTTATGAATAACCAATTTTGAAATTATTTATATTTACTTATTAGTTGTAAATTATAAACACTTATGAATAAAAAATCCACAAATATTTGAATTCACTTCCTAATTATAAAGTATAAATATTCGCGAATGATATTCAAATATACTTAATTTCTCGTCCATGTGTTTATTCCTCTCGTGGTCTTGATCTCACTGCCTGATTAAATCTGAGTGAATTCAAACTAAATCCCATTCATTGTATATCAAGAGAACGCGTTATCAACTGAAATGGAACCCCGCCCAAAATGGTCTTGAACCCTAAGCAAATGAACGACCCAAATTTAGATACGCTCCCGGCAATTTTCAATAATAGACCGAGCCAGCTCGATGCCTTTGATGATAACCAACTCATATGACAGACAACTGTCCCACGTATCATGGTCTGAACGTCTCGAGGCTTAAAGACCGATTTTCTTCAGAATTAGCCAAAATGGTGTAAAATGACCAAAACGCCCTTGAACTGGATTCCTGCAAAACAAATCAACACTCCATGACTGGTTAGTGATTAGTGGATGTTATGCTATGCGAAATGACTGACTAAATGTAAGGGTAAAATTTGGGGTATTACAGTTGCCCCTATTTAAATAACTACACCGGATGATTTGAGCGGCCGAGACTCTAGAAATCATGGTGGAGGGATTTAAATATAGATAACCGAAAATTTTGCCCTTATATGTGGCGCTATGTGATGCTATGGACAAAACGAGAACAAACTAATGCTGACAATGCCATGAATATGATATGATGCGTATGCTGGAATGATGAATGCGAAAATGCTGACGGATACGACGACACAGGGACAGACGCTACGAGAAGAACACACTGAGGAAAACGACGCGCTGGGACACAGCACAACACCGGGGAATTCTAAAATGATGGTCAACTGGTGCGAACACGATCAATTGTCTTTTTAGAAAAGGGACGAGATTCTCAAATGGAGATGGTACCTATGAGACGGCCTCCACCGGGGAATCTAAAAGTAAAACTGGATCATGTACGACTGCAAGATCGATCATAGAATGCTGGAGCATTGAGCAAAGAATAACATCCAAGCTTCTGTAAACTATCTCTCGTGACAGGATCAAACGGACTTTTCGGGAATCCGTAGCAAATATACAGGGTGAAAAGAACCGGCTGTATGCCAAAATAAATGGACTTTGAGTGGTTAGAACAAGATCCTTAATAGTGATGGCGCCTATGAGATGGCCTCCACTTGGGAATGTCTAACAATAAGACTGGATCTACACGACTGCAAGATCGATTACAGAATGCTGGAGCATTGAGCAAAGAATAACATCCAAGCTTCTATAAACTATCCTTCGTGATGGGATCAAATGGACTTTTCAGAAATCCATATCAGATATACAGGGTAAAAACCGGCTGTATGCCAAAATAAATGGGCTTTGATGGGAAATGCCCTGATAAGCTTCTCGAGGGAGAACTGTCACTTATCGTTGGAAGGGACTTACATGCCAAAATGGATAAGCACTCAAATAAAGAGGCCGATGCTTATCTGATATATAAATCTTCTCACATTTAAGGTTGGTGCCTGGAATACGTTTCAGATTCTTCTTTTACTAAAGGATAAAATAAACTTCTTCATAGTTCCGAGGACAGCGCGTCGGGCATGATTCCGCTTCTTCTTTTGCTAAAGGGTAAACTGAACTTCCTCACACTTCAAGATTCATGCTCTCCTGAATATGATTCTGCTCCTTCTTTTACTAAAGGGTAAATGAACTTCTTCATTTCAAGGTTTGTTGCTCCCTGAATATGCTTCGGCTCCTTCTTTTACTAAAGGGTAAATAAACTTCTTAATTTCAAGGTTTGTTGCTCCCTGAATATGATTCAGCTCCTTCTTTTACTAAAGGGTAAACTGAACTTCCTCATACTTCAAGATTCATGCTCTCCTGAATATGATTCGGTTCAAACCTCCCCATACATCAAGACGACAAGGAAAATGGAAGCCCAACTGCTCGATGGAGATGGCCATTTGTTGCGAGTCATAACGAAGATAGGATCAGCTTCTCAGGCGAGAAATGTCGCTTTTCGTTGCTGTAAGGTTGTGATAAGCTTCTCTGGTGAGAACTGTTGCTGATCTTGTGATAAGCTTCTCTGGTGAGAACTATTGCTGATCTTGTGATAAGCTTCTCTTGGCGAGAACTGTTGTGTATCCTGTTGTGTAAGGTTGTGATAAGCTTCTCTGGTGAGAACTGTTGCTGATCGATTGTAAAATGTTGTGATAAGCTTCTCTTGGCGAGAACTGTTGCTGATCGATTGTAAAATCTAGGATTGTAAAGTGTCATGCCAATAGGCTTCTCAGGCGAGAACAGTCGCATATCGATGCTGTAAGATGTAGGATTGTTATATTGATAGGCTTCTCAGGCGAGAACAGTTGCATACCGATGCTGTAGGACGTAGGATTGTTATATCGATAGGCTTCTCAGGCGAGAACAGTTGCATACCGATGCTGTAGGATGTAGGATTGTTATATCGATAGGCTTCTCAGGCGAGAACAGTTGCATACCGATGCTGT
This sequence comes from Lathyrus sativus, assembly GCA_963859935.3. NCBI lineage: Eukaryota > Viridiplantae > Streptophyta > Magnoliopsida > Fabales > Fabaceae > Lathyrus > Lathyrus sativus. The sequence continues at coordinate 509,525,471 of OZ012737.1, forward strand.
AGGATGTAGGATTATAAAGTGTTGTACTGATAGGCTTCTCAGGCGAGAACAATCGCATACCGATGCTGTAAGATGTACTGATAGATTTTCCAGGCGTGAACTGGCGTGTATCTGTAAAAGATTGTGATTGGTTTTCTTGAAAGATAGTGCAAAATAAATGCACATCCGGGTACAGTGATAAGCTTCTCGGGCGAGAACAGTCGCGTATCTGCCAAGGTAGGGTGAACATTTTTAAACGGTGCAAAATAAATGCACGTCCGGTTGGGCTCGACGACCGACAAGACTGAGATTCAATCTAGGATCGAGCTATAAAGAAGACTGGTAATCAAGACTCCATCGAGGGAATGATCTCGAAGGGTAAATATCTTATCCTGGCGAAGAAAGATAGCTGAAGTAACCGTCATCCACGAGGAACGAGCTCTGTAGGGAAACTGGACACACATATGTATTTTATGCTTAAGGCTGACAATCTATTTGGAGAGAATGGACGAACCCAGTTACTCGGCGGTAACAACCAATGATGGTGAAACACAATGAACCTGTGAATGCTAACACATACGTTACTGCATATGTTAATGTGTATGTAGTTAAATATGCAGGATGTTATGAAATGAGTATGTAATGAGTATGTGAAATGAATATATGAAATAGGCATGTGATACTTATGCCCTTGCGTATGCTGACGAAACAGACTAGAGACTGGACGAGAGATGAAATAAACATCTCGACGGAGATACCCTGCGTTCTCTGCAACAAATACGTCAATCATGGGTGAGAAGGATCAATGGTAGAACCAAATCTGGTTTTAAAGTTCTGAATTCTCTGGGGAGAAGGTAATCTGCTTGGGTGCACAGTATCACGTCTTCACATGGGGAGAAGAAAACCTGAAGGACACTTTCGAGTTACCCCAGAAAAAGTTGTCAGCTTATAGTCTCTCTGGGGACTGTGATGAGGCAATAATTTAGGAGCCTGTTGCAACACTGAGATTTACTGGGGAATGAAGGTCGCCGTGAGTAAAATCCATCGGGTGCATGAAGAAAAGTTGTGAAACCACATGGTTTTGATCTTGAAGGACCTTATAGTAGTCGCCATTTGTTTCCTTTTTTTTTTTTAAAACACGGTGCCCCAGGATACTTGTGTTGTGAGGTAGGGTCGTCTCAAGAGGATTTTATAGAGAACACGGAGTCTGGTTGCCCCACTGTTTTCAAACTCTTTGAGAGATTCGTCAGGTCTGGCACAAATTAAGCGTGTTACGACGAAATCTTTGAGAAATAGCTCCTTAAGAGCGTCAGACTCGTGTTGGTAAGCGAACTGGGAAACTGCCTGCCCCTGTTTAGCAGGATCTTCAAGTTCCACGGGTTATGTCCATATGTAAATCTCTAAGATATCAAGCAAAGTCGTCATGCCTGAAATGCCTATCCTGAGCTTGTCAATGTACACATATATTTGTCTTGAATTTTTGTTTTGAAAAAGATATCGCAATAACTTGTGACCGAAATCACTAGTCGGGATATAAGTTTTAATTATAATGCCAACATGAATTTTTTTTTAGCATAGCTCGTAGGAGTCAGGAAACGTGATCTTGTCGAGTATGCTTTCAACCGAAGTCCTACTTCAATTAGGTCTTTTAAAGGTTGTATCGTGGCTCGGTTCACGGTTTAAGAAACAAAAGGATAAAGGCCCAGAGTTATATTTGTACCCACCCCTTCTTCGTGATGTTCTCCAATCCTAATTCAGTTAATCGGATACGAACGCTCATATCTCAAGCGGATTTGCTATGGTCGAGAACTTATCAAGGCTTTGGACATGGCAGTCACTCACCTATTTCTAATTGGTCACACGATTTTGTTCTTTACTAGGGATTATTTATTGTACCCTCTTGTTTTTGCTTTTATTCCCTAACTTTTGCCTGGACAATGTCTTTTGATCTGACTTTGGAGTCCAGCGGGATGCCCCAGTTTTGCCTAGATCTCCTTCATAGGTTTTGACTTAGCGGGCTCTTATTTTTTGAATATTCTTTTATGCACAAGTCGTGTAAATATTTTGAAAGGCTCGTGACTGCCCCACTCCTTAGGTAACCGAGGGATAGTCATTGTATTGGACTTCTTAAGATGCTAAGGATAAATTCTCGAAGGTTTGCTCTTCCTTTTTGAGGATCTAAGCGCTCGATCGGTTTAACTGAAACCTACCCAGCCCCAGGTTAGGATGAAGGTTCTTAAAAGAAAGAAAAACTCCTACTTCAAGGCTCAAAGAGGTTAACGAGGGGTTAACATCCTTATATCTCCAGTGTTTGGGATTTGAAACAATGCCTTACATCATCAGCGGGTTTCAATCGAAAGCATACGACAAGAAATCTGACGTTTTAGGTTCGTCATCCTCCTCCCAATTCTCCATCAGAACAAGAGATCGGGTAAAGTTGGCATTATGATTTATGAAAACGTTTTTTGAATGAGTGAAACGAATGGATTTATTCAAGACAAACATAGGTGTTGCATTAATTAATCAAAGATAAAAAAGTTCGTACATGCTAAATATGCTTAATCAAAGAGAAATACATATAAATAAACAAATGAACTGTCGGAAAAATCCTTCTAAATGTTTATGAAATCTTGCATTCAAGAGTAACAGTTTCCTTTGGCGGAGCCTCAATGGAAAGGACGTCTAGTTTATGATCATTGTGAGTCGTCATGGCTTGCCCCAGTTATGCTGGTCACATCTTCAACAGTTTTCAGTCGTTGCTTCAAAATAACTTTCCCAGATTCTTTGTTGATCCCGGTCATATCATCTTGAGGGTTACTGAAATGAAGCGAGCTAGGCCTTTGAGTAATTACTGGATTCGACTGATTTGCTGAGGGGACAACATACTTTGCAGAATTTAAGCTTGACAAGCGGGGAACCCCGAGAGGAGTCTCGATCTTCGGCTGAGCATCGCTAAAAGACAACTTCTTCGTTTCTAGCAAATTTCTGACAAAGTTCTTAAGAGTGTAGCAATTCTCTAGATCATGGTCGGGCGCACCCTCATGAAATAAGCAATGAGTGGCAGCGTTGTAACCTGCAGGTAACGGATTAGGCGGAGGACCCAAAGCATGGGTGGTAATCAGACCTTGTTGTACCAAATGGGGGTATAACTCAGTGAAAGTTGTCGAAATTGGAGGACAAGGCTTATACTGCCTCTTACGGGGATAAAGAACCTGATTCTGTGATTGTTGGTGAACAGGAGCATTGGGCACTCGTTGACTATTGACAGGGACTTGCATGGGCGGATAACCGGAAGGTTGTTGATAAACCGGTGCTTGATATACCAGAGCTGACTGCACAGGCTGGTATGTAGGAAACTGCTGATCAAAAGGAGGTGCAACAGTAGCTACATAGGGTTGTTGGACATATGGAAACGGATAACCTTGAACATAACTCTGCTGATGTTGCCAAGGTTGAGGAGTAGCCATTTTGCGATTCCTCGAACGTGCAGGTCCTTTACCATGGTCGGAGTTAGGAGTTTTGCACTTTGGAGGGGTAGCTCGTCGAACTGGTTGAGCACTAGGAGGCACCAAACCGGATTGAAGACCGTGAGGAGGTACATTCTCGACAGTAACAACTGGTTGAGATTCCATAACGGTATTAGTAGTCTCAGAAACAACAGTAGACTGAGCATCCATCTTCACCCTAAGAGCTTGTAGCATCTCCAAAATCTGCCCCACACTTCCTCGAAGATCTTCGAGTTCATGGCTGACACGGTTGATCTCTTGGTTTTGATCTTCCATCCTTATGAAGGGTCGTATTGATGCAGAGAACTCAGGGTGACAAAACTGGAAGGTGAGAGAAACGAGTATGAGAAATCGGGAGACACATGCAATGCAAAAGTATGATGCTAAAACGTGAATGCAAATGAAGATTTCATGGAATTCAAATATTTACGAATATTGCGGAATACCAAGGAAACTTTTAATTCATTGAAGACAAATTACAAATAATATTCTTGCAACCAAAATAGCTAAATAAAAGCCTAGAAAGTCCTAGAGAAGCATCTTCCACAACTTCAGTGAGCAGACGGAGAGTCGGAGGAAAATAAATATTCGTAGAGCCTTCTCTTCTTGTAGGATTGTATCTCATCATTCTTCGACTGAATCTGCTTTTGAAGTTCTTTGTACTCGCTGATCATCACATGGTATTTGTTCTTCCATGATTCTGTTTCGCGTTGTGATCTCTTCAAAGTGATCTTCAAAGTCTCAGCTTCAGTCATGAAATACTGGACAGATTCTTCTCTTTAAGGTAAAGGATCTTGGCGAGAGTAGGGCATCTTCAACTCAATAGCTCTTCCTCGGACCCATTGAAGGTATGGTTCCATGGACACACAATTAGGTCTTCCCAAACTTTCTTTGTCTTTCCTATGCAGATGATTCCAAGAAGATAGAATCTGATCTTGAAGCATTTTGTCGTCTTCGAAAAAAAATTTCTCCACATGAATACCTTTAGGCGGTTCCTTCAAGGGGTATCCCAACTGTCGGCGAGTTAAGACTGGATTGTAGCTAATTCCTCCATTGAAACTGAGCAAAGGCACATTGTTGAAGTTTCCACAACTATCAATGATCGATATCTCATCGTACATGCGATTATACCAATCAATATCAGAGTGAGTTAAAGCCATAACTTTTTGCGACCAACGTTCTTGATCAGGTCTCCAGAACGGACCGGACTTGGGTAAGTAAGAAATAAACCACTTGTATAGTAATGGCACACAACATATAATCATTCCTCCACCATGAAAGTTTCGAAGATGTACTGAATGATAAGTATTACCCAACAGTGTTGGAACTGGATTTCTTCTCATGAAGGTCTTGATTGCATTAAGGTCCACAAACCCCTCAAAACTAGGAAAAAGCAGCAACCCATAAATAAGCAAAGCAAATATTGTCTCAAAGGCAAACATGTCTTTATGATCGGCATAAAATTGGGCCTTCTTAATTAGGAAGTCCCTGAGAAAACCGGAGGTCCCCCCTTTGGTGATCATATTGTTTTTGACATCGGATATCCTTAGACAAATGGCTTTAGCAATATCTCGTTCTTTAGGGCCTTCCTCCAAGAAAGGGAATGGAGACTTATCCAAGATAGGTAATCCCACCAACTGAGAGTACTCTTCTAAGGTAGGTAAAAGCTGATAATCTGGAAAGGTGAAGCAGTGATAATCTGGATCATAAAACTGTAGCAAAGTCGCAAGAAGTCCTTCGTTTACTTGAATCTTCAACAAAGACAATAGCCTTCCATATCTGTTTTGGAACTTTTCTTGATCTTGAACCAAATCTCTTAGCTTCTCTAGGACTTCCAAATTAAAACCCCTAAAAGTAAATTTCAAAGTATGCCTTCTATGGTGATTCATGGTATCCTGCAATGTTCATAAATAGAGTTTGAATTCCATGAAGTCTTAATGCAATATGATGCTTTATGGATGCAATGCATGAAAACACATAAAGTCCTAGGTTAAAGGAACGTGAGCGGAGTTAAGGTCTACCCATCCCCAAAAGGAGTGTATTATAGGTTAGTTGTACCTGTAGAACAAGGTTCTAAAAAGTGCCCAAAGTCATCAGCCCATCTTTCGGATATTATCAACTTTCCGACTGACTCGGGGGTTAATAATATTCTCAAGAGAACTTCCTTTGAGTGTAGTATCGTGTAGCAACCATTGTAGGACTACTCCCACATAGTTCCCGCACTACATCCTAAATAAGGCCGAGGTGGTGTAAAGGTACTACGGTCCTTAATATCACAGACTCCAATCGATAAAGGTAAAAGTTTTCACGACTATACTCGATCAACCGAACCATTTTCGAAAGGGTCTCAACTGAGCGGTGATTCTCGAATCAGCTTGGTCGGGACTCACTCCCTATAAGCCCCATCGAATATATCCCCATCCTATAATAATGTCACTAGTCTGGGAGTAGGACTTATCTCACAACACAAGGAACAGTCCCAAAATCAAAGTACAATATATACATGCAAATGAATAGTAAAACAAATAGTAATAAATATGAACAAATTAGGGATAACCCTCAAAAGTTTAGAAATTCCCCAGTGAAGTCGCCATTTTCTGTTGCGGTGGAAATAGGATCACAAACTATTAATGAGTTTGAATCGCAATTCAATTCACAACCGCTCTTTGATTTATCCGAAGGAAAAGGTCAAAATAGGGAAAACCTATTTTGCATCGTAAACACAATGCGGGGAAAGATCTAGGGTTCGGGGGTTGGTTAAATTTAGGGAAGGTATTAGCACCCTAAACTTCTGTAGTATTCTACAGGAACCTTTTGTTCAAATGTTTACTATTTTGCTTTATTTATTTGCTTAAGGTATATGTACAAAAGGATTAAAAGTGAGAAAAGAGACCTAAGGGGTTAATTCTAAGTTTACTCGGCAAGACATCGCATCTTGTGCCTACGTATCCTTACGGGAGTGGAATCAGAGTAATCGTAGTTCCCCTCAAAAGGGAGGTTAGAGACTTCTTGATTGTGGTCAAGGTCTCACGGGGAATAAACGCATCTTAAGGACACGCTTACGCGGAGTGTAGGAACTCCAAATCTCTACGTTGAATTGTTAAGTTGTAATTAGGGTTAAATTAGGGATTCCGCGGTGGGAAACCCTAAGATGAGCGCGGCGGCTCTTTGACCTAATGCTAGGGGTAAAATTGTAATTTAGCCTGCGGCGAGGCATTTGTGAAAATTAGGGTTTGTAATTTGTAGTTTTGAGGATTTGAAATTGAATGTGTGAGGGTTTATGGACTATTGGCGCGGCGGCCAAACAGTTAGACCTAACCTTCAAATGTATGCAATGTGACAGATTAATGAGTGAAACATGCGAGAAGTTAAATCATACAAACGGCAGAAATTTAAAGACAGAAAAGTAAACGCGATTATTGGTTTGCGAGGTTACAAATGAAAAGCAAATACACTTATAATACAATTTAAATTAAAAGATACGCTAAAACTATTAATGGCAACATAAAAAGCTGCAAAACGAGCAAACAAAGTTAGTGGGCGGGATCAGACGGCAAATTATGAGATGGTGAAGAATAAAAAATGCCAGATTCGAGATTTCGTTTCTTATTTTTGACATGAAGAGAAAGTTTTCGGTTTAGGCTTAAAAGGAAGTTTTAATGTTAAATGTATAAAAAAAAGTTAAATTTAATTCTCAACCATAGTTTGGTTTTAAAAATGTTTTATGTTATTATTTAAAAAAAAATTTGTTTATTATTTAAAAAAACATTTTAGTTAGTAAAAAAATTCCAGTTGTTATTTTAAAAAAAACAGTTTTTACTATTAATTGGAAAAAGGTTTTAATGCTGTTTATTTTAAAAAAACAATTTTAATATTTAGTTAGAAAAAGGTTTTAATAAAATTTAAAAAAATAATAATAATTATAAGAAAACAAATAATATGTAAAACAAAATAAAAATAGAAAATAAAAGGGGTTGGGCCGGTCATCACCTCCGGACCCAACCCGGTTGGCAACAAATTGAAGAGTTAGGGTTTCTGAGTCTTCAGTTCTATTCGCGGCGCATGCTTCTATCGTATTCCTTTCTCCTTCACGAACAACACCTCCTCATGCCAAAGAGATGAATCAATAGATAATAAACTCAAAACGATGACTTACTCCTGGTGGCTTAACGACGGTCGGTGATGCACCGCTGAGGCCGGAGGATTTGATTGCCCGTTGCTAGGCAACGACGGCGGTCTTCTCACTCGTTCGTGGTTATTGATTCAGCGTTTGACGGGTCGAAGGGTTGTCTTTGCGGGGCGATGATGAGGGCTTTGGCTTCCTCTGAGTCCGAATTGATTTTGTTGGTGGCCACTGATGAATCCTCTTTCTCTTGGGTTTAGCGCCGCCTCCTTTTGTGTTCTTCCCCTCTTTTTTCTCTAGGGTTTCGTTTGAGGTGATGCCATTCTTATATACTCTCCTCTCGATTTTGAATGGGCCTTTGGATTTAAATTTTTCTGATATTATTTACCCTTTTGTGAAAGGTTTGATTTGATCTCAAAACCTTCCGTTTTCGGAAGCGATTTGCACAATATTTGTTTTTCTGATATGATATGATCTTTGTCTGATTGAAACCTTCCACTTTTAGTTCGATTGATTGGATTTGATTGTAACTTTCCTCTTTCAAACTCGGGATTTTAGTTTACTTTGATTTGCTTTCTGATTCCACTAATAGGGATTGATTCTGATATGATTGGATTTATGCATTCTCGGATTTGTTTTTCGTGATACGGTTTGCTGGACTTTCGATTTTGGGCCAGATTGGTTGATTTGTTTCTGAAACTGGATTGGATGCGAATAACTGGTTTATTAACTGAGAGTTTTAACTCCTTTTCCGAACTGATATCTTTTTCTTCTGATAAGCTCAAATCTTTCTGGTTTTTCTGATGAGGCTTTGCACTTTTCCAATCAATACCAGTTGTATATTATTTTCTTTCTTCTAACATGATAATATGAACCTGTTTTTGCAGGCGTTTGGTTATTCGTGACATTTCTTTTGAAGCTGGATACGATGTTTGTGGACTGAACCTTTGGCTCTCGTAATCTCTGATTTCATTGTGAACTTTGGGCTATGATGTGTGAACTGAGCCCTAAACTTTGCGCTTTGTTTTTCCAATGTGCCTTGCACATTTGATCATGATTCGCTCTGAACTGATACACAACTGTTATTATAAGAACTTATCCGCTTTTCTGGTATGGCCTGTGGCTTTTTGAACTTCGAACTGGGCTTGATATTGCTGAACCACACCTAGTTTCTGTTTTTTCTGGCTCGACTTAGTTCTTTTCTTGTGGGGTTGAACTTGCCCTTTTGGTTTATTGCATTGTTGCTGTTATGATTTTATGCTAATGCCAATTCTGGTGTAGCTCCGGTTATGCTGATGCAAATTCTGTCGTGGTTTACTTTCTGTTCAGATTTGGGATTTGACTTTCATGGGCTCACTTATGTGGTTCAAAGTTGATACAGTTGTGGCATTCAGTTATGAGCCCCTTTGGGATCCTGATTTACTTGATAGTGCCCCAAAAATGATTTACTTGATAGAATGGTATTTGACTTTGAAACAGAATCCAATTTTCGGCATATGATCCTTTTCGGCAAATCATTTCGGCCCCTACTTCTTTTTCTCTCACTCTTTCTCGGCTGTCCCGTATGATGAGAACAGATATTACCTGATCTGACACCAATGGCGTGGATCGGTAACGGGGGTAGGATGCGACTTCGGTCGTGCCACTCCCGGCACTCGATGATGACCATTGTTCTGAGAGTGTCAAACAACTTCTAACACTTTTCTGTTTTGTTTTGTTTATCTGTTCTTTTTCAGGTAACCGGGAGCTTGTGGCAAAATTCAAGGGAAGAACATTTAGAGCTCTTTAGGACTTAGGACTTTTAAAATAGACATTCCTTGTAAACGAAATTCTCTTGTAACCAAATAAGTACCCATGAATCAAATTCAAAAGTTATTTGTCCCCTTCATTTGTAAATTAAGTACTTATGAAATAAAATTCAACAAATACTTATTTACTTCTCAATTGTAATCTTAAATACTTATGAATAACCAATTTTGAAATTATTTATATTTACTTATTAGTTGTAAATTATAAACACTTATGAATAAAAAATCCACAAATATTTGAATTCACTTCCTAATTATAAAGTATAAATATTCGCGAATGATATTCAAATATACTTAATTTCTCGTCCATGTGTTTATTCCTCTCGTGGTCTCAATCTCACTGCCTGATTAAATCTGAGTGAATTCAAACTAAATCCCATTCATTGTATATCAAGAGAACGCGTTATCAACTGAAATGGAACCCCGCCCAGAATGGTCTTGAACCCTAAGCAAATGAACGACCCAAATTTAGATACGCTCCCGGCAATTTTCAATAATAGACCGAGCCAGCTCGATGCCTTTGATGATAACCAACTCATATGACAGACAACTGTCCCACGTATCATGGTCTGAACGTCTCGAGGCTTAAAGACCGATTTTCTTCAGAATTAGCCAAAATGGTGTAAAATGACCAAAACGCCCTTGAACTGGATTCCTGCAAAACAAATCAACACTCCATGACTGGTTAGTGATTAGAGGATGCTATGCTATGCGAAATGACTGACTAAATGTAAGGGTAAAATTTGGCGTATTACAAGGGGTATAATTTTATGCAGCAAAACTGTCAGAAAACAAATGAAAACAATGCATATTTTCATGAAAAGCTGTCATTTTTCGCTTACTGCTTCAGGGTTAATCGGTTAACCATATAGGTTAATCGGTTAACACCCCTTTGACGTTAGAAAATATTCAAAAACAACAACTGTTAACCGGTTAACCATATAGGTTAATTGATTAACGCTGTAAGTAATTCAACAAAAAATTAATTTTAGAAACCATTAACCGGTTAACCATAGGGGTTAATCGGTTAACACTGAAAGTTTTTCAAAACAAAATTAATTTTGAAAAAGAGTGAGCTACTAAAAGTGTTTTAAAAGTCTTATGATATATGTGAATTGAGAAATGAATAATTAAACACTTGTATAAGTATTTTAAATGATATTTGGTATACCTTTGAGTTGTTGCTCAATATTCTATCTTCAATACTTGAAGCTTGATTAGTATGTATGTGAAGCTTTGATCCATTTGACATATGCTAGAACACCATCTTGAAACTTTATGTCATTTGAGTCTCTTGCTTTTTGCATACACATGTTGCGTAGAAAACTTGTTGTCTTCATCAAAACTTTTATGCGCTTGAAGCTCGCTTCTACAGGGTGTACACCATATTATTCCCTTTTTAATCTGATTTTATTTATAACAAAAAATTTAAAGATCATTATTAGTATGCGGAAGACAAATGCTCAGACTAGAACAAGGTTTGCACCTCATGTGTGCCAGATTATTCCTTCTTCATCCAGATCTAAATACGAAATTTAAAATGTCATTATTATTATATTAATTTTATGAAAGACAAACTCTCGAACTAAAATGAGGCTACACTTCGCTTTCGATAATTCTAGGATAAAAATGTGTGCATGCGATTATACATTTTTAATCTATTTTTGTTTATGAAAATTTGAAATAAACAAAAATAAATAAAATAATAATGATAATAAATAATTATAAAAATAAAATAAAATAATGGGGTACAGATCTGAATTCAGGGGGTGCGTCCGTTTTTGAAATAGTGGGCTTCTGAGCCCAATAACAAAAAAGAAAAAAAATAAATAAAAGGTGGTGCAATTCAGAATCCAAGGGTTTCAGATTACTTTTATTTGTTTTTTTTTTGTTGTAAAAATAAGTAATGGGGCCTTAGAGCCCAGTTTTTCTTACAAAGGAAAAAGAGTGGTGCGACCGAAAACAATACGGGTGCATGTTATATTTTCTTCATTCTCTCTCTCTCTCTTTCTCTCTCTCTCACTCACACACACAGAGAGACAGAGAGTAACAAGTGATAATTACATGAACATTACTTCTAAACTAACACTACCACTATAATATGAATATTCCTATTTTACATGGATATATACATCGATATTTATAAAATGAATGTAGCATCTTTTCATAACTGTAGCGAGTGAAGTAATGATACAAATTAAATGTGGTTCTTTTTACTATTGCTGTAACACTTCTATTTATTTATTATGTAATTAAAGACAAACCTAAGTTTTGTAAGAGAAAACAATCAATTAGGACATGGAAGTGCCCCTTTCATCTATTTAATAATATATTAACGAAAATATGATATTAGTTCTACTAGAAATTAATGAAGAGATACCTACATATGTTGTTATCCTGTAGCGCATGGAATTGTATAGCAAAAAAATGATTCTTTTTTTTTTCTCTTACCAAAACACTGTAGCGGACTAAGCACAGAAACAATGAAATGTAGTTACTACTTTAAAGGTGTAGCACATGAATAATCCAAAGGCAATGAAAATAGGTGTTTCCTCATCTCTTGTACACTGTAGCAGAAACATAGGGACTAGTAGAATAAGTGATACCATATTTCTTCTTACTGTAGCGAAGCCTTTATAAAAATGAATGAGAATTACGTTTGTTTTAATTACTCCATATGTTGTAATATATATGTGTTATTATAAATTGAAATGTTTATTAAAATACTAATGTTTTATTAAATACTTAATATTTAATTAAAATATTGATTAGTTTATTAAAATGTTTATTATTTAATTAGATATTAGTTATTTATTTAAAGATTAATTATTCATTCGAACATTGATTATTTATTAAAATGTTAATTGATCTGACTTGATCAGAAAGAATCAAGAGCCCGCCACGCGTCGTCGGTTTGCTGCTTTCATCGATGTTGGGATGAAAAAAGAGGGTGTACCTGCTAGACGTTCTGATGCTTAAGTGAGTAAAGGATCAGAGAGAGAGCAAGTACAAAAGTTATGTGTGGAGAAGAAGTTACCTGACCCTCTAGTGAAATAGGGTATTTATAGTGTGCCCCAACGCAGGGCCATCAGTTACATTGTATTGGGCTAGACTGTCAGACCCAACCCAAGTAAATGCCAGGGCATACGTGACATAGTGAAGACCGGCATGTGGTCTTCGCCCTCAACTACCTCGTGATCTTCAGAAGGTGGGCTGACCAACTCTTTCGGAGGTGGATAGTTGCCTGGTGACGTGTCTCCGTGTGGGGGCACGTGGTGAACACGGGGAAAACGCGTGGGCTTCCTGTCAAGAAGGTGCTCTGCCCGACATATGTGCCTTGTTCGAGACTTGTGCCCGACATGGGGGGATTGGGCCTAGTTGGGCCTCATCAGCATAATATTGGGTTTGGCTTGCCCGACGGAGGGGCAGGTCATGGCCCAGTCCAGAACAGGAGCCGCCCAAGTCGTTGCTCTAAGGTGGGGGAGTGATGACTTAAAGATTAAGTTGTGGTCGAGGACAAATGAGAAAGGTGACACTGTGCCCAGAAGATTGGGTCGAGAGATGTGCTCGTCGGAACACCATGTCGGGGAGGCGAAAAAGGTGACTGGCACGTTGGCTTTCTGAGCCTGAAGGGAAGCGAAGGGACACGGTCTGTTACCGTTGCCACATGTCAGGCGGTCATTGCCCTCCTAGGGCAGCTAGTTGTAGGGGTGCTTTAGTGCATATGGGCGCTTCGAGTTCCGTGCTAGGCTTATAAATAGGCTAGAGCCTGCCCCTTTGTCACTTTCTCTCTCAAGCTCTAACGAACAAGATCGTTTTCTCACTTTCCCATCGTCTAGATCGTTGTGTCATTATCGTCGCCGTGCCTTCTGTCGTGAATTCAGTTGCGACTCCACTACACCTACTGTCTCAAGTAAGTTCGTATGCCCCTTTTCTTCCATTTTTTTTTTGTTTTTCGGCGGCTCCTACGACAGACACAATGAGTGTCCCGAGGAGGTTGCGGGTTTTCTGGCGACTACGGAGGAACTCCCTTGGTCAAGTATGAATCTCCCGGGGACACATAGTAGTTATAGAGGGACTCCCCGGAGACGGATGGTAGTATACGATGAATGTTTCGGGGACGTATAATAGGTCTAGATGAATGCCTAGGGGACATATGCTAGGTCTAGATGAATGCCCCGGGGACATATGCTAGGTCCAGATGAATGCCCCAGGGACATATGCTAGGTCTAGCTGAATACCCCTGGGAAGTGGGTGACCGCCCTTGAGGCCAGACGCGACGTCAGTGCCCGTCCTCACCTGTCGAGGTAGGAGGATCCTTGGTCGGGGATGTTGTCCCCATCGCCCTTTCACTTGAGCTGTGGTGGAAGGATGAATTTGATCTTGAAACATCGAAATCACCAATTTCCTCTGCTTTTCAGGTGAAATGGCTGCATAGGTACCAGGAGTTATCGAAGTCGACCAGGAGTAGGAGTCTCTGGCGGCCCCGCCCGTCGAGGGACAAAGTCGGATAGTTGAGGACTGGGCTGGGGAAAAGCCCTTGAGCACAACTTCCTGGTTTATCGAGGATGACTCTGACGTGTTTGCCACGGTCGAGGATCGTCGCGAGGGATCCTTTTTGAACTGGCAAGTATACAAGCCGTGGGTCCACCATCAGATATGCTCGAGCTATGAGAAGATGAGTTTCCCAATGTACAAGTTTTACTTTCGTGAGGCGGGACTCCGCCTGCCCTTCTCATATTTTCAGATGGGGGTCTTTGACTGGTTGAGGCTGGCGCCTTCCCAGTTACACCCTAATGCGGTCACATTTATCCGGGCATACGAGCTCGTTTGCCGCCACCTCCAGATTGGTACCACGCTCACTCTATTCTTCCGGATCTTCCACCTTCAAAGGCAAACGGTTGATGGTCAACATGGCTGGGTGTCGTTGAAGTAGCCAAGGAGGTTCTTCCAGGTGTATATGAACTCTGTCTGGGCCTTTAAGAATCACTTCTTCATGGTGAGACCTGTGTCACATTCGACTTGTACCTCGTTACACTGTCGCGAGGTTTGGGTGGTAGACGGGCAGCAGGATGAGGTTTTGGTGCTGAAGGTTCCCCTGGAATGGGCAGACAAACATTTCAAACATAGCACAGATCACTACATCGTGTGGGCGGGCACCTTGGATGATGATGACCAGGTGGGCTACCAGAAGTTGGTGGCCTTCATGGCCATCTTCGCTCCGACGAAATGCGTGACGCCCTATGGCAACTTCATCCTCGAGAAGAACTGGGAGATTCTCTAGGAGTCGAGGCTTATCAATACGAAGGCCTTGCTCGAATGTGCTTCCGACAAGGAGGCCTTGTGCCTGTTAGGTAGTGGGTCGCCCTCTGCCCGTAAATGCCCTGTATTATTCTTATGTTTTGCTGACCCTTTACTGTTAGAACACAGATTGGTTCTTAATAATAACTCTTTGTTTTGATGATAACTGTTAGGAAATTTTATATTTAAGAATTATATACTCTAAAATTTGTTTGAGAGTTTTACTGCAGATTGAAATGAAATTAACTCTCTAGAAGCAAATTTGTATTGTATACAAGAAGTTATCCTGACTCTGAAGCGCCAGATGCATCTTACAGAAGATTCTGATTGCTCTTTACAGAAGATCATGAGCGTAGTCTCTAGAAGGATCTGAAGCAAGAAGCTCCAGAACATTCTGAGTCAGAAGCATCTGAAGCTAGTCAGAAGCATCTGAAGCAAAGAAGAATATTGTTTGATGAATTTCTCAAAGCATAATTCTACAGAAGTTTCTGAAAGTACCAACGCTGCCAAGTACTGAAGTTCTGTGTCAAATATGCTCTGATGATCAACACGCTGAAAGCACACATGCTGCAGAAGACTCTGATACAGCAAAGTTCTGAACATCATTAGAAGACTCTGATCCATTCAGACTCTGAAGAACTTGCTGAAAACTGAAGAAGAAATATTCAAGAATATATCCGTTGGAGTTAATCAACGTCTCTTTCCTCATTTGTGCTAGACACAATTACACAGACAAAAAGGATTTTTCTGTGTTATCTACTTCAAGGAAAGGTCACTTGATGTGAAGACAAAAAGGCTCAGACCTTTTTGGGACTTTCTTTTCAACGCTCAGCATCCTTGGATCAGCTACCTATAAAAGGAGAACTCCACCACACTCTTCAGTTACACAATTTTCTGAAAAGAAATCATATTATTCTAAGCTCTCATTATTTCATATTCTTCTTAGAATTTCTTGTACTTAAACTTAAGAGAAAAATCACTGTTGTGATAAAAGCTTTATAGAAGCATTAATACTCTTGTATTTAATTTACATTGATTGTAAAGGTTTTTCCTTAAGAGGATTCAGTTTGAATCAGTAGTTCTTGAGAAGACTAAGAACAGTTGTTCTTAGGTGTTCCTATTGTAATCAGTTTGATTTAATAGTGGATTAAGTCCTTGTTGAGAAAGGCAAATCACTCTAGGAAGGGTGGACTGGAGTAGTTGGTTAAACGAACCAGGATAAAAATAATTGTGTGATTATTTTTTAAGTCTTAATCTTTCATACTTATTCAACCCCCCTTCTAAGTATTATCTCACCTTCAGTTGGCATCAGAGCTCCGGTTCTGAGTGTGCTACCACTTAACAGTGTCAGTAAAGATCCAGAGAGAAATACTTTGATATATATTTATTTGTTACCATGGCTGATAATTCAATGTCCAATATTAACAATAAATATGAAGAAAGGGATAGGATCAGCACCAAACCCCCAATGTTTGATGGGGAGAAATTTGACTACTGGAAAGACAGAATTGAGAGTTTTTTCCTAGGATATGATGCTGATCTATGGGATCTAGTCATAAATGGATATGTCCATCCCACAAATGGGAATGGCAAGAAGATTGACAGAAAATCTATGACAGATGCTCAGAAGAAAGATTTCAGAAATCACCACAAAGCCAGGACTATATTATTGAATGCAATTTCACATACAGAGTATGAGAAAATTACAAACAGGGAAACTGCTTTTGATATGTTTGAATCCCTAAAAATGACTCATGAGGGAAATTCTCAAGTTAAGGAGACAAAAGCTCTGGCTCTGATCCAGAAGTATGAGGCCTTCAAAATGGAAGACTCTGAATCTGTTGAAGCCATGTTCTTCAGATTTCAGATACTCACTGCTGGGCTGAAAGTTCTGGACAAGGGATACTCTACATCAGATCACGTAAAGAAAATCATCAGAAGTCTGCCTACCAGATGGAGACCAATGGTGACTGCCTTGAAGATGGCTAAAGATCTGAACAAGATCTCTCTAGAAGAACTCATCAGCTCACTGAGGAGCCATGAGATTGAGCTTGAGGAAGATGAACCTCAGAAGAAAGAAAAAGGTAAATCTGTTGCATTAAAATCTAACAAAACTGCTAAAGCTTTGCAGGTCATTCAAGAAAGCTCTGAAGAATCCTCTTCTGAAGAAGAAGATGAGTTATCCATGTTGTCCAGAAGGATCAACAGACTCTGGAAGCACAAGGGAAAGAAGTTCAACAACTTCAGAAGATCTGATAATAGAAAGGAATCTTCTGGACACAGAAGATCTGCCAAGAAAGAAGTTGTGTGCTATGAGTGCAAAGAACCTGGGCACTACAAGAATGATTTCCCCAAACTTCAGAAAGAAAAACCCAAGAAGAAGTTTAACAAAAAGAAGAAGGTTCTGATGGCAACATGGGATGACTCAGATGAATCTGAATCATCTTCTGAATCAGAAGAAGAATGTGCAAATGTTGCACTGATGGCCAGCATAGAGGATCAAGAGGAAGGTACCTCAGGATATGAATCAGATTCTGAATATGATGATGATACAGAAGAGGTAATGGCTAAACTTACCAAAGAAGAACTCATAAAAGTTTTAACAGAAGTTCTTAAAAGTTATAACAATATCAAACTCAAATACAAGAAGCTGAAAAGCAATCTTGAATCTGAGATTGATCTTATGAAGACAGAACTTGTTGAGCAAAAATAAATTAATCTGAAAATCAAAAATGACTTTGAAATAACTCAACAAGAATCTGAATCTGAGACTAAGTCATGTGAAAACATTTTAGAAAAATATGACTCTAGCTTTCAGAGATTTCTTACCAAGAGCATAGACAGAAGCAAGATGGCTTCCATGATCTATGGTGTTAGTGGAAACAACAGAAAAGGTATTGGATATGAATCTTCATCTGGAAGCAATCCAAAACCTGTTGACAAACTTTTCATCAAGAAGACACCTCTGTATTCTCAATTTAAATTTGGTCACTTAAATGACATTAAACACACAAGCTCTGAGAAGAATACTTATGTGTTTAAACCCAAGGCAAGTCAGAATAAACATTATGTTGAAAAACAGAAGTTTAGACAAACCTACAAACCAACTAACCCCAAAGGACCCAAGAAGATCTGGGTACCTAAAAACAAAATAATTCCTGTTGCAGATGTTCTTAGCAGCAAGGTCAGAACACTAATCATGGTACTTGGACTCTGGATGCTCACGACACATGACAGGAGAAAAGTCTATGTTCCAAAGCCTGGAACTTAGATCTGGAGGTGACGTGAAGTTTGGAGGGAACCAGAAGGGCAAGATCATTGGATCTGACACTATTGGAAATGGTAAACTTCCCTCTATTACTAATGTTTTACTTGTTGAAGGGTTAAAGCATAACTTATTGTCCATAAGTCAATTAAGTGACAATGGTTATGATATTACCTTTAATCAAAAATGTTGTAAAGCTATTAGTCAAAAGGATGGCTCTATCCTATTTAGTGGTAAGAGGAAAAACAACATTTATAAAATAAATCTTTCAGAACTTAAAGTTCAAAATGTTAAATGCCTCTTGTCTGTTAATGAAGAGCAATAGGTCTGGCACAGAAGATTGGGCCATATTAATATGAGACATATATCTTAGATTAATAAACCTAATCTTGTCAGAGGACTCCCTAATCTGAAGTTCACTTCAGATTCTCTTTGTGAAGCATGCCAGAAAGGGAAGTTTTCAAAAACATCTTTCAAATCAAAAAATGTTGTTTCTACTTCTAAACCACTAGAACTACTTCATATTGATCTGTTTGGACCAGTGAAAACTGCATCCATCAGAGGCAAGAAGTATGGATTAGTCATTGTTGATGACTTTAGTAGATAGACATGGGTAAAGTTCTTAAAACACAAGGATGAGTCACATTTTGTGTTCTTTGACTTCGGCAAGCAAGTCCAAAATGAAAAGAATTTCAAAATTATAAAAGTCAGAAGTGATCATGGTGGTGAATTTGAAAAAAAAAATTTTGAAATTTTTTTTTCTGAAAATGGCATTGCTCATGATTTTTCCTGTCCTAGAACTCCACAACAGAATGGGGTTGTAGAGAGGAAAAACATAACTTTGCAAGAAATGGCCAGAACCATGATCAATGAGACAAATCTGGCAAAACATTTTTGGGCAGAAGCAATCAATACCGCATGTTACATTCAGAACAGAGTGTCTGTTAGACCTCTTCTGAAGAAGACTCCTTATGAACTGTGGAAGAACAAAAAGCCCAACATTTCTTATTTTCATCCTTTTGGATGTATTTGCTATATGTTAAACACTAAGGAAAATCTAAGCAAGTTTGATTCCAAAGCACAGAAGTGTTTCACGCTTGGATATTCTGAACGCTCTAAAGGCTACAAAGTATACAACACTGAGACACAGATTGTGGAAGAATCCATTCATGTCAGATTTGATGATAAGCTTGGCTCTGAAAAGCCAAAGCAGGTTGATAACTCTGCAGATAGGGAAGTAGTCTTTATTGACTCTGAAGTTCCAGAAGCAGACAAAATTCAAGTGAAGGAACCATAAGCAACTCCAGATGCTACTCCCTTAACTTCTCAGATGAATAATCTAAACATTTCTGAAGAGTCAACTATCAGAGGATCATCATCCAGAATTAAAGCTTCTCATCTAGAGGATGTCATTATTGGAAAGAAGGATGATCCCATCAGAACAAGATCCTTTCTAAGATCATCTGAAGCATCATTATTTGGACTAGTGTCAGAAATTGAACCATCTTCTGTAGAAGAAGCTCTGCAAGACAATGATTGGATTATTGCCATGCAAGAAGAGCTAAATCAATTCAGTAGAAATGATGTATGGGATCTAGTTCAAAGACCTCAAGGATTCAATATAATTGGTACAAAATGGGTCTTCAGAAATAAGCTAAATGAGAAAGGAGAAGTTGAGAGGAATAAGGCAAGGCTGGTTGCTCAAGGGTACAGTCAGCAAGAAGGTATTGATTACACTGAGACATATGCTTCAGTGGCAAGGTTAGAATCTATACACCTTCTTATTTCCTTTGCTGCACAAAATAACATCACTATGTATCAGATGGATGTTAAAAGTGCCTTTCTTAATGGTATTATAGAAGAAGAAGTTTATGTCCACCAACCTCCTGGTTTTGAAAATGAAAAATTTCCAGATCATGTTTTCAAATTAAAGAAATCTCTATATGGATTAAAACAAGCTCCTAGAGCTTGGTATGAGAGATTGAGCAATTTTCTTCTGAAGAAGAACTTCATTAGAGGCAAAGTGGATACAACACTATTCTGTAAAACAATTAAGAAAGATCTTCTAATTTGCCAAATTTATGTAGATGATATTATTTTTGGATCAACAAATATTATGCTTGGAAAGGAGTTTGCTACTTGTATGCATGCAGAATTTGAAATGAGCATGATGGGAGAACTCAGATTCTTTCTAGGAATCCAAGTTAATCAAACTCCAAAATGCACCTACATACATCAGACAAAGTATGTTAAAGAACTTCTGAAGAAATTCAACATGTCTGATAGTAAGCTGGCAAAGACTCCAATGCACCCTACTAGCTCACTTGGCAAAGAAGAGGTAAGTAAGAAAGTAGACCAGAAGCTCTACAGAGGTATGATTGGCTCTCTTCTTTATCTAACTGCTTCTAGACCTGACATATTGTTCAGTGTTTGTCTGTGTGCTAGATTCCAATCAGATCCTAGAGAATCACACTTGACAGCTGTCAAGAGGATTCTAAGGTATCTGAAAGGTACTTCTAATGTGGGTTTGTGTTACAGAAAATTTGATGATTTCAAATTAGTTGGATTCTGTGATGCTGACTACGCTGGAGACAGAGTGGAAAGAAAAAGTACTTCTAGAAGTTTTCAATTTCTAGGAAGAAATCTAATCTCCTGGTACAACAAGAAGCAACCCACAATTGCACTTTCAACCACAGAGGCTGAATACATTGCTGCTGCTGGATGTAGCACGCAGATGCTCTGGATGAAGAGTCAACTAGAAGATTATCAAATTTTTGAAAGTAACATTTCTATCTTTTGTGATAATACTTCTGCTATATGTTTGTCCAAGAATCCTATTTTACATTCTAAGGCAAAACGTATAGAAATTAAGCATCATTTCATCAGAGACTATGTTCAGAAGGGAATCATAAATCTAGCCTTTGTTGATACAGATCATCAATGGGCAAATATTTTTACAAAACTCCTTGTTGAAGATAGATTCAATTTCATTCTGAAAAATATTGGTATGGATTTTTGTCCAGAATGATATTTATCAGAAGCAAATTGTTACAGATGCAAAAATGCTTAAATGCTCTAAAGTATTTCTTCTGTTTGTTTATTCTATTCTGATCAATATTTCTTTTGTGAAACTCTGAACTAACAATCTTTAGAAGATCTGAACGTTGGCTAACGTTTCATTTCTTAAGAGAATTCAGAACAACATGCAAGTAAACACGTGTCACACAAAATCTGAAGAGGTGGCGTGTACATAACTGAAGAGACATTTGAGGTGAAGTTTGAATAGTAAGAATCTTGGTTTTCCCCCCAAATTGTCAGAAGCAATTAATGTTTTGAAATGATTTTTTATTCTCTTCATTTATTGCTTGTTCAAAGGTGCATTTTTCTGACTGTTGATGTGCCTAAGTGTTTTAGTATAAATACTTGTCTTGTATTCACTTTCACACTTTTCACTCTCTCAGAAATTACATGCGTTTTCATCTCCTATTTTCTCTGCATAAAAACCCAAAACCTAAGTGTTTGACAAAGCATTCTTCAATGGCAACTTCATCATCAACAACTGCTCAATTCCAATCTACTATGGCTGCTGTGACTTCAGAAAACTTGGGTGTTGCTCCATATTCTCCTCCCAAAAGAACACTTCTAACGCCTGTTGATAAACTGGAAGTTCTATGTGAATCTATGGTTGAGTTTGATTCTCTGGCAGATAATGTGTTTGAGTTTCGTTCCATAATTAGAGCTCAAGGATGGGTTAAGTATTTTGATAGGCTTTTTGGACCAGTTTACCCTCTCCTTGTGAAAGAATTCTGGATTCATGCATCAGTTTACCCCAAGTTCATCTTATCTTCTGTGCTGGGAAAAAAGATTATTATCACAGAAGATCTGATAAGAAGATTGATAGGATATGAAGAAACATATGGTGTTTCCCACTTGCCAGCTGGGCGTGTGGACATGGATGAGGTTTATGAAGAAGTTATGACTGCTGGTCAAGCTTCTAACAAATTCAAAGATCTGAAGCCTGATTACAAGATCTGGGCCAAGATCTTCATGGGATGCATCCACCACAGGAAGTCAACAAATTCTCCAGACTATGTCAATAATGAACAGCTCTATTTCATGTATTGTCTTAGTCAGAGCACCAAGGTAGATCTTCCATACATTTTGTTTATGCATCTGTGGAACCATATCAATGCATCTAGAGAATATGTGAAAGAGAAAGGATAGAAGATCAGACCTTGGATCTCCTTTGGAAGATTGATCTCAGATCTTCTTACTGAAAATGGCTTGGTAACTGCTCTGTACGCTGCTGG
Organism: Lathyrus sativus; assembly: GCA_963859935.3. NCBI lineage: Eukaryota > Viridiplantae > Streptophyta > Magnoliopsida > Fabales > Fabaceae > Lathyrus > Lathyrus sativus. The sequence goes on from OZ012737.1 coordinate 509,547,763, forward strand.
AGTTACAGAGGAATTAGAGTTTATAATGGGAAAGCCTCTGAATGCTAAAAGTCTTCTGAGACTCAAAATTGTTGATGAACTCACTACAACTCCCAAGAAGCTGAATATGTCTGAATTGAATAAGAGGGTTCCTGTAGATGACTTTCCTCTATTCTTTGCTGAAGAACCCAGACATATAGTGCTTATGTATATTGAAGAATGCAAGAAGGAAGGAATACCTGTTCCTGCTAATGTGTTTCAGCTAGTTAAACAACCACTACCAGATGCAGGAGAAGAAGAATCACCACTCCAGAGGAAAAGGACTCAGCCTGGAGAAGAATCTGAACCTGTTCAGAAGAAGGTCAAGATTGCTGAGAAGCCCAAGAAGCTCTTGAAGAGAAAAGATTCTGAAGAAGCTGCCTCTGTACCTGCCAAGAGGATTAAAGTAAAAGGTACTAAGTCTTCTGTAACTTCTGCAAATCTTGTTATTAATGATTCAAATGTTAAGTCTGTTCCACAACCACCTGCTACACAAACCACTTCTGTTACTGCTCCCAGTTCTGTTTCACCACAAAAACAAACAACTGTTCCAACTCAAATTCCAACACAAACAACAACACCAACAGTTCCTGCCACAAAACCCTCTCAACCCAAAATACATATCAAACATTTTGTTCCACGTCCTCAACCATCAGATCAACAACCATCAGATCAACAATCATCAGATCCACAATCATCAGAACAACAAACATCTGTTCAACAACAAACCTCTGAACATCCAGAGAACCAACCAAAAGAAGTTCAACCAGAAAAAGCCTCTGACAATCCACCATCAAATAATCCACCTTCTGAACCCATTGCACCTGTTACTTCTGAACCCATTGCACCTGTTACTTCTGAACCCATTGCACCTGTTACTTCTGAACCTACAAAAGTAACTTCTGCTCCTGTTTCATCAGAACCACCATCCAAACAATCTGACACTCCTTCAGAACCTACCAACACTTCTGAACCTCACATCCCTGAGACAGAAGTTCTTGATGTCACACCTTTAAAAACAGTGTTTCAAGTATCTTCTACCTCTTGTACACCTACAACATCCTCCAACTCATCAGAATCAGAAATCCACCCAGATTTTCTAATCTCTCCATCTGACAAATACTCTGAGATAAACCAACCTGAACCTGAACCTGAAACTACCATACCTTCTAAAACTCCCATTCCAGATCCTATGCCTCCACCTGCACCATCATCTGAGATATTAATCCCCAACTCCAATCCAACATCTTCTATATCTTGTGCCCAAGTTTCTTCTCTTTTTCATAATCTATCTTATGGTTTCAAACTGAAAGATTTTTATGATAGAGTTGAACCTTCTGAACCCCTCAACCCTCTGAAACCAAAACTCAGACAGGCTCTTCCATCTGTGATTCTATCATATATTCAATCAATGACCAATGTGGGATCTTTAGCAACAATATCTGCAACATCTGGTAAAGCTGTTGTTTCAGCTCTGTAACTTGCATCTGATAACACAGTTGCATCTGCTGAACCACCAAAATCTGCTTTCAAACCCTACTCAAATGCACCTTTTGATGTTGTTTACCATCACACAAGACCAAAACCTCATTTGCTTAATGCTTTAGTCAGATCTAAAGAAAAAGCTCCTGAGATACCCTTCATTCCATATTATCCTCCTCCTCTGATTTCCATCCAAAAATCACTTTTTCCACCAACTCCCCAACCTAAACCTATCACTCTGGAAACCTTGCTACGACCATTGCCCAGACTTAATATTAATCATTTATTTCAAACATTTTTGCAAGAAATACAAATTTCTTTAGGTACTGTTCAGAAGAAATGCTCTGAAACAATGGATACCAAAGAATCTGATATCATCTGGAACGGATTCATCAACAGATTCAACACTGTAGCTTCAAATCTGAAGAACGTCTATTCTGATGAGGCAAAGCTCAGAGTTGAAAGGACTCTATTCTAGACTGTCAACAAAACTGAACCTCTGCTTCGTTTAGATGCTCCTCCACCTTCAACAGAATCTACTGCTAATGCATTGGCTATGACTCTGGTAGAACCCTCTTCAGGATCTACAGAACCAATGGCAATTGACTCTGTTCAGGCTACAGAACCTCCTAATTCTTCATCTGAGATAAAGACAGAACATCCAGATTTTGAAGACAAGTTGCTGCTCTGGAGGCTGGACAGTCAGAGATAAAATCCTAGATGGCTAAGCAGGATAAGAAGTCTGAGGATATGACAGAATGGATGTCAAAGCAAGATGAGAAGAATGAAACTATGACTAAGTGGATGTCCAAGCAAGAGCAATCCTCCTCTGAGATTACAGATCTATTGAAGATGCTTTTGTCCAAACACTCTTAGATTTTTTTTCATTCTAATGTTTTTGCATTTGTTGTTTGCATCTGAACTTTATTGCTATGTCTTCTGATGCTTACCTATGTACTCTTGCTCTAATCTTTTGAATGAATCAAGGTTTCTCCATTGAATTATCTTATTTATTGTTCTTTTTATTTGTCTTTTTAAAAGTTTTTACTTTTTGCTTATGACAAAAAAAGGGGAGAAAATATAGATCTGAACTGTTTAATATAACTTCACCAGAATGAATCTTCAGACATATCTATTCTATCTAACATTTAACTTGATTATTTCAGAACATTTGATAAGAACACTCTATAAAAGAAACTCTGAGTCTCTCAGATCATTTGTCTATTATCAAACTCTGAATCTTATATCTGCAAGACATTCTGACCCTAAAATGTTATAAGAACAAACAAGATCTAACTCTGAAGATTACTCAAGACAAAAGGGAAGTTTCTATTCCTTTTTCATATTTAACTCAGGGGGAGATTCATCATCTCAGGGGGAGTTATAATTCTATATGTTCAGTTAAATAAAATTTCTGATACTTTTTGTCATCATCAAAAAGGGGGAGATTGTTAGAACACAAATTGGTTCTTAATAATAACTCTTTGTTTTGATGATAACTGTTAGGAAATTTTATATTTAAGAATTATATACTCTAAAATTTGTTTGAGAGTTTTACTGCAGATTGAAATGAAATTAACTCTCTAGAAGCAAATCAGTATTGTATACAAGAAGTTATCCTGACTCTGAAGCGCCAGATGCATCTTACAGAAGATTCTGATTGCTCTTTACAGAAGATCATGAGCGTAGTCTCCAGAAGGATCTGAAGCAAGAAGCTCCAGAACATTCTGAGTCAGAAGCATCTGAAGCTAGTCAGAAGCATCTGAAGCTGAAGCATCTGAAGCAGAAACATCTGAAGCAAAGAAGAATATTGTTTGAAGAATTTCTCAAAGCATAATTCTACAGAAGTTTCTGAAAGTACCAACGCTGCCAAGTACTGAAGTTCTGTGTCAAATATGCTCTGATGATCAACACGCTGAAAGCACACATGCTGCAGAAGACTCTGATACAGCAAAGTTCTGAACATCATTAGAAGACTCTGATCCATTCAGACTCTGAAGAACTTGCTGAAAACTGAAGAAGAAATATTCAAGAATATATCCGTTGGAGTTAATCAACGTCTCTTTCCTCATTTGTGCTAGACACAATTACACAGACAAAAAGGATTTTTCTGTGTTATCTACTTCAAGGAAAGGTCACTTGATGTGAAGACAAAAAGGCTCAGACCTTTTTGGGACTCTCTTTTCAACGCTCACCATCCTTGGATCAGCTGCCTATAAAAGGAGAACTCCACCACATTCTTCAGTTACACAATTTGCTGAAAAGAAATCATATTATTCTAAGCTCTCATTATTTCATATTCTTCTTAGAATTTCTTGTACTTAAACTTAAGAGAAAAATCACTGTTGTGATAAAAGCTTTATAGAAGCATTAATACTCTTGTATTTAATTTACATTGATTGTAAAGGTTTTTCCTTAAGAGGATTCAGTTTGAATCAGTAGCTCTTGAGAAGACTAAGAACAGTTGTTCTTAGGTGTTCCTATTGTAATCATTTTGATTTAATAGTGGATTAAGTCCTTGTTGAGAAAGACAAATCACTCTAGGAAGGGTGGACTGGAGTAGTTGGTTAAACGAACCAGGATAAAAATAATTGTGTGATTATTTTTTAAGTCTTAATCTTTCATACTTATTCAACCCCCCTTCTAAGTATTATCTCACCTTCATTTACTTTTTTATTTTGTAGGGAAAATGTCGACCATGCAAGAATGGGTGAAGCGATTAGCGGTCACCAAAGGTGGGAAGAATTGTGGTAAGGGGAGGGCCGCTCAGGTGCAGCAAATGCCTTGTGGCGAGCAAGGAGGAAGAGGCTCTTCGACGTCATCTCAGGGGAGCCAATCTCCCTTGTCGCAAGGGACCCCAAAGAGGACGAGGGTGGAGGCCATCGTAGACCTGACCGAGGGCGGTGTCGAGGAGGGGTTTTTGATTCCCCCTTGCCATTTGCATCCCGGTTTCTTTCATGGGGCCCAGTCCCCTATTGCGTCTGCCGTGGAAGTGAAGGCAGTTCTTGGCACCAGTCGAGAAGCGAGGAGACAAAGACTAACCAAGGACCTGGCTGCGATGATGCGGGTCTTTTCAACGGCCTTAACTCTGAGCAACGAGGGTTTCTCCTCCGCTGACCTCCTCAAGTTGCGGGAGGACCTTGCGACCGCTGAGGCAAAAATAACAAAGCTGACTGACGACCTTGACTTGGCCTGAGAGGATAGTGCCGCCCAGCACAAACAGAAGAGTGAGGCCGAGGAGCGGTTGAAAGCTGCCGGGGAGGACAAGTTGAAGTTGCAGGTGCGGACCGTAGAGCTAGAGGCTGCCATTCGCCCCGCCTGTAATACCCTAATTTTTACCCGTAAGATCCCACATATCATTTGCATCTCATCCCATAAACAAGGTTGCAAGCTTTGGTTCTCCTGCCTTCCTCTGTGTGTTCGTTCTTGATAGATCACCGGTCACCTTTGTTTTCTTGTTTGTTTGATATTTGTTTATGTTTATATTTACTAATCATTGATTAAAATCCAAAAATATGTTTGTTTTTTTCCTTTACTAACCTTTTCAGAAAGAATTTGGATCAAAGATATCAAATATCAGTACCTCAGCTTGAATGAATTTCATCTGAAAAAGTCAAAGTTGATCTACAAACAATTCAAATTCATCTGATCAAGAGTCTCCCAAGTTTTGGTTGATTACTTTCAAGAGAATCCAAGGTTCATGTATTTATTTCCATGCCTTCTTTGACAAGCAAAAAGAATCGAGTCAGAGCCAAGACAACACATCAAAAAGACAATTTTCACCATTTTTGTCTGTGGTAACCGATTACCAATATTGGGTAACCGGTTACCCAGTGCGAATTTTGTGAAAAATGGACAAATTCAAATTCTGCAACATTTTTGGCACCAAATTCAAATATTGCAACATGAGAATATTCTAGATCACTTCATTTGAAATCCCCTACCTCATTATAATTAATTCCCACCATACACCTTCATTAATCACCTTTTGATCATTAATTTCCCTCCAAATTCAAATTCCAAGCCTAATTTTGTTTCCAAACCAAACTCCAATCCACCAAATTTTCCAAGCCTAAATCCTATAAATAGAGGCCTCATTTCTCTCATTACTCAAGCTTTTGATAGCCAAAATCACCTTGTCAAACTTTTTCTTGACTTTTAAATTCCAATTACCAAATTCACCAAAGCTCTTTCTCCCTTTGAAAGTTAGTAAGTTCATCATTAGAACTTACTAATCTTTGAACTAAATCGTCATCCATTCACTTTTTCATCCTCAATTATAGTAGATTAAAGCTTTGAAGTGGGGTTTGTGGAGTTGATTTGAAGAATTTCCAGATTTGGAGTGGTAATTTCTTGATCCACCATTGTTGCTCTTGATACATCTTTCACAATGTGATACATTATTGATTCTTGTTGTTTGATATTTGGATCTTGCATATCATGTTCTATTAGTGTTGATTGTTGTTATTTTACTTGAATTTTCGTGCTCAATGGCATCCTTGATCATGAGGTGTTTGTAGAAATGATTGATCAAGTTTCTGCCCCTTTTTCAAGCTATTTTGGCCCTGTTTTGCTGCTGTTTTAGCAGGGTAACCGGTTACCTACTTTGGGTAACCGGTTACTCTATGTTTTTTGCCATTTTTGCTTAGTTTTCAGCCTGTTTTACTATTGTTTAGCAGGGTAACCGGTTACCAGCTTTGGGTAACCGGTTACCCAGTGTTAATTTTGCCATTTTGGCTCTGTTTTAGGATTATTTCGGTTCTAACTTCTTCTTCTTCCATTTCCTTTTGATTTTTGCATTGAAATAAACTTTTAAAGGTCCTTTTCCTCTTTAAATTCATTGGACATAAGGTGTAGATGAAGTTGGATAAACATTCATCAATTCAAATCTATCTTTAAAGTGAATTGTTCAATTTATTTTAGGTGCTTTGAGTTAATGATATGTTTAGTGCTTTAATCCACCAAGATGAGTGGATGAACTTAAAGATGGATTTATCTTGAACTTGTAATTCAATTTGGGATTCCCTCTCATCTTCTCTTTTTTTTATCGATGAAAATCTTCGATATCGTTTGAACTTATTTCAAGTTCTTGATGAAGATGAGATCGTTACCTATTTTATTTTCATGCGACGTTGCATACGGAAAGTGATATACATATCACTTCTCTACCATGCATTAGCACTAACATTCTATTGACCAGCCTCAGATAGTCGTGGTTTCTACATAAACCCGATTACGACTGCTTAACATAGCGCTATATTGTCCCGTAATCGGAAAGTGATCATTCGTGGCTCAAACCTATGTTTGAGAGTCCAAGCATGGTTGACTAGTTGTCTTAAGTCCATCACCTATGAAGCTTGTTGTTAGGAGGCTTTGATTTTATCAATCATCTAATGAGTCTTCATTAAACGTGGTCTAAGTGCAAGAGTTAACTATTGTTGATCATTTACTCTAACGACTAATCAGTAACTCATTAATAATATCATTGTGCTAATTTTGTTTATGTTTCCTTCTTGCTCCCTATCTCTTTTACTTTTATGCTTCAATATTATCATTTCATATAATCTTTGTTTATGTTTATGTCATTTTTCTTTTGTCCACTTGGAGCATATCTTGTTTAAAACACTAATAAAGGATTAAACCTCTAAAAAACTTGGTGTTATCAACTTTGTGGCTATGCTCTTGGACTATTCTTAGACCTTGGACCTCTATGACTATTCTTGGACCCTTGGTTTAGAATTAAGTCTCTTTACCTATGCTTGGAGTGTTGTGAATCTTTGCCCTTATTTAGCTTGTTCACTTACTTATGCTTAAGACAGATGGAATTCTCTTCTCATCTCCCCAATCTCTTTTCAAACAAACCATTTTCAAACCAAAAAGCGTAAATATTTCAAAGGGCTCCTATAGAGTATTATAGACGTTTTGGGTGCTAACACCTTCCCATTGCGTAACCAACCCCCTTACCCAGATCTCTGTTTATTTGTTATTGTTTTAGAACTCTTTGATTTTGTTCGCTTTTTTTCCCTTCCTTTTTTGGATAAAATAAAAGTGCGATGGCGACTCTTGTATTTTTGAGTTAAGTTAGTCAATAGCTTATACTCACAAATTTCCCCGCTACAGAAAAGTGGCGACTCTGCTAGGGATAACACTGGTTCCTAGTGGGTTTAGCCTACTTTGATTTATTTATCGCTTTTTGTTTGACTTGTTTGTTATTGCTTATTCTGTTTTGGTGTCTGGTGATCTGTGTGGTGAAAAAAGTCCTATACCCGGACTTGAGTGCACTTATGATAGAAGGGTGATATAGTCTTGTTGGCTTATATGGAGTAGTCCTTACTAAGCTGACTTGAGATCCCCCACTCAGTGGAGGCCCCTTTGGAATTACTGATGTCTTACGAGTAGTCGTAATTGGCATTACTTTTTTCGACTTGGGAGCCTGAGAAGCTGAGGACCTTAGAACCCTTTAACCCATCTTGGCCTTATTAGGACATGGTGCGATGGCTATTCAGGTGTAGACTTGAATTAGTTGTTATGCGATACCACACTCAAACGAGTTTCTCTTGAGAATATTGTTGGCTGACGAGTAGTCATCTAAGTCGATAATATCAAAAAGATGGAATCATGACTCTGGGAACTTTTTAGAACCTTGTTCTATAGGTGCTGATATAACCTTAGTACATACCAGTATGGGTTAGTTAGTTCTTACCTTTGGCTCCATGCTCATGTCGAACCTTTGAACCTGTGTGCTTTGTGTGTCTTGTTTGTGGGTGTTGCATCTTGCACTCATGGGCATTTTGTTTCAGTCGGTTTTTAAGGATCTCAGAGATTTTCCTTTGCAAACATCGCAGTGTGATTATGGATATTGGAAGGAGAAATACTCAGAAGTACGGTTTCTGAGCTCCCGATCTTACAAATTTGATACTTTTATATGTTCTTTCTACTAACATTGAAGACGGTATTCTGAACACCCTTATGCAGTTCTATGGTCCTATCTACCGATGCTTTACTTTTCTCAATTATCAGCTCATGCCAACCTTGGAGGAGTATGCTTATCTGTTAGGTATACTAGTTTCTGATAAGGTTCCTTATACCGGTTTGGAGGAAGTTCTTAAGCCCCAAGATATTGTTGCAGCTACTCATTTGACAAAATCTGATATTGATGCTAATATGATGTTTAAGGGAGGCATCAAGGGTTTGACTTCTAAGTTCTTGATTGGGAAAACTACGTTATTTGCTAACGCTGGAAGCACATTGGCGTTTGAGGCTATATTTCTTTGCTTATCTATGGACTAGTCTTATTCCTTAATGTCGACAACTTTGTGGATGTTAACGCTATTAGGATTTTTTTGATTGGGAACCCTGTTCCAACTTTACTTGGTGACACCTATTTCTTAATCCATGTCAGGACTTCTAAGGGGAACGATACCATCATTTGTTGTACACCTCTGTTGTATAATTGGTTCATTTCACACTTGTCACAATCATCTGTTTTTAGGGAGAACAAGGATGGTTTAAGGTTGTCTCAAAGGATCATGTCCCTTACTCATGCTAACATGACTTGGTCTTCTTCTACTTATGACAATGTCCCTATTATTGATAGTTGTGGGGAATTCTCCAATGTTCCTCTTCTTGGAACACAAGGTGGAATTACGTATAATCCGAGTTTAGCCCGCTGTCAGCTTGGTTATATGTAGAAGGATAAGCCTAAAAATATTTTATTAGAGGGTTTATTTTTTCAAGGAGGGAATGAATTTCTTGGTTTGAGGAGAAGCATGGCTCATGCTTGGACTAATATTCATAGGTTGGGTAGAGGAGAGCTTGGAAGACAAGTTTGCATTGCCTTGGAACCTTATACGCTTTGGGTGAAGAAGAGAGCTATGGATCTCAAAATGCCTTATCCTTTTGAGAAACCCATGAATACAGTGGCCTCTACGCCATTCTCTGTTTCTTCTAATGATGTGAAAACTCTTCAAGATGATTTGGCTAAGATGAAGAAAGAGAAAGAGATGTGGGAAAGCAAGTTTCAAGCTTCTGACAAAGAGAAGACAGATTTGCAAAAACAGGTGAAGGAGAAAGATGACTTGATTGAGTTACTTGAGTGACGCGCTGTGAAGAGACATGCAGAGGATTTATTTTCCTCTACTACTTCATCATCACGTCCTCCTACTTCTGGTGCATAGAAGAATATTTTGGATCAACTTGTGTTAGAGAAGACCACCATGAAGGACAACTATGAGAGAGAGATTAAGAGAATCTGAAGGAAGTATCAGCTCAGATTGTCATCAGATGTTCCTTAGGACCTAAATTTTTCTTATTTGAAATTTGATATTATGTAACTTGTAATTCCAAGTGTAACTTTTTCCAGTATTCAATGAAATGAGATGTTTATCAGTATTCCAAAAAAGGGTTATTTCTTTACGATGTTTGTAACTGCTTTATATCTTAAAGATCCTTGAAAACTGATTGAAACATTTTCATCTCGCATTTGCATTCGCATTATTATGCATTGTGTTTTGCCTTTTCCAGGTGTCTTATTTGCTCCTTTTGGTCTTCGTTCAGCCAAGTTATCGCATCACTATAACACTCGAGCTAATCTCAAGAAAAAGATGAATCAGTTGCAACAAGAGAACCGCGAGCTCCGTGAAGAGGTACCAAATCTGAAGGATGGTTTGGAAAGACTCACTATTATGATGGAAGCTCTGGTGGCTGCTCAGAATTAGCCACCACCGCCTTCTCCTTCTTCTGTGCAGAGAACTGTGATTTCTGAGATCAGATCAACACCCATTTTTGTGGCCTCGGTTAATGCTTCTCAATATCAGATGCCTACTGGTTTCCCTAGAGGCATGCCTTTCAATTATGTTCCAGAGGGATACCAACCTCCTGTTCCTGAAGATCCAAGAGTTTATGCTGTTATGACTGTACCACCTCCTTTGGTTAATGTTGTTCCTAAAGCTGAGATTCCAATTGTTCTTACTGCTGTACCTGTGCCGCCACATGCAGTTCACACTACGCCTTATGCTGAAGAGAAAATTTTCCACACCGCTCTGAGCGAGAGTTTGGATGTTATTGATCGTATGGATGATTTTCAAGATCAGTTTTCTGAAATACAGAAAGAAATCAGGGCTGTAAAGGGAAAAGAGTTATTTGGAAAGAATGCTCATGAGCTTTGCCTTGTTCCAAATGTGAAGATTCCTGCCAAGTTCAAGGTTCCAGATTTTGAGAAATACAAAGGGAACACTTGTCCACATATCCATTTGGTCATGTATGCAAGAAAGATGTCTACCCATACTGACAACCATCAATTGCTGATTCATTATTTCCAAGATAGTCTTACCGGTGTTGCACTGAAGTGGTATATGGGACTTGATAGTTTCCAGATCAAGACATTCAATAACCTCGCTGAAGCTTTTGTTCGTCAGTACAAATATAATCTGGATATGGCGCCGGACCGTAATCAACTCTGCGTGATGTCTCAGAAAGAGAAGGAAGTTTTTAAAGAGTATGCGCAAAGATAGTGCGAGATTGCAGCTCAGATAAGCCCTCCGCTTGAAGAAAAAGAAATGACTAAGATCTTCCTAAAGACTTTGGGTCTGTTTTTCTATGAAAGGATGGTTGCGAGTACTCCTAGTGATTTCACGGAAATGGTTAATATGGGAATGAGACTAGAGGAAGCTATCCGTGAGGGACGCCTAACTAAGGAAAGTAATTCTGGAAATACAAAGAAGTTTGGTGCTGGTTTTTCTAAGAAAAAAGATGGAGAAACTAATGCCATATCTCAAGAGAGGTCTAGAAGATGCAGGGTTATAAACAACAATGGTAGTCGTCGTCAACAACAAGTAGCGTCTGTTACGCCAATCATCAATACCGCTCCTGCTGCTCAAGCCACTTCAAGTTATCAACCATATTTCTAATAAAAGACAACTCAGCAAGGACGTGCACAGAAGAAAGCGCAATTTGATCCCATCCCAATGACGTATACTGAGTTATTTCTAGCTTTGATAAAGAAGAATTTGGTTCAGCCTCGTGACCCGCCGGATATTCCTACTGAAATTCTATGGCGGTATAATTTAGATGCCCATTATGCATTTCACCAGGGTGCCCTTGGGCATGATATTGAAAATTGCTATCCTCTGAAATATGAAGTTCAAAGCTCGTAAAAAGTGGTATTTTGTCTTTTGAAGATACCAATCCCAATGTGCAATCAAATCCGTTGCTTAATCATGGTAGCGCAACTGTCAATATGGTATATAGGTGTCTTGGTACACACCGCATTTTTGATATTCGTTAGATTTGGAGGTCGCTTACGGAAATGCATGCTACTTTGAGTGAGTTCCATGATATCGAACATGATTATGTCGCTTGTTGTATTTGTTCGGTAAACCCTCGTGGATGTGTGATAGTAAAAAGGGACTTACAAAAGATGATTGATCAAAAATTGATTCAAGTCATTGCAAATAGAAATGAAGTGAATGTCCTAATTCCACGATTCAACATCCCGGAACGAGTTGTATTTTCTTACGATAGTTAGAAATCTGCTGTGACACCTTTGGTCATCCGTTTGCCTGGCCCAGTGTCGTATGATTCAGATAAGGCAGTTTCCTATAAATACAATGCCAGCATGTTAGAGGATGGGAAAGAAGTTCTCATTCCTTCTCTTCCCCTGGTCGTGACCGTTACTGACGTAGGATGTGTGGCCCGAAGTGGTCGAGTTTTTGCTAATGTACCCTAAAAAACAAACAAAGATCTGGTGAGTAAGCAAACTTAGTTAAAAAATTCTGTTGAATCTAATCAGTCAAGTGACTTGAACAAAAAATCAGATAACAATGAGGTATTAAAATTGATCAAGAAGAGTGAATATAATATGGTAGATCAACTGTTACATACACCATCAAAAATATCTGTTTTATCTTTGTTGATGAGCTCTGAGGCTCATCGTGAATCCCTGCAGAAAATATTGGAACAAGCTTATGTAGACCATGACGTGATTGTTAATCAGTTTGATAACATTGTTGCCATTATCACTACGTGTAACAATCTGAGTTTCTGTGATGAAGAGTTAACCAAACATGGAATGAATCATAATTTGACTCTCCACATTTCTATGAATTGCCAAGAGGATGCTCTGTCTAATGTGCTAGTTGATACTGGGTTATCATTAAATGTGATGCCAAAATCTACTTTGTCTAGATTGTATTATCAGGGTACTCCTATGAGATTCAGTGGGGTCATTGTTAAAGCCTTTGACGACTTAAGGAAAATGGTGATTAGGGAATTTGATCTCCCTATCAAGATAGGTCCGTGCTTTTTCCAGATTACTTTTCAAGTCATGGATATTCATCCTGCTTACAGTTGCCTTCTGGGACGCCCGTGGATTCATGAAGCTGGAGCTGTCACTTCGACACTCCACCAAAAGTTGAAATTTGTCCAGAATGGCAAGCTTGTTGTTATTGGCGGAGAATAGGCTATGTTGGTAAGCAGTTTGTAGTCTTTTTCTTATATCGATGGTGACGAAGACATTGGAACTCCGTTCCAAGCTCTTTCTATGGTTGATAATGCTGGTAAGAAGAATGGAGTGTTCATGTCTTCTCTAAAAGATGAAAAACATGTAGTGGAGAGTGGCCAAGTTGATAGATGGGGCCGAGTTATTGAAGTTTCCGAGAAAAGAGATAGAACTGGTTTGGGTTTTACATCTGGTTCAATCTGCAACGAGCTGAAGAGTATTCATGATGTTTTTCGAAGTGTTGGGTTCATCCATACCAAAGATCATTCTATAACTGCATTTATTGAAGATGACTCTGAAAGTTACATCTTATTTGGTTCTGAAAATGGTTCCATTCCTGTTGAAGACTGGGAGCCTTATTTGGAAGATCCTAGATATGATTCTGAGACAGAAGATGCATATGTACCCTTCTACTCTCCTCGATCGAGATTTAAGAGACTTGAGTATGAAGTCAGAGCCATCATTGCGGATGATCAAGAGGAAGAAATGCCCAACTTTGTGACGCGTGGATTGATATGCCAGAATTGGATCGCTGTTGACATTCCTACTATTGTTCATGTTTCGAAGTAACTTATTTTTATTTCTTTCAAAAATCCTTTCACTCTGCCCAAGGTGAAAGTGAATTTGTGAGGGCTTTGTTTCAATTTTTATCATCATTAATAAAATGTTATTTTATTTATCCATACGTTGTTTTCCCTTGTTGCTTTATTTCTGAAAAATGGTAACATAAAAAACCAAAAAAAATAATAATAATGTGATGATCACTTTTATCTGCATGATACTTGCACTTCTTGTTCATATTCTAAAATCAAACATAAATCATTGTGCAGATTGATTGTTAAACCCATTGAAATAATGACCCTATGCCCTCTCCCAAATTTGAGTTTCCTATGTTTGAAGCAGAAGAAGAGGATGTTGAAGAGATTCCTAATGAAATTTCCCGATTACTTGAGCACGAGGAAAAGGCCATTCATCCTCATGAAGAGCCGGTGGAATTGGTTAATTTGGGTTCCGATGATGATAAGAAAGAAGTCAAGATTGGGACACTGCTTCAGTCATATATTACGAAGAGGATGGTAGAGCTTTTAATAGAATATGTTGACGTGTTTGCTTGGTCCTATCAAGACATGCTTGGTCTTGATATTGATATTGTGGAGCACCGTTTACCATTAAAGCCTGAATGTTCACCTATGAAACAGAAATTGAGAAGAACTCATCCTAACATAGCAGTAAAGATTAGAGAGGAGGTTCAGAAGCAGATTGACGTTGGTTTTCTTGTGACTGCTGAGTATCCTCAATGGGTGGCCAATATTGTGCCTGTTCTGAAGAAAGACGGAAAAGTCCGAATGTGCGTTGACTATAGAGATTTGAATAAAGCAAGTCTGAAAGATGATTTTCCACTGCCACACATTGATCTGTTGGTAGATAATATTGCTAAGTTCAATATCTTTTCTTTTATGGATGGATTTTCCAATTATAATCAAATAAAGATGGCACATGAGGATATGAAAAAAAACAACATTTATTACACCCTGGGGAACATTCTGTTATAGAGTGATGCCCTTCGGTTTAAAAAATGATGGTGCAACGTACCAGAGAGATATGACCACTCTGTTCCATGATATGATGCATAAAGAAATCAAGGTCTATATGGATGATATAATTTATAAGTCGAAGACTGAAGAAGATCATATTGAATACTTATTGAAGTTGTTTCAATGTTTGAGAAAGTTTAAGCTCCGCCTGAATCCTAATAAATGCACTTTTGGTGTATGTTCCGAAAAGTTGTTGGGCTTTATTGTCAGTCAGAAAGGCATTGAAGTTGATCCTGGTAAAGTTAAAGCTTTTCAGGAAATGCCTGCACCCAAAATAGAAAAACAAGCAAGAGGATTCTTGGGACGTTTGAACTATATCTCTTGATTTATATCTAATATGATTGCAACGTGTGCGCCGATCTTCAAGCTTCTTTGCAAAGATCAGGGTTGTGTTTAGACAGAAGATTGTCAAAAAGCTTTTGAAAGAATTAAAGAATATCTGCTTGAACCTCCTATTTTGTCTCCTCCTGTGGAAGGAAGACCTTTGATCATGTATTTGACCGTGCTAGAAGAGTTTATGGGTTGTGTTCTAGGTCAATAAGATGAATCTGTAAGAAAAGAATTTTCCATTCATTATTTGAGCAAGAAGTTCATTGATTGTGAGTCTCGGTACTCCATGGTTGAAAAGATATGTTGTGCTTTAGCTTAGGCTGCTAAGCGCCTCCGACAGTATATGTTGAATTGTACAACTTGGTTGATATCTAAAATGGATCCAATCAAGTATATCTTTGAAAAGCTTGCTTTAATTGGGAGGATTACTTGTTGGCGAATAATGTTGTCAGAATATGATATCAAGTACCGAACTCAAAAAGTGATAAAAGGAAGTGTTTTGGCTGTTCATTTGGCACACCAGCCAATTGATGACTATCAACCTATCTATTTTGATTTTCCTAATGAGGATGTGATGTATCTAAAGGTCAAAGATTGTGAGGAACCATTACTTGATGAAGGGCCTGAGCCTAGATCTCGACGGGGTTTGAATTTTGATGGAGCTGTTAATGAGTATGGCAAGGATATTGGAGCAAATATTATTACCCCTCATGGTTTTCATATTCCTTTCACCACAAGGTTGGTTTTCACTTGCACAAATAATGCGGCTGAGTATGAAGTGTGTATTATGAGCTTGGAAGAAACTATTGATTTAAGAATCAAGATTCTTGATGTATATGAAGATTTCGCTCTGGTGATTAATCAGATTAAAGGGGAGTGGGAGACACATCAACCTGATTTGATTCCTTATCATGATTATGCAAGAAGGTTGTCAACTTTCTTCAATAAAGTTGAGTTTTACCACATAACAAGAGCAGAGAATCGAATGGCAGATGCTTTAGCGACTTTATCCTCCATGATTGTGGTAAATCGGTGGAATGATGTGCCAAAGATTGATATTATACGCCTTGATAGACCATCTCATATGTTTGCAGTTGAAGAGGTTGTTGATGATAAACCTTGGTATTATGATATTAAATGTTTTTTCAGAATCAAGAGTATCCACTTGGGGCATCCAAGAAGGATAAGAAAACTTTGAGAAGATTGGTTGATAGTTTCTTCTTGAATGTGATGTGGTGTATAAGAGAAATTATGACATGATCTTGCTTAGATGCGTGGATAGACACGAAGCAGATATGTTGATGAAAGAAATTCATGAAGGATCCTTTGGTACCCATACCAATGGACATGCAATGGCTAAGAAGATATTAAGGGCAGGTTAATATTGGCTGACAATGGAATCTGATTGTTGTGAATATGTGAAAAGTGCCATAAGTGCCAGATTTATGCTGACAAAATTCATGTGCCTCCAACTCCTCTCAATGTTATCTCTTCTTCATGGCCTTTCTCTAAAGGATGATTGGAATGATTGAGCCTAAAGCGTTAAACGGACACCGTTTCATATTGGTGGCCATTGACTATTTTACCAAATGGGTTGAAGCGGCATCATATGCCAATATGACCAAGCAGGTAGTGGTCTGGTTTATCAAGAACTAAATCATTTGTCGGTATGGTGTTCCGAGCATGATTGTTAATGATAATGGGTCGAATCTGAATAAAAAGATGATGAAGGAATTATGCGACGAGTTTAAGATTGAACATCATAATTCTTTTCCATACATACTAAAGATGAATGAGGCTGTTGAAGCTGCTAACAAGAACATTAAGAAGATCATTCAAAAGATGGTTGTTACATACAAGGATTGGCATTATATGCTCCATTTTGCTTTACATGGGTATCGTACATCCGTTCGTACTTCAACATGGGCAACCCCTTTCTCTCTTGTTTATGGCATGGAAGCAGTGCTCCCGGTAGAGGTTGAAATTCCTTCTATGAGAGTTTTAATGGAAGCTGAATTGTCTGAGACTGAATGGTGTCAGAGTAGATATGACCAATTGAATCTGATTAAAGAAAAAAGAATGACGGTCTTGTGTCATGGCCAATTGTATCAACAGAGAATGAAGAAAGCATTTGATAAGAATGTTTGACCTCATGTGTTCAGAGAAGGTGACCTCGTGCTAAAAAAGATCTCGACTTTTACTACTGATTCTAGGGGCAAGCGGACTCCTAATTATGAAGGCCTATATGTTGTTAAGAGAGCCTTCTCTGGCGGTGCATTAATTCTTACAACTATGGATGGTGAAGAGTTCACTCGTCCTGTGAATGCCGATGCAATCAAGAAATAATTCTCCTAAAAAATAATAAAAGAGCAGCTCGCTAAGTTGAAAACCCGAAAGGGCGACTTAGGCAAAAATGAGTGTCCCGGTGGATTGACAACCCGAAAGGGCAGTCTAGGAAAAAATTAGAGACAAACAGAAAATAACTATCCCGGTAGATTGAAAACCCGAGAGGGAAATCTAGGCAAAAGTCAAGGATTATGGCAAGTAACTGCATTTGGCCAGTCTTGATCATTTGAAGCAACATTTCCTATCAAGGACTTTACTTCAATCATCAACGACTGAAGTCTCAAGCACAGTTGGAATTCGAAGTTTTTAAGGAGAATAGTGATAATTGTATTTCAATGTAGCCCTTTCCATTGTACTTAGCATTTTTCAAACCTTGTAATGATCCGTGGAGTTATGCCATTTGCGGACTACCATTCTATCAATAAAATTTGGGCCTTTGTCCCTTTGTTTGCAATTCTTATTTTGTTTCTGTTTATAGAATTTCATTTTATTTTTGATGATGATTTTTGAAACAAATTTGAATAATTGATTTAAAATTTGAAAATTATAAAAACATTTTTCTTTGATTTACGAAAATAAAAAGGAATGTCAATAGTTATCCCAAGAATGGTAAAATCTTGAAGCGCAAAACTTAGTGTTTTCCTCAACGGAGTTTGTTCTTATTGATACAACTTCCTATTAGAGTTTGTTGATATTCTCCTTATCAGGGTTCTTTCTTACTCCTCTGGTAGAATTTATTGACAGCTCCTCGATAGAGTTGTGTTGAGGTTTCTCCAGTAGAGTGTGCTGATATTCCCTTGGCAGAGCTTTGCTCCTATGGATGACTAGACGAGTGTTATTCAGTTTTTCCAGCTAAGTCTTGATTCAAATTCTCTCCAGCTAGTTGTTTTTTCTTCATCCAGACAGATTATGGTTAGGCAAGTTGAGCAGTTTTGAAGGTCACCTCTCCTTGATGTTAATGCCCATGCAGAGATTTGTCTTTGCTAATTCCTAGTAGAGGTTATGCATATTTACTTTGGATATTTCCCAAGTGGAGAACAATGTTTCCCTCTAAGAAGTGTTGATATAGCAGCCACCTGTCGAGTTTTATTTCATCTTATGTTAAGTATTGATTTAAAATCTCCCACAGCTTGACTTTTTGCTATGATGTTAACTTCTTAATCCCCGGCAAGTCCGGAATGTTTCTCTCAGAGTTGGATAGTCCTCAAATTTCTTTCTGATATCCCCAAAAGAGCTTTATTACTCGCCAGTGGAGTTTATGTATATGTTTACATGATTACAATCCTCCATTGGATCCATTATTTTCCTCAGCAGATCTCTTCATCCTTTTGAAGCAGAGTTCGAGTGGATTCTTCTTATCCCCAGGAAGAGTTAAGAAGATTTGGGTTGATGTTCCCCCATCAGTTTATCTTTTGTTCTTAAAGCAAAGTTGATATCCCCTTTTTGGATTACTGATTATTGGAGTTTGATCTTTGGGTTTCTCCCCAAGCAGTATTTTTCCCACTTCAGTGGTATTTGAGCCTTATAGTAGGATTTATTTTCCTTTAATGTATTTTGCCTATTTCTTGCAGGATTTCTATTGCTAATCCCCAACACGATCTCCAATGATCTCTCCAGCTTGATGAGATTAGCCGAGTATTTTAGTGGTGCTTTGATGCTTTGTTCACCCTCTGTTTATCCTTTTTGTCTGTTTTGTTAGCATATTCATACGCATATGCATTGCATGTGCATTCACTTTAGTTGAGCATAACATGTTTTTGTTGCATTGTACATCCTGCATCTTTGTTGGTGTTTCCTTGCTCTTCGATGCTGTTATCCCGGCGGAGTGCGTGTGTCCTCTCTCCATTAGAGTGTCGACCCCTAAGCAGAAAATGCATATCCTTTCTAATTTCCAACTGAGTTTATATCTCGTGGAAGATGTTTGTTTTATCTTTCCTCCCCAAATTTTATCTGGATAGAATTATTCCCCAGTTGAGATATTTCCTCATTAGGTCGAGTCTTGTTTGATCGTTTCTCTCTATTTTGTTCATGGATTGAACTTTGGTGAATCTGTTTATTGATCCCCATCAGAAGATGAAGATTTGAATCTCCTCAGCGGTGGTTTGATAACATTCTCTTGGTAATTGCTTGTGTGAATTCATGTGGCAGCCTCTATACTTTAACAGCTCGTATGTTCCTAGCAAGATAAACCTCACCTGGTAATAAGTCGAAGCCTCTTTATTTGAGCAGCTTGTGTAATCTCCAGAAATGATTCATATTTTCGCAATAAATGGATTTTCTCCAGTTCATCCTCAGTAGAGAAGTTTATTGTGAAATGATGAATCCTTATCTAACCAGCTTTTCCATCAAAATGGCATCTCTATGGAAGAAGTCCCGATGAGAAGCTTGTTGTAAAATTCCAAACAGATGGTTGTCTCTTTATTTGAGAAGTCTGTCATTTAATTTAACCTGCCCGTATCTCTTTTGAAGATCTCCGACAGAGTTATCTATATTTCATCCCCAACAAACGGTTGTCTCTTTATTTGAGAAGTTTGTTGTGTGATTTGAGTTGCCTAATGACAGGTAGCTGATAATGTACCTGTTTCTCCTACCGAGTGATAAGTAGTCGACATTTGTAATACCCTGCCCATTGACTGGTAGCAGGTATTCCTTGTGAGTTCATTATCCATATTTTTCTACCTAGTGACGGGTATCCGGTAATGTTTCTTCACCTTTTGAGTATATTGCCTTTATTTTTCTACCTAGTGACAGGTAGTAGGTAATATCCTTCATCATTTTTGGTCAGTTACCGCCATATTTTTCTACTCAGTGACAGGTGGTCAGTAATCTTTCCTTGTAAGTTTATTGCCTTTATTTTTCTACCTAGTGACGAGTAGTCGGTAATGTTTCTTCACCTTTTGAGCTTATTACC
The DNA here is from genome assembly GCA_963859935.3 of Lathyrus sativus. Lineage (NCBI taxonomy): Eukaryota > Viridiplantae > Streptophyta > Magnoliopsida > Fabales > Fabaceae > Lathyrus > Lathyrus sativus. Next base: position 509,567,942 of record OZ012737.1, read on the forward strand.
TTTATTTTTCTACCTAGCGACAGGTAGCAGGTAATATTTCTCACCCCTTTTGGTTGGTTATCCTTTGTTTTTACCCAGTGATCGGTAAAAGGTAATCCTTCCTCCAAAGATTTGTTGCCTTTATTTTTTCTACCCAGTAATAGGTAGCAGGTAACATTTGTTTCTCTTTTGGTCAGTTACCATCATATTTTCCTACCCAGTAACCAATAGTCAGTAATCTTTCCTTGTGGTGATATTCCTTTTCCTACCCAGTAATAGGTAGTTGATATTTTGCTTACCCTATCCAGTAACTGATAGTCAATAACCATTTTCTCCAGGTTTATTACTCTCGTTAAACTACTCAGTGACTAGTAGTTGGCATTGTTTCTTTTCCTGCCCAGTAACCGGTAGTTGATTATCTCTTGACAAGTGGATTACTTTTACCCAATAACCGGTAGTAAGTAATACATCTCGTTGTTTTTCTACCCAGTAACTGGTAGATGACAATTCTTTCGTGTTCATTACACTTATTTTCTACTCAGTAACCAGTAGAAAGTATTTTACCTGTTCTCTTCGGTTTGAGTATCTTCGCCTGGTAACCATCCATTGGTATCTCTTTCCCCATTGAGTCTTTTCCTTTCCTTTATTGGAATATGATATTGCTCTTTTATTTTCCACTGTGGAGTCTCTTTTCTTCTTTTTCTCCCCGACATTTATTTGTATCTTATGGCTTGTTTTCCCCACAGAGGTCTTGTATCTGCATATCATTAGCATAACCATATCATTTTGTGGCCTCTTAGGGCCAAAAATTGGGTTTATTTGTTATATTTAAGTCTCTTCTATCTGGTCGAGACAAAGATGGCAATCTTCATATCTCCGGATAGAAGAAACTTAAATAGGGGCAGCTGTAATACCCTAATTTTTACCCCTAAGATCCCACATATAATTTGCATCTCATCCCACAAACAAGGTTGCAAGCTTTGGTTCTCTTGCCTTCCTTTGTGTGTTTGTTCTTGATATATCACCAAGCACCTTTGTTTTCTTATTTGTTTGATATTAGTTTATGTTTATGTTTACTAACCATTGATTAAAATCCAAAAATATGTTTGTTTTTTCTTTACTAACCTTTTAAGGAAGAATTTGGATCAAAGATATCAAATATCAGTACCTCAGCTCGAATGAATTTCATCTGAAAAAGTCAAAGTTGATCTGCAAACAATTCAAATTCATCTGATCAAGAGTCTTCCAAGTTTTGATTGATTACTTTCAAGAGACTCTAAGGTTCATGTGTTTATTTCTATGCCTTCTTTGACAAGCAAAAAGAATCGAGGCAGAGCCAAGACAACACATCAAAAAGGCAATTTTCACCATTTTTGCCTGTGGTAATCGGTTACCAAGATTGGGTAACCGGTTACCCAATGCGAATTTTGTGAAAATTGGGAAAATTCAAATTCTGCAACATTTTTGGCACCAAATTCAAATATTGCAACATGAGAATATTCTAGATCACTTCATTTTAAATCTCCCACCTCATTATAATTAATTCCCACCATACACCTTTATTAATTACCCTTCGATCATTAATTTCCCTCCAAATTCAAATTCCAAGCCTAATTTTGTTTCCAAACCAAACTCCAATTCACCAAATTTTCCAAGCCTAAATCCTATAAATAGAGGCCTCATTTTTCTCATTTCTCAAGCTTTTGATATCTAAAATCACCTTGTCAAACTCTTTCTTGGCTTTCAATTTTCTCTAATTACCAAATTCACCAAAAGTCTTTCTCCCTTTGAAAGTTAGTAAGTTCATCATTAGAACTTACTAATATTTGAGCTAAACCTTCATCCATTCAATTTTTCATCCTCAATTCTAGTAAATCAAAGCTTTGAAGTGGGGTTTGTGGAGTTGATTTGAAGAATTTCCAGATTTGGAGTGATAATTTATTGATCCACCATTGTTGCTCTTGATACATCTTTCACAATATGATCCATTATTGACTCTTGTTGCTTGATCTTTAGATCTTGCATATCATGTTCTATTGGTGTTGGTTTTTGTTATTTTACTTGAATTTTCGTGCTCAATTGCATCCCTGATCATGAGGTGTTTGTAGAAATGATTGGTCAAGTTTCTGCCCCTTTTTCAAGCTGTTTTGACCCTGTTTTGCTGTTATTTTAGCAGGGTAACCAGTTACTCTATGTTTTTTTTGCCACTTTTGCTCAGTTTTCAGCCTGTTTTGCTGTTGTTTAGCAGGGTAACCGGTTACCCAGTGTTAATTTTGTCATTTTGGCTCTGTTTTGGGACTGTTTTGGTTCTAACTTCTTCGCATATGAATACACTTTTAATGGTCCTTTACCTCTTTAAATTCATTGGTATAGATGTCTTTGAGGAATTTCGCATATGATGGTATCTGGGTGATGACTTTTGTGAAAGGGATCTCCACATGAAGTTTCTCTATGACTTTAATGAATTTCTGATATTGGTTATTGATCTTGGTTTGTTTTAATCTTTGTGGATATGATATATGAGGTTTGTATGGCAGAGGTGGTTCGTTAGTTTTTTCTAAAAAAAATTCTTTGTCTTGGTTTTTCTGTTTTTCGGATCCTACTGGTTCCTCTACTTCGTCCGTGGGTACTATGCTTTCTTTAGAAGTCTTGGGTTTGCTCAATATCGGGTTAACTGGTTCATCGTAAACGGTCTCACTTCGTAAAGTAATTGTATTGGCTTTCCATCGGGGGTTTTGTTGAGGTTGTCCAGGGAATTGCCCTCCGAGTGTAGTTTCAGGGGCTTGTTTTAAAGCTATCTGAGAGATCTGAGTTTCAAGCATCTTATTATGGGTGACTATTTGCTCTACCTTAGTTCCTAACTGGGCAATTAATTCATTTACATGAATGTTCTGGTTTATGAATTCTTTGTTTTGCTAGGTTTGAGCCGTAATGAAAATTTTCATGATTTTCTCAAGGTTCGGCTTAGGTTGCACAGCTTGCATAGGCGGGTTTTATCTTTGAGCTTGAAAACCGGATGGTCTCGGAGGTGCAGGGTTTTGGATAGAGTTATTGTTTTTGTAGGAAAAGTTTGGATGATTCTTCCATCCAGGGTTGTAAGTGTTTGAAAATGGGTTCCCTTGGGTATAGTTGACCTCTCCTGAATGAGTTTCATTCAGCAGATTGCACTCTGCTGATTGGTGGCCTTTGGCTCCATATAATTTGCACTCAGTCGAGACTACTGCTGCAACAACTGGATTTGCGTACATATGTTCGACCTTAAGGGCCAAAACATCCATTTTGGCTTGCATCATGTCTATAGAACTTATCTCATATATTCTTCCTTGGGCTTCTTTCTTCTCCATCGTTGCTCGCTCTATCCCTCATTGACAATGGTTTTGAGCCATATCCTCGATGAGAGCGCTAGCTTCAGGGTAAGGTTTATTCATCAGAGCGCCACTTGCGGCAGCGTCGATGGTCCTCTTAGTGTTATAGTGAAGTCCGTAACACCCGTTTTTAATTATTAAGTCTTTTTGGTGTTTATTGTATTTTGGGGTGCCCTTATGTGGGAGTGTGCCTAAGAGTGTTGGGTGGGTGTCCTTAAGTTATAGGAGCTATTTAATAAAAGATGGAATTTAATAATAATATAATATAATATGATATTGGTGGTAATATAATGATTACTAATATTATTGGTCTTATTATTATTATTATTATTATTATTATTATTATTAATATTAGTATTATTAGTATTATTAGTATTATTATTAGTTATTATTATTATTATTGGGATTAAATAATTAAAATAAGAAATTGAGGGGTCAGTATGTTTTACGATACATTTGGAAGTTAGAGAAAGTGGAGAGAAGGGAGAAGTGAGAACACGATAAACGATTTTGAGGGGAAGAGCAAGAGAAAGGAGAACAAGGCTAGAGCGATCAATTGGTAGGGGATTCTTCATCAATCGAAGATATAATCAAGGTAAGGGGGGAGAAACTGATTGGGATGGTATATACATGAACTGGGTAGAGGGGATTCCTTAACCCCGTAGGTATTCTGATGAATATGTTGAATTGTTGCTATGATGTTAAATATTGTTGATTTTTGATGAATTATATATATATATGATGATATGTGATGATTTGCTGTTGCCCTTGATGTGTGGGTGTTGATGTTGATGTGGATTGGGCAAGTTCTGAGTAACTCTGAGAGTGCCGGTAAAGTATCTGATGTTGGTATTAGAGTAAGAATTATAGGTCGATTGGCACGTATGATGTTATGGTCTGCAATACTGATAGAATAGGAGATAAAGGTAGCATATTAGGCTTGGAATTGACTGAGATAGCATTGTAGAACAGTGGAGATTTTGGGGTATCGCAGCATTCGCTGGGTTTCGCCTGGCGAGTGTTGGCGAAGGTTAGCGAGGGTTCGCCTGGCGAGTGTTAGCGAGCAGTGGCGAGTAATTCCAAATAAACTCCCAGACCTAAAGGGTTTAAAGTTCGCCTGGCGAATGTGGCCAGCGAGGTTTCTCTAGCAGGTTCGCCTGGCGAGCCATAGCGAGCATTTGCTGTGGGGCTTCGCCTAGCGAATGGTTCAGCGAACGTGATGGCAGAATGTGGTTTTGTGCTATTTTGCCTTGCGCATTAGCCTTGTAGGATCCCTTTGACCATGGTAAGTGTAGGGATGGTGATTGAATGATGGATATTGTGTATTTGGTGATAGGAAATGAATTCCTTAATACTTTATGTAAGTATCTGATTGATTGGTGTATGACATATCTATGTATATGTGATGTATGGTGGTGCGATCTGAGAATCGTATGCACAATGTATGCTTGTGTTAATTTGTATGCATTTGGTGTCATGCATATTATGAAGTGTTGGTGGAATGAGTCATTGCTCGATGGAGTGTATGTGATTCATTCGTATTCCTTTGAGTGGGGAATTGGTGGGGACAGATCATGGCCAAGGGTGGGCGTATGTGATATATCCGGGTTCCATAGAAGAACCAATGAGTCGGTACCGCATGCATGGTGTTGCGTTGCATATCTGCATTATAACGAATTTTGTCGTTGGTGGACTATATGTCGTGTTTGGTGAATGTTGGGTGATGATTTATATAATTATTGTAGTTACTACCTTTATTTCATGTATGTAATTACCGATATATTTTGATCATGTTTTCTCACCCCTTTGCTGTTGCTGTGGTCTGTGCTTCTTCGGAAGTACAGATAATCCAGGTACTTAGCTAGCTTGGATTTGTGGTGTGCCCGTCGAGTCTTAGACTGCTCTGATACGTAGCACGGGACTTGGGTGTTTTTAGTTGTTTTTGTTGAACTTATTTCTTTTCCTATGAGGTATCACAAATTTTATGTATTTTGTTATATGAACAATTTCCGCTGTATTTTGGTGAAAACATTTTTAATGAAGTATGTGTTGGATTTTGATGATGTGATATCCCACTTTGGGTGGAAGAACTCTGATGTTTATTTATAATGTTTATATTTTAATTGATTTGGGAAGTGGGGTGTTACAATTGGTATCAGAGCAGGTCGGTCCGTCCGGCCAGTGTTGTTGAGTCGAGTTGAGTTTGTCTTTAGGATAGAGATTGTGTATCGTTTAACCTGGTGTTGTTATTGTTGAGCAGTATGGCAGGAAGAAATGATGCTGCTTTGGCTGCTGCTATGCAAGCGATGGCGCAGACAGTTGCTAACAAGAACCAAGCTGCAGATGCCCAATTTAGAGATTTGGCGCAGTTTCGGAGTAACAAGCCGCCAACGTTTGAAGGAGGAGTTTTGGACCCTGAAGCTGCACAGAAGTGGCTGAAGGCAATTGAAAAGATTTTCAGAACTATGAATTTCAGTGATGAGCAAAAGGTGAGGTTTGGTACTCACATGCTGGAGGGTGAGGCTGAAGCTTGGTGGGATAATTGCCGCCAGAGGTGGGTGACTGCAGGAACTATGATTACTTGGGACGTGGTTCGTAAAGGTTTTCTGGAGAAGTACTTTCCGGAAGACATTCGAAGTGCTAAGGAGATCGAATTCTTGGAACTAAAGCAAGGTGGTATGACCGTAGCAGAGTATGCCGCGAAGTTTGAAGAGTTAGTGCAGTATTGTCCTCATTACAATACTGATGATGCGATGACATCCAAGTGTTTGAAATTTGAGAATGGACTGCGTCCGAAAGTTAAGCTGGGGATTGCTTGTCAGAAGATCAGAAACTACGCTGAGCTAGTAAGCAGGAGTAGGATCTATGTCAATGATAATCGGACCAAGATTGCGCATTATAAGGCTGTGAATGACCGTAAAGGTAAGCAGAGATTCAGTGGTATTTGTCGCACCTCGAAAAATCACGGAGATATTTCGGAGAAACGACCCTCGCGCGAAAGGCGCGGAAATGCGGTTCGACAGAGTCGCCACCGAACTTTATTTTTCCCAAATAAATGGGAGAGGAAAATATCGAGAAAACCTCTTGAAACGAAAAGGATAGGAACAGGGCTGTCGCAACCATGTTTCGGGTTCGGGAGTCGGTTACGTGAGGGGAAGGTATTAGCACCCCTCACGTCCGTCGTACTCGACGGGAACCTCTTAAGGTAATTGTGGGGAGTGTTGTTTAGGTTTACTTGTTTTCTTCTTGTTGATAAAGGTAGAATTGGTAGGTTAATGGGTAAAGACGCAAGGAGAAATGGGTGGTTAGAGGATAGGGTGCTCGCCAACGATTGGGGCCCTTGTGCCTACGTATGCTCATTCGGACGAGAATGAGAAATCAGAGCGTCGTAGTTCGACTACGGGAAAGGATGGGGGGAAACGGAAGATGGATAGAAGTGTGCTCGCCAAGATCATCGCAATCTTATGCCTACATATCTTATATTCAAAAATTAATAAAGAATCAGAGCGTCCGTAGTTCGTGGTAACAACCACGAGAAGATGAGGTTGAATAGGTTGGAAGTTTGAGAAAGAGACGAAAGGGTGACTGGCAAGCAACCCAAGAGCGCGCCTCAAGAGCTTGTCACTCAAGAATTCAAGGAATGCGAGATTCCAAGAACTCAGTTCTTTCGGGAATTGGGTTGAATAGATTGAAGATAAGAGTTGGATGTTTTGAAATCAAAAGAATGAACTAATAACAACTCAAGGGCGCGCCTCGAGAGTTACTCATTCAAATATTCAAAGAATGCTAGATTCTAAGAATATCTCTCTTTCGTAAGTTTAAAAAACGTTTGTGAAAGGATCGAATCAAAAAAAAATGGCATGCGAGGCCAAAAGGAAGTTGTTTTGTAGTAGCTCGACGATGTATTGAGAATTTTTTTGAAAATGAAACCGACTTGACGACGTGTCAAGGGTTAGGATTGTGAGAAACGATATTAGTCCCTGAGGGTGCCCCTAATATCGAAACCACGAGGAGTTGTGAATGAAATGTGGGTTGCGAATGCGGACGAGCATTCGACTTAGGAGAATGTTTGAAAATGATTGAATTTGAAAGAGTCGAAGGGTAGAGTGAATAATAACTCAAGAGCGTGCCTCAAGAATTATTCACTCGAAGATCCAAGGAATGCTAGATTCCAAGAACCTCCTTCTTTCGAAGTTTTAATCGAGAAAATGTTGAGAAAATGCGTTTGAGAAAATAAAAAGATTGAATGAATAACAACTCAAGAGCGTGCCTCGAGAATTATTCACTCGAAGATCCAAGAAATGCTAGATTTCAAGAATCCCCTTCTTTTGGAGTTTTTTCGAGAAAATGTTTAAAAGATAATTTGAAGCGAAAGTGACATAGTCTTGACTGAATTATCATCTATCAATAATTTGACCGATAATAATCATTAAAGTCATCATTGACTAGGGAATAAGAAAAAGTGGATAAAAACGAAAATGAAAGTTTTGAAAAGAAATGGTCTCGGGTTTGTTATTATCTGTCAATAATTTGACAAACTATAACTCGGGGTATCGTCATCGACCCAAAACGGGTAAAAATTCTTGAAAGTATTAACATAATGATCAAAAGAGGTATGTTAAAATAAAATGAATGAAAGATTGAAAGGAAGGGAAGCTAAAATAAAATGTGCAACAAGAGAGGGGTTCAAAACCCGTAGGTGTGTATGTGCAATATCGCTTGGATCCTCTTATCCAAGCCCACCATCCTCATAGTCTCCTTTATATAAGAAAAATAATAAAAAAGAAAAAAATAAAGAATGGGGCGCACAACCAGCTGGGCAATGTAGAAATGAAAACCTAAAACGGGCTTTGAGCCCATTATCACACTCACAGTCTAAACCAATAACATGGCCATGGCTTCTCCTTTTGACAATAGAAACAAGTAAATAAAGCAGAAACCTCAAAACAATTTTAAAAGAAAAAAAAAGAAAGATCACATGATGAGGAATATCAAATCTCCTCTCTTTAAACAGCAATAAGATTAAAAGAAGAAAATAAATCAATTATCAATGCGCTGCGACTCGATCCAACCTCTGATCGACGTTCGACTTCTCATCCACTTTGTCCCGGCCGGGTTTGATTTCAGTTCCTCTCCCTCAATCCACTTCTAGTTCCCTTCATCTCAAACTTCTTTTCACCTTTTCGCTCTATTCTCTATGTCTGTTCCCCTCTCTGTTTGATTCCAAACTGTATCTTTATGAAGTGAGAAACAGTTAGGTTTTGTATGCGGTGGGAAGATTGGGGGTTTTCACTGTTGTCGATTGGTGGGTTTTTTGTGGGTTTCAAGGTCTGGAAATATGGGGTTTGAGAAAAACGAAGGTATGATGGAAGTTTGCTTAGTTCGGCGACTATCTCGGAAAAGAAGAATGTTTGTTAGTTTGGGTTTGAAGGTTTAAGGAATCAGGTTTCGATTTATTATTGTTGAGGGTATGAAGGCTGGAGATTCTGAAGGTGGGAAAGGTAAATCGAGTGAAGTGACGGAAATGGTGGAGACGTTTCTGGTTTGAAGATAAATCAATGTTTGCGTTTCAGATTTTTGGAAGAAGGATCGAAGTTATGAGTTGGGTGTGTTCTTTTTTGGGATGAAGAAAGTTGGAAGAACATTAGGGTATCAAGTGTTGAAGGTCTTTTGGGGTTTATGGCTGATGAAGAATGAGAGGTTTTTTTTTTCAAGCTGCGAAGGATATTCTTGTTCAAGAAGGTGGCGGCTAGGGTTTTCTCCTCTTCTCAAGGTCCTCTTATAGGATATATGAAGGGTACGCTTGAAAGAGAGCTGAGAGGGATTTTGCTGCGAGGTTTTTTTTCTTTCCCTTGTGTACTGTCCATTTTTTATTGCTGCAAAATGAGGGACTCACAAAATATGTGTTGGTGGGACCTGCTGTACCTTTCTTTTTTTTCAAAATTACAGGACTGTACGAGTCTTTTTAGTGAGTGTGGCTTGCTGAGGTATATTGTGAAAATTCCATTATGGTTGTTATTTTCGTGGCTTGTTGTGGGGTACATCACGGAAAGGAGATGAGTTTTGGTTTGGGTAGAAATTGTTGTCATGTGATGGCTTGATATTATTTTGATACAGGCCTGCTGCGGTAAAAAGTTGTTTGTGGATTGAAGATGAGCCGTGATAGTTTTGTGCTAGTGTCTCGTTGCGGTAGCTGATGTTTACTTCCCCTTGTTTGTAGTTTTGTCAGTCCATTAGGGAATCCAAAGTGGTCATGGTGTGGACAAATTATTATTGGTATGGTTGTACATAGCAGTGAAACATCGCAGGTCTGTTGCGTATCCTCTTCAAGTGGTCCCCTTTTCCATTTTATGCAAGTCCTTATTCATTTCGTTTGGTATGCTGCAGGTGAATCGGAAGTTGGTGCATGAGCCAAATTGGTGAGGGCACAAGTTGATATAGCAATTGGTTCAAGCTAAATCTGCTGCGACCATTTGACAAGTAGTGTCAGTTTTTATATGAAGAAATCAATACAAAGATAAAGCCTTTGATTGGTGTGGACTATGACGCTTTTTTTTGAAATCATGGAGACTTGACGAAACATTGCCTTGATGGTTCGGAAAACATGTTTGGAATGTTTTAGACAACAACTCGTCATACAATAATGACAATCATAATGAAGGTATGAATTGTTCTTATGCTCACATGAGCTTCTTTCTTCTGTCCTGTGTATACTCACTGATGGTCCTTGATTTATTTTGTAGGTCATGAACCTCATACGCCTCCATGCTGGCAAAGGCTGAATTTATGCCATTCGACATGTTTCGACTATTTTGCTGACACGGGAATCCTCTTTTGTCTTAACATGTTAAATTATCTTTAGTGTTTTTTTTATTTAAGCTCCTCACTGATCCTCTGCATTCTTATCACTTCCGACTTCATGTTGATGTGGTGATCTTACTTTCTTTTGTATTTCTTTCTATGCACCTTTTCTAGAAATGCAGCCATATGGCTCCTGTTTTTACACTGAGCTCGGCCCACTGTATGTTCATGTCTTGAATCAGATTTACGGCGCTTGGTCACAAGGTGATGTAGTGTGTCAAAATTGATGCTTGGGTTAAGTAGCAGCTTGAGGTAAGGTACATGAACCTTTACCTTCTGTCTATTAGTTTTGGTATGTAACCCTGTGCTTATAGAAGTGTCTTGCACATCCCTGTTGTTGTTCTTCTGAACAAACCTCCCGAATCAATATTTTACTCTGCTAACCCCTTTCCATTCTTCTCTTTCATGTACATTCCACGAGATTGGTGTAAGGACCGAGTACACATCCTAAAATCAGAGCCCGAAGTTTGCATTGGGAGGGTAATTCAGGAGAAGAACTTGGCGTGAAGTGGAACTCTATGACTTATTTTCATGTAGAAAGTGTCTAAAAGATTTTGTTGGTTTTGTATAAAGGAGTAACATATCCTCTGTTGTATTTTATTCATAGGAAACCTCTTCAGTTAATTCACATTAATGTTATCCGTGGAACGTGGCACAGCGAGAGATCAAGACCTACAGAATAAGGGGAATTTTGGTGGAGATAGTGCTGCTGGAAAATGGATTAAAGTCCATGTCTTATTTGAAACAAATTCTTGGAGGTATGAATTTCAACACCTAGTGACTTATCTTGATTTCCACCTCCTTTGTGATCTGCACTTTCTATCCCTTTTTACGTTCATTTTAGAGCTCTGATCTTGATATTTTGCAGCGGCAACATGCCTGCTAGTCGTTTACGCGAAAGGATCCTCTTCTGATGAGTTACAAACTTAGCATGAAGAACTTGGGTGGCCTGGAGGATGGAAAATTCAGCATGATGGCCACTCATTAGTGATGACAACCTCATTAGTTTTGAAAGGCGCTGAACCCGACGCTTGTCATTTGGAGCTTGAGCACATGACCTTGGAGAAGAGAATGCGGTTTCGAAATACAAGGGAGAGTATACAGCAAAATGACGTAGCTTCTATTTTGACGCTCTTCATGGTAAATCCTCTCTCCATTTAACTTTCTCTTTTTACCTCTGTGGATGCTTTTTCTCATTTACACTCTAATTTGGTATGAAATTTTGAGCTTGATGTGTTATCTGTCTTAATCCAATAAAACCTCAATTTCCATATGAGCACCATAATTGAATGCATCATCCTTCACAGGAACTCAATCTTTTGAAGCTTTTTATTGGCAAGTTCGCGTTCAACGCATCTGAAACATGCACTTCTGTCAACCATTGCGTTGCTATACTTGGTAGCTACAATTTTCCTCAACATGTTATTTTGATTCTGACAGTTTTGATGCTGTGAGGGAGTACCAACGATTTTTGTTCAAACTTTGTACAAATGTGTCTACATAACGGTTGAATGTGTCATGCTGTGAATTGCAGGTACCAGGCTTTCCACACAAGGTTTTGGTCATTTGTTTTGGGTCTGCAAGGAACGCCACTTGTTACCAAGAAATGCGCATCCGCGATTTTTGGTTGCGAAATGAAGGTTGGTATGATTGCCTTTATGCAAAAGTTTTGTCGAGATTTTCGAGGGAATCCACCCATATGCATTTGCTGCAAACTATTTGTTTGATGTTGCGTGCGTTTCTCAGAGTTGGTGTGTTCACTTTGCAGGATTTTTTGCTGTAGGACTCTCTTGTGTTGTGTTGCAAGTCGTGGTCTACTGCTAAAACGTCGACGGCTACGGGTGTATCGCGGTCATAAGCTGGTGTGCGGGTTACTGCGTGATGCTGCTGCTGCGTTTCATGTACGATCCCTTTGTGAAGAGTAGCTGCGTGTCTAGGGTGAGTGATGCGTACTGGTGAAACTTTTTATGAATTTTACTTTTTTTTCTGTGAAATTATACGCTGGCTGATGCTTGTGTATAACCTTCTTAGTGTGTGGTTTGAGCTGCTGAGCTGAGTTGCGGAATCTGCCGGTAGCAGGGTAGTTGCTGGTGAGTGACCTCTCCTTTTTGAGGTAGTTTTGTTCTGCAATCATATAAGTTGAAATTTAAAATGGCCTGTATTGTGGTACTTATGCAAGCTTTGTACTGTGCACTCATGCCGTCAATTGTTCATGTTGCAACTGGCGTACGATCCAAAAGCATGACTTTCTTGCCGTTACTTCAAGTCACGTGTTGCTTGGTCTCAAAGTCATGATGGTGATGTTCTACAGACCGAGAAGTATGTTGCGAAATAGGTGTTTGGCTTCAGTTGTAAGAAAAATGATGAATATGTGTTAAAGGATAGTTGTTCTGCGGTTTGGTTCACGTTGCTGTGAAAACCTCCCTTGTCGTGATGCTCTCTGTGGTATGATATTTGTGCTGCAATCTGTAAAAAAAATGTTTGTCTTTAGTTGTTCATCCTGTACAGATTGCTGGTTGTACCGTACTGCTCTGTGAGTTTTTTTTGTTGCAAGCTTTTGTATTCATAACCTTTATTGTTGTCCTTTGTTTGCAGGTGAGATATGGCTGTTGTGCTGTGTGTAGGCACCGTTTCCTTGCAAGGTGTGACTGCATGAAACATGCGGTGTGGAGCCGGACTTTTTCTGTCAAGTTTGTGCAGGTGGTTTACAGAAGAACGGAGATGATTCACGAAACGACTTTTATAATTGGAATGGACTCCTCACATTTTGCAAATCTTGATAGAATTTAGGCCATGTTATGATCTTATCTTGTTTGTAAAAAGGCCTTGGAACCTTAATCTCAAAACAACCATTACTGTCATATCAACTAATGCCCCTTTTCTTTGTGAAATTTATTCTCCTTTTGAATACATGTTGTCAGCGTGGTGAACATAGGTGTACAAGGGATATTGACTTATCCAAGAGCTTGGGTCCACTGCCGGTATACTGGAAAAATAAGGCCTTGCATGATAAAGTGCGGGATTTAGTGACTCTCTTATTTTTGAAATTTAATCTATGGCACTTTGTTAAATTTTCCAACAAAACTTTTCTAGCTTTATTAGTTCTCCAATTATGAGACTTGCACATCCCTTAATCCACCTTAACATAACTCGAAAACAAGCATAACAAAAAGGTTGTTTCAGATCCATGAATTTGTTTGTCATCAAGCTCTTCTCTAAAAATAAAATGATATTACCTCTCCCTGTCATTTGGAACAAACTCCTTACACGGCCAGACTTTCTCACATGAATGGATGATAATACAACCTTAATATCCATTTCTAAGTGCAACTCAAGGACATCTAATAATGGTCTTGAACAATTTTTGAACAAATTTTTGAAGTATGGACGAAATTAGATCAAACTCTGAAATCTTCTTGTACCATGGCCTGCTTTGAAAAAACGGAGAACTAGAATTTGAAATATGAGCCTCAGTTTAATGTCCAAAATCCTAACCAAGAAATGTATTGGACTCTGACAATTCTCAACCACAAAGCCTTCATGAATTGATTTACATGCAGATGATTTGAATTGGCACAAAATCAATTATTTAGAACCTCAAACGCACACCATTCAAAATCATGCAAACCCTGACTTGATCATGAACAAACATTCTTCTGACCAAAACTCAATTAGAACCGGCTGAACTTCAACCATGCCACACACATTTTTGACAAATGAAAAGTACATGTAGGACAAATTTGGGGTATGACAGTATTCCTTACAGTGTTTCGGCTGACAAAGGAAAACGTAAGGTTGCTACCGATAGGAAGTCCAGAGAAGGGGACGCGTCTGCTGATGGGAAATGTTTCTGATGCGGTGACACAGGTCATCGTGCTAAGGATTGTCCTAGGGAGGGGGTAAGGAAGTGTTTCAAGTATGGTAAGCCAGGCCATGTGATAGCTGAGTGTAAGGCCACTATGCCCATTTGTTATAACTGTGGTGAGAAAGGCCATATCAGTACGTATTGTGAGAAGCCGAAGAAGTCTCAGGCGTCTCCAACTGGTGGTAAAGTGTTTGCTTTGGCGGGAACTCAAGCTGTCAGTGAGGAGCGTGCTATCAAAGGTACTTGTATTATCAATAATATTCCTTTGACTGCCATTATTGATACGGGTGCAACCCTCTCGTTCATTTCTGTTGATTGTGTGAAGAGAATAGGATTGGTACCGTCTACTCTTGAGCGACGGATGACTATTGAGACACCCTCTAATGGTTCAGTGACTACTTCTTTGGTATGTTTGAAGTGTCCGCTGACTATTTTCGGTAGAGATTTCGGAGTGGATCTGATTTGCCTACCGCTTGGTAATTTGGATGTTATTCTGGGTATGAACTGGTTAGAGTTCAATCGAGTCTACATTGATTATTTTCGGAAGGTGTTACTGTTCCTTACTCCTGAAGAGGAAGCGTTGGCGAGTTCTCTGTCTAGTAAAGAATTGAGGACCTTGTTGGAGGATGAAGCTAAAGTGTTTGCTTTATTTATATCGTTATCGGTGGATAGCAAAGCGTCAATGGGGGAATTGGCAGTGGTGAATGAATTTCCGGAAGTGTTTCCTGACGACATTACGGAATTGCCTCCGACGCGAGAAGTTGAATTTAGTATTGATCTTGTTCTTGGTACGAAGCCTATTTCTATGGCGCCGTACAGGATGTCGGCAGTAGAGTTTTCCGAATTGAAGTCTCATATTGGAGAGTTATTAGATATAAAGTTTATCCGACCGAGTGTGTCGCCGTGGGGAGCTCCAGTGCTATTGGTGAAAAAGAAGGATGGTAGTATGCGTCTGTGCATCGATTACTGTCAATTGAAGAAGGTGACTGTTAAGAATAAGTATCCTCTTCCAAGGATTGACGATTTGATGGACCAGTTGGTAGGAGCTCGTGTGTTCAGTAAGATCGACTTGAGATTGGGTTACCATCAGATCAGAGTTAAAGAAGGTGATATTCAGAAGACGGCTTTTAGAACTCGATACGGACATTACGAATATGCTGTAATGCCTTTTGGAGTGACTAATGCGCCAGGAGTATTTATGAAGTATATGAACCGAATTTTCCATTCTTATTTGGATCATTTCATTGTTGTGTTTATTAACGATATCTTAATCTATTCTAAGTCTGATGAAGAACATGCAGGACATTTGAGAATCGCCTTGCAGGTGCTGAAGGATAATAAGTTGTTTGCTAAACTGTCGAAGTGCGATTTTTGGTTGAAGACAGTGAGTTTCTTGGGGCATGTGATTTCTGGTGATGGAATATCTGTTGACTCATCGAAAGTAAGTGCAGTGTTACAGTGGGAACCGCCGAAGACAGCGACGGAAATTAGAAGCTTTTTGGGTTTGGCAGGTTTTTACCGGAGGTTTATTGAAGGGTTCTCTACTTTAGCGTTGCCATTGACTCAATTGACGAGAAATAACCAAGTTTTTGTGTGAGATGCTGCTTGTGAAGAAAGGTTTGAAAAATTAAAAAGGAAATTGACTACGGCACCGGTGTTAGTGTTGTCGACTCTGAGTGAACCTTTTATAGTGTACTGTGATGCGTCTAAGAGGGGATTAGGCGGAGTTCTTATGCAGAATGGTAAATTGGTAGCGTATGCCTCTCGACAATTAAGAGTGCATGAACGGAATTATCCTACTCATGATCTTGAGTTGGCTGCGGTTGTTTTTGTGTTAAAAATCTGGAGGCACTATTTATATGGTTCGAGATTTGAAGTGTTCAGTGATCATAAGAGTCTAAGGTATCTGTTTGATCAGAAGGAGCTGAATATGAGGCAGAGGCGATGGTTGGAATTCTTAAAGGATTATGACTTCAGTTTAAGTTATCATCCAGGAAAGGCTAATGTAGTGGCAGATGCTTTGAGCAGAAAAGCGATTCATATGTCGGCTTTAATGGTGAACGAAATGGAACTAATTGAACAGTTCAGAGATTTGAGCATGGTTTGCGAGACTACGGCAGACAATGTGATGTTGGGGATGTTGCAGGTGAATAATGACTTCTTGGATACAATTAGAGAGAACCAGAAGTTGGATGTGAAGTTAGTAGATTTGATGACTGGAGCAGGAAATGACTCTGATAATGATTTTAAACTGGATGGTACAGGTGTGTTTAGATTTAGAGGCAGAATTTGTGTGTTGGATAATGAGGAACTGAAAAAGTTAATTTTGAGTGAAGGACATCGTAGTAATCTGAGTATCCATCCGGGAGCTACGAAGATGTATCATGATTTAAAGAAGTTATTTTGGTGGTCTGGTATGACAATAGACATAACTCAGTTTGTTTATGCTTTTTTGACGTGTTAGAAGTCGAAGGTAGAGCACCAGAGACCTTCTGGATTTATGCAACCGTTGGAAGTTCCAGTTTGGAAATGGGTTGTATAACTATAGATTTTTTTACTGGGTTGCCGAGTACGGCGAGAGGAGTTGATGCTATATGGGTGATTGTGGATTGACTTACGAAGTCTGCACATTTTGTGTCGATTAATATTAGTTTCCCATTGACGAACCTAGCAGAGATTTATATTCGGGTAATTGTGAAGCTACATGGTGTTCCGTCCAGTATTGTGTCGGATAGAGATCCGAGGTTTACTTCGGAATTTTGGAAGAGTTTACAGGAAGCGTTGGGTACTAAGTTGAAGTTGAGTTCAGCTTATCATCCACAAACTGATGGTCAGTCAGAGAGGACTATTCAGTCGCTTGAGGATTTGTTGAGGGCTTGCGTGTTGGAGAAAGGTGGTGCATGGGACACTCATTTGTCATTGATTAAGTTCACGTACAACAATAGTTACCATTCTAGTATCGGAATGACACCGTTTGAGGCTTTGTATGGAAGGAGGTGTAGGACTCCTCTGTGTTGGTATGAGACTGGTGAGAATGTGGTGCTTGGACCAGAAATTGTACAACAGACTACTGAGACGATTCAGATGATTCGTGAGAAAATGAAGGCATCTCAGAGTAGATAAAAAAGTTACCATGATAACCGGAGGAAAGAATTGGAATTCAGTGAAGGTGGTCACGTATTCCTAAGAGTTAACCCGATGACTGATGTGGGTCGTGCGTTGAAGTCCAAGAAGCTGGATCCTAAGTTTATTGGATCGTATCAAATTTTGCAAAGAGTTGGTGCTGTGGCTTACAGGGTGGCGTTGCCGCCTGAATTGTCGAATTTGCATGATGTGTTTCATGTGGCGCAATTGCGAAAGTATGTTTCGGATCCATCTCATGTGATTCCGAGGGATGAGGTGCAACTCCGGGAGAATCTTACTGTTGAGACGAGGTCGTTTAGGATCGAAGACCATAAGATGAAACAGTTCCGAGGGAAGGAGATACCGTTAGTGAAAGTAGCTTGGGGAGGTGCTGCAGGAGGCAGTGTGACCTGGGAATTGGAAAGCAGGATGCGAGAAGCGTATCCGGAATTGTTTCCATCAGGTAATTTTCGAGGACGAAAATAATTAAAGTAGGGGAGAGTTGTAACACTCATTTTTAATTATTAAGTCTTTTTGGTGTTTATTGTATTTTGGGGTGCCCTTATGTGGGAGTGTGCCTGAGAGCGTTGGGTGGGTGTCCTTAAGTTATAGGAGCTATTTAATAAAAGGTGGAATTTAATAATAATATAATATAATATGATATTGGTGGTAATATAATGATTAATAATATTATTGGTCTTATTATTATTATTATTATTATTATTATTATTATTATTATTATTATTATTATTATTAATATTATTAATATTAGTATTATTAGTATTAGTTATTATTATTATTGGGATTAAATAATTAAAATAAGAAATTGAGGGGTCAGTATGTTTTACGATACATTTGGAAGTTAGAGAAAGTGGAGAGAAGGGAGAAGTGAGAACACGATAAGCGATTCTAAGGGGAAGAGCAAGAGAAAGGAGAACAAGGCTAGAGTGATCAATTGGTAGGGGATTCTTCATCAATCGAAGATATAATCGAGGTAAGGGGGGAGAAACTGATTGGGATGGTATATACATGAACTGGGTAGAGGGGATTCCTTAACCCCGTAGGTATTCTGATGAATATGTTGAATTGTTGCTATGATGTTAAATATTGTTGATTTTTGATGAATTGTGTATATATGATGATATATGATGATTTGATGTTGCCCTTGATGTGTGGGTGTTGATGTTGATGTGGATTGGGCAAGTTCTGAGTAACTCTGAGAGTGCCGGTAAAGTATCTGATGTTGGTATTAGAGTAAGAATTATAGGTCGATTGGCAAGTATGATATTATGGTCTGCAATACTGATAGAATTGGAGATAGAGGTAGCATATTAGGCTTGGAATTGACTGAGATAGCATTGTAGAACAGTGAAGATTTTGGAGTATCGCAGCATTCGCTGGGTTTCGCCTGGCGAAGGTTAGCGAGGGTTCGCCTGGCGAGTGTTAGCGGGCAGTGGCGAGTAATTCCAAATAAACTCCCAGACTTAAAGGGTATAAAGTTTTCCTGGAGAATGTGGCCAGCGAGGCTTCGCCTGGCGAGCCATAGCGAGCATTCGCTGCGGGGCTTCGCCTGGCGAATGGTTCAGCGAACGTGATGGCAGAATGTGGTTTTGTGCTGTTTTGCCTTGCGCATTAGCCTTGTAGGATCCCTTTTATCATGGTAAGTGTAGGGATGGTGATTGAACGATGGAGAATGTGTATTTGGTGATAGGAAGCGAATTCCTTAATACTTTATGTAAGTGTCTGATTGATTGGTGTATGACATATCTATGTATATGTGATGTATGGTGGTGTGATCTGAGAATCGTATGCACAATGTATGCTTGTGTTAATTTGTATGCATTTGGTGTCATGCATATTATGAAGTGTTGGTGGAATGAGTCATTGCTCGATGGAGTGTATGTGATTCATTCATATTCCTTTGAGTGGGGAATTGGTGGGGACGGATCATGGCCAAGGGTGGGCGTATGTGATCTATCCGGGTTCCATAAAAGAACCAATGAGTCGGTATCGTATGCATGGTGTTGCGTTGCATATCTGCATTATAACAAATTTTGTCGTTGGTGGACTATATGTCGTGTTTGGTGAATGTTGGGTGATGATTTATATGATTATTGTAGTTAGTACCTTTATTTCATGTATGTAATTACCGATATATTTTGATCATGTTTTCTCACCCCTTTGCTGTTGTTGTGGTCTATGCTTCTTTGGAAGTACAGATAATCCAGGTACTTAGCTAGCTTGGATTTGTGGTGTGCCCGTCGAGTCTTAGGCTGCTTTGATACGTAGCACGGGACTTGGGTGTTTTTAGTTGTTTTTGTTGAACTTATTTCTTTTCCTGTGACGTATCACAAATTTGATGTATTTTGTTATATGAACAATTTCCGCTGTATTTTGGTGAAAACATTTTTAATGAAGTATGTGTTGGATTTTTATGATGTGATATCCCACTTTGGGTGGAAGAACTCTGATGTTTATTTATAATGTTTATATTTTAATTGATTTGGGAAGTGAGGTGTTACAATTGGTATCAGAGCAGGTCGGTCCGTCCAGCCAGTGTTGTTGAGTCGAGTTGAGTCTGTCCTTAGGATAGAGATTGTGTATCGTTTAACCTGGTGTTGTTATTGTTGAGCAGTATGGCAGGAAGGAATGATGTTGCTTTGGCTGCTGCTATACAAGCAATGGCGCAGGCAGTTGCTAACCAGAACCAAGCTGCAGATGCCCAATTTAGAGATTTGGCGCAGTTTCGGAGTAACAAGCCACCGATATTTGAAGGAGGAGTTTTGGACCCTGAAGCTGCACAGAAGTGGCTAAAGGCAATTGAAAAGATTTTCAGAACTATGAATTGCAGTGATGAGCAAAAGGTGAGGTTTGGTACTCACATGCTGGAGGGTGAGGCTGAAGCTTGGTGGGATAATTGCCGCCAGAGGTGGGTGACTGCAGGAACTATGATTACTTGGGACGTGGTTCGTAAAGGTTTTCTGGAGAAGTACTTTCCGGAAGACATTCGAAGTGCTAAGGAGATCGAATTCTTGGAACTGAAGCAAGGTGGTATGAACGTAGCAGAGTATGCCGTGAAGTTTGAAGAGTTAGTGCAGTATTGTCCTCATTACAATACTGATGATGCAATGACATCCAAGTTTTTGAAATTTGAGAATGGACTGTGTCCGAAAGTTAAGTTGGGGATTGCTTGTCAGAAGATCAGAAACTACGCTGAGCTAGTAAGCAGGAGTAGGATCTATGACAATGATAACCGGCCCAAGATTGCGCATTATAAGGCTGTGAATGACCATAAAGGTAAGCAGAGATTCAGTGGTACTCCTTACAGTGTTTCGGCTGACAAAGGAAAACGTAAGGTTGCTACCGATAGGGAATCCAGAGAAGGGGACGCGTTTGCTGATGGGAAATGTTTCCGATGCGGTGACACAGGTCATCGTGCTAAGGATTGTCCTAGGGAGGGGGTAAGGAAGTGTTTCAAGTATGGTAAGCTAGGCCATGTGATAGCTGAGTGTAAGGCCACTATGCCCATTTGTTATAACTGTGGTGAGAAAGGCCATATCAGTATGCATTGTGAGAAGCCGAAGAAGTCTCAGGCATCTCCGGCTGGTGGTAAAGTGTTTGCTTTGGCGGGAACTCAAGCTGTCAGTGAGGAGCGTGCTATCAAAGGTACTTGTATTATCAATAATATTCCTTTGACTGCCATTATTGATACGGGTAGAACCCACTCGTTCATTTCTGTTGATTGTGTGAAGAGAATAGGATTGGTATCGTCTACTCTTGAGAGACAGATGACTATTGAGACACCCTCTATTGGTTCAGTGACTACTTTGTTGGTATGTTTGAAGTGTCCGCTGACTATTTTCGGTAGAGATTTCGGAGTGGATCTGATTTTCCTACCGCTTGGTAATTTGGATGTTATTCTGGGTATGAACTGGTTAGAGTTCAATCGAGTCTACATTGATTGTTTTCGGAAGGTGTTACTGTTCCTTACTCCTGAAGAGGAAGCGTTGGCGAGTTCTCTGTCTAGTAAAGAATTGAGGACCTTGTTGGAGGACGAAGCTAAAGTGTTTGCTTTATTTGCATCGTTATCGGTGGATAGCAAAGCGTCAATGGGGGAATTGGCAGTGGTGAATGAATTTCCGGAAGTGTTTCCTGACGACATTACGGAATTGCCTCCGACGCGAGAAGTTGAATTTAGTATTGATCTTGTTCCTGGTACGAGGCCTATTTCTATGGCGCCGTACAGGATGTCGGCAGTAGAGTTGTCCGAATTGAAGTGTCAGATTGGAGATTTATTAGATAGAAAGTTTACCCGGCCGAGTGTGTCGCCGTGGGGAGCTCCAGTGCTATTGGTGAAAAAGAAGGATGGTAGTATGCGTCTGTGCATCGATTACCGTCAATTGAATAAGGTGACTGTTAAGAATAAGTATCCTCTTCCAAGGATTGACGATTTGATGGACCAGTTGGTAGGAGCTCGTGTGTTCAGTAAGATCGACTTGAGATCGGGTTACCATCAGATCAGAGTTAAAGAAGGTGATATTCAGAAGACAGCTTTTAGAACTCGATACGGACATTACGAATATGCTGTAATGCCTTTTGGAGTGACTAATGCGGCGGGAGTATTTATGGAGTATATGAACCAAATTTTCCATTCTTATTTGGATCAGTTCATTATTGTGTTTATTGACGATATCTTAATCTATTCTAAGTCTGATGAAGAACATGCAAGACATTTGAGAATCCCCTTGCAGGTGCTGAAGGATAATAAGTTGTTTGCTAAACTGTCGAAGTGCGATTTCTGGTTGAAGATAGTGAGTTTCTTGGGGCATGTGATTTCTGGTGATGGAATATCTATTGACTCATCGAAAGTAAGTGCAGTGTTACAGTGGGAACCGCCAAAGACAGCGACGGAAATTAGAAGCTTTTTGGGTTTGGCAGGTGTCGCTACTGCGAAAATCGGCGCCAGCTATGACAGAAGAGTCGCCACTGTGCGTTATTTATCCCAAAAGAGGGAAAGGAAACGTTCAGAGTAAACCTAACGCAAAGAGGGAAAGGAATGGTCATCGCAACCAAATCCTGGATTCAGGAGTCGGTTACGCAAGGGGTAGGTATTAGCACCCCTCACGTCCGTCGTACTCGACGGGATCCACGCTTGTTTTCTATCTAGGGTATGTTTATCTATCTACTCTAAAGGTCTGGGTTAAAAAGAAAATGAAAAGACTCGGCAAAGTATTGCACTTTATGCCTACATATTCCCGTCTGGAACGAGAAATCAGAGTCAACGTAGTTCACCTAACTACGGGTTAAGGGGGGAAGGTTGCTCGCCGAGATGTTGCATCTCATGCCTACATACTTTCATACAGCATGAAAGATCAGAGCAAACGTAGTTTGGGCTACGGAAGACACAAGCTTGTCTGACAGTTTTTTTTATCTCCTTATGAAAGGGTTTTCCTGATTAAAAGTCCAAGAGGACAAAAACAAAGTTTGAATGTTTGTTTGAGTTTTTTTTATGAAAGAAC
The DNA here is from genome assembly GCA_963859935.3 of Lathyrus sativus. NCBI lineage: Eukaryota > Viridiplantae > Streptophyta > Magnoliopsida > Fabales > Fabaceae > Lathyrus > Lathyrus sativus. The sequence goes on from OZ012737.1 coordinate 509,590,654, forward strand.
TGTTTTTAGGATCTTTACAATCTCAGTCGCACTAGAGACTATGACCCAGGAGTGAACACTTCGTATGTGTAACCCGGTGAACTGACTTTAAACAATGTTGCGGATAGCAAGAGTCGCCACCGACTTTTATTTTATCCATAAGGAAAGGTTATAAAAGAACAGGAAAGACCTTAGAGAATATTTTGGGTCCGGGGGGTAGGTTATGAAAAGGGAAGGTGTTAGCACCCTTTTCATCCATGGTTATCCATGGGCTCTTAGGTACTTAAGCTCACTTTTGAATTGTTTTGAAAGTGTAGTGTGTGAATAGAAAATTTTCAGAATAGTTAATAAATAATCCGTGTAAGGATGTGTTAAGAACTTGTTTGAAAACTTGTTGAAAATTTGTTTAAGTGCGAAACAGTTTTGAAGTGAGCAAGCACCTAGGAGTAACCTACCCTAATGTTTAAAGGTCTTTCTTATTCTTCATTCTTTCCTTTAGTAAGACTATCCCTACTATAATGGAGCAGGTAGTCCTTACTTTGGATGTTAAGGGGTATGTGAGGGACAATTTGACTTTGAAGGCCATTGTGGGATGTAATAAGCACATATAAGGGACCATCATCATTTTTCAAAAGGGACTTGATTCGTAAAGGCAACCATAAGGGACTTTGATGATTTTTTTATTTGAGGGACTTGCTTTATACACCCCACTTAACCATTATTCGTAGGCAACTTGAGGGATATCCTTAGGAAGTGAGACGGCGATTAAAATCGACTTACGTGTGTGACGTGTTTATTTTAATTATCTTTATTTAAAAGTGATCTAAATTTATTTTAATATTACATACATGTTGTTACACTCCCTAATTACTAACCATAATAATAATTAAATAATTAAACAACTTTACATCCAAGAAACAATTACAAAATAATAAGCAAAATAATTAAATAGCAAAGATAAATAAAATATAAATAAGCAATAATAAATAATAAAGGGGGTTAATTCTAAGTTTACTCGGCAAGACATCGCATCTTGCGCCTACGTATCCTTACGGGAGTGGAATCAGAGTAATCGTAGTTCCCCTCAATAGGGAGGTTAGAAACTTCTTGACTGTGGTCAAGGTCTCAAGGGGAATAAACGCATCTTAAGGACACGCTTACGTGGAGTGTAGAAACTCCAAATCTCTACGTTGAAATGTTAAGTTGTAATTAGGGTTAAATTAGGGATTCCACGGCGGGAAACCCTAAAATGAGCGCGGCGGCTCTTTGACCTAATGCTAAGGGTAAAATTGTAATTTTGCCTGCGGCGAGGCATTTGTGAAAATTAGGGTTTGTAGTTTGTAGTTTTGAGGATTTGAAATTGAATGTGTGAAGTTTTACGGACTATTGGCGCGGCGGCCAAACAGTTAGACCTAACCTTCGGATGTGTGCAATGTGACAGAAATAATAGTAAACGCGTGAGATAATTGAATCATGCAAACAGAGAGATAATGTCATAATTTAAACCATGCAAGCAGAAATTTAAAGGCAGAATTTAAAGAGCGATTGTTAAGTTCGCGAGGTTACATGAGAGGAGCAGATACAATATGATAATGAAATTTGAATTGAACAATAATAAAATAAAATAAATAACGGTTCTAGTTATTATTTTAAAAAAAAGATTTTAGTTATTATTTTAAATTTATCTAAAAAAAAGTTTTTCTTAAAAATAATAGGTTTTCATATTAATTTGGAAAAGATGTTAATGTTATTTATTTTAAAAAACAGATTTTTATATTATAACAAATTTTAATAAATTAATGATAACAATAATAATAATAATGGTAATAATAATGATAATAATGATAATAATAATAAATAATGATAATAATAATAATAATAATAATAATAATAATAAAGCAATAATGAATTTTAAATGTGCCAAATAACCCAACAATGTTGCTAACGCAGAAATGCGCTCATCGCAACCAGATCTAAATCGGACGAAACAAAATTTATCGCAAAGAAAAAGAAATTAAGCAAAAAATAGTATTATTGCTCACACAAAAATGCGATCATCGCAACCAGATCGAACTAACACAAATGTCACGCGTCATGCACACAAATGTGCAAACATCGTATCGACATAATTCGATCAACAATCTTATATATATAAACTCTAACAATTTAAAAATTATATATATATAAACGTAACAGTAATAGATAAAGAAAAAGAAATAACGGTAATAGATGAAGAAAAAGAAATAACGGTAAAAGATGAAGAAAAAGAAACAACAGTAATAGATGAAGGAAAAGAAATAACGGTAAACGATGAAGAAAAAGAAACAATAGTAATGGATGAAGAAGAAAACTAAATAACGGCAAACGGCACTCACTCCTCTTAGGTTTTTTTCCTTCTCCCCTTTTTTCCAACAAGGCAACACATGTATATATAGGGAACAAATTAGGGTTAACACCAAATTGTCAATAATGTCCCTAAAGCCCATTTTAAAGCCCAAACTAAATAATTAGTTAAGAAAAAATAAAATTTAAATAATTTAAAATAATTAAAATAAACTTAAAATAAAAACTAATAATCCTATTGATTCCTAAAATAAAAAATATTATAAAAAGAACAAAATTTTTTTCAATATTTTTTATTTTATGATTTTTTGGATATTTTTATGAATAATTTAGAAAAAAGTGAAAAAAATAATATTTTAAAAAATGATTTAATTAAAATACGAAAATAATAATTAAATAATAATAAAAAACTATTTTTGTTATTTTTTTAATGAAAGATAGAAAAATTTAGAGTAAAAATAATAAAAAACAAAAAAAAGTGACAAAGGTGAGATTCGAACTCTCAACCTCTCACACTCATAACTCCTTACACATGTCCTCCTGCCAATTGTGCCATTTTTACTTTTTAGAAAAAAAATGCATGCCATATGATATTTACCTGCAAAAAGTCAAACGACTACACAAATTTGTTAGTAATTGATTAAATGCAATGAAATGCGACGACAAATCTTAGGGCAAAATTTGGGGTATTACAGTTATTATGATAATATTTCTCACCCAACCTCTCTTTGATGTTGGCAAAAAAAAATCATGAAGTTTGACTTTGGTTTGACCACATTTGACCTCAGTTTGACCTTTTAACTGCATTGACTGCTTTTGACTTATCTGATCATCTGACTGAGCAAACTTTTGAGAAAAGTCTTGAAACTTGACATGGGGGTTCTTATACACATATAAGATGTTATGAAGCTCACTTGAAGTCTTGGAAGTCCATTTAGCCTGATTAAAGTCAAAACCCTAGTTTTGGATGCACTGCTTAGGAGGTGCATTGTCTGAGGGAATTGTCAACTCTTCTGACCAATTATGAATTTTGTGAACCTTGTGAACCTTCTTGGAACACAAAGTCTTGTATTGTGAGGGCAAATTTTGGGGTGCAACAGCTGCCCCTGTTCAATTTTCTGAAACCTGAGGGGTTAGATTGGTATATTTGCCAGTCGTAACCTGGAAGGTTGAAGGGGATTGAACACAAAAGCCCAAAAATTTGCACTCACCAGTGCATGGAGTGATATTGATGGTTGGTTGAACATGATTGAGTGGGCTTAAAGATGCCACTAGGGGAAAGTTCTTCAGTAGTATAATGAGAACTGTCAGGAGTCTGGAGTAATACTGATGTAACAGCATGTCTTCATGAGGATAGAGCAATCAATAATGATAACCCTAAAGCAGTCTTGAAGTGATAAATCTGACCTCAGGAGGATAGAGCAATCAATAGCTCTAAAGCAGTCTTGAAGTAATAATGGCTTCAGGAGGATAGAGCAATCAATAGCTCTAAAGCAGTCTTGAAGTAATAGAATGGCTTCAGTAGGATAGAGAAATCAACAGCTCTAAAGCAGTCTTGAAATAATAATGTGATATGTCTTCAGGAGGATAGAGCAATCAATAGCTCTAAAGCAGTCTTGAAGTAATGATTTCAGGAGGATAGAGCAATGGATAGCTCTAAAGCAGTCTTGAAATAATAATGTAATTTCAGGAGGATAGAGCAATGAATGGCTCTAAAGCATTCTTGAAATAATAATGTAATTTCAGGAGGATAGAGCAATGGATAACTCTAAAGCAGTCTTGAAATAATTAGATGGCTTCAGGAGGATAGAGCAATGAATAGCTCTAAAGCAGTCTTGAAGTAGTAATATGACCTCATGAGGATAGAGCAATGAATAGCTCTAAAGCAGTCTTGAAATAATTAGATGGCTTCAGGAGGATAGAGCAATGAATAGCTCTAAAGCAGTCTTGAAGTAGTAATATGACCTCATGAGGATAGAGCAATGAATAGCTCTAAAGCAGTCTTGAAGTAATAGGATGATTTCAGGAGGATAGAGCAATCAGTAGCTCTAAAGCAGTCTTGAAGTCATGAGAGGCTATCAGGAGGATAAAATAACCCTGAGGTTACAATAAAGCAGTCCCAAAGTAATAAGAAGCTCATCAGGAGGATAAAGTAACCCTGAGGTTACAATAAAGCAGTCCCAAAGATCATAAGATTGTTTGTTGGATAATTAACCTGAAAACAAGGTAGCATTCTGTATAACAACATTAGTTTATGCTTTATGTATGCATGTATGACATGATGCACTTAGGTAATGTACTATAGACATATATGTTATGGTATGATGTAAATGATGTATGTATGCTATGACACTGCTGGAAGTGTCTGGATATCCTTGTATAACAACTGCTGGCCAAGGAAAATAAATCCCGATTCGTTGTTGAAGAATATATAACCCTCCGTCTGCTGGGGATAACAAGGTATAGATAACCTCCCGTTGTTGGGGATAGTAGGGTATAGATAACCTTCGTTTTCGTTTGATAGTAGGATAAGTATAACATCCCGTCTTCGTTCATCGTGCCCTTATTGGAAAGTAATTTCCCGTATATCCGTATGAGGATAAAAGAGATGGATATAAATTCCAGGGGAGATTAGACTTTGTGAAAATGGATTAGTCCTACTGATGGTTTGTAACTGTCTTGTAAAGATGAACCGGCGAAGCTTCGTTGAAATCCTTCCCTCGTTCGTCCTTAGTAAATACTATTACTGCATTTTCATGCATTTCTGGTAAACATCAATCATATTAAAAGCATACATGCGTTTCTGGTAAACATCAATCATATTCAAAGGCATACATACATTCAAACACAACCAATGGACGTTTCGCTTATGTAAATAGGGTAAAAGTGAATCTGGATTCAAAAGATGGAATTTATTTATATCAAAAGTGACCCATACACGGGTAAGTTTGTACAAGGAGACATAAACCCTAGTAAGAGAATTTTGTCATGAAGTTTTACAAAAAGAATCAGCTATGTGGGAAATAATCCTATTGAGTTTCAATTCTACTATTGCCACTCAAGTATCTCATCTTCTTGCTGTTGAGACGGAAACGATTGGATTGAGCTTTATCTGTTTGGGCTTGAGTAAGCAGTACAACTGGTTGCAATTTCATGAGTGATCCAAACGAGACATAGTCATACGCTTTAATCCCTAACTTTTGCCTGGATTGCCCTTTCAGGTTTTCAATCCACCGGGATACCCTTTTTTGCCCAAGCCGCCTTTTCAGGTTTTCGACTTGCCGGGTGTACATCTTTTTATATATATATCCCTAATTTTTGCCCAAACCCTTTTGGTTTGCCGGGATGCCCTTATTTTTGCCTAGGCCTGTCAACCTAGCGGGTCTCTTTTTATGCGTAGTATTTTTTAACTATGTCTGCGTTTACAGGTTGTGGGAAGTCTTCACCATCCATTGTAGTCAGTATCATGGCACCTCCTGAGAACACTGTCTTGACTACAAATGGTCCCTCATATGTTGGAGTCCACTTGCCCCTAGGATCACCCTGTGGTAATATGATACGCTTGATTACCAAGTCACCAGCCTGATATACCTTTGGCTTAACCTTCTTGTTAAAAGCTTTGATCATTCGTTTCTGGTACATCTGGCCATGACAAACTGCTGCTAACCTTTTCTCATCAATCAAATTTATCTGGTCAAGTCGAGTCTGAATACACTCATCTTCATCCAAGCCTGCATCCTTCATAATTCTCAAGGAGGGGATCTGAACTTCAATAGGCAGAACTGCTTCCATACCATAGACTAAGGAGAATGGGGTTGCCCCTGTTGAAGTACGTATTGTAGTACGATAACCATGCAGAGCAAATGGTAACATCTCGTGCCAATCCTTGTAAGTAACAGTCATCTTCTGTACAATCTTCTTAATGTTCTTATTAGCAGCTTCAACTGCCCCATTCATCTTTGGACGATACGGAGAAGAGTTGTGATGCTTAATCTTGAACTGCGTACAGAGATCAGTAATCATAGTGTTGTTCAGATTAGAGCCATTGTCAGTGATAATCCTTTCAGGGATACCATACCTACATATGAGATTATTCTTAATGAACCGAGCCACAACATTCTTAGTCACAGATGCAAATGAAGTTGCCTCTACCCACTTCGTGAAGTAATCAATAGCAACCAGGATGAAACGATGCCCATTAGAAGCAGTAGGCTTGATCTCACCAATCATATCAATGCCCCACATGGCAAAGGGCCAAGGAGCAGTCAACACATTCAATGGAGATGGAGGTACATGTACTTTATCAGCATAGATTTGACATTTGTGACATGTTCTGGAGTGTTGATAGCAATCAGCTTCCATGGTAGACCAATAGTAACCTGCTCTCAAAATCTTCTTTGCCATGGTATGACCACTAGAATGAGTGCCAAAGGTCCCATCATGCATCTCTTCCATAATTTATGTAGCTTCCTTCTTATCCACACAACGAAGCATAGTTGAATCATGATTACGCTTATACAGAATGCCATTACTCAGAAAGAACTTAGCAGAAAACCTTCTCAGGAACTTCCTATCTTTGACAGATGCCCCTTCAGGGAACTCCTGAGCTTCAAGATAGTTTTTCACTTCATAGAACCAAGGCTTCTCCTCTGCCCCTTCAGTGTCAATCTCATTGCAGTATGCAGGCTTCTCAAATCTATCAATGGTAATCTTGGGAGCTTCATCATCCCAGCTGATCTCAAACATAGATGCCATGGTGGCCAATGCGTCTGCCAACTGATTCTCTCTTCGTGGAATATGTCCAAAAGTAATCTCTTTGAAATGTGGGATCAAAGACAACACATGTTCTCTGTAAGGAATGAGATTATCATGCTTTGTATCCCAATCTCCTTTAATCTGACTTACTACCAGAGCTGAATCTCCATACACCTCAAGGAACTGAATCTTCATATCAATAGCAACTTGCATACCCATGATACATGCCTCATACTCAGCCATGTTATTGGTACAATAGAAACAAAGTCTGGCAGTAATCGGGGTATGACAACCTTCAGGGGAACTAATCACAACACCAACACCATTACCATGTGCATTGGAGGCACCATCAAAAACCATAGTCCATCGGGATCCTTGTTCAGGTCCGTCATATTGTCCAGGTTCTTTGGTAACAGACATAATGTCTTCATCAGGGAACTCAAAATTCATTGACTAGTAATCATCTACTGCTTGATGAGCCAAATGATCAGCAACAACACTCCCCTTAATGGCCTTCTGAGTAGTATACTGTATATCATATTCCGTCAAGATCATTTGCCATCTTGCAATTCTTCCGGAGAGAGCAGGTTTCTCAAATATGTACTTGATTGGATCCATCTTCGAAATCAACAAGGTAGTATGGGTCAACATATACTGTCTTAGTCGGCGAGCAGCCCATGCCAAAGCGCAGCAAGTTTTCTCGAGCAGTGAGTATCTTGTTTCACAGTCGGTAAACTTTTTGCTAAGGTAGTATATTGCCTGCTCTTTTCGACCAGACTCGTCATGTTGCCCCAATACACACCCCATTGAGTTGTCTAATACTGTTAAATACATAATCAAGAGTCTTCCATCAACTGGTGGCATTAAAATTGGAGGTTCTAGCAAATATCTCTTGATTTCATCAAAGGCAGTCTGGCACTCATCATTCCATTCCATCACCTGATCTTTCTTCAACAACTTGAAGATTGGCTCACAGATGGTAGTTAATTGGGAAATAAATCTTGCAATGTAGTTCAATCGTCCCAAGAAACCTCTAACCTCCTTCTCAGTACGGGGAGCTGGCATCTCTCGTATAGCTTTCACTTTTGCAGGATCCACTTCAATACCTTTTCCACTGACAATGAAACCCAAGAGTTTTCCAGATCTAACTCCAAAAGTACACTTGTTTGGGTTCAATCTCAACTTGTATTTCTTCAACCTCTCAAACAACTTGTGCAGATGATCAAGATGTTGCTCTTCATTCTGAGATCTGGCTATCATATCATCCACATATACCTCTATCTCATGATGAATCATATCATGAAACAAAGCCACCATAGCACGCTGATATGTTGCCCCTGCATTCTTCAAACCAAATGGCATTACCTTATAGCAAAAGGTGCCCCACTGTGTCACAAATGTTGTCTTCTCCATATCTTCAGGTGCCATCTTGATTTGATTGTAACCAGAGAAACCATCCATAAAAGAGAATACCTTATGCTGAGCAGTGTTGTCTACCAGAATATCGATATGAGGAAGTGGAAAGTCGTCTTTAGGGCTAGCCTTGTTCAGATCTCTGTAGTCTACACACATACGTACCTTACCATCTTTCTTAGGAACTGGTACCACATTTGCAACCCACTGAGGATAAGAAGTTACGGCCAAGAACCCTGCATTGAACTGTTTCATTACCTCTGCTTTGATCTTTTCTGACATTTCAGGACGCATACGACGAACCTTCTGCTTCTTTGGACGACAATCTTCTTTCACTGGCAAACGGTGAACCACAATGTCCGTATCCAACCCTGGCATATCTTCATAAGACCAAGCAAAGATCTCCACATAGTCACGTAGCATCTGAACCAACCTGCTCTTGACATTGTCCTCTAAATCAGCCCCTATCTTGACCTCTTTTCTGTTTTCTTCAGTTCCCAGATTCACAACTTCGACTGGCTCTTCATGTGGCCGTATAGCTTTCTCTTCTTGTTGTAACAACCTAGCAAGCTCTACAGGTATTTCACAATCGTCCTCGTCTCCGTCTTCAGTTTGATAGATCGGATTCTCGAAATTGTAATTGGCAATAGTAGAACTGTTATCAACTGGATCCAGAGTGGATGAGGATCTGCATTTTAGTGACGTGGGTGTGTGTAAGAACACATAGCTGATAAAGCAAAAATAAAAGAAAAAGAAAGACAAGGAACACAATATTTACGAAAACGAAACGTCCATTGATTTTATTGAATGAAGTATGCAAATGAAATGACAACCCGTAACAAGCACACCATTGTGCCCCGGGTAAGGCACATGGCTTGAAAGTTTTAATTGTTCCAGAAATTACAAATTTAAAAACATAACACAGTAATAGTATTTACTCCTGACTAAAGGAGATAGGGATAACATCTTCAGCTTTCCAATTATTGAGTCCAGCACCCACAGTAGGAAAAATCCATGCCTCCAAGTTGTGGTCTTCATCTTGATCTCCTACAGCATTGATAACCCCTTGATTGGTGATACGAACAGCACGGGCACGACGGACAGCCTTCTGGGACTCTGCAGTGAAACCCAAACCAAACTTGTCAGACTTGTATGGAATATCAGGAAGCTGATCCCAAATAGTACAACCACCTTCTTCCACCATAGCTTTTGCATCATTGAGGGAGGCCATTGCCATTGTTGGAGGGTTTCTGATGACCACAGGAACCTTCTTCACAGCAGGAGGAGTCACACAATCCTTAACAGCCCAGGGAACCACTTCAAATGACTGACATGGAGTTTCAATGTATTCACCTTCTACTTCCAGATACATGAAAGTGTTTACATGGCTGACAAAGTATTCTTCCTCTCCAAAGACAGTAACAACTTTTCCATTCACCGGATATCTCAACTTTTGATGTAATGTGGAGGTCACCGCACCTGCCCCATGGATCCAGGGACGACCAAGCAGACATGAGTACGAAGGACGAATATCCATCACATAGAATGTAGCAGTAAACACCTGAGAGCCAACCTTGATTGGAAGATCAATTTCCCCATGCACTACTCTTCTAGAACCATCAAAAGCCTTTACCACAATATTACTGGGCTTCAATACCGTATCTTCAGGACTCAGCTTGTTCAGGACTTCCTTAGGCAACACATTCAGAGAGGAACCATTGTCTATCAGCACATGAGACAGGGTAGTGCCCCTGCATTCAATTGAAATATGCAAGGCCCTGTTATGATCCCTCTTGGCAGGGGTCAAGTCAGCATCAGAAAATCCTAACCCGTTGTCATAGGTCAGGTGAGCAACACAATTCTCAAACTGGTCCACAGAAATTGCACTGGGTACATGAGCCATCTTTAGAAACTTGATCAATGACTTGGCATGAGCCTCAGAACATAATAACAGGGAGAGCATACAAATCTTTGAGGGAGTATGCCCCAGCTGATCAACAATATCATAATCACTCTTGCGAATGATTTTCAATACTTCTTCCATCTGCTTAGAGAGGTCATCAGCAGCTGGCACATCAGTAGATACAGGCTCAATAACAGGACCCTTGCCCCGAGCATCAGTGGTGGAAGTAACAGCAGGAGTAACTGCACTCTTAGAAGCAACTGGAGGAGAGAAGACTCTTCCACTACGAGTGATCTTGCTAGATCCAGCAATATTATCAATGTCAACAGGCATATCAGGTAAAGGCTCCTGCTTGACACCATGGATGTAAACATCAGACCCATAGTGCCAAGGCACAGCTTTGTCAGATGTATAAGGAATAGGACCAGGAGTGGTAATGATCAGAGGAGCTACTCTGGCTTCAGCGACAACTTTCACAGGACCTTCAGCAGTAATCTTGATTGGGCCCTGATGAGTGATTTTAATGGGACCCTTTGAAGTGATTCTTAGTGGTACTTTGTCAACCATGTCAACCTCTTCAATCTTCTTACCCTGAGTCAGATGATCCACCATACTTTCTACAGATGCTGGTCTTCTTTCAAACACTATAGTATATTTATCCATGAGACGTTGAATCCCATCTCTCAAAATGAAGCAACTATCCGGCTTATAGGTACAATATAGACAATCTTCATGGCAACCTGGAAAGATCCCAGCTTGTACTAACCTCTTTTTGATAACAGACAATGGTGTGCTCAACTCCATAACTGAATAGACATGCAGATCTTCATCAATATCTTCATCAATGGCGTTGACAGTCTTCTCGTGATTTGGCATTGGAGCTGTAATCACATTTGGAGTACCTGGTGGATCAAACTCAATTTCTCCAGCATCAATCATATCCTGAATTTTGTTCTTCAAGACCCAGCAGTTATTAGTATCATGTCCTGGACAGTTTGAATGATATGCACATCGTGCATTGGGATTGTACTTGGGAGAGGTAACATTGGGATTCTGAGGAGCCTCCCTCAGGGTAATAAGTTCAGCCTTCAACAAGTGTTGCAATGCCTGAGCCATTGACATGTTGATCTTCGTGAACTGTCTTCTAGCCCTCTGTTGGTTGCCTTGAGGCTGCTCTGTTGTTGCAGGAGTTGGATTTGAAATATGAACTGCACTAACAGACTGATGCCTTCTGTTACGATCAGGCTGACCATACACAGCATTAGATTCTTTCTTCCCAGTGGGAGGTTTCTTTGCAGCACCTGATGAAGAAGTGCCCACTTGGATCTTACCACTCTTGATACCATTCTCTACTCGCTCTCCTGTCATGATCAACTCAGTGAAGCCAGATGATGAGCTTCCAATGAGATGACTGTAAAACGGACCATTCAGCGTACACATGAACATATCAACCAACTCCCTATCAGTCAAAGGGGGTTGAACTCTTCCAGCTAAGTCTCTCCACTTCTGAGCATACTCCTTAAAGCTTTCTTTGGCACCCATAGACATGCTTTGAAGCTGCATGCGAGTGGGGGCTAAGTCAGCATTGTATTGATACTGCTTGTAGAAAGCTTCAGCAAGGTCATTCCAATCTCTGATGTTGACACTCTCCAACTGATAATACCACTCTAGCTGAGCTCCAGATAAACTCTCTTGAAAGAAATGGATCCACAACTTTTTATCAGCAGTGTGGGGTTGAATTCTTCTGACATAAGACCTCAGATGCAATTTGGGACAAGAGACCCCATCATAGACAACAAATGTAGGAACTTTGAATCCAATGGGTATGACCACCCCAGATATCAAGCTCAAATCCTCAAAATCCAGCCCAGATGATTTCTGTAATTCCATAGCATCCATTCTATCCACCAGCATCTTGAATTTGTCTTCGTTAGGCTCATGGTAGTAGTTAGCCTCAGAATCAGAGTCCCCCATAGTGTTGTGGAGACTGCCTCTCTCCTGCTCAGATTCTTCAGATTCATAGTCTTCAACATGTTCCTTGGTCTTGACAGGACCTTTGAACCTTCTTCCCATGTTGAGCAGCCCAGCAGACCTTCTAGCCTTCTTAGTCTTCTTGGCCAGCAGTGTCTTCAATTCATCCTGCCCCTTGGATAGGTTCAGGATCAGCTCTTGGAACTGTGCATTCTGTGCCTGGAGATCCTTAACTGATTGTTCAAGAGCCATTGCTGAAATAAACAGCGAGGAGATGAGAAACCTGTGCACAATTATAAACCTGTGATGCAATGATATGGGAATGCATATGCAATGTTTTCAAGGACCGCAGGATTTAAATTTGCTTAAACAAACAAGAAAGTAACTTTTTATTAGTAATAACTTGTTTTGCCTTTTAGGCTTACAAAAAATGAAAACGAAATAAGTACAAAAGATGGGGTTTTAAGTCTCCCATGGACGTTTCCTCTTTGTGTTGAGGTATGAGTTGAGGTTTCGTTCCTCATGAAGTAGCTTTGTTAGCTCTAGGATCCTTGCTTGGCTTGCTTTGTAATGAGCCTCGAAAGTATCCCTTTGCTCTTTCAGTTGGATCCATGATCTCTGCAAGTCTTCCATATCAGTAGGCATGTCTGGGTGAAGGATGGTATAAGCTGTGTCTCCTTCAGCAACAGGTTCCATGGTAACTGGTAGGACGGCAGGATATGGCATCATGAGTGTCTGAGCACGAGATCGTACCCATCTGAGATAAGCCTCCATAGGAATAGTGTACTTAGGCTCCAGTGTCTTGCTGTCAATCCTGTTTACCTTTCCCCAAGCTCGGATGAATCTCTGACGGTAACCCTGAAGATCGTTGTCGTAATCAAACACAATGCCCTGAATCAACATGTCATGTGGACCATCGCTCCGAGCGTAACCAAACTGTCGTAAAGCTAGAGATGGGTTGTAGGTGATGCCTCCTCTTATGCCTAGAAGTGGCACATTAGGAAACTCCCCACAACGGTCAATGATGGTGACATTCTCCATAGATCTGGAGCACCAATGGATGTCTGAGTGAGAAAGTGACATGATCCTCTTGGACCATCTGAACCCTTGCTCATTCTTCATTACTGAGCGAGGAAGGTGAGAAATAAACCACCTAGAAAGTAAAGGTATGCAGCACATCAAAGTTCCTCTTGCCCTTGTAGTACGGGTGTGAAGAGAATGTAGGATGTCTCCAAGTAAGGTAGGCACTGGATTGTGACTCAGGAATATGTTGATGGCATGAACGTCTATGAACTGATCAGGATTGGGGAACAACACTAAGCCATAAATCAATAAGGCTAAGATCTCCTCAACAGCATCGTAGCTCATAGCCTTCAAGAACATTTGAGCTTTATCCACTAATACCTTGGCAAGAATACCCTTGACTCCGCTTCTCGTCTCTAGAACAATGTCAGACTTCTTCAGATGTAGAGCTGCAGCAATAACTTCAGGTTTAAGCTCCTTCTCCAAACCTGTGAATGGTTTCTGATCAAGAACAGGGATACCCAGAAGTTTAGAGAACTCCTCCATGGTTGGAACTAACTGATAATCAGGAAATGTAAAGCAATGGTGCTTAGGGTCAAAGAACTGAAACAACACACTCATCATGTCTTCACTGAACCCTGAAGTGACTAGATCCAATAGGTGACCATGTCTCTGGACGAACTGGGAATGATCAGACACTTGGGAAACCAACTCTTTGAGCTTGGGAGGTATCCCTACAAAGTTGATCCTGATGGTGTTTCTACGAGCAGAAGCCATGACCTGCAACAAAGAACAAAAATAAATCCCTTGGTCCTTGAAATGGTTAGGGAAAATGATATGCTCATGATGCATGATGATGTCATGATGTTATGTTCAATCACAAACATGTGGCACACACAAACAAGTCACACAATTGCCCTAGGTTTAAAGGCTTGCATGAGGTTTAAAGGTAAGTACCCTCCCCTGAAGTTAGATGGTTCATCCTGTCCTACAAAAGTAACCGGGTTCTAAGGGATCTCAATATCATTGATCCTTCACAAGGGTGGTTGATCAGAAGGCAACTTACTTGCCAACCAAAACCCTCCAAGTTTAAGATCTCAATGAGCGTAGCATCGAGTGTCAACCAACTTCAGTCTGCACCAAAGCCGGTTACCTCACTACTTTCTAAAGGCCAAGATGAGTTAACTAGGGTTCTAAAAGTCAGTTAGTGCATTGACAACATATGGCAGCCTCAATATTATCCTCAACTTGACTTAAGGAATATAAGCACCAACCAAGAAGTCGCACTAACTATGGCCACCAGATCAACCGTATCGATATACGTCGTACAGTTTCCTTGGTCTATTGCCATTTACCTAAGGTACACTAGATCCGGGTTAGGACCTTTCACACATAAGAGCACCCCAACAATATAATAATAAAGCAAACAAGGCAAACAATTTAAAGTGATCTTAATTCCTAAGGGTACCCCTCTTAAATAGGTCCCCAGCAGAGTCGCCAGTTCTGTAACCCGGTGAACTGACTTTAAACAATGTTGCGGATAGCAAGAGTCGCCACCGACTTTTATTTTATCCATAAGGAAAGGTTATAAAAGAACAGGAAAGACCTTAGAGAATATTTTGGGTCCGGGGGGTAGGTTATGAAAAGGGAAGGTGTTAGCACCCTTTTCATCCATGGTTATCCATGGGCTCTTAGGTACTTAAGCTCACTTTTGAATTGTTTTGAAAGTGTAGTGTGTGAATAGAAAATTTTCAGAATAGTTAATAAATAATCCGTGTAAGGATGTGTTAAGAACTTGTTTGAAAACTTGTTGAAAATTTGTTTAAGTGCGAAACAGTTTTGAAGTGAGCAAGCACCTAGGAGTAACCTACCCTAATGTTTAAAGGTCTTTCTTATTCTTCATTCTTTTCTTTAGTAAGACTATCCCTACTATAATGGAGCAGGTAGTCCTTACTTTGGATGTTAAGGGGTATGTGAGGGACAATTTGACTTTGAAGGCCATTGTGGGATGTAATAAGCACATATAAGGGACCATCATCATTTTTCGAAAGGGACTTGATTCGTAAAGGCAACCATAAGGGACTTTGATGATTTTTTTATTTGAGGGACTTGCTTTATACACCCCACTTAACCATTATTCGTAGGCAACTTGAGGGATATCCTTAGGAAGTGAGACGGCGATTAAAATCGACTTACGTGTGTGACGTGTTTATTTTAATTATCTTTATTTAAAAGTGATCTAAATTTATTTTAATATTACATACATGTTGTTACACTCCCTAATTACTAACCATAATAATAATTAAATAATTAAACAACTTTACATCCAAGAAACAATTACAAAATAATAAGCAAAATAATTAAATAGCAAAGATAAATAAAATATAAATAAGCAATAATAAATAATAAAGGGGGTTAATTCTAAGTTTACTCGGCAAGACATCGCATCTTGCGCCTACGTATCCTTACGGGAGTGGAATCAGAGTAATCGTAGTTCCCCTCAATAGGGAGGTTAGAAACTTCTTGACTGTGGTCAAGGTCTCAAGGGGAATAAACGCATCTTAAGGACACGCTTACGTGGAGTGTAGAAACTCCAAATCTCTACGTTGAAATGTTAAGTTGTAATTAGGGTTAAATTAGGGATTCCACGGCGGGAAACCCTAAAATGAGCGCGGCGGCTCTTTGACCTAATGCTAAGGGTAAAATTGTAATTTTGCCTGCGGCGAGGCATTTGTGAAAATTAGGGTTTGTAGTTTGTAGTTTTGAGGATTTGAAATTGAATGTGTGAAGTTTTACGGACTATTGGCGCGGCGGCCAAACAGTTAGACCTAACCTTCGGATGTGTGCAATGTGACAGAAATAATAGTAAACGCGTGAGATAATTGAATCATGCAAACAGAGAGATAATGTCATAATTTAAACCATGCAAGCAGAAATTTAAAGGCAGAATTTAAAGAGCGATTGTTAAGTTCGCGAGGTTACATGAGAGGAGCAGATACAATATGATAATGAAATTTGAATTGAACAATAATAAAATAAAATAAATAACGGTTCTAGTTATTATTTTAAAAAAAAGATTTTAGTTATTATTTTAAATTTATCTAAAAAAAAGTTTTTCTTAAAAATAATAGGTTTTCATATTAATTTGGAAAAGATGTTAATGTTATTTATTTTAAAAAACAGATTTTTATATTATAACAAATTTTAATAAATTAATGATAACAATAATAATAATAATGGTAATAATAATGATAATAATGATAATAATAATAAATAATGATAATAATAATAATAATAATAATAATAATAATAATAATAAAGCAATAATGAATTTTAAATGTGCCAAATAACCCAACAATGTTGCTAACGCAGAAATGCGCTCATCGCAACCAGATCTAAATCGGACGAAACAAAATTTATCGCAAAGAAAAAGAAATTAAGCAAAAAATAGTATTATTGCTCACACAAAAATGCGATCATCGCAACCAGATCGAACTAACACAAATGTCACGCGTCATGCACACAAATGCGCAAACATCGTATCGACATAATTCGATCAACAATCTTATATATATAAACTCTAACAATTTAAAAATTATATATATATAAACGTAACAGTAATAGATAAAGAAAAAGAAATAACGGTAATAGATGAAGAAAAAGAAATAACGGTAAAAGATGAAGAAAAAGAAACAACAGTAATAGATGAAGGAAAAGAAATAACGGTAAACGATGAAGAAAAAGAAACAATAGTAATGGATGAAGAAGAAAACTAAATAACGGCAAACGGCACTCACTCCTCTTAGGTTTTTTTCCTTCTCCCCTTTTTTCCAACAAGGCAACACATGTATATATAGGGAACAAATTAGGGTTAACACCAAATTGTCAATAATGTCCCTAAAGCCCATTTTAAAGCCCAAACTAAATAATTAGTTAAGAAAAAATAAAATTTAAATAATTTAAAATAATTAAAATAAACTTAAAATAAAAACTAATAATCCTATTGATTCCTAAAATAAAAAATATTATAAAAAGAACAAAATTTTTTTCAATATTTTTTATTTTATGATTTTTTGGATATTTTTATGAATAATTTAGAAAAAAGTGAAAAAAATAATATTTTAAAAAATGATTTAATTAAAATACGAAAATAATAATTAAATAATAATAAAAAACTATTTTTGTTATTTTTTTAATGAAAGATAGAAAAATTTAGAGTAAAAATAATAAAAAACAAAAAAAAGTGACAAAGGTGAGATTCGAACTCTCAACCTCTCACACTCATAACTCCTTACACATGTCCTCCTGCCAATTGTGCCATTTTTACTTTTTAGAAAAAAAATGCATGCCATATGATATTTACCTGCAAAAAGTCAAACGACTACACAAATTTGTTAGTAATTGATTAAATGCAATGAAATGCGACGACAAATCTTAGGGCAAAATTTGGGGTATTACAGTTATTATGATAATATTTCTCACCCAACCTCTCTTTGATGTTGGCAAAAAAAAATCATGAAGTTTGACTTTGGTTTGACCACATTTGACCTCAGTTTGACCTTTTAACTGCATTGACTGCTTTTGACTTATCTGATCATCTGACTGAGCAAACTTTTGAGAAAAGTCTTGAAACTTGACATGGGGGTTCTTATACACATATAAGATGTTATGAAGCTCACTTGAAGTCTTGGAAGTCCATTTAGCCTGATTAAAGTCAAAACCCTAGTTTTGGATGCACTGCTTAGGAGGTGCATTGTCTGAGGGAATTGTCAACTCTTCTGACCAATTATGAATTTTGTGAACCTTGTGAACCTTCTTGGAACACAAAGTCTTGTATTGTGAGGGCAAATTTTGGGGTGCAACAGTATGTCACCCAAAGGGTACCACACTAACATCTAGATTACTGGAGAGAGACCCTCCACCAACCTTTTTCCAAATAGCTTAAGGCTCGTAACGCACGACTTCAATTAACCTTATTACTGTGTTTTTGAATTGTTTTGAGAGGAGAAGAGAAAGACGCCCTAAAACTATGGTTGAAAGGGAATCTACCTACAGTTATCATGCATGGGTCAAAACCTAATGTCTATCATAATTCCCTCTTGCACAGAGGAAATCAGAGATCCTAGGGGAAAACAGCAAAAGAAAGCAGGCAGTAAACAGTAAACAGTAAAATGCATGCTATGCAACAGTACAAGCGAGGCAAGGGAGTCCGGCTTAACCTCAAACCTAAGAAAACAATAGGCAAGATGAGACAAGCTCCACCTTAAACCTAGAGGTAATCAACACAAGCAAACAGACAATACAACAAAAGAAAAGAAACAGAGAAAGCAACCCAAGCAACAACAACAGTCTTCTGCAGACAACAACTTCAATACTCAACAGCAGCTCTAAACAGCAAATACTCTTGACAGCAAAGTTGACAGCAAAATGGCTTCATCCTCAACTAGCCTCTATCTTCAAGCTTCAACCAACTTCATCTTCAATCTCTAGCAAGCACACTACAAGCAAAGGATTAATCACTAAGATCAAGGTTGCAATGTTGAGGACCAAATGAAAACCAAAGGAAATCATCAAGTACCAACATTGAAATGGAAAGGCATCCTCAAAGTACTACTCAACTATGGGTATACCACACATCCCTCCAAAGGAGAGATGGAGTTTCCCTAGGAGGACTTTACATCATTGGATAGAATAGAAGCACACAATGCATTCTATGTTTGATGAAAGAATCAAAACTAGTCCTAATGGCTCTTCCTAAAACCCTAATTTCCTAAGCTCCTAAAAGAGAAGAAAGCTTCAACTCCAAGTGTCGCTACTGCGAAAATCGGCGCCGGCTGACAGAAGAGTCGCCACCATGCGTTATTTATCCCAACGGAGGGAAAGGAAACGCTCGAAGTAAACCTCGCAAAAAACGGGAAAAGGTATGGTCGTCGCAACCAAAACCTGGGTTCGGGAGTCGGTTACGCAAGGGGAAGGTATTAGCACCCCTCACGTCCATCGTACTCGATGGGATACACGCTTGCTTGGGTTGTCTAAAGGATGCAAACAATATATCTACGGCTGCTAAATCTAAACGGAAAAGAATTGACTCGATAGAGCGTCGCACTCTACGCCTACGTATTCTCAAGAGAGAAATTCAGAGTCAACGTAGTTCGGGACTACAGGGAAAATGGCTCGCCAAGACCTCGCGTCTTGTGCCTACGTACTTCCACACTGCATGGAAGATCAGAGCTGACGTAGTTCAGGCTAACTACGGCTAAACAGGGTATTCTCACACAGCAGTGAGAAATCAACTGGTTTTACAGGTACAGGAACCTATGGGAAAAACTACGGTCTGGTCTCAAATGCACTCGGGCAAGAGAGAAAAAGGGTAACATCAGTCGTTAGCGGGAAAGTCTCGATCGCACAGCAGCGAGAGAACAAAAGGTTAATTGTTAGTATGCTCGCTAGGATATCGCATCCTATGCCTACATATTCTCGTCTGGTACGAGAAATCATAGCAGCTGTAGTTCGGCTACTTTCGGGACCACAGCTCAAATCTCGTTTTATTAACATTCTGAAAAATGGTTACAATGAGTGAATACGGAAAAATAAACCCCTAGGAAATACTATCTTATTCTATCAAAAATCAAATGGAAAAGTCCCCTAACAAGTGGACTTCTAAATCTATCCTAAAAACTCCATGAAAATATATCCTAAAAGAAAATGTTCTCTAAAAAATATTAAATATACACTAATATTTTTTCTCAATATTTCCTTTCCCTTTCCTTTTTTTCTTTTGAATATTCTTCATATATTTTTCTCTATTTTTCTCACTATTTTTCCACATTCTTTTTTCAATATTTCTTTTTCACTTTTCTTTATTTCTATATTTCTTCCTCTTTTCTTTTTCTATTTTTTTCATATTCCTCAAGTATTTTTCTATATTTTTTCTCTTCAATATTCTTTTTTCCCATATTTTTCATATTTTCTTTTCTTTTTCTTTCAAATATAATCTTTTCCTTTTTTCAAATATTTTCTTTTTCTCTTTTCTTAATATCCTTTTTTTTTCATAAAACTATATAGAAAATGCAAAATGAAAAAATACAAGGGGAGGGGGGTATATTTACAAGGGGGTTAAGCAAGCAGAAAAACACATTGGGACTGGGCCCAGCCCAATAGAGAATTCAGAAAGAAAGAAAAAAAACAACTGGGAGGGGGTATTGTGAGCAAAACGCTGGGTGTGTTGCCAAAAACACTCGTTGGGCTCAGGCCCAGAGTTCATCCAGAAAAAAAAACACCCAGAGGGGGGGTGTTGAACTAAAACGGAGGTGTTGGACGGAACTTCGTTGGGCTTAGAGGCCATTAGCCATGTGAACCCTAATTTTGGCTGCCACTGTTCACCCACACGCGAGTGGCGCCGTTTCTCCTCCCTCTCTCTCGTTCTCCAACCTTTCTCCTTCTCTCCGATTCAACCTCCATCTCGTTTTTTCCCCTCTCAACCTCCCTCAACCTCATCGTTCACATCTCAAACCAACAAAACCCTATGTATCTTGTAATCATCAATGAAGTCACAACAATCACGCCATTGACTTAAACTGATCCGTGTTCTTGACGAAGATCACACGGTGAAGATGGATCTTGATGAACGATGAAGGCGGATCTGGAAATCTGACGAGCAACCAATGAAGAACCTGATGCGTGTTCTTGATTCTGATGAGCGAAAAAACCGTCATGGATGGATTTGGTACGGAGATCTGAGGAGAATTCTCAGTGATGATCGGCGAAGATCAAGAAGGCTCATCGGAGTTTTCCGGAAAAGGACGTTGAAGATTGAGTTTCTGGGAAACATTCTGGGGAAGTGCTTGACGAATTGATGAAGGTTCTTGCTGAAACTTGTTTCTGAAAACGGATGAATGTTCTTCGCTGTTGAAGATTGAAAGCGCTTATGGTTCATTTGAACATGATGAACGCTTGAAGATTCTGGGAAATCTTGTGAAGACGATGAACTCGAGATGGTGAGATGAACACCAGTGATGATGATGATGATGATTGTGCTTCTTGTTGATGATGTTGATCAGAAAGAAGATGAAGGCGAAGATTGATGATTATGGATGATTGATGATTTTCTGGAATTTGGAGGATGAAGGTTGATCGGAGGTGAGGGATGAATTTCTGGGTTGTTGGTGTTCTCCGGCGAGATGCACGGTGGCCGGAGTTGGTTGAGGATCGGTTAGGGTGGCCGGAACTGGTTAACGGCGGTGGTTGCATGGCCGCCGACCATGTAACCGGTGGAGTCCGGTGAGGTTTGTGGAGAGGACAGGTGGCACTGGTTAGTGGGGGAAGTCACTGCATGATTCCCACGTGTCCTTGGCGTGGCAGTGAGAGAGGGAGAAGGAGTGTGAGGTGGCGTGCTTCTGAGTGAAAACGTGGATTCCCCCCGAGAATTACACGTGGCTACTCAGACTTTATAGCAAGACAATTTCTGGATTCTTCTGGAATGGACAAAAAGGACTCTGGGCCTCCACCAATTGGGCCCAACGAACCAAAACAAATATGGACTGAAAACAACTAAATCTGGATTAAAAAATTAATGGAAATGATTAAACTAATTAACCCTAACTAAATCCCAATTAAGCCTAAAACAGAATTAACCTAAAATTCTATTAATTCTAATTAACTCCTACACTAACTAAACTCTAATAAATCCCCTAATCTAAAATACTCTAATAATTCCACTAATCAAGAATTTATTAAATCTCTATTAAATCTCTAATAAAAACCTATATTATTTATATCTAAAATATTATCTATTATTAATAAAAGAGAAAAAAAAACTACATTCTATTAAAACCTATTAAACTCTATAAAACTTCTATTAAAAAACAACTACATTATTTCTTTAAAAGAAAATCTATGATTAATAAAAAAAGAAAAAAACTATATTATTCTATTATTCTAAAATGATTAAAAATCTATCTAAAAGGAATTAAAACTATTAAAAATATTTAAAAAACCTATTAATATTCTATATTATCCTAAAATGATTAAAAAAATCTATTTAATATCTAATAATGGCCAATAAAATCCAGAAAAATCACAATAATTCCCGAAGGAACAAAAATAGCACCGAACAACAAATAACACTGCGAGAGCGCACCAAAATAGTCGGTAAAAATAAACGGGCACCGAAATATCCCTAAAAACAACAGCGCGAGTTGAAAACACCGGGAATAGCACGACTGCTCAAAAATACGATTCTACTTATCTAAACTGATTAAAAACACCTGAGACGAGAGCTGTGATCCCGATAAAATCAAAACAAATGAAAGATGCACTATATGCGATATGCAGATGCGAATGCGGTCATGCGTCGAAACATCGAGCCAGATACGGGACCCGGTTGGTTAAATTTTAGGGTGCAATAGCTGCCCCTATTCAAGTGGCTTGGACCTGAATGGTTGAAGAGCGCTCAGCTTTCAAACATTCAAAGGTAGATGACGGTTGAATACAAATGGAACCCTGAAATTTGCCAACCGCGGGAATATACTGCAAAGCTGCTTAAGGAATAGCCTCCAATGAACTGAAGTTTGGTTGTCACGGCAACAACCGGTCAATTTTCTGATAAATTTTCTTCTCCTTGTCAACACCTGTGTGACGCCACAAGTATTGGAATAATGCTTCGAAAAGGAAACGACTTGATTCCCATCTCTCTCATGGGATCAAATCCTGTCAACTCACAGTTCACAGCGAACTTGAGGACAATTCTCCTGGGGAACTTCTGAATCGACTGCCCGACACCCATTCTGCCAACAGGCCGCAGCTTCAGAAATCTGATATATGTCAATCTTTGTTGTTTTTTTTTCAATCCCGACGTAACAACCAAATGAAGAATCACTCCGCTGGGGGAAGACGAGAAGCTGAACCAAACAACTCTGCAGGGGAACAAATTCGAAATCCAATGAGGTAACCAACCTGGTCCATGTTTCGAAATGCGTATCTCTGAGAATGATGCAATTCCCTATATGACATGGAAATGATATGCGTTCTGTTTGAAAATGCGAGGCCCAGACGACATGGAAATGCTATGTGCTTGATAGATGCAAATCTTAACAATATATGCAAATGCTAATGCAGGCTCGAACTGCCAGAGAACACCAGGTCTGCAAACCACTTGGCAAAATAAATGCCGAAGGCAACATCAACTCTACTGGGGATGAACCGAAGTCACAGAACCATCTCAGCAAAATAAATGCTGGAAAAGGGAAGCCAAATCTGCTGGGGATAACCGTTCTGCTGGAGGAATGGAAAAGCAACCCTGCTTGGCGACTTCACTGGGGAACGAAAAAACTCTGCTTGGGGATGCTCCCTTCAAACCATTGGCAGCTGATTGTGCTCTGCGGGGATTGACCCGAACTGGGGTTGATTGCGCACCGCACACTGCTGGAAATGCCCCTACTATCAAGGATATCAATCTTAATCTGCTGGGGATACTCCTGATCCTACTCTGATGCGGGGTAAAATACAATCTCGACTCTTTCGGGGATAATACGCAACTTTCATCTGCTGAAGAGTAGCAATTCTGATTTAACAACACCCACAAGGAATTCAAACATTAATCGGAGCGCTGGTATCCGCTGAGCTTCGTATCGGGAAACGTGACAACATGCGAGTCATTGGGAATTACTGTGTCAGATACCTTTAGGTTTTTTGCTTTTTTTTCTTTTGGTTTAGGATAAACATGGACTATGTACACAGTGGAAGATAAGGAAAATACTAGACGAGAACTAGCATTCAAAGGTAGACTACCAGACGAGAACTGATAGGAAAATAGGTTATCGGATGAGAATTGATTTGGTTTGGACATCAGACGGGGCTGACTGGATAACAGACTGAGGCGCAGACAACCAGGCGAGAACTGGCTGAAAGCTGACGTACACCAGACGAGAACTGGTATAACACATAGGTTAAACACACGATGATCAGACGAGAACTGATTACGCAACGACATATACCAGACGAGAACTGATACAACACTTGAAGAAACAGTGACCAGACGAGAACTGGTTACGCGACGACATGTACCAAACGAGAACTGATACAACACTTGAAGAAACGGTGACCAGACGAGAACTGGTTACAATAAACTACACCAGATGGGAACTGATGCTTACAATAAACTACACCAGACGGGAACTGATGCTTACAATAAACTACACCAGACGGGAACTGATGCTTACGGAAGGGTGAGCCAGACGAGAACTGGTTACCGGTTTGCCCGGCGAGAACTGGACTTTGGAAACGACTGGTTACTGACACGTAACAGGTTTAAACTGCAGGATAACGAACCAACGACAGCAAGGCCTTTTTTATTTGAAAGGTTCAGGTTTTTGATAAGGGTAATGACACGATTCCCCGATACTCAACTCCGGCTGGGGATAAACAAACTGGCTTGAATAACTTGCCCCAGTACACTCAGCTGGGGATAAAAAAGACTGGCTTAAACAACTTGCCCCAGTACACTCAACTTGCCCCAATCTAACTCTTGGGAATATTCGCTCTGAACAGCTTACTACGAGACGACTTCGAGAATATTTGCCCCGGTATCTATACGACAACAGAATTCAATCTCCATTAAACTCCTACCAACCCAGTTGGTTTCAACACTCTCTTCGATGACTTGCCCCTGAATGAGCGTTCTAGCGACTTAACCCGATCTGATTATCCACTGGAAGGTTCTGCTTTCAAATCTCCACGCTCTGTATAATAGCCCCTGATTGGGTCTCGAGAAGACTCACTTCTGATCAACTGCTTCTCAAACATACTGCCCCTGATCAACTGAAGCTTCGGGACTTGTCCTTAGACTAACCGATTCCGAACTCACTGGAAGTCAATGCCCCGGATTCACAGGTCTTCACAACATACACCATTCTGGTTCAGACTGCTGAATTACTCAGTCCTGATCGACGATTCCCTGATGGAGTTTCTTTTATGCCAACTACTAACCTGCAATTATAATTGTCTATTCACGAATGATAATCTTAATGCAATGGTTATGCAGATTTTGAAAAATTTTTGAGCTGTCACTCATTTACATGCATGATGATTGTGAGTGACGAATGAAACAAAGTTCAAACGTAGTGCTTACGTGGTCAGTGAAAAACACAACAAGGGTGTGACTAGCAAGTCAAGAAGGAGTCAGGTTACTCAACCTTATCGTAATGCGCTTCAGAATAACCCTACCTCAATTAGGTCTTTTGAGGGTTGTATCGTGGTCGGGTTCACGGTTCGTGAAACAAAGGATATTTGGCTCAAATTTTGATTTGTACCCACCCCTTCTACGTGATGATCTCCGATCCTAAGGTTCAGTTAACCTGGCACAAGTACTCGCCTCTTCGAGAGGTATGTTGAATGGTAAGAACCACAATTAAGGAACTCACAAGGTTTTTTCGGAGTGATAGTTACTCCTTTTCGTTTTCGGTGTCTGTGTACACGACTTTGTGACTTGCTGGGGAAAAATATTTTTATCCCTTTTTCATTCTTTTGATTCCCTAACTTTTGCCTGGATTGACTCCTTTTGAGTTCTTTTTGATTTTTTCGATTTCTTTTGAAGTCCAGCGGGATGCCCTGATTTTTGCCTAAGTATTAGCTTTCTAGCTTTTTCTTTCTTTTTACTTAGCGGGCTTTCTTTCTTCTTTCTTTTGGAACAAAGTCGTGTGACACTGGTTGTCTTGATTGCTCCGAAAGGATTGTAACTGTCTCACTCCTGATTGGTGAGGTTTAACCACTGAAAGGTATAAACTGATTGGTCCTTGAAAGACAACACTCCTCTGTAAGACTTGAATGCTCGGTCAAGCTAACTGATAACTACCCTGCCCTGGGTTAAGATGTGAGGGTTTAAAAGTCCGAAAAACTTCTACTTCCTGGCTCGAAGTGGTTAACAAGGGACTAACTCCTTATATCTCCAGTGTTTGGGGAATTTGAAACAATGCCTTGTACGTCATCGGTAAGGTCTTATCTGAAAGCATACGATCATTGGTTATGAGTTTCAGCTTCGTCATCCTCCCTCCAATCTTTGCTAGTCACAGTGATAAAGTGGAGTGAATAAAATGCAAGTGTCAGTGCAATGCAGTAAATGAGCGACAGCGACATGATTAATTCAGAAAAATGCATAGTCACTTTATTATTATCACCATTCAAAACATACAATGTTTAAAAGCAAGTAGTAACTAACAGAAAAGAAACTACAAATGCAAATGATATAAAAGTCTGAGGACTGTCAATGCTGAGGCGCCCGCCTGTCTGAACCACTGGCTTTTGCTGGGGAATATTTTCCGAGTCAACGAGCTTAGACAACTGAGTGGTTGGGATGAACAAACAGAAACCCTTCTCGAAAGGAAATGCAATCTTGGTCGATCAACTGCTGTACCTTCGCCTGAAATGCTTTACAATCTTCCGTCGAATGCCCTGGAGAGCCACCATGATAACCACACTGAACATGGGGATTATACCCAGGAGGGTAAGGTTCTGGAACTGGCTTAAGAGCTTTAGGTTCCACTAAAGAACTCTGGATCAAAGATGGTAGCAGCTGGCTATACGGCATAGGCACTGGGTGAGAAGGAGCTTTCCTTCGTTCCAAATTGTTGCAAGGTCGATTCTGATTCTAACGCTGATTCTGATAACCTCGGCCATGGGTTCGCTTCTTTGCAATGGAAGCGACATAAGATTCCTGATATGGTGCCCTAGGCACAGTTGTCTGTTCAGTATAACAAGCCACAGGAGGTGTTGATCTCTGATAAGATGAATAACCAACAAAATTCACTGATTCGCTTCGAGGATATTCAACCTTTGGCATGACTGCATTGATCACAACTTCTTCTTCATCCTGATAGTCACAAGGGTATTCAGTTTCACCAGCTTGATCATTTGAAGTAACCTGAATTTTCCCGATTCTTATGGCATACTCAAGGCGTTCTCCTAATGTTACCACGTCAGAGAAACTTAACGGAAGTCCGAGCAATCTTTCGAAGTACGGATCTTGTAGGGAATCTACAAACATGCTAGTCAACTCTCGGTCTAACAGCGGTGGATGCACTCTAGCAGCAAATTCTCTCCATCTCTGAGCATACTTCCTGATAGGTTCATTATTCTCTTGAGACAGTTCTTGCAACTACATGCGATGGGGAGCTATGTCTAGGTTATAATCGTACTGCTTCAGAAAAGCTCTGGCTAAATCCATCCATGACTGAATCTGATTACTCTCTAACTGTATATACCACCTTAAAGATGCCCCAGTCAGACTATCTTGAAAGCAATGAATCATCAATTTGTCATCTCGCACAAACGAAGTCATTCTTTGACAGAACATCATCAAATGTTGCTTCGGACAGCTATCTCCTGTGTACTTCTCAAATTTCGGCACCTTGAACTTGTAAGGCAACACCAGGTCAGGAACCAAACACATGTCTACAGCATTCAGGTTAACAGCATCTTTCACTTTCAAGGCTTTCATTCCTTCTTCCAACGCTCGGAGTCTTCTATCCTTTTCAAGAGCTCTTGGATCTACCATCCTGGCTATTGGAATATCTCTTCGTGGATTCATCACAGGGAAAGCAACACCTTGATTGTTAACAGGAGGAAGACGTTCATTTCGGGCAACAAACTGCTCATGTCGATCTCGGTTCTCAACAGAAGGCTGTACAACTTGGTCTGCAGTAACGTTGTTCACTTGCGGGAAGTCTTCCATAGAATCATACAGAGGGTTGGACGTCATAGTGAACCCTGTCAAGGTGTTAGGAGACTGGAAATTGCCTTCAGACATAGCTACCAATAGTCTTCAGCTGACTTCAATGCTTGATTCTGCTCAAATCTACTCAACCCCTAGGTCGTCTTCTGACAATCAACAGTTGATCAGTCTAAACTCCGGGTAATCACCTTCAGGAAACAAAGGCTGGATCAGAACTCTGGCTAACTGGAGGATGATATGCAATATGATGCAACACTGATATGCACATGATATGCAAAATGCAGCAAACAACGGGACCACAACCCCCACACAAATCTGAATACTACTGCACTGCTGACGGAGTACGGTCGCTCTGAAGAGAAGACCAAAATAATGGGTAGGTTGGAAGTCAAGTTTCCTGCAAAAAAACTCCCCCCACTCACAGGTATGGACCTATATCTGACAAGGTACGGCATCCTATGCGGTCGTTAGCGTCACAGACTTTCAAAACTGACAATACGATTCCCAGAAGGAGTGGCATCATCGAGTCTTGAAGAGGCCTCACTTAGCTAACTTCCAACTGATCGGTTCCCAGAGTCGACAATCCAACTAACCAGCAACCCGAGCCACCTAAAGGGTGGGACAAGAGGCCAACCAGAAGAACCTCGTCTGAGTGTAGATTTCGCGGGACACTAATACAAGCAAAGCCGGTAGGCGCCCACTAATCTCTACTCTAAGTCTAAGGTGCACTCAAGCCCAGGTCCGGCTTCTCACTCAATCATAGAACACCCGTAACACCCCAACAGCAACAGATAATATCAATAAATAAGCCCCAATAGACAAGCAAACAAGCGCTAGAATTGACTCTCTCTTAGGGGACGTTGGATCCCACATGCATAAGAACTATCGCAGTTCTTAGCAGTCAGGGGACGTTGGATCCCCAGTAGAGTTGCCAGCTGCTGGGGATTGCCCCAAACAGCCAGGAAAAAACCTAAGGCGAGACTCGAATAGGGAACCATCAGAAGTCCCCAGCAGAGTTGCCAGCTGTCGCTACTGCGAAAATCGTCGCCGGCTGACAGAAGAGTCGCCACCGTGCGTTATTTATCCCAACGGAGGGAAAGGAAACACTCGAAGTAAACCTCGCAAAAAACGGGAAAAGGTATGGTCGTCGCAACCAAAACCTGGGTTCGGGAGTCGATTACGCAAGGGGAAGGTATTAGCACCCCTCACGTCCATCGTACTCGATGGGATCCACGCTTGCTTGGGTTGTCTAAAGGATGCAAACAATCTATCTACGGCTGCTAAATCTAAACGGAAAGGAATTGACTCGATAGAGCGTCGCACTCTACGCCTACGTATTCTCAAGAGAGAAATTCAGAGTCAACGTAGTTCGGGACTACAGGGAAAATGGCTCGCCAAGACCTCGCGTCTTGTGCCTATGTACTTCCACACTGCATGGAAGATCAGAGCTGACGTAGTTCAGGCTAACTACGGCTAAACAGGGTATTCTCACACAGCAGTGAGAAATCAACTGGTTTTACAGGTACAGGAACCTATGGGAAAAACTACGGTCTGGTCTCAAATGCACTTGGGCAAGAGAGAAAAAGGGTAACATCAGTCGTCAGCGGGAAAGTCTCGATCGCACAGCAGTGAGAGAACAAAAGGTTAATTGTTAGTGTGCTTGCTAGGATATCGCATCCTATGCCTACATATTCTCGTCTGGTACGAGAAATCATAGCAGCTGTAGTTCGGCTACTTTCGGGACCACAGCTCAAATCTCGTTTTATTAACATTCTGAAAAATGGTTACAATGAGTGAGTACGGAAAAATAAACCCCTAGGAAATACTATCTTATTCTATCAAAAATCAAATGGAAAAGTCCCCTAACAAGTGGACTTCTAAATCTATCCTAAAAACTCCATGAAAATATATCCTAAAAGAAAATGTTCTCTAAAAAATATTAAATCTACACTAATATTTTTTCTCAATATTTCCTTTCCCTTTCCTTTTTTTCTTTTGAATATTCTTCATATATTTTTCTCTATTTTTCTCTATTTTTCTCACTATTTTTCCACATTCTTTTTTCAATATTTCTTTTTCACTTTTCTTTATTTCTATATTTCTTCCTCTTTTCTTTTTCTATTTTTTTCATATTCCTCAAGTATTTTTCTATATTTTTTCTCTTCAATATTCTTTTTTCCCATATTTTTCATATTTTCTTTTCTTTTTCTTTCAAATATAATCTTTTCCTTTTTTCAAATATTTTCTTTTTCTCTTTTCTTAATATCCTTTTTTTTTCCATAAAACTATATAGAAAATGCAAAATGAAAAAATACAAGGGGAGGGGGGTATATTTACAAGGGGGTTAAGCAAGCAGAAAAACACATTGGGACTGGGCCCAACCCAATAGAGAATTCAGAAAGAAAGAAAAAAAACAACTGGGAGGGGGTATTGTGAGCAAAACGCTGGGTGTGTTGCCAAAAACACTCGTTGGGCTCAGGCCCATAGTTCATCCAGAAAAAAAAATACCCAGAGGGGGGGTGTTGAACTAAAACGGAGGTGTTGGACGGAACTTCGTTGGGCTTAGAGGCCCATTAGCCATGTGAACCCTAATTTTGGCTGCCACTGTTCACCCACACGCGAGTGGCGCCGTTTCTCCTCCCTCTCTCTCGTTCTCCAACCTTTCTCCTTCTCTCCGATTCAACCTCCATCTCGTTTTTTCCCCTCTCAACCTCCCTCAACCTCATCGTTCACATCTCAAACCAACAAAACCCTATGTATCTTGTAATCATCAATGAAGTCACAACAATCACGCCATTGACTTAAACTGATCCGTGTTCTTGACGAAGATCACACGGTGAAGATGGATCTTGATGAACGATGAAGGCGGATCTGGAAATCTGACGAGCAACTAATGAAGAACCTGATGCGTGTTCTTGATTCTGATGAGCGAAAAAACCGTCATGGATGGATTTGGTACGGAGATCTGAGGAGAATTCTCAGTGATGATCGGCGAAGATCAAGAAGGCTCATCGGAGTTTTCCGGAAAAGGACGTTGAAGATTGAGTTTCTGGGAAACATTCTGGGGAAGTGCTTGACGAATTGATGAAGGTTCTTGCTGAAACTTGTTTCTGGAAACGGATGAATGTTCTTCGCTGTTGAAGATTGAAAGCGCTTATGGTTCATTTGAACATGATGAACGCTTGAAGATTCTGGGAAATCTTGTGAAGACGATGAACTCGTGATGGTGAGATGAACACCAGTGATGATGATGATGATTGTGCTTCTTGTTGATGATGTTGATCAGAAAGAAGATGAAGGCGAAGATTGATGATTATGGATGATTGATGATTTTCTGGAATTTGGAGGATGAAGGTTGATCGGAGGTGAGGGATGAATTTCTGGGTTGTTGGTGTTCTCCGGCGAGATGCACGGTGGCCGGAGTTGGTTGAGGATCGGTTAGGGTGGCTGGAACTGGTTAACGGCGGTGGTTGCATGGCCGCCGGCCATGCAACCGGTGGAGTCCGGTGAGGTTTGTGGAGAGGACAGGTGGCACTGGTTAGTGGGGGAAGTCACTGCATGATTCCCACGTGTCCTTGGCGTGGCAGTGAGAGAGGGAGAAGGAGTGTGAGGTGGCGTGCTTCTGAGTGAAAACGTGGATTCCCCCCGAGAATTACACGTGGCTACTCAGACTTTATAGCAAGACAATTTTTGAATTCTTCTGGAATGGACAAAAAGGACTCTGGGCCTCCACCAATTGGGCCCAACGAACCAAAACAAATATGGACTGAAAACAACTAAATCTGGATTAAAAAATTAATGGAAATGATTAAACTAATTAACCCTAACTAAATCCCAATTAAGCCTAAAACAGAATTAACCTAAAATTCTATTAATTCTAATTAACTCCTACACTAACAAAACTCTAATAAATCCCCTAATCTAAAATACTCTAATAATTGCACTAATCAAGAATTTATTAAATCTCTATTAAATCTCTAATAAAAACCTATATTATTTATATCTAAAATATTATCTATTTTTAATAAAAGAGAAAAAAAACTATATTCTATTAAAACCTATTAAACTCTATAAAACTTCTATTAAAAAACAACTACATTATTTCTTTAAAAGAAAATCTATGATTAATAAAAAAATAAAAAAACTATATTATTCTATTATTCTAAAATGATTAAAAATCTATCTAAAAGGAATTAAAACTATTAAAAATATTAAAAAAACCTATTAATATTCTATATTATCCTAAAATGATTAAAAAATCTATTTAATATCTAATAATGGCCAATAAAATCCAGAAAAATCACAATAATTCCCGAAGGAACAAAAATAGCACCGAACAGCAAATAACACTGCGAGAGCGCACCAAAATAGCCGGTAAAAATAAACGGGCACCGAAATATCCCTAAAAACAACAGCGCGAGCTGAAAACACCGGGAATAGCACGACTGCTCAAAAATACGATTCTACTTATCTAAACTGATTAAAAACACCTGAGACGAGAGCTGTGATCCCGATAAAATCAAAACAAATGAAAGATGCACTGTATGCGATATGCAGATGCGAATGCGGTCATGCATCGAAACATCGAGCCAGATACGGGACCCGGTTGGTCAAATTTTAGGGTGCAACACCAAGCTCCAATCTTCAATCCACAGCAGCTACACCAAATCTAGAAGACCTCCCAAGAAGGAATCCAAGCCAATCCAGCTCCAAAGTCACCAACAAAACCAAACAAACAAGAGCACTAGAAATAGAACACCACAAGCACAAGCAACTTGAAAAATACAACTAAAATAGAAAACAAAGTTGTAAAATTCTAATAAATTTCCTAGGGGAACACACATGTTTGAACAACCTAGGGTTAAAATTTTAAAGCCTAATTCAACTTCTAAGTCACCTAAATAAATTCTAAGTTGAAGGGTATCAAGGTGATCCACAAGTTTGGGAAGGCTTTAATCTCAACACCTAAAACAGAACCTAAAGTTGTTCTAAAATTCTAACAAAAATTCTAAGGGAACATGAATATCTACCCTAAAACATACTAAAAAATCAAAGCCAGATTCAACATCAATTGGAAGAACAAAATTCAATAAGACAGATGGTCAAATATGCAAATATTAAAGAATTAAACACAATAAGAAAAATCAAATTAAATTGAAAAATGCATGAAAATGCATTTTATTGATTTCAAAAAATCAAAAATTCTCTCAAGATCATGGAGATATTTTTAAAATAATTTTTGGATCAAAATTGAATTTATTGTGATTTTTTGAATCAATAATGCATTTAAAATAATCAAAATCAAATAAAAGAAATAATAAAACTGAAATAAAACCACATCGCTTGGATGAGGAGACTGGTCAAGCAATCCAAAGCTTCACAAGCTGCCAGCGCATTAGTGAAACTACTGCGTTTTGGACTCAAAAAAGTCCAACCTCAGATTAAAACACAGCCGTTGGATGAAGGGGAAAGTCTTTGGTCAAAGCAAAATACAATGGTGCAAAGATCATCTTCTCCAAATCAAAGACCAAACGGAGTGAGACTTAGTGTGGTGGCCGGAGAAGACTCCGGTTGTCTTCTCCGGCGAGGATCAAGTCTTAGGCAACCAAATGCAACAATCCTTATACCAATTTTGATCAGAATTTCATCAGGATTTCAAATCTCCTATCCATATGTTCTAACTCTCCATAGATTTCAAAATTCGAAGCAATGTTCAGAACACACATCCAGATCAAACATCATCAATTGCCAAATTAAAACCATAAAAATCATTCTTATGCTACGCTGATCAACCTGATCTAATCAATTTGCTCTAACTCCTCATGAATCAAGAGATTCGAATCCAAACAGAATTACTATGTCATGATAAACCATCATCAAATGTCTCCAAATTGATCCTAAAACGATCTACATCTTGCCTAGATCCTAACCACAAGTTCAAATCTAACTATCTCATGCTAAATCATGTAGAATTTTGAAAGTTACTAACCTGTTGTAGATCTAGTAACAGATGCACTTGGAGCTTGATTCTCCCTTCAAAACTCTCTAGATACGTTCAATGATGCACTAGGAAGAGTTTGCAACCTTCAATTTTCTTTGATCTTGCTTCAAACTGAAAACTCGATTTCACTTGCTCCTCTTGAAAACTCAACTGCAACTTCAACTTTCTGGCACGAAAATGGTTCCAAAATTGATCTGAAATCAATCCAATGAATATATAGAATGTTTCCATGGGCTTTTGAATTCAATTTGAGGCCCAATCCAGCCAATTGCAATTTCTGTTTTTGCTCTTGAAGTTGCACATGACAGTCACGAGTTGGCCATGGAAACTGTTCTAGAATCTTCCCTTTCAATTTCACATTGCCTTGCGAGTGTATTCAGACCAAAAAGAGTGCTTGAAATGCCTTGGTGAGTATTTTGGATGTGTGACTTGCAAATGAAGTAACCAAATGATAACTTGTAAAACTTGACCTTAACTCAAAATTCTGCTAATGCCAAAGTGCTTAGAATTCCATTTCCATTCAAAAAATGTAGCTACTTGACATGTTTTGGTCTTTTAACTCAAAAAATCAATTTTCCCTCCTTAATCCATTTGAAATTCTTCCTTATTCAAACCATTTCAAACCAAGTCTTTCTATGAGCCCAATCAATCCATCATGACCTCTTGGCTAGCCTAAAAACCACATTTTGAACAACTTTCATGTTGAACAAAAATCCATTTGACAAGTGCAAGTTGGAGATTTTGACCTATGATTGAAAATGACCTATAATCTCACTTTCCCAAAATACCCCTGACTTGTAAACCTCATAACTTGAGTTCTACAAATCCGATGGAAAACTTCTAGTACAATTTAGAAAGCTAAGATCATGAGGAACAACTTTCATGTTTTCCAAATGCTCAGGTGAAACTTCCTTCTAG
This sequence comes from Lathyrus sativus, assembly GCA_963859935.3. Lineage (NCBI taxonomy): Eukaryota > Viridiplantae > Streptophyta > Magnoliopsida > Fabales > Fabaceae > Lathyrus > Lathyrus sativus. The sequence continues at coordinate 509,625,685 of OZ012737.1, forward strand.
GTCAAAAATAGCTTTGAAGTCAGATGATTTTCACAGACAAATTTCAGAGGCATCTGAGGACTTGTAACTTGTCTGGGTCATAACTTGAGTTATATAAATCCCCTTGAGGACTTCTAGTACTCAAATTAAATTTATTGATATGATATACAAGTTTCATGTTGTCCAAAGATCCATTTGAAACTTATATCTTGAATTATGTAGTCTTGAAGTTAGGCACTAAACAGGGAATTTTGCACTGAAACCCTAATTTAGCAACTTCCCACACTCTTGATTCTTCTTGATTTGATCTTGGCACAACACCATAAATGTTTCATCATATCATTTCATGAACTCCATGACCTAAAAGTAGGCTTTGATACTCTTCAATTGCCCAGTTGACTTAGAATTGATCCAGATGAAACCCTAATTGCTTGCACCTCAACTGTGACTCTTACGTTTGACACAATGAAACCCTCTGATGGTCTTCAGTTGATCCTCAAGTTAGGATAAGATTCACACTCAAACATCTAAACCCTTAGGCACTCAAACCACCTTCTGATGACTTTGATAACTTCTCAATCTTGAATGAGACCTCTTGCTAGGCTTCTCTTGAGAAGAATCACACTAATCCCCTACTATATGAATGATATCATGATATGAAAATGATATAACTATGCAAATGATAATGCCATGAAACATAAACCAGGTAAGAACAGGTTGGGCAAATTTTGGGGTACAACAGCTACCCCTATTCAAACGGCTTGGACCCAACTGGGTGAAGAACGAACGACCTTCAAACAATCGAGGTAGAAGACGGTTGAATACCAGTTGTTACGAAAACTGCTTGGGGAACAACATCCGTTGCGCTGAACCCAGTTGTTACGGCAACAACTGATCAATCATCTGATAAAAACTTTGGATTGCAACATCTACCCCCTGTGTGACATCACAGACATCGAATCAACTTTGCCAAGAACAACTCCGTCCACCATTGAACTAAACTTCGTCAACACTAGGAGAGACTCCATCACCATGGGTACAATTTCGTCCATAACCGGAATAACGATCTCTGTCAATCACATGTAACGATTCCGTCAACACGAATACTAATCACCATCGACCTCACTAGGGACAACTCCGTCAATCGCGGGTAACGATTCCGTCAACACGGGTAACAATCACTGTCAACACAGGTACGATTCCGTCAACACGGATAACAATCACCGTCAGTACGGGTAACAATCACTGTCAACACAGGTACAATTCCATCAACACGAATAACAATCTCCGTTAGCACGGGGAAACAATTCCGTCAACATGGATAACAATCACTGTCAACACATGTAACTATTCCGTCAACACGGATAACAATCATTGTCAACACAGGTACGATCTCTGTCAACACAGGCGCAATCCCGTCAACACGGATCCGTTTGAAGAATACTTTGCTAAAGAATATGAGAAACTTAACCAAACCACTCTGTGGGGAAATCACTAGTGACAACTCCGAAAGTTTAAGGCATGAAATCTTCTAATGCTGACGTAATAGCAAATCCGGGGAGAATCCCGCTAGGGACGAAGAGAAACTCAACCAAGAAACTCTGTTAGGGGACGAACGTTATCATCACCTATCTCACGCTGAGAATTTGAATATCTAGAAATCCTTCTGAGCAAGAATCTCACTCCTCTGCAAGGGATAACACCTGAAACCAACCTGGCTTATGTTTCAACATGCGTATGTTTGACAATGATGCAATGTTCCACACGGCATGGAAATGCTACGAGTTTAAGTAGATGCAAATATGATAATATATGCAAAATGCAAAGATGCCAAGAGGCGCTTCAACAAAATAAATGCCGAAGATAAGACCCAATCCGCTGGGGATAACCAGGTATCACAGACATATTCCAACAAAAGGAATGCTGAAACGGTGCAACCAACTCCGCTGAGGATAACCATCCTGTTGGGGAATGGCTCACAAGCTTGAGATTACGAACTCTGCTGAGGGTGATCATCCTGTCGTAGGAAAAACAACCTGCTGGGGAGAAGGAGAAACAATCCTGCGCGGGGATAATCCTTCTGAACCAAAGACGACTTGGTTATATTCTGCGGGAGCTACCCATGCCGGGGATGGAGTGTGCACATACTCACTGCTGGGAATGCACTTTCTGTTGAGGACATCAAAATCCACTGAGGATACTCTCTTAGCAACCTTCCTGGGGAATACTCTTCTGGGGAGGACCACCCCACCTCCAGTAAGGATAAGTGCCATCTCACTTTTCTCTGGGATAAGACGTGACTTCCATCTACTGAGGAGTGATACCATCACTATGTCACAGGACCCTGGCTGGGGAAACACAAATTCCCTGACCGTTTGCTTCAAAGGTGAGAACCCTGCAAAACACAAACAAGACAGAACAAATCTATACAACCAGATCTATCTCGGTTAGTATCCATAACAGTCATTCAGTCAATTCGAAGTTTTAACAATTATTGGAAAGGGCCAGCAAGTTTATGTACATGCAAGTTCATCAAAACATCGGCGTTTTTCACAAACAAAACAGTAAAGAACAAGCATCAAGTACTGAATAACATGCTTTATTGATAACGAGCCTATAAATAGGAAAAACTTGGTACACTGGATGCAACTCCTGAAAAGAGGAAGTTACGCACAAATAAATACAAATATTACAGAAGTACAAAGAAAATTTTATGTACATGTCGGCAAAGTGGTACAAACGAACACCATGAGCTGATCCTCCTATGACTCGCCTGACTCTGACGCTTTCCCGATACTCGATCTTTGAAAGAGATTGTTTCGGATATACGACCCTCAGGTACTCCCAAACCACTAAGCAACACAGTATCAAACTCGAACCGCAGTCATTTGCCTTTTCAAATCCCTAACTTTTGCGTGAACCGCCCTTTGCGGGTTTTCAATTCACCGGGATACCTTTTTTTGCCGAAGTTGCCCTTTTCAGGTTTTCAACTTCGCGGGTGTACATCTTTTTTCCAATTTTATCCCTAACTTTTTCCCGAACCTTTTATTCATTTTTTATGGTTCGCTAGGATGCCCCATTTTTGCCTGGACTTTCTTTTTCTGTCCAGCGGGTCTATTTAAGCAAAGTATTTTTTTATTGCGTCCGAGTTCACAGGGGATGTAAAATCCTCACCATACATGGTGGACAACAATAAGGCTCCTCCAGAGAAAACCTTTCTAACGACATATGGACCTTCATAGTTGGGAGTCCATTTGCCCCTGTGATCTGATTGTGGTGGGAGAATCTTTTTCAGCACAAGATCGCCCATCTGAAAGCTTTGAGGACACACCTTTTTATCATAAGCTTTCTTCATCCGACTCTGATACAGTCAACCATATGTTAGAGAAGCCAATCTCTTCTCATCCATTAAACTGAGCTGATTCAATCTGTCTTTCACCCATTCTGCCTCATCTAGTTGGACATCACGCAAAACCCTCAGAGAAGGAATCTCAACCTCCAATGGCAGGACAGTCTCCATACCATATACCAATGAAAAAGGAGTTGCCCCGGTTGATGTGCGTACCGTCGTACGATAACCGTGCAAAGCAAAATGCAACATCGCATGCCAGTCCTTGTAGGTCACAACCATCTTTTGAACGATCTTCTTTATGTTTTTATCGGCCGCTTCAACAGCGCCATTCATCTTGTGCCGATAAGGAGAGGAGTTGTGATGTTCAATCTTGAAGTTCTGGCACAATTCCTTCATCATCTTGTTATTCAAATTTGAACCGTTGTCAGTGATAATCCGCTCCGGGATTCCATATCTGCAGATAATATCCTTCTTGATAAATCTGACCACCACCTGCTTGGTAACATTAGCATATGACGCCGCTTCGACCCATTTGGTGAAGTAATCAATAGCTACCAAGATGAAACGATGTCCGTTGGATGCCGTGGGCTCAATTTTTCCAATCACATCAATTCCCCACATGGAAAAAGGCCAAGGTGACGACATAACGTTCAGAGGGCTCGGAGGCACATGAATCTTGTCCGAATAAATCTGGCATTTATGACACCTCTTTGCAAACTTGAAACAATCTGTTTCCATTGTCATCCAGTAGTACCATGCTCTTAATAACTTTCTCGTCATTGCATGTCCGCCGGCATGCGTGCCCAACGTACCCTCGTGGATTTCTTCCATGAGCAACTTAGCCTCTTTCTCATCCACACACCGCAACAACACCAAGTCATGGTTTATTTTGCACAAAACACCATCCGGATTTAGATAGAAATTGCCAGCCAATCTCCTAAGAGTCTTTTGATCACGACTGAATGCCCCAGCCGGATACTCTTGGTTCTTCAGGAAATTCTGGATATCATAATACCACAGTTTGCCATCGGAAGCTTCCTCAATGGCGAATATGAAAGTGGGCCTATCAAGGCGAGAGATAACTATCCTGGGAGCCTCATTCCAGAAGTTAACTTTATACATTGAGGACAAGGTTGCGAGAGCGTCTGCCATCTGATTTTCTGCTCGTGGTACATGGTGCAATTCCACCTTGTCAAAGAAAGGTAACAACCTCCTTGTATAATTCATATAAGGTATCAGATTGAGCTGACGAGTCTCCCACTCTCCCTTGATTTGGTTCACAACTAGAGCAGAGTCTCCGTACACATCAAGATTTTTAATTCTCAAATCAATAGCTTCTTCGAGCCCCATAATGCATGCTTCATATTCGGCCTCATTTTTGGTAACTGGAAAGGTCAATCTAGCAGTGAATGGGATATGCGACCCATGGGGAGTAGTAATGATTGCCCCTATTCCACTTCCATATGAATTGACGGCACCGTCAAATATCAATTGCCACTTGGAACCCAGCTCTGGACCTTCATCCGGCAACGGCTCCTCACAGCCCTTCATTTTTAAGTACATGATATCCTCGTCAGGAAAATCAAACCTCATTGGCTGGTAATCATCAATTGGCTGCTCAGCTAGGTATTCTGACAAAACACTACCTTTAATAGCCTTTTGAGAAACATACTGAATATTGTATTCTGTCAATACCATCTGCCATCGGGAAATTCTTCTGGAAAGTGCTTGCTTTTCAAACACGTATTTGATCGGATCCATCTTTGAAATTAGCATGGTTGTACGATTGAGCATGTATTGCCTCAAACATTTGGCAGCCCAGGCTAGCGCACAACACGTTTTTTCGAGCATTGAGTAATGGGACTCACAGTCTGTGAACTTTTTACTCAAGTAGTAAATCACATGCTCTTTACGTCCAGTCTCGTCATGCTGACCGAGAACACAACCCATACGTTTCTCAAGAACCGTCAAATACATAATCAATGGTCTCCCGGCTACTGGGGGTATCAATATTGGAGGTTCCTGCAAATATTCTTTTATTTTTTCAAGCGCCTTTTGACAATCTTCATTCCAGATCACAGCCTGATCTTTTTTCAACAACTTGAATAACGGCTCGCACGTGGCCGTTAGATGAGATATGAACCGAGCTATGTAGTTCAATCTCCCTAAAAAACCACGAACCTCTTTTTCTGTTTTCGGCGTTGGCATTTCTTGTATTGCTTTTATATTAGCAGGATCAACCTCAATTCCTTTTTCGCTCACAATAAACCCTAATAGCTTACCGGATCTCACCCCGAAGGTGCACTTGTTAGGATTCAGCCTCAACCTGAATTTCCTAAGCCTCTTGAACAATTTCAGAAGATTGACCAGATGCTCTTCCTCCGTCTGGGATTTGGCAATCATATCGTCAACATAGACTTCGATCTCTTTATGCATCATGTCATGAAAGAGTGTTGTCATAGCTCGCTGATATGTTGCCCCGGCGTTCTTCAAACCAAAGGGCATCACTTTGTAGAAGAACGTTCCCCACGGGGTAATAAAAGTTGTTTTCTCCATATCATCCGGCGCCATCTTTATCTGATTATAGCCCGAAAAGCCGTCCATGAAGGAAAACACGGAGAATTGAGCGGTGTTGTCGACCAACACATCAATATGAGGAAGCGGAAAATCATCTTTTGGGCTCGCCTTATTCAAATCTCGATAGTCCACGCACATCCGCACCTTACCATCTTTCTTTGGTACCGGTACTATATTAGCGACCCATGAGGGATAAGTTGTGACAGCTAGGAAACTGGCGTCCCACTGTTTATGAACTTCCTCTTTAATTTTCACAGCCATATCTGGTCAAGTTCTTCTGAGTTTTTGCTTAACCGGCGGACATTCCTCGCGCAATGGCAAACGGTGAACCACCATATCAGTATCCAACCCAGGCATGTCTTCGTAAGACCAAGCAAAGATATCATTGTACTCCCGCAGCATCTCGATAAGCCTTTGCTTGATATCACTTTGCAGTGCAGCCCCTATCCGGATATTCCTGACAACCTCTTCGGACCCCACGTTGATAATTTCAATTTCCTCCTGATGAGGCAGAATGATTCTCTCTTCTTGTTTCAAAAGTCGAGTCAGCTCTTCTGATAAGTCACTATCCTCAACAATCTCTTCTTCTGCCTGAAATATCGGGTGCTCGAAGTCGAAGCGAGTCATAGGAAGTTCGTGATCGATGTCGTCTGAAATATGAATCCTGCAATGAGAATGGTTAAATGTTTCAAATAATGCAAACAAAGCACATAACCACGTTGCCATTTCATTGTTAAAGCAAAAACAGGAAAAACAAGGATCACAAAATTTGCATGAGAAAAACGCCTTTATTAATGATTAAACAAAGTACACACATAAGCAGGTAGCCCTAAAAACAAAATCACTATGCCCCGGGTAGGACACAAGATCATACAATAATTGAGAAAACAAATCATTACTGTTTTGTAGTCACTGGGACAAGTTCCTGGATAGACCAGTTGCACAGATTCTGTCCTGGCACGCCGGGCTTGATCCACGAGTCCATATCGCAGTCACTATCTCCGTCTTCAGCATCAGAAACAACATTGATTGTTTCATAACAGACCCCACCTGAAGTGATCACCACTGGTCCTTTGAACTTTGGCACGCCTGATGCGGAAGGTAACGATGTCGGGCGATACCCCAACCCAAAATTGTCCATCTTGACAGGAATTTCTAAGACTTGGCCCCCATCTTTTGGTTTCTCCAGCCTGAACCACTGCCTGAGCGTCTTTGTACGAAGACATGGCCCCCTCTGGCCCTTTGATAGGAACATGTGACTCGTCCTTGATCTGCAACCCCTCGAAGGCTTGGCATGGCGTCTCATGGATCTCCCCATCCACTTCGACGTACTTGAATGACGAAAGATGACTAACCAGAATGTCCTCCTCTCTGCAAATAGTAACAACACTGTCACCGACCATGTATTTAAGCTTCTGATGTAGCGTGGACGTCACAACCCCTGCAGAATGTATCCATGGTCGCCCAAGTAAACAGCTGTAAGCTGGATGTATGTCCATGATGTAGAACATTGTGTCAAACACTTCCGGCCCAACCTGGAGTGGCAATGTTATGGACCCAAACATCGACCTTCTGGTCCCATCAAAAGCCCTCACTACCAAATCACTTGGCGTGCATATGATTCCTCGGACATCTAGCTTCATCATAGCCTTCTTCGACAACACATTCAAAGATGATCAGGTGTCTACAAGAACGTGCGACATAACAGTGCCTCGGAATTCTACTGAAATGTGCAAAGCCATATTATGGTCCCGACCTCTAGGCGTCAAATCAAAATCAGTAAATCCCAGGCTGTGTCCGGCATTCACATGCGCCAGTACCCCCTCAAGCTGATTAACAGTTACTTTCTGAGGTACAAAAGATGTGTCCAAGATTTTCAACAAGGCATTCCGATGGGCCTCGGAACAAAGCAACAATGATAGTATTGAAATTTTGGAGGGCGTATGCTGCAAGTGCTCCACAATCTTATAGTCACTTTTGCGAATCAACCTCATAAACTCTTCTACATCCTTGATCGATGTTTCTTTCTCTTTCGTCTGAGAGGGTCCTCCTTCATTCACTTTGGCTTTGCCTCTAGCAATCCTTTCAGCCTCGATTTCAGATGAAGTGGAGATTCTACCACTTCGGGTCATGCCTCCCGCTTCAACAAGGCTGCCCACTGCCCCTGCGGGCTGGCTATCCACATTAATCTTTTCCCCGTTGCAAAAAGCTTCCAACCCATAATTCCATGGAATGGCTTTCGTACTCTCATAGGGAACGGGCCCTGCTTTCGTTATCGTGATAGTTGGCCGCTTGGTGGGCGCTGATATCATAATAGTCTTTTGTGGAATTGTAATTGTTGCGACCTCACCCTGCTTTTCACAGGTTACCTCACCAGGTTTTTCAACAGCAGTGCGGTCAAACTGCAAAGTTCCCTCATCAATCATGGCCTGAATACCTCTCTTCAAATCAATACAGCCCTCTGGTCGGGTCCAACAATCCAAACAGTACTCATCACATCTGGGGAAGACCCCTCCTTTCAACAATCTGCTTTTAACATAGCTCAAAGGTGTCTTCAGATCACTTACGTCCATAACCAAATCCAAATTCTCTTCTATCAGAATAGCATCCGCTCCATGATTCGGCATTGGTTTCTGTACAATATTGGGACCATCATTACTGAAGTTAATGACTTTACTATCAATCAAATCTTGGACTTTGTGTTTAGAAGCATGATAACTCTCGATATCATGTCCGGGTGCCCCAGAATGAAATTCACACTGCTTACTAGTATCATACCCGTAAGGAAGTGCCCCTGTGGGTGGGTCCAACGCTCTCTTCTCAACTAGATTCAAACTTAACAGCGTCTGAAGCAGTTATGCATAGGTTGACGGAGGTGTATCAAATACCCTCTTTGCCTTCCCATTCTGGATCCTTCTCTGAGCAGGATTATACCTTTGTTGTTGTTGCTGCTGTTGTTGCGGTTGTTGTTGTTGTTGAGGTATAGGGATCGTCACACTAGCAATCTGTTGTTGAATATACTGATTCCTACCTCTACCTCGTCCTCGACCACCATACACTGCGCTGGCGTCTCCTTGTCTTTTACCACCAAAGACCTTTTTTGCACCTCCAGTTGAGGTCGATTCACCGACTTGAATCTTACCAATTTTGAGGCTATTTTCAATCCGTTCTCCCATGAGTATCATGTCAGAGAAACTACCCATCGAGAAATTAAGCAATTTATCATAGTACATCCCAGAGAATGTTCCAACAAAAATATCAATCAATTCCCTTTCAACCATAGGTGGGTGGACTCTTGCCGCCAGATCCCGCCAACGCTGAGCATACTCCTTGAAACTTTCCTCATTCTTCTGTGAAAGACTCTGAAGCTGAACCCTATTTGGTGCGAGGTCACTGTTGTATTGGTAGTGTCTGACGAAAGCATCAGCCAATTCTTTCCAACTTCCGATTTGTGCAGGCTCTAGTCCCATGTACCATTCCAGCGATGGTCCCGACAAACTATCTTGGAAAAAATGCATAAGCATCTTCTCATCATCAGAGTAAGCAGACATCCTCCGGTAGTATGAATGCACATGAACCCGTGGGCATGTATCCCCTTTATATTTATCGAAAGTGGGAGCTTTGAACTTCAATGGCACCCTGAGCCCAGGAACCAGCCCCATGGTAGCCATGTCCAAACCTGCAGAATTTTGATTGGCTATACCTTTTATCAGCTCTTCCAGCATTTTAATCCTCCGATCATTATCAGTGGGACCCTCAAAACCCATGCCTTGTCCAGAAAAAGCATCTTCCTGACGATCTCTATTCCAGTACGGACCCTCATTACCATATCCGTCATAAGCAGCATTACGACCATGACCATGACCACTTTGGAAGAACCTGGGGTCATATCTCAGATTGTCAAGCTCTTGATTAGCAGCCACTGTCCCAAATCCAGTGTTGAAAGGACCCATCCCAACACCATTGGTATTCACATTGCCAAACCCAGCATTGATGTAGCCATTACCTTGATTATTATCGCCAAACCCTCCGTTGCCAAAGTCTTGATTATTGAAGCCATCATTGCCATCCCGATTGCCAAAGCCAAGACCCTGATTGTTGTCACCGAAACCAGTATTGATACCAACATTCCTGTTGGTTTCCACGTTCCCATTAACATTATCAGCATTTCTGTTACCAGCGTTGCCGTTGCTGTTGCCAGTACCATTCTCACCAGCACTTGGTATCACTTCCTCCCTGCGAGGAGTCTCAACATGAACAGAGTTGTATTCAGTATTACTAGCCGCCCGCGCCAGCAGCGGTTGCACCAGAGTTTGAAGATGTTCCTGGCCCTTGGCCACAACTTCCATTGTCTGCATGAATTGGGCCAACCTATCCCGGATCTCCTGCATCTCAGACTGTACCTGATCCGTGATCTTCTTACTGTTGCTTCTTATAGCGTACCGGTGAGTTCTCTGTTCGTCAATCTTGAAACAACCTGGCGATGGTCAAAATACAAGTACGAATAACATGAGAAAAGCAAAGGTAAATCAAGACGGATGGCACGCCCGGACATCTTCCAATAGCCTCAACGTCTCCGGATGACCTGGTCTGGAGATTAGTTCTTGTATCAGTAATGCGTGTCACTCAACAGTAGATCTCAGCTTTTTGGCGTCCTCTACACAGGCTCCCCTGCCAAAACACTCATCAAGCCTGCATCTTTTGAAGCCAGCCTTCAATTCACAACCCCTAGTTTCTTGGACCATGCTGCTCACTCTAGACTTAGCGTCACGTCTAAGAGATGCCTCTTCAGCAATCTTCGCATCCTTAGCGTTGAGCTGCTCCTCTAACTGGGAAATCTGAAGCTTCAGCTCATCTTCACGCTCCTTCCGGCTAGTAAGCGTGGCATTCCATAAAAATTCCCATTTGGAGAGTCGAGAATAAGCCTTGTTCAGAAGCTCTTTCTTAGTAGCAAGTACACTACTAACACCATTCAGGGCTACTCCTACTTTCTCTCTCCTGCTGGTCTCTTCAGTCAAATCTGAACCCAACCTATTAATCATCTCAGTCTGCTTCTTCAAAGTGAAGGTTGCCTCATTCTTCTCATGCCGAAGCTGGAAAATCTCTTTCTCTAGCTCTTCATTTTCTCTTTGCAACTCTTCCTTTTCAGCCAGCAGCTTGTTATACTTCTCAATCTCTACTGACGTAGGTTCCTCAATCACCGGAAGATACAAAGGCTCTACAGCAGGATATGGCATCAAAGAAGTCCTAACTCTCTCATGAATCCAGAGCCGATAAGGATTGTAAGCTCGACTGTCACCCTTGCCAAGCAATGTCTTTCCTTTTCTGTGAATATTACCCCAAGCACGCCTCAATCTGACCAAAACATCTCCGTCTAATAAACACGTGAGATACAAAGATTCCTGTATCTCGTCTTCAACTGGAGATTCCATCAAAGCATAGCCAAACTGTCTCACAAGCAGAGAAGGGTTATAATTAATACAACCTTTCCGTCCAATCAAAGGAACGTTCGGAAAGCCACTGCAACTATATATAATATTCACTCCGAGCAGGTTCCAATCAAACCAAACAATATTCTCAGCACACAATCCCATCAATCTGGAAGACCAATCTAAAGTACCAACATTATCAACGAAAGGTCCCTTCTTAGGAAGATGTCCCTGAAACCACCTGTATAGAAGAGGTACACAGCAAGAAACATTCTTTCCCTGACGCTTCTCATTCTTATAGTGAATAGAATGATAAACATCACCCAAGAGAGTAGGCACCGGATTCTTCGAGGCAAGAATAAAGAAAGCATCTGAGTCAACAAAATCAGGCAGGTTAGGGAACAATACAATCCCATAAATGCAAACAGCCATAATAGCACTGAAGATAATCCAACCTCCATCCTTCGCACACTACGTAGCCTTCTCAACCAAGCAATAAAGATGAAAACCATAAGCTCCATTCAACTTGACCAAACCTCCGGGGAACTCAGAAGCATCTAAACTGACAATCTCAGCAAGCTTATCCAACTCAGGCTAAGTATCCTTATGAACAAAAGGCATCTGATCTAACACAGGAACTCCTAGCATATCAGAATATTCCTCCAAAGTAGGAGCCAGAATAAAATCAGGGAACAAGAAGCATCTCAACTGAGGCTCGTAAAACTGCATCAAGGTATACAATCCAGTCATCTCAAACCCAGAAGGTCTGCACAACAAACTGAGCAGCTTCCCATAAGATCCTCTAAACTCAGCCCTCACTCTCTGATCTGCTAAAGCAACCAACTGCAATAAGGAACTAATATATAGAGAAGGCAACCTGTAAGCAACTGTTCTCTTCATGGACTCCATGTCTGGCAAGAAGAACCCTAGAATCTGAGGGGGAAAACACACCTGTAGCATAAATACACGTTAATGAAATGCAAACATGGAAATGCAAATGCATATGCAAACAGGGGATCAGGTGCAATGATGAAGAACTGTGTTGTGCTCTACTGCCACTTTAGAACCATCAGATCTTCTCCTCAAACCAAACCAACCACAAAATAACCATCATAACCAATTCTCACTGACAGAGACAAACCAGGTATTCTGAGGCCAGAGTTTTCCTGCAAAAAGACCCACCTACCCCTCACAGGTATGTACTTAACTCGCAGACGAGGTACGGCATCCTATGCGGTCATCAGCGTCACAGACTTTCAAGAGCGATGATACGATACCCAGAAGGTGTGGCATCATCATCCCTTGAACAAGCCTCACTTAGCCGAATCCCAAATGATAGGTTCCCAGAGTCGACAACCCTCAAATCCAACAACCTGTCGAGCCCAAAGGGCCAGGCAAGATGTTATCAAAGAGAATCTCGCCTGAGTGTAAATTTCGTAGCTAGCTGGTGCGAGCAAAGCAAACAGGCTAACCACTACTCTCTACTTCTAAGTCTATGTGCACTCAAGCCCAGGTCCGACTTATCTCTCAAACTAACCCTCTACCCACAGCACAACAACAATAATATATACAGTACTGAAAGTAAAGACAGAAAGATAAATACATACAAAACCCTAGACGGGAAAACAAACGCTAGGATTGACTCGCATAGGGAACCGTTGGAGTCGCCAGCAGAGTCGCCAGTTGTCGCTACTGCGAAAATCGGCGCCGGCTATGACAGAAGAGTCGCCACCGTGCGTTATTTATCCCAAAATAGGGAAAGGAAACGCTCAGAGTAAACCTAACGCAAAGAGGGAAAGGAATGGTCATCGCAACCAAATCCTGGATTTGAGAGTCGGTTACGCAAGGGGAAGGTATTAGCACCCCTCACGTCCGTCGTACTCGACGGGATCCACGCTTGTTTTCTATCTAGGGTATGTTTATCTATCTACTCTAAAGGTCTGGGTTAAAAAGAAAATGAAAAGACTCGGCAAAGTATCGCACTTTATGCCTATGTATTCCCGTCTGGAACGAGAAATCAGAGTCAACATAGTTCGCCTAACTACAGGTTAAGGGGGGAAGGTTTCTCGCCGAGATGTCGCATCTCGTGCCTACGTACTTTCATACAGCATGAAAGATCAGAGCAAACGTAGTTCGGGCTACGGAAGACACAAGCTTGTCTGACAGTTTTTTTTATCTCCTTATGAAAGGGTTTTCCTGATTAAAAGTCCAAGAGTACAAAAACAGATTTTGAATGTTTGTTTGAGTTTTTTACGAAAGAACTGTTTTTTAGGATGTTTACAATCTCAGTCGCACTAGAGACTATGACCCAGGAGTGAACACTTCGTATGTCACCCAAAGGGTACCACACTAACATCTAGATTACTGGAGAGAGACCCTCCACCAACCTTTTCCCAGATAGCTTAAGGCTCGTAACGCACGACTTCAATTAACCTTATTACTGTGTTTTTGAATTGTTTTGAGAGGAGAAGAGAAAGACACCCTAAAACTATGGTTGAAAGGGAATCTACCTACAGTTATCATGCATGGGTCAAAACCTAATGTCTGTCATAATTCCCTCTTGCACAGAGGAAATCAGAGATCCTAGGGGAAAACAGCAAAAGAAAGTAGGCAGTAAACAGTAAACGGTAAAATGCATGCTATGCAACAGTACAAGCGAGGCAAGGGAGTCCGGATCAACCTCAAACCTAAGAAAACAACAGGCAAGAGGAGACAAGCTACACCTCAAACCTAGAGGTAATCAACACAAGCAAACGGACAATACAACAAAAGAAAAGAAACAGAGAAAGCAACCCAAGCAACAATAACAGTCTTCTGCAGACAACAACTTCAATACTCAACAGCAGCTCTAAACAGCAAATACTCTTGACAGCAAAGTTGACAGCAAAATGGCTTCATCCTCAAACTAGCCTCTATCTTCAAGCTTCAACCAACTTCATCTTCAAGCTCTAGCAAGCACACTCCAAGCAAAGGATTAATCACTAAGATCAAGGTTGCAATGTTGAGGACCAAATGAAAACCAAAGGAAATCATCAAGTACCAACATTGAAATGGAAAGGCATCCTCAAAGTTCTACTCAACTATGGGTGTACCACACATCCCTCCAAAGGATAGATGGAGTTTCCCTAGGAGGACTTTAAATAATTGGATAGAATAGAAGCACACAATGCATTCTATGTTTGATGAAAGAATCAAAACTAGTCCTAATGGCTCTTCCTAAAACCCTAATTTCCTAAGCTCCTAAAAAAGCTCCTAAAAGAGAAGAAAGCTTCAACTCCAAGCTCCAATCTTCAAGCCACAACAGCTACACCAAATCTAGAAGACCTCCCAAGAAGGAATCCAAGCCAATCCAGCTCCAAAGTCACCAACAAAACCAAACAAACAAGAACACTAGAAATAGAACACCACAAGCACAAGCAACTTGCAAAATACAACTAAAATAGAAAACAAAGTTGTAAAATTCTAATAAATTACCTAGGGGAACATACATGTTTGAACAACCTAGGGTTAAAATATTAAAGCCTAATTCAACTTCTAAGTCACCTAAATAAATTATAAGTTGAAGGGTATCAAGGTGATCCACAAGTTTAGGAAGGCTTTAATCTCAACACCTAAAACAGAACCTAAAGTTGTTATAAAATTCTAACAAAAATTCTAAGAGAACATGAATATCTACCCTAAAACATACTAAAAAATCAAAGCCAGATTCAACACCAATTGGAAGAACAAAATTCAACAAGACATATGGTCAAATATGCAAATATTAAAGAATTAAACACAATAAGAAAAATCAAATTAAATTTAAAAATGCATGAAAATGCATTTTATTGATTTCAGAAAATCACAAATTCTCTCAAGATCATGGAGATATTTTTAAAATAATTTTTGGATCAAAATTGAATTTATTGTGATTTTTTGAATCAATAATGCATTTAAAATAATTAAAATCAAATAAAAGAAATAATAAAACTAAAATAAAACCACAGCGCTTGGATGAGGAGACTGGTCAAGCAATCCAAAGCTTCACAAGCTGCCAGCGCATTAGTGAAACTACTGCGTTTTGGACTCAAAAAAGTCCAACCTCAGATTAAAACACAGTCGTTAGATGAAGGGGAAAGTCTTTGGTCAAAGCAAGATCCAATGGTGCAAAGATCATCTTCTCCAAATCAAAGACCAAACGGAGTGAGACTCAGTGTGGTGGCCGGAGAAGACTCCGGTTGTCTTCTCCGGCGAGGTTCAAGTCTCAAGCAACCAAATGCAACAATCCTTATACCAATTTTGCTCAGAATTTCATCAGGATTTCAAATCTCCTATCCATATGTTCTAACTCTCCATAGATTTCAAAATTCGAAGCAATGTTCAGAACACACATCCAGATCAAACATCATCAATTGCCAAATTAAAACCATTGAAATCATCCTTATGCTACACTGATCAACCTGATCTAATCAATTTTCTCTAACTCCTCATGAATCAAGAGATTCGAATCCAAACATAATTACTATGTCATGATCAACCATCATCAAATGTCTCCAAATTGATCCTAAAACGATCTACATCTTGCCTAGATCCTAACCACAAGTTCAAATCTAACTATCTCATGCTAAATCATGCAGAATTTTGAAAGTTACTAACATGTTGTAGATCTAGTAACAGATGCACTTAGAGCTTGATTCTCCCTTCAAAACTCTCCAGATACGTCCAATGATGCACTAGGAAGAGTTTGCAACCTTCAATTTTATTTGATCTTGCTTCAAACTGAAAACTCAATTTCACTTGCTCCTCTTGAAAACTCAACTGCAACTTCAGCTTTCTGGCACGAAAATAGTTCTAAAATTGATCTGAAATCAATCCAATGAATATATAGAATGTTTCCATGGGCTTTTGAATTCAATTTGAGGCCCAATCCAGCCAATTGCAATTTCTGTTTTTGCTCTTGAAGTTGCACATGACAGTCACGAGTTGGCCATGGAAACTATTCTAGAATCTTCCCTTTCAACTGCACATTGCCTTGCGAGTGTATTCAGACCAAAAAGAGTGCTTGAAATGCCTTGGTGAGTATTTTGGATGTGTGACTTGCAAATGAAGTAACCAAATGATAACTTGTAAAACTTGACCTAAACTCAAAACTCTGCTAATGCCAAAGTGCTTAGAATTCCATTTCCATTCAAAAAATGTAGCTACTTGACATGTTTTGGTCTTTTAACTCAAAAAATCAATTTTCCCTCCTTAATCCATTTGAAATTCTTCCTTATTCAAACCATTTCAAACCAAGTCTTTCTATGAGCCCAATCAATCCATCATGACCTCTTGGCTAGCCTAAAAACCACATTTTGAACAACTTTCATGTTGAACAAAAATCCATTTGACAAGTGCAAGTTGGAGATTTTGACCTATGATTGAAAATGACCTATAATCTCACTTTCCCAAAATACCCATGACTTGTAAACCTCATAACTTGAGTTCTACAAATCAGATGGAAAACTTCTAGTACAATTTAGAAATCTAAGATCATGAGGAACAACTTTCATGTTGTTCAAAAGTTCAGGTGAAACCTCCTTCTAGGTCAAAAATAGCTTTGAAGTCAGATGATTTTCACAGACAAATTTCAGAGGCATCTGAGGACTTGTAACTTGTCTGGGTCATAACTTGAGTTATATAAATCCCTTTAAGGACTTCAAGTACTCAAATTAAATGTATTGAGATGCTATACAAGTTTCATCTTGGCCAAAGATCCATTTGAAACTTGTATCTTGAATTATGTGATCTTGAAGTTAGGCACTAAACAGGGAATTTTGCACTGAAACCCTAATTTAGCAACTTCCCACACTCTTGATTCTTCTTGATTTGATGTTGGCACAACACCAAAAATGTTTCATCATATCATTTCATGAACTCCATGACCTAAAAGTAGGCTTTGATACTCTTCAATTGCCCAGTTGACTTAGAATTGATCCAGATGAAACCCTAATTGCTTGCACCTCAACTGTGACTCTTGCATTTGACACAATGACTTGGTTGAGCTCTCCCATGGCCCTATAGGCATTCTATGAGCTCCATAAACATCCTATTCTCACATTCAACACTTCACAACCCTCTGATGGTCTTCAGTTGATCCTCTAGTTAGGATAAGATTCACACTCAAACATCTAAACCCTTAGGCACTCAAACAACCTTCTGATGACTTTGATAACTTCTCAATCTTGAATGAGACCTCTTGCTAGGCTTCTCTTGAGAAGAATCACACTTGATCCCCTACTATATGAATGATATCATGATATGCAAATGATATAACTATGCAAATGATAATGCCATGAAACATAAACCAGGTAAGAACAGGTTGGGCAAATTTTGGGGTACAACAGCAGGTTATTACCGTAGGTTTATTGAAGGGTTCTCTACTTTAGTGTTGCCATTGACTCAGTTCACGAGAAAGAACCAAGTTTTTATGTGGGATGCTGCTTGTGAAGAAAGGTTTGAAGAATTAAAAAGGAAATTGACTACGGCACCGGTGTTAGTGTTGTCGACTCCGAGTGAACCTTTTGTAGTGTAATGTTATGCGTCTAATAGGGGATTAGGTGGAGTTCTTATGCAGAATGGTAAAGTGGTAGCGTATGCCTCGCGAAAATTAAGAGTGCATGAACGGAATTATCCTACTCATGATCTTGAGTTGGCTGCAGTTGTTTTTGTGTTAAAAATCTGGAGGCACTATTTATATGGTTCGAGATTTGAAGTGTTCAGTGATCATAAGAGTCTAAGGTATCTGTTTGATCAGAAGGAGCTGAATATGAGGCAGAGGCGATGGTTGGAATTCTTAAAGGATTATGACTTCAGTTTAAGTTATCATCCAGGAAAGGCTAATGTAGTGGCAGATGCTTTGAGCAGAAAAGCGATTCATATGTCGGCTTTAATGGTGAAGGAAATGGAACTAATTGAACAGTTCAGAGATTTGAGCATGGTTTGCGAGACTACGGCAGACAGTGTGATGTTGGGGATGTTGCAGGTGAATAATGACTTCTTGGATACAATTAGAGAGAACCAGAAGTTGGATGTGAAGTTAGTAGATTTGATGACTGGAGCAGGAAATGACTCCGATAATGATTTTAAACTGGATGATACAGGTGTGTTGAGATTTAGAGGCAGAATTTGTGTGCCGGATAATGAGGAACTGAAAAAGTTAATTTTGAGTGAAGGACATCGTAGTAATCTGAGTATCCATCCGGGAGCTACGAAGATGTATCATGATTTAAAGAAGTTATTTTGGTGGTCTGGTATGAAAAGAGACATAGCTCAGTTTGTTTATGCCTGTTTGACGTGTCAGAAGTCGAAGGTAGAGCACCAGAGATCTTCTGGATTTATGCAACCGTTGGAAGTTCCAGTTTGGAAATGGGATTGTATAACTATGGATTTTGTTACTGGGTTGCCGAGTACGGCGAGAGGAGTTGATGCTATATGGGTGATTGTGGATCGACTTATGAAGTCTGCATATTTTGTGCCGATTAATATTAGTTTCCCATTGACGAAGCTAGAAGAGATTTATATTCGGGTAATTGTGAAGCTACATGGTGTTCCGTCCAGTATTGTGTCGGATAGAGATCCGAGGTTTACTTAGGAATTTTGGAAGAGTTTACAGGAAGCGTTGGATACTAAGTTGAAGTTGAGTTCAGCTTATCATCCATAAACTGATGGTCAGTCAGAGAGGACTATTCAGTCGCTTGAGGATTTGTTGAGGGCTTGCGTGTTGGAGAAAGGTGGTGCGTGGGACACTCATTTGTCATTGATTGAGTTCACGTATAACAATAGTTACCATTCTAGTATCGGAATGGCACCGTTTGAGGCTTTGTATGGAAGGAGGTGTAGGACTCCTCTGTGTTGGTATGAGACTGGTGAGAATGTGGTGCTTGGACCAGAAATTGTACAGCAGACTACTGAGACGATTCAAATGATTTGTGAGAAAATGAAGGCGTCTCAGAGTAGACAGAAAAGTTACCCTGATAACCGGAGGAAAGAATTGGAATTCAGTGAAGGTGATCATGTATTCCTAAGAGTTAACCCGATGACAGGTGTGGGTCGTGCATTGAAGTCCAAGAAGCTGGATCCTAAGTTTATTGGACCGTATTAAATTTTGTAAAGAGTTGGTGTTGTGGCTTACAGGGTGGTGTTGCCGCCTGAATTGTCGAATTTGCATGATGTGTTTCATGTGTCGCAATTGCGAAAGTATGTTTCGGATCCATCTCATGTGATTCCGAGGGATGAGGTGCAAGTCCGAGAGAATCTTACTGTTGAGACGATGCCGTTGAGGATCGAAGACCGTAAGATGAAACAATTCCGAGGGAAGGAGATACCGTTACTGAAAGTAGCTTGGGGAGGTGCTGCAGGAGGTAGTGTGACCTGGGAATTGGAAAGCAGGATGCGAGAAGCGTATCCGAAATTGTTTCCATCAGGTAATTTTCGAGGACGAAAATAATTAAAGTGGGGGAGAGTTGTAACACCCATTTTTAATTGTTAAGTCTTTTTGGTGTTTATTGTATTTTGGAGTGCCCTTATGTGGGAGTGTGCCTGAGAGCGTTGGGTGGGTGTCCTTAAGTTATAGGAGCTATTTAATAAAAGGTGGAATTTAATAATAATATAATATAATATGATATTGGTGGTAATATAATGATTAATAATATTATTGGTCTTATTATTATTATTATTAATATTATTAATATTAGTATTATTAGTGTTATTATTATTATTATTAGTTATTATTATTATTATTGGGATTAAATAATTAAAATAAGAAATTGAGGGGTCAGTATGTTTTACGGTACATTTGAAAGTTAGAGAAAGTGGAGAGAAGGGAGAAGTGAAAACACGATAAGCGATTTTGAGGGGAAGAGCAAGAGAAAGGAGAACAAGGCTAGAGCGATCAATTAGTAGGGGATTCTTCATCAATCAAAGATATAATCGAGGTAAGGGGGGAGAAACTGATTGGGATGGTATATACATGAACTGGGTAGAGGGGATTCCTTAACCCCGTAGGTATTCTGATGAATATGTTGAATTGTTGCTATGATGTTAAATATTGTTGATTTTTGATGAATTGTGTATATATGATGATATGTGATGATTTGTTGTTGCCCTTGATGTGTGGGTGTTGATGTTGATGTGGATTGGACAAGTTCTGAGTAACTCTGAGAGTGCCGGTAAAGTATCTGATGTTGGTATTAGACTAAGAATTATAGGTCGATTGGCAAGTATGATGTTATGGTCTGCAATACTGATAGAATAGGAGATAGAGGTAGCATATTAGGCTTGGAATTGACTGAGATAGCATTGTAGAACAATGGAGATTTTGGGGTATCGCAACATTCGCTGGGTTTCGCCTGGCGAAGGTTAGCGAGGGTTCGCCTGGCGAGTGTTAGAGAGCAGTGGCGAGTAATTCCAAATAAACTCCCAGACCTAAAGGGTATAAAGTTCGCCTGGCGAATGTGGCCAGCGAGGCTTCGCCAGCAGGTTCTCCTGGCGAGCCATAACGAGTATTCGCTGTGGGGCTTCGCCTAGCGAATGGTTCAGCGAACGTGATGGAAGAATGTGGTTTTGTGCTGTTTTGCCTTGCGCATTAGCTTTGTAGGATCCCTTTGATCATGGTAAGTGTAGGGATGGTGATTGAATGATGGAAATTGTGTATTTGGTGATAGGAAGTGAATTCCTTAATACTTTATGTAAGTATCTGATTGATTGGTGTATGACATATCTATGTATATGTGATGTATGGTGGTGTGATCTGAGAATCGTATGCACAATGTATGCTTGTGTTAATTTGTATGCATTTGGTGTCATGCATATTATGAAGTGTTGGTGGAATGAGTCATTGCTCGATGGAGTGTATGTGATTCATTCGTATTCCTTTGAGTGGGGAATTGGTGGGGACGGATCATGGCCAAGGGTGGGCGTATGTGATCTATCCGGGTTCCATAGAAGAATTAATGAGTCGGTACCGCATGCATGGTGTTGCGTTGCATATCTGCATTATAACGAATTTTGTCGCTGGTGGACTATATGTCGTGTTTGGTGAATGTTGGGTGATGATTTATATGATTATTGTAGTTACTACCTTTATTTCATGTATGTAATTACCGATATATTTTGATCATGTTTTCTCACCCCTTTGCTGTTGTTGTGGTCTGTGCTTCTTCGGAAGTACAGATAATCCAGGTACTTAGCTAGCTTAGATTTGTGGTGTGCCCGTCAAGTCTTAGGCTGCTCTGATACGTAGCACGGGACTTGGGTGTTTTTAGTTGTTTTTGTTGAACTTATTTCTTTTCCTGTGATGTATCACGAATTTGATGTATTTTGTTATATGAACAATTTCCGCTGTATTTTGGTGAAAACATTTTTAATGAAGTATGTGTTGGATTTTTATGATGTGATATCCCACTTTGGGTGGAAAAACTCTGATGTTTATTTATAATGTTTATATTTTAATTGATTTGGGAAGTGGGGTGTTACAAAGTCCATTATAGAAGGTGTGAATGATTAGCCACGATTCCAGACCATGGTGTGGACATATTCTCAACAGGTCTTTATATCTCTCCTAAGCCTCGAAGAGTGATTCACCTTAGTTTTGAGTGAATCTGGTTATTTGGTTTCTAAGAACAACTGTTTTGCTTGGGGGGAAATATCTAGCGAGAAAAACTCTCCTAAGGTTTTCCCAAGTTGTTATAGAATTGGCTGGAAGGGAATCTAACTATGTAAGGGCTTTGTCTCTGAGGGAGAAAGGGAATAGTCTTAGACGAATCGCCTCAGGAGTAGCACCATTGGTTTTAAAAGTGTTAGCTAATTGAATAAAGGTTTTTAAATGTTGGTTCGGGTTCTCAGTAGGGAGACCCGCGAATTGGTTTTGTTGTACTAATTGTAATAAGGAGGGTTTTAGTTCGAAATTGTGAGCAGGGATATTGGGGTTCACAATACTAGAGCTAGGTTCGTCATTAGATGGTTGGGCGAAATCCTTAAGGGGTCTTTGGTTACGGTATTCTTCCATAGCTTTCTTAATTTTACGAAACAAGCGACGTGCACGAGTGTAACATTCAGGTTCCTCTAAAGGATCTATAAGATTACCGGTGCTGCGAGTTCTTCGCATTGAGCAGTAGGTAAAACCTTAGTTTAGACAGTGTAACGACAGGGTACGAAATTTTGACGTAATTGGTCCCTGACAACGACGCCAAAAACTTGATGTTGTGATTCGCAAGTGCACGAATAGCGTCAGAGTAATATAAAATATTATCGATCCCACAGAGACCAAACATCAATCTATCATTTGTTGTTGTTACGATGTTTATCTAAGGTAAGTTAATTTGGGATTGGGTTGTGCGAAATAAAAGTAAAGTGCAAAAATAAATTCAATAATAAAACAGCAGGCTTGGATGTAATTCACATAGCTAGGCAGTATTCCAAATGCGTACAAATAGACTTCTTAAGGGGTAATGTTTTCCACTAATGAAAAGAACTAATTTAACGAGAACTGTCGCTTTTGCGTATTCAGAACCGAGTTTATCCTCTAATCGATCCCTCTTATTGTCACTTATAAAAAGGCGCACACTGCGTTAGAGTGATTAAACTTATTTTTAAGAAATATAGTTTCTTGACTTAGTTGAAAAGTATTTTAACCTGGAATTTCTAAAAAAAAGAGGTTCTTGTGAACCAGACTTTAAAACCGTAAACACGTCCAAAATAGTTTTAAAATCGTTTTTCTAAAGCATTAAAGATTCCTGCTTAACTGGACTAAGCGCTTTCGCTTCCTTTGAACAAATAAGAGTAACCAAATTTATCTAAAGGTTGGACGACTTTCGATCTTACCCAACAAATTTTAAGTGCAGAAAATATGTATTAAAAGTCAGAATACCCCCTAAGTGATTCTATCGACAGCCATATGGAATACCACTTTTAACTATGATCCTCGCATCCTAACCTCTAAGATTTAGCAGGACATGAAAACGTAAATAGACATGGTAAATAAAGTGCGATAAATAAGGGCGGTAAATAAATTGCGAGTAAATAAAGTGCGATAAATAAAGTGCAGGAAATAAATGCGGGTAAGTAAAAGCGGAAAATAAATAGAAACCTGCTCCAAACGGGAGGTTTTAAATCTTGGTACAACTTGAAGTAAAAGAATGAAATAAAACGGCAGCAGGATTAACTTCTACCAAAGTGCTCCAAACCCGATTACAGACTCGATTAGACAATGTGATAGCTACTCGATGTGAGAAGTTTATCACTTTATAATAGATGGAAATTTATATCTTGAGTTCTGTAACTAAGCTTGAATGCTTAGAAATGAGGCAGAACTCTTCTATTTATAATGCTAGGAAAGTACAGGGAAATACTAGACTACCCCCAACTTCTTTTGGGAGGGAAAATAGAATACAAGGGTGGCGCCCGCCATGCTCTCATGGCGTCCGCCATGTGTACTAGAGTGGAAAGAAGTGGGAGACGTGGCAGTTGTCAGAAGTTGGTCTCTTATCCAAGTCATGGCTTCTCCTATGGCGCCCGCCATGGTGAGTGCCATGTGTACAATTTCCTGAAAAGCTAGTCTTTTTGCTTGTTTTTCTTCATTTCTTCTTGAGTAGCTCTGAAAAATATAAAATCCTGAAAAAGAGACAAAACGGAGGCATAATACAAGAAAACAGAGATAAAATCCTAAATAACACGTGCGAATCGAGTCAAATAAACGGTATATTTTGGGTCTATCAATGGTCTTAATTGCATGTGATTGTTGATTTGTACACACATCATTTATCTCAAGAGTCAATGCTTGTTAGTTCCGTGGAAGCTAGTGACTTATCCCAAACCTATTGCGGGGTTTGAAAGCTTAGGGAATAGGTTTTTGTGTGTTATTGGTCTAGGGAACGAACCCAATTTAAATGTAAATATCGAAAAATAATAATAAGTGTTGGTACCACATGGCATAAGTTGCATTGAGTCTTGCATTGAGTCTCATTGTGTATATGTTTGTGCTATGAGATTATGTGTATCTGTGTGAATTATTGAAATTGGTGAAATTGTGGATTGTGTGTATATACTTGTGAATGATATGACTACTTGAGTGATTCTTTGTTGATGAAACTTTAAAGTGTGAGAATGATTGTGATTATGCTTGTATGCCTTAAACCATATATTATCTTATAATTTAATAATTATGTGAATTCTCACTCTTCTGTTGGAATGACGTTTTTTTTACGACATCGCTGAGGTACCGAGGAGTAGAGTTGATTCTAGTGCGAGGTAGCCGTTGGAGTAACTTGATTTGTGTCTTTATTTATATTGGATCAATTCTTGCTCTGATCATGTAACACTGGGATCGTTTTGATTTATGTTTGAGAGATATATTATGTATTCTACTTTATGTTTTTTTTATGTTTATTTGAATTTTATGTGGAGTATTGGCTTTTATACCCAATTATTGATTATGAATGAGATGAGCATGAGACTTTTTTATGTCCATTATGATTGAAGTAAATCCGTTGTTACATGCTAATGTGAAAGTGAATGAAAAGCATAAATTTATTTCAAGTGTTATTGAGCATGACAGGTTTATGTGATGTTTTAAAATTTTATGTGACACCCTTTTGTGAGATGCATGATAATTCACTATGATTATTTATATATATTCTACAAGGTTTAGAAAGGTGTTACAGTATGAATGCGAGGAATAAGGACACATTTTGTCATAAGTATGGAAGAAAAGTGGAGAAAATGAAGCTTTTCATGGAGGAAAGTTGAATATGGAAAGGAAAATGGTGAAAAGGTGATGATGAATAGTACCAACCAAAAAAATAATAACATTTTTTTTAAGTTTACGTTATTTATTTATTCTGATTTTTTAATTAGATATTTTTCGTGAAAAATATGTTTTTTTTTATTATTTACAAATTGAGCTAGTGCTAATGGGTTAGACAAAATATGGATTGATTAAATGCACCTCTATCTCTTTTTTTTAATAATAGAAAATTATTCTTTTGCAAGAAATGAAATGATATTACTATTAAATTTTTTTTTACATATTTTTGGTTATAAAAGAAAATATTAGATCCATGCGTACATATATATTTTGAAGAATGCTCTGACAAAATTGAGGTACTACACTGTGACGAATCAGATCCGCCAGAGGCACGTTTTTGACATCTTTGACTTTCTTTTCAGCATTTCTCTTTCCCCTTTGATATAACACTTAGCCCGCAACATAATTTCATCAATAGAAATGACGAGCTTCTGAACAAGAGACTCGTTGAAGTGTTCATCCTTCAAACCATTCTAGAACACTTCTATAAATATCTCCTAATTTTATTGTATCTCCTTAATAGTCAACATATTGAACTAGGAAAGGTATTCCTTTGAGTCCCTAATGAATATTGAAATAATTGGTCGTTGAAACCTTCATGTGCTTACTCGTCAAAAATTGATAGACTAGTTTTCTTGAGAGATCGTGATAACTAGTCAGTGAAAAATGGGAGAGGTTCTAGAACCACCCGAGAGCTTCCTCCTTAGAAGTGTTAGGTAAAAGCTTGCATTTAAAGGACTTAGAAGCATCAATTTTTTCAATCTAAGTATTGATGGTTGTGATTTGTTATTGGGGGTTGATTTTTCCATTAAACTTCACTAGTGATGGTGGTTTGAAGTTTCTTAGTACGAGGGCAACCAAATTCCCTTGGAGAAAGGAAGAGGATCCTATATCTCCTTATTTTTGGGTGGGTTATCATCTTGATACCATTGTTTAAGGGTTGTAACGTTTATCTTGCAGTGCTTGGTTGTAGTGACATAACACCTCCATAGCAGCTCACATTTATGCTATGGTCTCGCAATCACAATTGTTGGTACTAATAGCTATTGTGGTTCCTCATTGTGTCACCATATTGAGAGGAATGATAGAGGCAATCGATTGAGTAGTAAGTAATGGCATGGTCTGAGTTAGTTTTACCAAGACTCCAGAGTGGGCGCTAAATGTACTTGATAAAAGTATAATTAGATGGTGAACCTTCTTATGTTAGTAAATATAACGACTTAACAAGAGTGTAGGAATATGAACACTGGTTCTCCCTATTAGTAGGAATAGGAATACCAAATTCTCTCGTTATTAGGAAGAAATGGGTTCTTCCTTTGGAGAATGGAAAACACTGGCCTTTTAGGGGCATGTGGCATGAGAAGTAATAATTCAATTTTCCCTTAATGGATACAAAATAAGGTCGGGCGACCTAAGCCATAGACCTGATGGATTGGACCGGGTGACCTATGACCCTCCAAGTTATGCTCTATACATCATCCACTAGACGTTTATTAAGCTTCTTGGGCAGACTGAGTTATGGATTACCCTCTTAAAGTCATCTTAGTTCGAGCCCAGTTAAAGTATCCCATTCCACTCATAAAAACACTTTTGTTTGGGAAAATATTCTCAAGTAAAATAGATCTTATTCTATTTTCAATAATCTTAGTAATTATTTTAATAAGAATATTACATTAAGGTGTGTGTTAAAATTCATCAGTGCAATAAGGTTCTTAATCTTTAGAATTAAATAAATAAAAGTATAGTTGAAACAGTTAGAATTTCTACTATTATTTAGAATGTTAAAGATATTATTGGTGACATCACTACCAATGATATCCTATAACTTGTGACATAAAAGGGTTGGCAGGCAATTTAGCCTATGGGCAGCTAATCTTTTCATATTATTGATCGCTAAGTATATTTTTTTCTGTTTTATAAACAGTTTGTCCATGCATTCTTCATTGGATCATTTAGATTAAATTAGAGAGTTAGATGAGTGTATTTTTCTATTTGGGGAAACATAAATAAACACCTCTTGAAATATTTTATGAAAACAATATGTATATGATTTTCAAAATAAACCATCCTACCACCCTCCACGAGGATTGCAGGAATTATGCTTATTTGCTGTCTTTTTTACACTTTCATGTGATGTTTTTTGGTTTTTAGGTCTCATTCTTGTAGCCGCTATATTTATCCTCAGCCTCCGCCAATTTTTTTCATGATGAAGAATACAATCTAGCTTTTCATTCTTTTGATTGATTTTTGCCAATATTTTAGTAGTAGGATATGGCCGTTGTAGATATGTTTTGGAAAATTATTAAATAATCAAAATATTTTTTCGCAAAACACTTTTTCAAACCTATGCAGTTTAAAAGACAACCAACCAAATCAACTCTAGAGCACAATAATAATAACAAATAAATAAAATAGTAAGAACGCCAAATTTTTAACATGGAGAAGTTCCCTTAAAGTGAGAGAATAAAAATCATAGGACCTAGTTTAGTAAAACCTTTCACTATATCAATAATGGTTATAAAAAGTCTTCGTAGTAACACTAGGGAATAATAATCTTCACCGATAAACAATAAAGGTAGGAAAACACACTCGAAACAACTCCTCCACAAAATGTACTTATACCAAAATAACTTTAAGAGAAGTTAAAACTATTCAACACGAATATAAATAAAATTAACCAAGTGATAGAAATAACATACTTAATTTGTAGTTCAAACTGATAAGATTAACTACACACTCATCTATCATTTATACTTTTTCCTCTTTTTTATTGCAACTCTCTGAAACCCTTGTTTTAATTGCTTATTTGTTGTGTTGCTTTAGAGATTAAAAAATCCTTTTTAAATACACACTAATTGGATTTGGCCCAAATAAAACAATTCACAAAAAAAACTCTTATTTTTCTAAATAAATCATGGGACCCTCTTTAAGAGTGAATCCACCCAACAATTATCCCCCTCATGACTCAAGTGGGAAAGAGTTGTTCCAACATGTTTGCCTTCTTTCTGCATTCTTTCTGCAGTTAATCATTTTTGTCATAGGAAAAGTCTATATCATCATATCTGAACCATTCTCGTCAGTATGGATCTTCTCAAGTGAAAACAAATTTTTCTACAATGTATCTCGTATCCAATTATATTGCACCTCAATATGTTTTGATATAGAATTAAACGTAAGGTTCTTACCAAAATGAATTGCACTCTGAATGTCATAGAACAATACAGGCTTCTATTGCTCAACACTAAACTCTTGTAAGAATTTCTTCATCCATAAAAATTATTTATACGCCTAAGTTGTTGTAATATACCCAACCTCTAGAGTAGAAAAATAAACACACTTTTGTAACCTGGATTACTAAGGCACTGCCCCCTACAAAATCACCATGTATCCAAAAGTAGATTTTCTAGAATTGTTATCGTAGTCCATATTTGCATGTGTGTAGCCATCTAACACAAAATTACCACTTTCAAAGCATATATAAGCACACTCTCAAAATAACTCTAAGATATCTAAAAAACTACTTCACTTCTTACCAATTATCTTTACTATGATTAGAAGGAAATTGACTAACAACACCAACTGCATGAGTAATATCTGCTCTTGTGCATACCATAACATACATCAAACTATCAACTATGGATGCACAAAGATCATTCTTCATATCTCCTTTGTCTTCTTCACTTGTAATACATTTCTCATAATTTAGTTTGAAATGACTAGCAATTAGAGTGCTCTTAAGTTTTGAATTGTTCATGTTAAAGCTCTCTAACACATTCTCAATGTATTTGTATCGAGACAACCACAAATTACCTTTCTTCCTATCACGAGAAATTCTCATGCCGAGGATTTATTATGCAGGCCTCAAGTCCTTCATTGCAAGAACCTGCTTAACTCTTTCTTTAAGCTTTGAATTTTCTTAGTTTTATGACCAACAATCAACATGTCATAAAAATATAACAAGAGAATAACCATTTCTTTTCATGAAAGAATCTAATTTTTTGTATTATTGTCACGAAGCTTCCTTGAGGCCATACGAAGTATTCTTCAATCTACAAACAAGCTCTTCTTTACCTTTGATTTCATAGACCTTAGGTTTCTCCATGTAGTTTATTCATCCAAATCACCATGAAGGATATCAGTTTTCACACCAAGCTATTCAAACTCTAGATTCAAGCTAGCTGCTAATCCGAACACATCTCAAATAGATGTCATTTTCACCACATGTGAGAAAATTTCTTCAAAGTCAATAGCTTTTCTCTAATTAAAACCTTTTAGAACCAATCTTTATTTTTATATTGGTTAAGATTTATTCTCTTCATACTTTATCTTGTATATCCCTTTATTCCTTAGTGCTCTTCTACTCTTAAGAATTTCACCAACTCAAATGTGTGATTCTCACGCAACAAATTCATTTCTTTTTGCATGGACTTTAACCATTTTTCTTAATTAACAATTTAAATGGCCTCTTCGTAGTATTGTGGTTCTCTATTATTATTAATCATCACATGCTCATGTGGAAGTTATCTTTGAGAAACTTGACGCTCTCTAGTAGATCTTCTCAACTCATGTTCAATTGGTGGCTCAGGGGAAACCTCTTCAACTTTCTCTTCATGACAAGGTTCTTGGTCATTGGTTACAATTTCATCATCTACCTGTATATCTCCTCGTCAACAAGATTTCCAATAGGAGATTTAGGCACAACATCAGTGTAACTTCTACCATCAAATTTTAGCTTCTTTGTTTTATCAAAATCTTCAATAGTTTGGTTTTCAAGAAATACCACATCACGACTTCTGATAATTTTCTTATCAGCTGGATCCAACATTATGTAACCAAACTCTTTATAGACATAACCTACAAACACACACTGTTTAAGTCTTTTATCAAGCTTGGACCTCTCATCTCTTAGGATGTGAACAAAAGCTCTGCAATCAAACACTCTCAAGTAACCATAAGAGACATCTTTTCATGTTCATACTATGTTTGAAACATCACCATTAAGTGGAACAGAAGGACAAAGTTTGATCAAATCCATTACAGTTATCAATGCTTCAACCCAAATTTTTGTTGTTGATAATTTTGCATTTGAGAGCATACATATGATTCTATCATTAATTATACAATTCGTTCTCTCTACAGCTCTATTATATTGAGGCGTCTTTGGAACAACCTTCTTAAGCTTGATTGCTCTTTACAATACTCTTCCAATGGACCTCTATATTCACCATTATTATCAGCTCTGACACATTTCAACTTCCTCCCTTTTTCTCCTTCAACACTTGCATAAAAGTGTTTGAAAACACCGAATACCTAGTCTTTAAATTTCAAAATAAAAGCCCACACTTTTCTAGAGTGGTCATCAATAAAAGTAACAAAATACAATGCACCACATAAAGATTTGTCATCCATCGTGCAAACATCAGTGTTGTCGCTTCCGCGAAAATAAGGTGCCGGCAAAACAGAAGAGTCGCCACCTTTCGTTATTTATCCCTCAGAACGGAAAAGGAAACGATCGCAAAAACCTGACGAAAAAAAGGGTAAGACAAGGTCATCGCAGCCATTGTCTGGGTTCGGGAGTCGGTTACGCAAGGGGAAGGTATTAGCACCCCTCACGTCCGTCGTACTCGACGGGATCCACGCTTGTTGTGTTTACTGAACGAGTTGGTTTATCTATCTACCTATCAAGGCTGGTCTGGAAAGAAAAGAAAATGATTCGGCAAAGCGTCGCACTTTATGCCTACATATTCTCATCAGAGAATGAGAAATCAGAGTCAACGTAGTTCGACCTACTACGGGGTATGGGGAAGGTGGCTCGCCAATACATCAGTATTGTGCCTACGTACTCTCAACAGGCTTGAGAGATCAGAGCTTACGTAGTTCGGGATACTACGGGGGAATTCAGATTCATCTGTTTTATCGAGTAGGGTTAAACAGCAATTCCAACAGTTAGGGACAAAGCCTGTTTGCGGTAGAACTGAAGTTTAACGACACTCTTTTCTTCAGAAAGGCTTTCCTTTGAATTACAGGCCCACGGGGCAAAAAGGTTTGAAGTTTGTTTTCTGTCTTATACGGAAGAACTGTTTTTTATTGTGTTTGCTATTTCAATCGCACTAAAGACTATGACCTGAGAGTGAATACGTCGCATGTCACCCAAAGGGTACCATACTAAACACCCAGACTGTTGAAAAGAAACTCTCCAACAATCCTTTCTCAGATAGCTTAAGGCTCGTAACGTACGAAAGAAATCATTCATGATTACTGTATCTTAAGCTGTTTTGAGATGAGAAGAGAGGGGCTCAACTACGGGGAGACTATCAAGTCCTACTGTTGTCATGCCAAGGATTCATCCTATGGTTGAGGTTTGAAACAGGGAACTCCTACAAGTTATCATGCATAGGTTTCAACCTAAAGTTCTATCATCACTTCCTTATCAAAGGTAATGAGAGTCCTATGGGATCATGTCAATAATACAGAAACAGATAAAGCATCAGCTTACACGGTAAACAGTAATACAGTAAAATGCATGCAATGCAAGTGAGGAGAGGAAATGTGTGTGGGGCAGCAGCCTCCACAAGCTCATCTCAACCTCAAGCCAGAATGAATAATAGTAATCATACTGAAATAATAAAACATGCTATCAAGCACAATATAATAACTGCAATCATACAGAAAAAATAACATGCTATCAAGCAAAATAAACCACATGGGTAAGGGAGCTGGGCTCTACCAAATACCCGCAAGCAAAACCATACAGTAACAATACAAGCAGAGGGAGCAACTCAACCTCTAGTGCAATCATGCTCCTAGATTAAAGTTAGTCTAGATATGAACCTATTCTAATGCATCAAGCAAGTCAAACAAGGCACATCAGCAATACAGAAAAGAAAACAGACAAGAGAACAAATCAACTCCTCTCTCTTCCAGGCTTCAGCTCTCCTAACAGCAATCCAGTCTTCAGACTTCAATCAACCTTCAAGGCTATCATCTTCCATGACAAGTATCAACTTGCTTTTCCAGGTTTCAACCCACAAGTTCCCACTTATTTTCTATTCTCCAGGCCTCAGCTCTTCAGTCAATTCCACCTTCAAGCTTCACTCTCAACTACAAGTGTCAACCTGATTCTTTCAGGCTCTCAATACTTCAATGTAAGTATCAACTCATCCTCTGTTCTTCAAGCCTCAGCTCTACATTCAATCTCAATTGAATCCTCCTCATAAGTATCAACTTAGTCTTCAAGCTTCAGCTCTCTTTGCTTTACCAGTCTCAATTTGGTCTTCTCTTCCTACAAGCTTCAGCTTCTCAGAGTAATCTTTAATCATTTAGGAGTGTCAACTTCATCCTTTCAATTCTTTAAGCCTCAGCTCTTCATTCAGTCTTTACTGGATCTTCATTGGGTCTTCAAATATCAACTTGTTTCTTCTTGCTCTTCAAGCCTCATCTACAATGGCAATGCTCAGGGAATCATCCTCTTCCATACTCTTCAATGAAGTCTTCATCTTCAAACTCAAGCCCAACATCTTCGAGATACTCAAACCAGAAGAAATCACTTAACTGGATAAGCTAGGATATTAAACTGCTTATTGACCACCAAAGGTTACCTATAAGGGTTCAACATCAAAAGAATGGTTCCCTCAAAAGTTCTAATTCCTAGGTACCATCACTTATCCCTCCGAAGGAGGGAGGTGAATACCATGGAAGGACCTTGAATCATGGGGAAGAATGGAGGTGAAAGATACCATCCATGTTTAAGAAAGAAATTAACTAGGTCTAAGCTCTACTTAATTCCTAACCCTAAAACAACAACAAAACAACCAAGTCTTCAAGCTATCAAGCTCCTTATTCAATCTTCAAGTCTCTCACTATGCTCCTCCATGCTCCACAAAGCAAGAACAAGCCCACCAAGCCAAGCAAAAACCCACAAAGCAAAGCAAAACAAAATACAAGCCCACAAGGGCACCACAAACAACAATTCATTACAAAAATCACTTAAAAATAGTATACTACTATATTAAAATCTAATATAATTTCTAGGGGATACTATATGACTACCCTTAATACCCTATATGTACCAATGTCTAACTTGACCTAAAAACCCAAAGTTCTAGTGTTATTGTGGACCTATGTTAAGGATTGACCTAAATCTACACAACCTAAAGTCATCTAATCAAAACTAATCAAAAATTAATCACAAAATTATGGAATAAATCCAGAGGGGAGCTAAAGTCCTAATCTAACTATCCAAAAAAGAATGGCATAAAAATTCAAAAGTAACTATCTAAACAAAATTCTACAAATCTATGTATCAACATAAAAGGAATTAAAATGTACTTAAAAGAGAAAATATACAAAAAATATTAAAAATTCATGAAATGCAAATGTTATTATTTTATAATTTTCTAGACATAAATTTAAAAAGGGAGAAAAAACTCCCATGAAAAAATCATGATTTTCCTATTTTATATGAATTTCTAAAGTTTAAAATAAAATGGAGAAAATAAAATGAAATGTGAAAATAATTGGTGCAGTTAGTAACCCAGTGCAGTTCAATATGAGAATGGGCTTGAAATGGGGGTACATAAAGCAAATGCGCTAGGCCCATGATTTTCAGAAATTAAATGAGAAAAATTAGAAAGAAATAGACAAAAGCGTGGTGTGAAAAGTAAAGAAATTCAGTGCAAATCCATCATGGGCCAAGACTTGGGGGTGTGATTAGGAACTAGCAACTAAAGCCCATGACCACAATTTAAGTGGTACGCTGCGTTTTGGGGTGTCTTTAGAACTCCTTTCCAAACGTGAGGTTACATCATGGTCGTGGGATCAAGATAAAGTCAACAAGTCCTTGTGCATCTGACGGCTCACACATCATCATCTTCCTTGAGCCATGAATGTGGAGGGAAACCACCATTGTTACAGACTTCAAATATCATCATCCTCTCCACTCGGGTTCTCTCAATTTCTTATTAAAACTCGAAATTCAAAGCACTAATCCACTCTAAATTGATCACTGAACACATCCCTAATCTCAGAATTGACTGAAACATCATCTAGCATAAAAACCGATCATGGATCAAAAAGAAGCTCAAACCTCAACTATCATGGTTCTTGAAATTTCTTGGCTCATAAGGATCACCACCTCACACTAGTTAAATCTTGCCATTAAACCCATGTTATATCTCACTATACATCGTGTTCTTAATCAAAACAAAATTGGTGTCACTAACTCAAACCTCACCAAATGCCCTCAAACTTTCCAGAATCCATCTCCTAACCATCTCTAACCATTCTAACCTAACAAATCTAACTAATTATGCTTAAATTAGGGTGTAGAGTAAAAGTTCAAACCTGTTAATTCTTGAATACCAGATAGGTCAAATCTTCACTTCAGCCTCTCAATCTCTCCAGAATCACTCCTTGCACCAAGATCTTGCTACTGTTTGCAAAAGTTTTGATGGAGGATGCTTGAATCTCAGAATCCGATAGTGACTTGCAGCTTCCAAAATCCAAATGTTATCTTCTCAATTCTTCATGATCTTGCTCTCAATTTGGTATGGATTCACTCAGTATGATCAATGGAAGATGTTAGGATTGAAAGAATCAATGGAAATGATGCAGAGTATAGAAATTGATTTCAACTTGCAATGGAAGAAAATGAAATGGCAATCTCACTCTCCTCTCTAATCTCTCACCAACCTTGCATCTGAGAAGCTTCTAATCAATATATAGGATGGTTCTAAACCATCCAGAACTTTCTGGAATCATCCAATGAGAATTTGAGATTCTCATGTCATGAGTTTTTGATTTCAAGCCATCTCACATACCAGCTTGTGTTATACCTCTTGCAGCAGCTTGTTCTCCTTTGAAAATCTCCTTAGATGAGATGCATGAGATGTTAGGATTCTTTGCTAGCTTGTGCATTGCTCTTCTTTATGTTTTGCATATGTACCTTAATATGCAAGTAACCATTTTCCAAAGCAAGTCCATGATTTAGACCTCAAATCAAAAATGTGGATAAACCATTGTTTCTAAAATGTTTTCTAGAGTCAAAATGGTATATTACATGCCATGGTTTGGATGTGTATCTTGAAAATTTCAATTTCCAACTTTGACTTTTTTAACTTATGCCTTCATTTTAGGTCATTTTTACCATTTTGAGCTACAAGCCTTTTAAACATCTCATGACCTCCTTACTAGCCTTAAAACATCATTTTAAGCAAGTTTTATGTTGAAGAGTTTTCCATTTGAAGCTTGGAAATAGGAGTTATGGCCTTATGCTTGAAATGACCTATAATCTCCAAATGACCAAAATGCCCTTGACTTGTCAAAGCCATAACTTGAGTTCTACAAATCCTATCAAGGACTTCTAGTACTCTCTAGAAAGCTAAAAAGATAAGGAACAACATTCATGTTGACCAAAAGTTCATAGGAATCATCCTTCTTGGGAAAACGTTTGATGCAAGTTGGGTGACTTTCAAGGCCCCATATTCACATACCTCAGATGACCTGTAACTTGTCAAAGTCATAACTTGAGCTCTATAAATCCTATCAAGGACTTCTAGTACTCAATTAAAGCTAATAGCAAGCTCTACAACATTTATGTTGGGGGTAAGATGAGATGACAATCACATCTTGAGCTAAATTGCCTTGAAGATATGGGTCAAACTAGGGGATTTTACACTGTCAAGCCTTAGAAACCCTAGTTTGAAACTTCTCAAACTCTTCAATCATGATGAGTTGACCTTGGAATCATACTTAGAACATCTCAATGCATCAATCCATGATCACATGTGTTGCACCCCAAAATTTGACCAACATTTATTTATCCATGAAGTGTTTGAAGGTTGATCCCTTCATCAGAAAGTTCAAGAGATCCTCAGAGGAATTGGTTGAAACCAAGGTTGTGTGTCTCATAACTTGAGAGTTATGGGTGCTCCCCAGATGATTCTGAGACTATGAGAGTGAACTTGAAGCTTTGAGAAAGCTTATGAGATGTCTTTAAAGCCATCACGAAGCCCAGAGAGGTCATTATGCAAGAATTCAGAAGATTCAACCATGAATGGTAGAATTAGGGTTTTGACTGGGTCAACCCTAGGTCAACTGATGATTTGGAGAAGGTTGAGACCTAATCCAAGGGCCATGTGATCATGGAATGAGGTATTGAGATACTATAAGGATAATTCCAAGACCAACTCATCATGACTGAGGAGTTTGAGAAGTTTTAAGCTAGGGTTTCTAAGGATTGTCAGGGTAAAATCCCCTAGTTTGATCCCTATCTTCCAGGCAGTTTTAGCTCAAGATGTGATTGCCATCTCATCTTCCCCACAACATGAATGTTGTATAGATTGTTCTTAGCTTTAATTTGAGTGGTAGAAGTCCTTGATAGGATGTGCAGAGCTCAAGTTATGGTTTTGACAAATTGCAGGTCATCTGAGGTCTGTGAATCTGGGTCCTTGAAAGTCACCCAACTTGCAGACAACTTTTTCCTTAGTAGGATGATTCCTATGATCTCTTGGTCAACATGAATGTTTGATATCATCTTCTTATATTTCTAGAGAGTACTAGAAGTCCTTGATAGGATTTGTAGAACTCAAGTTATGGCTTTGACAAGCCAAGGGTATTTTGGTCATTTGATGATTATAGGTCATTTTAAGCAAAGGCCATATCTCCTATTTCCAAGCCTCAAATGGAAAAACTCAAAACATCTCAAAATGACATTTTAAGCCTAGAAAAGTGGTCATGAGTTATTGGAAAAGCTTGTAGCAAGGATTGACAAGAATGGGTGAAAATGACCTAAAAAATGGCATATAACTTAAATAAGTTCAAGTTGGAAAATGGTTTGAGAGATCTACAAATCCAAAATAGGTCATGTAATATGTCATTTTGAATCTAAACAACATTTTGGAAACAATGGTTTAGGCACAATCTTTATTTGAGGCCTAGAAATTGGACTTGCTTTGTAATGTTGTTACTTGCATATTAAGGCAACTTTGGAAAACTTCACACAAGGCAAGGAAATGCTTGTTTTTTGCACATACCATCTCAATATCTCTTGTAAGGAGATTTTAACACCAATTCAAGGAGCTTAACACATGAGATGAGATAATACAACATGTCACCAAGTGAGAAATTCCAAGGCATTCTAGTCTCTTCTAGGAGCTTCTAGATTGTTCTATTGATTTCTATATAATGAGTGGATCATGATGAAGTGAGAGGTTAGAAAAATTCAGTGGAGAGAGTGAGGGAGAGAGTGGAATTCAAGGTTGCCTTCAAGAACAAGCAAGACTCGTGTGGATCATTGCAGGCCTCTTCCACCACAACTCTTGCAAACAGAAACATCTACACCATTAGAGGGTCATTTTGAAGCAAGATCGAGCTCTGAAACCATCCCTACATACCTCTGCCATAGACACTTGACAGGTTGGTGATTCTCTTCATACCTCTCTATTTATGCGCATTTACCTAGATTCTTAGGTGTAGAATGGTTAGGTTTTACTAGGTGATTAATTCT
Source organism: Lathyrus sativus (assembly GCA_963859935.3). Classification (NCBI taxonomy): domain Eukaryota; kingdom Viridiplantae; phylum Streptophyta; class Magnoliopsida; order Fabales; family Fabaceae; genus Lathyrus; species Lathyrus sativus. The sequence continues at coordinate 509,663,349 of OZ012737.1, forward strand.
TGAAGATTAGAGGAAGTTTCATGAGGATTCATGGCAGGTCATGATCTCTTTAAAGTTCAAGAATGAGTTGTAGGTTGAGTTTTAATGCACGTATTATAGCATAGAATGATTAGTGTAACATAATGAACGCATTAGCACCATTAGAATTGAGGTTCTTGAGGTTTCATGGCAGTGCAAAATGGGTGGACCAAGATATTCGTGCCCTCTGTTTGGGAGTTATAGGAAGTTTTAGTTGAAACCATTGATATGGTTGGATTCCTTGGAGTTAGTAGATTAATTTTGGTCTTGGAAGTTTTTGATTTCATTAAGAATCAAGAGAGGACGAAGGGATTGAAAATTCTTGCATGGAGCTGTCAAAACCTGGAAACCCTAGGTGCTTTGGGGAAGACGATTCAATGGCCATTGGATCAGGATTAAAACATTGACCTGGGAAACTAATCGCACGGCTGGAATTTAAATCTGAAACGGAGGGAATTCTGAAGCTGCAACGCAGCGTTTCACTAAAGCTGCAACCATGGGCCTGGATCAAACTTGCTATTCCCACCCCTCGTGTGAAGCCCAATGGAAAACACACTGAAACCTCTTGATATTCACACCGCGCGTATCCTTTTTCTTTTTAATTTTTAATTCAATTTCTGGTTGCATGTGGGCCTAATACATTTGATATTCACACCACCACCTTCCTGGCCCATTCAGAAATACAACTGGGCGCATTTTCTAAACGCACCCCCTCCCCATTTCATTCTTTTATTTCCTTTTTACTTCTTTTAATTTCTTCTAATCTTGTAAAATTCATAAATAAATGAAAAATGTGTATTTTTAGTTGCTTCTTTTTGCACTAGGTTTATAATTCTGTTAAGAAAATTAGAAAATAATAAAAATAGCATTTTATTTTGTTTTAACATTTTTAGTATATTTTTCATTTAAATAGCTTTTTAAGTGATTTAGTTTGATACTTCATTTTGTTCATTTTTGTTTGACTAGGTCCTTTTAGATTTTGAACCCATTCTTTTTAGGATATTTCACTTAGGACTTTAGCTTCCTCATAGGATTTAATTCACAATTTTAGGATTAATTTTTAGATGGTTTGATTAGGTGAGATTAGAGTGATTAAAATTAGGGTTTAGGTTTAACTTAGGTGAAGTAAGTCATCTCTTTTAGGAGTTTTAGTTTGCTTTTAGGTATGGGACTATAGGGCTATTATGGGTAGGTGTAATAGACCCTTGTGAATAAATATTAGATTTTTCCCTGTGACTTTAGTATTTTCAAAGTATTTTCTGAATGGACTGTTTGTGTGGCATGTTTTGTGTTGATTGTCTATCTTTGGGGTTTATCTTTGGGGAATTGTTGTGGGGCTTAGTTTGCTTTGAAGACCTTGTTGAAGGAGCATTATGAGGGAGAAGATTGAAGATCAAGACCCAGAGGTTGAGAGGTTGGAGCTTGCAAGGATGCATGGATTGAGGTCCTAGTCTAGGAGCTTGTTCTCTGTTTGTGAGGTTTTGAGATCCTGAAGTTTGAGGGAAATTCATGGTACTTTCCTAAGGAAGGCACTATGGATGTCTTTCATTCTTTCTTCTCACCTCTTTCCCAAGTATCCAATGATGTTGGAGCCTTCATGTGAGTTTAGTTTCTCCTGAGGAGGAATGTAAACTGATCACAGTTGTTGAGCCACATGGGATATGATTCCTAAGTGGAAGCCCCCTAGTACTTTCCTGAGGAAGGCACTATGGGTCTGTTCACTTAGTTCCCTTAGTTCATGTAGGATTTCTCAAGTATCCAATGATGTTGGAGCCTTCATGTGAGTTTAGTTTCTCCTGAGGAGGAATGTAAACTGATCACAGTTGTTGAGCCACATGGGATATGATTCCTAAGTGGAAGCCCCCTAGTACTTTCCTGAGGAAGGCACTATGGGTCTGTTCACTTAGTTCCCTTAGTACATGTAGGATTTCTCAAGTATCCAATGATGTCGGAGCCTTCATGTGAGTTTAGTTTCTCCTGAGGAGGAATGTAAACCGATCACAGCTGTTGAGTCACATGGGATATGATTCCTGAGTATAAGCCTCCTAGTGCTTTCCTGAGGAGGGCACTATGAGTCTGCCTACTTAGCTCCCTTTCTTTGGTAAGCTTGTTTTGAAGCTTGAAGACTGGGATTGATTTATTTTGCTTTAGGGCTTTGCTTAGAGGTAGATTAGGTTTTTTTTTTTAGGGTTAGGATTAGGGAGAGCTTAGATGTAGATAATTTCTTTCTCCAGCATGGATGGTATTTCATTTCTTTTATCTGTATGACTGCAGTTTACTGTTTATTGCTTGATAGCATGTTGTTTATTTTTCAGTATGATTACTGTTATTTCATGACTGGCTTGAGGTCGAGACGAGCTTGTGGAGGCTGAAGCCCCACACACATTTCCTCCCTCACTTGCATTGCATGCATTTTACTGTTAAGCTGATGCTTTGTCTGTTTTGGTGTATCATTGACATGATCCCTTAGGACTATCATTTCCTTTGATAAGGATTTGATGATAGACTTTCAGGTTGAAACCTATGCATGACAACTTCTAGGAGTTCCCTGTTCAAACCTCAACCATAGGATGAATCCATGGCATGATAACAGTAGGACTTGATAGTCTCCCTCCTAGTTGGGCCTGTTCTCTTCTCATCTCAAAACAGTTTAAGATACAGTAATCATGAATGATTTCTTTCGTACGTTACGAGCCTTAAGCTACCTGAGAAAGGATTGTGGGAGAGTTCCTTTTCCACAGTCTGGATGTTTAGTATGGTACCCTTTGGGTGACATGCGACGCATTCACTCTCAGCTCATAGTCTCTGGTGCGGTTGAAATCGCAAACACAATAAAAAACACTTCTTTCAAAACAGGAAATAAACCGTAGTTTCCCGAACTACGTGAGCTCTGATCTCTCATGCCTGTTGAGAGTACGTAGGCACAAGATGGCGATGTCTTGGCGAGCTACCTCCCCCCACAACCCTTCGTAGGCCGAACTACGTTGACTCTGATTTCTCATTCTCTGATGAGAATACGTAGGCATAAAGTGCGATGCTTTGCCGAGTCATTTTTCTTTTCTTTTTTAGCCAGCCTTGATAGGTAGATAGAATAAAACCAACCCACCCAAGTAAACTAACAAGCGTGGATGCCGTCGAGTACGACGGACGTAAGGGGTGCTAATACCTTCCCCTTGTGTATTCGACTCCCGAACCCAAACAATGGTTGCGACGACCTTGTCTTACCCTTTTTCGTCAGGTTTTTACGATCGTTTCATTTCCCGCTCTGAGGGATAAATAACGAAAGGTGGCGACTCTTCTGTTGTGCCGGCGCCTTATTTTCGCGCAAGCGACAGTAGCGACAACTGGCGACTCTGCTGGGGATTTAAGGAGTCTGAACCCAGAATCTCTGGTTCTCCGGTTCCCCATGAGAGTCAATCCTAGCGCTTGTATGTTTGCTTGTTGGGTTGCGTTTATTTATCGCATTTTTACTTCTCGCACTTTATTTCCCGCATTTTATTTCCAGTTTGATATGATTATCTGTGCTGCTGTGGGAGAGGGAGGTTACTATGAGTGAGAAGCCGGACCTGGGCTTGAGTATGCACCTAGACATAGTTGCGGAGAGTAGTAGACGAACCTGTCTGCTGAGCAGGCACAGTTCCCTACGAAATCTGCGCTCAGACGAGGTTCTCGCAGAGGTGCTCCTTTCCGGTCCTGAGGATCTGAGGGGAGTCCAGACGTGAGGATTGTCGACTCTGGGGACCGATCATTTGGAAGTCAGCTAAGTGAGTCCTCTTCATGACTTGATGATGCCACTCCTTCTGGGAAACGTATCGTCAATCATGAAAGTCTATGACGCTGATGACCGCATAGGATGCCGTACCTTTGTCCGTGGATTAGGTCCATACCTGTGAGCGGGATTGGGTTTATTGCAGGAAACCTTGACCTCCGGACCACCTGGTTTTCTTGACAGTGGATCAGTTATGTTGGTACCAGGTTTCTCAGTTGCAGATTTGTCTGTTCTTGATGGAACAGGTTTTGATCAGAGGATCTTATCATCAGGTGCATGTCTGTTCTTGAGAGAGCAGGTTTTGATCAGAGTATTGTCATCAGTGGTTTGTTCTGGATAGAGCAGATTTTTGGGGTCTGAAGATCTCATCAGCAGGTGTTGTTTGTTCTTGATAGGGCAGATTTTGAGTGGGGTCTGAAGATCTCATCAGCAGTTGTATGTTTGTTCTTGATAGGGCAGATTTTTGATTTGGGGTCTGAAGACTTCATCAGCAGATATTTCTTGATCATACATCCGGGGTCCTTATTATCAGACATTTGTTCTCGACAGAGCAGAATTTTGATCTTGTATATGGTCCTGTCAGATGGTTGTTCTTGGCAGATCATATATGTGGTCCTACACCGGGGTTTTCTTCTCATCAGTGATTATTGACACAGAATCTCCACAGCAGTTACCTGGATATATTATTGCATGCCTGCATTTTGCATTAGTTTGCATGTTCATTTGCATTCCATTAACGTGTGTCTGTGTTGAAGGTACCGTTTCCCCGATCCAGGATCTCTCGCCTCCTATTGTATTATTATAGCCTCTCTCAGGAAGACTGTTGCGTACAAGTTCCCGGCCCCTGATGTGTCGAAGTTGTCTGTCGCTGATGCTATGTACTGCCTTAATAGGCTTTCCATATATATACGAGATTGATGTTTCCGTGATTGGGCTCAGACTTCTTCTTCTTCGTCTTATTATTATCAGCACTGGCACTAAGGCGCTAGGATCGGGGGAAATCTCCCAAGCACACAGACACACGCATGCATCTGCATGAAGCATTTGCATGGCGTACATTTTGTTGCTTTTCCTAACCTTTAATGTTTTCAGGTTTTTCAGGTTCACAGGTTCCGAGCTGCTTCCGGTCTCCAGGATTGATCAGAGACTCATTCACCGTTACTCAACTCGAGCTAATCATACAAGGATCATGGATCAGGTGCAGTCAGATGTTCAAGAGCTCCGTGAACGGATGGATCGTTTTATGGAACTGATGCAGGTAGTCGCTAATGGTCAGGACCAGCTTCGTACTTTGGTTCAACCTTTGATCTCCAGGGTTGATAGTAACGGCATACTTCATGGCGGGGCTGTGCCCACTCCTCCTCCAGTCGATACTCCGCAGAATGTTGTTCCTGTTGTCGGGGGCAACGGCAGTGCTAATGGCAATGTGATGGCCAATATCGGACTCAATACGACGGGCGTCGGCAATGGTAGTCTGGGAGCTAATGTCAACATAGGGCCGGTCAACGGCAATGCTGGCGTCGGAAATCTGTTGGTGCCTCAACCGTGGCTTGAGGATCATCAGGATGACGTATTTTCTCAAAGAGGTGTGGAAGCAGAGTTGAATGCTGAAGCGCGGCTCAGGTTCAAAGCACTAGAAGACAAAATGAGAGACATTGAGAATCAGAATACATTGGGCGTTGATATGTCCAAGCTAGGGTTAATTGCTGATTTCAAGGTACCTCATAAGTTTAAGGTGCCTGTCTTTGAGAAGTATAAGGGTACTACTTGCCCCCGTGTCCACCTTCGATCATATTATAGAAAGATGTCTGCCTATTCCGACGATGAGAAGTTGTTGATGCACTTCTTCCAAGATAGTCTTTCTGGTCCATCCCTCGAGTGGTATATGGGCTTGGAGCCCACTACCGTGCGCACATGGAAAGATCTCGCTGAAGCGTTTGTCCTCCACTATCAATACAATAGCGACTTGGCCCCCAACCGAGTTCAGCTCCAGAACCTTTCGCAGCGGAATAATGAAGGCTTTAAGGAGTACGCCCAGCGGTGGCGTGAGTTGGCTGCTCGGGTTCAACCGCCGATGGTTGAGCGCGAGCTCGTGCAAATGTTTGTGGCTACCCTCCCGGGAATCTACTATGAAAAGCTAGTCAGTGGCATGTCTGGGACGTTCTCTGCTCTCATCACTATGGGCGAGCACGTCGAGAATGGTATAAAGATCGGAAAAATTCAAGGTGAATCATCCTCAGCTAGAGGAGGTGGAAAGAAACCTTACACTGGTAAATGTCGAGAAGGGGATGCGAGTGCTGTCACCAACGCTCGGAGAAAGGGCAAGGGACCTCAGTAGCAGATAGCTAGCATAAATATCCCAGCAGCTCCGCCGCAGCAGCAGCAGCAGCAACCGTAACAACAGAATCAACAGGGATATAGAAAATATCAGAATCGGGCTCCTTTGGCAAACCGTCATTTCGAAGCTCCACCTATGTCGTATGCGCAGCTCTTGCAAACTTTGCTTCAGCTTCAGCTAGTTCAAAAGAGGACGATGGCTCCCTTGACAGGGGCACCACCACCGGGGTATGACGCAAATGCCACTTGCGATTTCTATACTAGGGCACCCGGCCATACGATTGAGAACTGCAAAGCCTTTAAGCACAAGGTGCAGGACCTGGTAGATGCCAAGATTATCAACTTCTCTGACAATGTGCCCAATGTTACGAAAAACCCTATGCCTCATCATAGGGGAGGCGGAGTAAACGCCATTATCGCAGAGGAGAGTGCAGATTTGTTGACTGATGTCAAAGACTTAAAGACGCCGCTTAGTTTCGTCAAAGCTAAGTTGTTGAAGAAGGGGTTCTTTCCAGGATGCGGAGAGTTGTGCATGGTTTGTGCTACACATCCTGATGGGTGTGAGCAGCTGGTAGAAGGTATCCAAAGTCTGATGTCTGAGGGTATTTTGCAGTTCAGCCAAAGAGTTGAAAGTGTATCAGGAGAGGTTGTGTTGAAGCAGGTAGATGAAGTCGCCACCATCACCATTCCTCGTCAACCTATTATTATTTCTGCGTCTCGACCGCCTACAATCACTATTACCAGAGCCGGGCCGATCCCATTCGAGAGAACTAACGCCGTTCTGTGGCATTATGGCGCCGAAGTCTATTGCAATGGTCAGAAGTTAGAGTTGGAGCCGTATGGGTCGACTGTGCAGAATCTCGCAGGAGTCAGTGGTATTACTCGAAGCGGAAGAGTGTTTGCGCCGACAGAGGTTGTGGCAGAGAAAGTGGTCAGAGTTGATGCTGCTGATAAGGGTAAAGGCAGAGCCGTCGAAGAGGTCCCTTGTGGGGCAGAGAAAGATTTGCTTGTCAAAGATGCCGAGGAGTTCATGCGGTTAATCAAAAAGAGCGACTACAAGATTGTAGACCATCTTCATCAGACTCCGTCAAAGATTTCTATTCTCAACTTGTTGCTGTGTTCTGAAGCGCACCGCAATGCGTTACTGAAGGTATTGAACGCTGCCTACGTACCGCAAGAGATATCAGTGAATCAGCTAGAAGAGGTGGTAGCCCATGTTAATGCTGGCAATGGGCTAGGTTTCACAGATTTAGAGCTGACTCCTAAAGGGAGAAATCACAACAGCGCCTTGCACGTCTCGATAGAGTGCAGAGGCACAATCATGTCGCATGTCCTGGTGGACACGGGTTTGTCGCTTAATGTGCTTCCGAAGAATGCACTAATGAAGTTGGACACTCGTGGATTGCTTTGCACGCCCAGTGATCTGGTGGTGAAAGCATTTGACGGAACTAAGCGCCACGTTTTCGGAGAGTTGACCCTGCCGATTCAAGTTGGTCCGGAGACGTTCGATACGGTTTTTTATATCATGGATATCATGCCTGCCTACAGTTGCCTCTTAGGTCGGCCATGGATCCACGCTGCTGGTGCCGTGACGTCCACGCTGCATCAAAAGCTCAAATATGCTGTCGGGGGAAGCATAGTAACCGTCTGTGGTGAGGAGGATATTATGGTGAGCCACTTGTCATCCTTTAAGTATGTTGAAATGGATGGCGAAATCCATGAAACTCTCTGCCAAGCATTTGAAGCCGTCAAGGTGAAAGAGGTAGCTCCTGTCATCACAGAGAAGCAAGAGATGAATCTCTCCTCGTTCAGAGAAGCTCAGGCCGTCGTCGAAGCCGGTTCCACCCCAGGCTGGGGGCATGTTTTGGAGATACCGATCAAGCAGGATAAGTTTGGATTGGGGTATTCTCCTGAAGCTGAAGCTTCATTTTCTTCGTCTAGCAGTTCGTCTCGTGGTAAGGGGCCGATCCTATTCACCAATGGCGGAGTGATTTCCGAAAGCATCAACGCAGCGTTTGAGGACAGCGGGGATAGCGATTGTGATCTTGACGCCTGGATTCAGCCAAGCAAGTCGGGCGAGCGCCTCAACAATTGGACCATCAAGGAAATTATCCAGCTGACAAGTGAAGAGTAATGATTTACTTTTTACAATCTTTGTACAACCCTATGTCCTGCCCGGTGTCGCACCTCAAAAAATCACGGAGAAATTTCGGAGAACGCGACCCTCGCGCGAAAGGCGCGGAAATGCGGTTCGACAGAGTCGCCACCGAACTTTATTTTCCCGAATAAACGGGAGAGGAAAATATCGAGAAAACCTCCTAAAAACGAAAGGATAGGAACAGGGCTGTCGCAACCAAGTTCCAGGTTCGGGAGTCGGTTACGTGAGGGGAAGGTATTAGCACCCCTCACGTCCGTCGTACTCGACGGGAACCTCTTAAGGTAATGTGGGGAGTGTTGTTTAGGTTTACTTGTTTTCTTCTCGTTGATAAAGGTAGAATTGGTGGGTTAATAGGATAAGGACGCAAAGGAGAGATGGGTGGTTAGAAGATAAGATGCTCGCCAAGGATTAGGGCCCTTGTGCCTACGTATGCTCATTCGGACGAGAATGAGAAATCAGAGCGTCGTAGTTCGACTACGGGAAAGGATGGGGGAAAACGGAAGATGGATAGAAGTGTGCTCGCCAAGATCATCGCAATCTTGTGCCTACGTATCTTGTATTCAAGAATGAATAAAGAATCAGAGCGTCCGTAGTTCGTGGTAACAACCACGAAAAGATGAGGTTTGAATGGGTTGGAAGTTTGAGAAAAAAGACGAAAGAGTGACTGACAAACAACCTAAGGGCGTGCCTCAAGAGCTTGTCATTCAAGAATTCAAGGAATGCGAGATCCCAAGAACTCAGTTCTTTCGGAAATTGAGTTGAATGAGTTGAAGATAAGAGTTGGATATTTTGAAAACGAAAGAATGAACTAATAACAACTCGGGGGCGCGCCCAAGAGTTACTCGTTCGAATATTCAAAGAATGCTAGATTCTAAGAATTTCCCTCTTTCGTAAGTTTAAAAAAAATGTGTTTGTGAAAGGATCGAATCGAAGAATGGCATGCGAGGCCAAAAGGGAATTGTTTTGAACTGGTTTGACGACGTGTCGAAGATTTGATTGAAGATGGAACCGACTTGACGACGTGTCAAGTGTTAAGGTTGTGAGAAACGATATTAGTCCCTGAGGGTACTCCTAATATCGAGACCACGAGGAATCGTGAATGTGTGTGAAGTGTGGGTTGCGAATGCGTACGAGCATTCGACTTAGGAGAACGTTGGAAGATGTTTGAGTTTGAAAAAGTCGAAAGGTTGAGTGAATAACAACCCAAAGGGCGTGCCTCGAGAGCTATTCACTCGAAAATTCAAGGAATGCTAGACTCCAAGAACCTCCTTCTTTCGAAGTGTGAATCGAAAAATATATTTAAAAAGGTCGAAAGATTGAATGTATAATAACTCAAAGGGCGTGCCTCGAGAATTATTCACTCGAAGATTCAAGGAATGCTAGACTCCAAGAACCTTCTTCTTTCGAAGTTTGATCGAGAAAATGTTTGAAAAAGATAATGTGAAATGAGGTATGAAAATAATTTGAGGTACGAGATGTGAGGACATGAGATTGGATTTGAAAATGAGAGAAATGACAATTATTTGATAAATGAGACGTAGGCCTCACAACCAATTAATTGGGGTATTACCGAAATGCTGGATCTCGACGACACCTTTTTCATTTGGAGAAATGATTGGATGAACGTCAAAAATATCACACAGAACGCTTGATTCCTATGATACTTCTTTGTTCGAAAGAGTATTTAAATGAAAAGTCGAATAACACATTACTTAAGGTGTACACCTCAATAATGATTATCCGAAAATCCAAGAAGTGCTATACTTCAAGAATTAATTTTTGTGACTTTGATTTAAAAATAATCTAATAGAATATATATTAGAAAAATTAATCATATTTTGAAAGTGGTTTAATTAAGAGAAAAGTTAGAAAAAGAATTTAAGGTTAGATAAACTATTAATAAAAATTTTTTTTTTTTTTTTAAAATGAGTTTGAAAAGAAAATATTATAGTAAAATAAGTTTAAATATAAACTAGGAAGATATTTGTTTTTTTTTAAAAAATGAGTTTGAAAAGATTTAGTATATACTATATTATAATATTATGAACAAAATATATACAAAAGTAAATTACAACATAATTATAAAAAGTAAAAGAAATAAAACAAAGGGGTGTGGTAGCAACCAGGCAGGGGTGTGTCTTAACAAAACAACACAATGGGCTTTAAGCCCAAATCTCAAAGAATAGCATTCAGAGTGTGCATGAAAGGAAAGGGGGTGGGGGAAGTCCTACGATTGGGCTAGGCCCACACCAACACAACAAAAATCAGCAGAGAGAAAAAAAGAAGTAATTGGAAATGGGGGTACACCCAAGTAAAAACGAGTTTGGGCCGAGAAGCCCACTAACCCAAGGAAAAAAAAGACACCTTCTACCCTTTGGACAAACCCTAATTCGCCGTCTTCTCCTTTCTTTGCCTCTATCTCCGCTTCCTCTGTCTTCCACTCTCCCTTCTCCGATCTCAAACTTCTGCTTATCCTTCTTCGTCCTAAGATTTCACTTGTAAAAAAACGAAGATAAACAACAAAAAAAAACAAAACAACTGAAATCACTTCAACTTCTTCCGATCTGGTTTGAAATTGCGTTCACGAAAGCATGAAGTTCGTACGAGCTTTGTGGATCTTGATACTTGCGAAGCTCTGTTGGTTGAAAATCAAAGATTAATGGATGAACGTTATCTGGAGAAAAGGTTTCGATTGAAGGTTCATTTACATAATGGCTATGAAGATTATTAGAATTTGTAGGTGGAAAACGGAGTTGTGTTCGTTGAGGATCGACGGTGATAAGAGAATTGCATGTTCAGTTTGAAGGTTAGATCCAGATCTAAAGATGGAGGTTGAACGAAATCTGTGTTTGGATCGGCGAAACGGGTTTTGATCGCGAGTTTGAAGGTTCGTGAAGTGAGTTCAGATCTGGGGTTTTGAGCGAGTTTAATGAACCGGACGAAAGTTATTACGAATGCGTAAAAGAAATCTGGAAAAGTGTACGAATCAGGATGAGTTTCTGGAGATTTGGTATGAAGATTGGTATGAACGAATAAATCCTGATGAGTTTCTGGGGAAAAGGTTTGAAGAAAGCGGATGAACACGAAGCACAATCTGGAAAATCCTATGAACATATATGAGTTTTAATGAACACAGGCGTGAGAATGATGAAGTTCTGGAAAAAAAACTCGATGAAGTTGTGAGCATAGGCGGATTTCGTATGAACTTTCCGGTCAGTCTATGAAGTTTCCGGCGAATGTTTTGATCCATGTGATTCTGACGGTGAAGCGAAAAAGCGTTTGCATGGGATGGTGAGGTGGCGCCGTTAGGGTTAGGGTTAGGGCTAGGTTTAGGGTTTTGGGAAGGTGAGGTGGCGGCTGGTGGGTAGGCTTCAGGGCTAGGTGGCGGCTTCAGGGCTAGGTGGCGGCTAGGGTTAGGTGGCAGTCTTTGGGAAGTGTGTTCTCCATTAATGCAGACACCTATCAGACTTTATAGCCTGACAAGTGGCCAACAAAATTGACCTAATGGGCCTGCAAAGCTGTCTAATGGACCAAAAGAGAAAGTTGTTAAAAAGCATTAATAATAAAAAAACTTAAATAAACAACATCAGTAACATTAACTAATAAAATTAAAACCTAATTAATATAAACCATAATAAAAAAGAAGAAAAAGATGATTATTAATTATAAATAAAAACGAAAAATAATAAAATAATAAATAATAAACAAAAACGAAAAATAAAATAAAATAATAAATAAATAAATAACGAGAAAAATAATAATAAATAAATAACAAAATAATAAAGCAATAAATAATAACTAACACATTTTTTTTAAAAGCCTAAATAATAATCTAAAAAGGAAAATAATTACCACTATTAATTTAATAAAAAAACCTTAACAACTATACATAAAAGAAATTTAATAATGAACCCTATTTTAAAAGAAAAGAGATATTCTAATCTAATATTAAATAAAAGTAAATTTAATGTTAAATTTAATAATAAAAAGCAAGTATTTATCTAGAAATAAAAGCTATTCACATAAATAAACCTATATCTAAAAGAAATAAATAAGTGATAAAATAAAATAAATAAAAAGAATAAAAGGGGAGAAAATGCAAAAAAGGAAAAGAGAACATGGAAGCAAAAGACCAAAATGCCCTTTAGGCCACGTGTCACACTTTGATTGGTCAAAAGATAAATTTTTGAAAAATCGACCAATTGCGAAATGACACGTGTCTAAATGGCACGGAACAAAAAATGCGAAAATATTTAAAAAACGGGTAGGACAAATTTAGGGTATGACAGATGCCCCTATCTAATCGACTTAAACCCAAGAGAATGAACTGTATTGGCTGGCGTTCACATTCCTGAGGTAGAAGTCTATTAGATATAAAAAGACCCTGAATTTGTCCGAAAGAAAGAGAGATGCTTGAGAATTGAAAATGCTGGATGATGTAAACCTCTGAGCAAACTGGCACAAGTCGTCATCACCAAAAGGATGATGGGATGAAACACACACAGCTATTACCACCAAAAGGATGGCAAAGCAAAGCACTATCGTACGATCTATCATTAATGACCATGATAGACCCTCACCAAAAGGATGACGGAGCGAAACACACGCCAAACAGTATCGCACAATCTATCATTAATGACCATGATAGACCCTCACCAAAAGGATGACGGAGCGAAACACAAAGCAAATCGCACAATCTATCACTAATGACCATGATAGACCCCCCACCAAAAGGATGACGGAGCGAAACACGAAACAAATCGCACAATTTATCACTAATGACCATGATAGACCCCCCACCAAAAGGATGACGGAGCGAGACAAGCAAAATTCGCACAATCTATCACTAATGACCATGATAGACCCCCCACCAAAAGGATGACGGAGCGAAACACAAAGCAAATCGCACAATCTATCATTAATGACCATGATAGACCCCCCCACCAAAAGGATGACGGAGCGAGATAAACAAAATTCGCACAATCTATCACTAATGACCATGATAGACCCCCCACCAAAAGGATGACGGAGCGAAACACAAAGCAAATCGCACAATCTATCATTAATGACCATGATAGACCCCCCACCAAAAGGATGACGGAGCGAAACACGAAACAAATCGCACAATCTATCATTAATGACCATGATAGACCCCCCACCAAAAGGATGACGGAGCGAAACAAATAAATGATCGCACAATCTGACATCGACGAAATGTCAGACCTACCACCAAAAGGATGGTAGAGCGAAAACATAAAAGAAAGCATCGCGCAATCTGATACCGACGAAGTACCAGACCTACTACCAAAAGGATGGTAGAGCGAAGACGTAAAAGAAAACATCGCGCAATCTGATACCGACGAAGTACCAGACCTACCACCAAAAGGATGGTAGAGCGAAAACATAAAAGAAAACATCGCGCAATCTGATACCGACGAAGTACCAGACCTACCACCAAAAGGATGGTAGAGCGAAAACACAAAAGAAAACATCGCGCAATCTGATACCGACGAAGTACCAGACCTACCACCAAAAGGATGGTAGAGCGAAAACATAAAAGAAAACATCGCGCAATCTGATACCGACGAAGTACCAGACCTACCACCAAAAGGATGGTAGAGCGAAAACATAAAAGAAAACATCGCGCAATCTGATACCGACGAAGTACCAGACCTACCACCAAAAGGGTGGTAGAGCGAAAACACAAATAAAATATCGCGCAATCTGATACCGACGAATTATCAGACCTACCACCAAAAGGATGGTAGAGCGAAACACAATACACAGGTTGCTATCATCGAAAGGATGATAAGACCACACAAACTTGAAGTTTACCAACACCAACAGGATGCAGGCTAGGTTGAACTGACGAAGTTCGACTATCACCAAAAGGATGATAGTAAGGCAATTGACAACGGTCACGCTTGCTGGGTACAACTCATTGGGGAACCCCTGAGAGGAAGATTGAATTTGAAATGAGTCGACGGGGTACGCCCACCGTCTTTGCTTGGAAATCATAATTTGCCGAAATGATTTCATGGTTACGCCCATGAATTCTGAAGAGGATGCCCATGACTGGGCTGAGTTTGTCTTGATGTCTTGTCTTGCTCAACAAAAAGGTTGAACAACTTCATGAGGAACGCCCATGGTCTTGAATGGTATGCCCCTGGCTGGGCTGAATGTTGATTTGCATATCTGATCAACCACAAGGTTGAAATTCGTCATGGGAGACGCCCATGGTCTTGAAAAAGATGCCCCTGATTGGGCTGAATCTTTCCTTGAATAACTTCAAATTTTGTGGGAGAAACCCACAATTGCAGAAGATTGCCCCTGACTGGGCTGATGATTACTTTGAAGCTCTTTAAAATCGTGGGGTAAACCCACTATCTTGCGGAAGACGCCCCTGACTGGGCGGTCGACGGTCTTGGAAATCTTCGAGATTGATCCTGGACCTTGACTTGCATATATGAATGCTGGATGATAAATGACATTCCATACGAGTGGAAGTGCAAATGCAAATGCTGACGAGCGGAGATGCAAGAGCTGGGGAAGTATGGTATGATTGGGGTATGCATATGATGCGAAATATTTATGAGGTCGAATGTGATGCGTATGATGCATATGATTGCAGACAGATAATTGGAAATGCAGGTGGAAATGCCAGCGTGGTGGACTTTAGGTAGTTGCCAATGCGAATTGGACTTCGGGTAGTGGGAGGGATTGACTTCCTCGACACGCAGCTTGTTGTAGACGCCATGATTGAAGCAGAAGATGATGCTCTGGATGCCTCAAGTCTGGGTACTTGGTGATTTGTTGTCAATTTCCTTCAGAGAAAGTTGCAACTCTGCTAGTTGGTCAGGACGACCTGGTCTTGCCCCAGTCTGAACGTGGTAGTGGCCTGCCCCAGCTTAACCAGTTCTGGTATATGGAAGTCGAACTCGGATGACTTGCCCCTGTTCAAATTGTTTGAATGATTTGCTTCAGCCTGTGGGTTTTGAAATAATCTTGCTTCGTGTACGCCACTGAAAGTCAAGTTTCTCCTCAATTGCCCCTTGCTGGAGTGTCTTTGAATACCTAGCACTGATTTGCAATTGAAATTGTACATTCACAAATGGCAATACTTAATGCAAAGTTCAATGTAAGTTTTGAAAAAGTATCGTTTTATTGAAGTGTCGTGATAGTGAGACGAATGGACTGCTAGCCCAGACGTTGTGCTGTTTGATTGGTGCGGGAAGATGTTGCAAGCATAGTGCCACCACTGTTAATGATTAACAATCACGTGAGGAGTCAGGTTACGCAACCTTGCGATGATATGCTTTCAGAATAAACCTCATCTCAATTAGGTCTTTCAAGGGTTGCAACGTGGTCTGGTTCACGGTTATGAAACAAAGGATATTAGGCTCAAAATATGATTTATACCCACCCCTTCTTCGTAATGATCTCCAGTCCTACGCTCAGTTAATCCTACACTTGTCTTGACGGTGTAAACTTGATGGTTCAAGGTTTGCTCGACGCGGCAGTCACCTTATTTTGGTTTTTTGATGGATGCCAGTGTCCCTTTTGACTTGGGTGGCCACTGAATCTTATTTTATTTTTTTGTTGAGGGTTTCGGGGTCCTCTTTTGCTTTTGTTTTGATCCCTAACTTTTGCATGGATTGACTTCGCTTGTCAGATCCATCGGGATTGCCTTGATTTTGCCTAAGTCCCCTCTAAGGTGTCTGACTTAGCTGGCTTTTGATGCTTTTTGTTTTTGTTGTGACTGCCATGGCATGGGTTCTTTGATGGACAACCGTCTTTTAGATATTGATTCGAATACGGGATTGGATTAACTGAACACTACCCTGCCCCAGGTTGAGTGTAGAGGTTTGAATATCCGAAGGAAACTACTACTTCTAGGCTCGAAGTGGTTTACTAGGGATTAACTCCTTATATCTCCGGTGTTTGGGGAATTGAAACAATGCCTGTACATCATTGACGAGATTCGGTCTGAAAGCATACGTTTGCAATTATGGGTATCTCGTTTTCATCATCCTCCCTCGAATCATGTTAAACAACAGCTGATAGAGTGAGGTGAATAAAATGTGTCGGTGAGAAGTGAAAATGAGTGAATACGACATAACTAATTCAAAACATGCATAAACGATACATTAATGAAAACCAAATGCGAATGGAAATTGTTCAAAGCATACAGTACTTAAATAAACAAAGACAAAACATAAGAAGCTGCGAATAATGAAATGGCAACAGGACTGCCTTCTTCGGAGAATGAACTTGACTGGAACCAATCTGATGTTGGCGTTAGTTGACTGGTGGCATCGGATTGTTGATGATGTTTGGAGACTTCCCATTGAAGTTGATAGCATCCCTGTCAATCATGTCTTGAATTATGTGCTTGAAAGCCCTGCAGTCCTCAATGGTATGACCTGGAGCGCCCTTATGAAACTCACAATGAGCATTTGCATCGTAATCGGCAGGAAGGATGGTTGGAGGAGCTAAATCTCTCGGAACAACAGCTTTCTTCTCCATCAACTGAGCAAAGATTTTGGCATACGACATTGGTAGACGATCAAAGACTCTATCTGGTCTCCATGTTCTCTGCGGACGCTGTGGGCGAGCACCTTGTCGTTGTTGTGTAGCTTGCATCTGCTGTTGCTGAGGAGGATACTGATATCCTTGCTGGTTGTAGGCTTGTTGCTGAGGAGCCTGTTGCCGTGGCATCTGAGTTTGCGCTGCTTGAACAGCTGGATGATAAGGCATTGGAGCATATTGTGCAGCAGCAACATATGGATACTGATAGTAGGGGACTTGATAAGGCATAGGAGCAGGTGCTTGTTGAGAGGCTTGCCCTTTCTGCACAAAGATGGCATTTGTTTCGCCCTCTTTCTTCTTGTATCCATTAAAAGGCCTCTTGGCATTAGCCTGACTGTTAGAACCTCCTGGGATCTTCCCACTCTTCAGTCCTTCTTCAATTCTCTCACCGACGATCACCAAGTCATAAAATCCAGCGGAGACACTACCGATCAGCTTTTCATAATACTGGCCCTGCAAAGTGCCCATGAAGATGTCAATCAATTCTCGGTCAACAAGAGGTGGATGCACCCTTGCGGCTAGCTCTCTCCATCGTTGTGCGTACTCCTTGAAGGATTCGTTGTCCTTCTGAGTCATACTCTGAAGCTGAGTACGATTTGGAGCAAGATCGGTGTTGTACTTGTACTGCTTGACAAATGCATCAGCTAGCTCAGCCCAAGTGCGCACACTGTTACGCTCCAGCTGCATATACCATTCGAGTGATGCCCCAGACAAACTGTCCTGGAAGCAATGGATCATGAGCTTCTCGTCTCTGGCATAGGCAGCCATCTTGCGACAGTACATCTTCAGATGAATGTTTGGGCAACTGAGACCTTTGTACTTCGAGAATTCGGGCACCTTGAACTTAGGAGGAATGACAACATCAGGCACCAAGCACAATTCCAGAGCACTGAAAGAATTTGAGTTATGCCCCTCCATGGCGCGGAGTTTCTCGGCTAGATCTCGGCACATCTTCATGGCTTCTGAATCCTGAGCGGCAACAGGACTGGCAATGGGGATAGCAGCATGATAGTTCTGAACATCGTCATACTGATCCATCAGAGTATCTTCGACATGAGGAACCGGGATTTGCACAGCAGCAGGCTGGGCGTGCGGGATAGCTCCAACGGGAACTCCAGGCGCTGGGATTGGCTGAGAAGTATTTCCCTCGGCTGCGTTGTTGAAGTTCAACGGCATCCCATGAGAATTCGGAATTGGGACCAAAGGGATAGCAGTAGACCCTTGTCCATTGACGACAGCGGCGGCTTCACGCTGTTCTTCCTCTCTCCTGGCTGTGAGGATGGCTTTGAGGATCTGGTCGATCTTTCCTTTCATGGAATCCAACTCTTCCCTGAAGGCAACTTGCTCCTGCTGAATCTGCTCCATCATACGTCTGGTATTGGCTCTAGTTGCGTACTGGTGTCGAGGAATCAGCTTGATTTACTGGAGAAGAAGGAACGGAGACATAAGATTCTGTTGAAGGGCTGGAAATGCAAAATGCACAACATATGAAATGCAATGCGAATGATATGCAAGATGCAATGCAAGATACAAGATCCAGGATCCAGGATCATAGTCAAACAATTCCTGAAGCTGGTAACTGCGATAGATGAGTAACCATAATTCCTGCTCAAAGAACATTGACAGGTACGACCTATGCGGGAAGATCTAAACATTCTACCCATAAACCCACTCACGGGATGGTTTCTATGTTTGGTTCCCAGGATCACGGACACTAGTCGTATTAGCGTCACGCAACAGGCTGGCTGTATTACGACGATAATAACGATAAGGTCTCTCCTGAGCAGGGTCCTCGTGCTAGGCGCACAAGGAGTGAGTCCTTGGGGACTAACACTACACGACCACCAATATCGGAACTGGTGCTAACAAAAGGTTCCCAGAATCACGGACCCTTCATTAATCAAGTCGTGCAACAGGCTAGCTGCGTTACAACGAGATCTACGAATAGGTCTCCTCTGGAGGAGCTTTCATGCTAGGCCCACAAGGAGCAAGTCCTCGGAGACTAACACTACTCGACTACCAATTCTAAACTATGTGTTCTCTCTGCTTTTACCAAAGCTCGGGTGTAGAGCCTTACTCATGATGTTATCCCAAAAACCAACAAGCCCAGATAACAAGCACAAATAAACTCTATAAGAGAACAAAAAAAAAAGAAAACAAATAAAAAACAAACACTCCTCACAAACCAAAAGATAGGCTCGACTCTCTCTTTGCATGGAGCAATGCGTCCCCAGCAGAGTCGCCACCTGTCGCACCTCGAAAAATCACGGAGAAATTTCGGAGAACGCGACCCTCGCGCGAAAGGCGCGGAAATGCGGTTCGACAGAGTCGCCACCGAACTTTATTTTCCCGAATAAACGGGAGAGGAAAATATCGAGAAAACCTCCTAAAAACGAAAGGATAGGAACAGGGCTGTCGCAACCAAGTTCCGGGTTCGGGAGTCGGTTACGTGAGGGGAAGGTATTAGCACCCCTCACGTCCGTCGTACTCGACGGGAACCTCTTAAGGTAATGTGGGGAGTGTTGTTTAGGTTTACTTGTTTTCTTCTCGTTGATAAAGGTAGAATTGGTGGGTTAATAGGATAAGGACGCAAAGGAGAGATGGGTGGTTAGAAGATAAGATGCTCGCCAAGGATTAGGGCCCTTGTGCCTACGTATGCTCATTCGGACGAGAATGAGAAATCAGAGCGTCGTAGTTCGACTACGGGAAAGGATGGGGGAAAACGGAAGATGGATAGAAGTGTGCTCGCCAAGATCATCGCAATCTTATGCCTACGTATCTTGTATTCAAGAATGAATAAAGAATCAGAGCGTCCGTAGTTCGTGGTAACAACCACGAAAAGATGAGGTTTGAATGGGTTGGAAGTTTGAGAAAAAAGACGAAAGAGTGACTGACAAACAACCTAAGGGCGTGCCTCAAGAGCTTGTCATTCAAGAATTCAAGGAATGCGAGATCCCAAGAACTCAGTTCTTTCGGAAATTGAGTTGAATGATTTGAAGATAAGAGTTGGATATTTTGAAAACGAAAGAATGAACTAATAACAACTCGGGGGCGCGCCCAAGAGTTACTCGTTCGAATATTCAAAGAATGCTAGATTCTAAGAATTT
Source organism: Lathyrus sativus (assembly GCA_963859935.3). Taxonomy (NCBI): domain Eukaryota; kingdom Viridiplantae; phylum Streptophyta; class Magnoliopsida; order Fabales; family Fabaceae; genus Lathyrus; species Lathyrus sativus. The sequence continues at coordinate 509,683,327 of OZ012737.1, forward strand.
CCCTCTTTCGTAAGTTTAAAAAAAATGTGTTTGTGAAAGGATCGAATCGAAGAATGGCATGCGAGGCCAAAAGGGAATTGTTTTGAACTGGTTTGACGACGTGTCGAAGATTTGATTGAAGATGGAACCGACTTGACGACGTGTCAAGTGTTAAGGTTGTGAGAAACGATATTAGTCCCTGAGGGTACTCCTAATATCGAGACCACGAGGAATCGTGAATGTGTGTGAAGTGTGGGTTGCGAATGCGTACGAGCATTCGACTTAGGAGAACGTTGGAAGATGTTTGAGTTTGAAAAAGTCGAAAGGTTGAGTGAATAACAACCCAAAGGGCGTGCCTCGAGAGCTATTCACTCGAAAATTCAAGGAATGCTAGACTCCAAGAACCTCCTTCTTTCGAAGTGTGAATCGAAAAAGATATTTAAAAAGGTCGAAAGATTGAATGTATAATAACTCAAAGGGCGTGCCTCGAGAATTATTCACTCGAAGATTCAAGGAATGCTAGACTCCAAGAACCTTCTTCTTTCGAAGTTTGATCGAGAAAATGTTTGAAAAAGATAATGTGAAATGAGGTATGAAAATAATTTGAGGTACGAGATGTGAGGACATGAGATTGGATTTGAAAATGAGAGAAATGACAATTATTTGATAAATGAGACGTAGGCCTCACAACCAATTAATTGGGGTATTACCGAAATGCTGGATCTCGACGACACCTTTTTCATTTGGAGAAATGATTGGATGAACGTCAAAAATATCACACATAACGCTTGATTCCTATGATACTTCTTTGTTCGAAAGAGTATTTAAATGAAAAGTCGAATAACACATTACTTAAGGTGTACACCTCAATAATGATTATCCGAAAATCCAAGAAGTGCTAGACTTCAAGAATTAATTTTTGTGACTTTGATTTAAAAATAATCTAATAGAATATATATTAGAAAAATTAATCATATTTTGAAAGTGGTTTAATTAAGAGAAAAGTTAGAAAAAGAATTTAAGGTTAGATAAACTATTAATAAAATTTTTTTTTTTTTTTAAAAATGAGTTTGAAAAGAAAATATTATAGTAAAATAAGTTTAAATATAAACTAGGAAGATATTTGTTTTTTTTAAAAAAATGAGTTTGAAAAGATTTAGTATATACTATATTATAATATTATGAACAAAATATATACAAAAGTAAATTACAACATAATTATAAAAAGTAAAAGAAATAAAACAAAGGGGTGTGGTAGCAACCAGGCAGGGGTGTGTCTTAACAAAACAACACAATGGGCTTTAAGCCCAAATCTCAAAGAATAGCATTCAGAGTGTGCATGAAAGGAAAGGGGGTGGGGGAAGTCCTACGATTGGGCTAGGCCCACACCAACACAGCAAAAATCAGCAGAGAGAAAAAAAGAAGTAATTGGAAATGGGGGTACACCCAAGTAAAAACGAGTTTGGGCCGAGAAGCCCACTAACCCAAGGAAAAAAAAGACACCTTCTACCCTTTGGACAAACCCTAATTCGCCGTCTTCTCCTTCCTTTGCCTCTATCTCCGCTTCCTCTGTCTTCCACTCTCCCTTCTCCGATCTCAAACTTCTGCTTATCCTTCTTCGTCCTAAGATTTCACCTGTAAAAAAACGAAGATAAACAACAAAAAAAAACAAAACAACTGAAATCACTTCAACTTCTTCCGATCTGGTTTGAAATTGCGTTCACGAAAGCATGAAGTTCGTACGAGCTTTGTGGATCTTGATACTTGCGAAGCTCTGTTGGTTGAAAATCAAAGATTAATGGATGAACGTTATCTGGAGAAAAGGTTTCGATTGAAGGTTCATTTACATAATGGCTATGAAGATTATTAGAATTTGTAGGTGGAAAACGGAGTTGTGTTCGTTGAGGATCGACGGTGATAAGAGAATTGCATGTTCAGTTTGAAGGTTAGATCCAGATCTAAAGATGGAGGTTGAACGAAATCTGTGTTTGGATCGGCGAAACGGGTTTTGATCGCGAGTTTGAAGGTTCGTGAAGTGAGTTCAGATCTGGGGTTTTGAGCGAGTTTAATGAACCGGACGAAAGTTATTACGAATGCGTAAAAGAAATCTGGAAAAGTGTACGAATCAGGATGAGTTTCTGGAGATTTGGTATGAAGATTGGTATGAACGGATAAATCCTGATGAGTTTCTGGGGAAAAGGTTTGAAGAAAGCGGATGAACACGAAGCACAATCTGGAAAATCCTATGAACATATATGAGTTTTAATGAACACAGGCGTGAGAATGATGAAGTTCTGGAAAAAAACTCGATGAAGTTGTGAGCATAGGCGGATTTCGTATGAACTTTCCGGTCAGTCTATGAAGTTTCCGGCGAATGTTTTGATCCATGTGATTCTGACGGTGAAGCGAAAAAGCGTTTGCATGGGATGGTGAGGTGGCGCCGTTAGGGTTAGGGTTAGGGCTAGGTTTAGGGTTTTGGGAAGGTGAGGTGGCGGCTGGTGGGTAGGCTTCAGGGCTAGGTGGCGGCTTCAGGGCTAGGTGGCGGCTAGGGTTAGGTGGCAGTCTTTGGGAAGTGTGTTCTCCATTAATGCAGACACCTATCAGACTTTATAGCCTGACAAGTGGCCAACAAAATTGACCTAATGGGCCTGCAAAGCTGTCTAATGGACCAAAAGAGAAAGTTGTTAAAAAGCATTAATAATAAAAAAACTTAAATAAACAACATCAGTAACATTAACTAATAAAATTAAAACCTAATTAATATAAACCATAATAAAAAAGAAGAAAAAGATGATTATTAATTATAAATAAAAACGAAAAATAATAAAATAATAAATAATAAACAAAAACGAAAAATAAAATAAAATAATAAATAAATAAATAACGAGAAAAATAATAATAAATAAATAACAAAATAATAAAGCAATAAATAATAACTAACACATTTTTTTTAAAAGCCTAAATAATAATCTAAAAAGGAAAATAATTACCACTATTAATTTAATAAAAAAACCTTAACAACTATACATAAAAGAAATTTAATAATGAACCCTATTTTAAAAGAAAAGAGATATTCTAATCTAATATTAAATAAAAGTAAATTTAATGTTAAATTTAATAATAAAAAGCAAGTATTTATCTAGAAATAAAAGCTATTCACATAAATAAACCTATATCTAAAAGAAATAAATAAGTGATAAAATAAAATAAATAAAAAGAATAAAAGGGGAGAAAATGCAAAAAAGGAAAAGAGAACATGGAAGCAAAAGACCAAAATGCCCTTTAGGCCACGTGTCACACTTTGATTGGTCAAAAGATAAATTTTTGAAAAATCGACCAATTGCGAAATGACACGTGTCTAAATGGCACGGAACAAAAAATGCGAAAATATTTAAAAAACGGGTAGGACAAATTTAGGGTATGACACTCGGGGCATAGTGGTTTTATTGTCAGGGCCTTGTTGGATTATGTACATGCATTTTGTTAATAAATCAAAGGCGTTTTCTTCGTACTCAAATATTGTGTTCTCTGTTATTCCTGTTTTATGTTTATTTTGAAAAAACAGTAAAATGGCAACGGGGTTTGTGCTAACCTGCATATTCTTGTTTTAAACTTAACCCTTGTTATTGCAGGATCCACATAACAGACGACATCGACTTTGGACCCTCTACGGCTCACTACGACTTCGATTGCCCGATATATCAAGCCGAGGATGAGATTGATGAAGACAAAGACCTTCCGGAAGAGTTGGCCCGCTTGTTGAGACAAGAGGAAAAGGTTATTCTGCCTCATGAGGAAGATATTGAGATCGTAAATCTGGGTTCTAAAGAGCTCGTCAGAAATGTCAGAGTAGGGGCTGCGCTGCAGAATGATGTCAAGCATAGACTGGTCGAGATGCTTCGAGAGTATAGTGACGTCTTTGCTTGGTCATACGAAGATATGCCCGGACTTGACGCAGACATCGTGGTTCATCGCTTGCCATTGTGAGAAGATTGCCCTCCAGTCAAGCAGAAGCTTAGGAGGACGAGACCAGATATGGCTGTAAAAATCAAAGAAGAAGTCCAGAAGCAGTTGGACGCAGGATTTCTAGCCGTTACCACTTACCCTCCGTGGGTTGCCAACATAGTGCCTGTACCGAAGAAGGACGGTAAGGTATGCATGTGCGTCGATTATCGGGATTTGAATAGGGCGAGCCCTAAGGATGATTTCCCGTTGCCTCATATCGATGTGTTGGTTGACAACACAGCCCAATTCTCCGTGTTTTCGTTCATGGATGGCTTCTCCGGTTACAATCAGATTAAGATGGCACCGGAGGACATGGAGAAAACGACGTTTATCACCCCCTGGGGAACATTTTGCTATAAGGTAATTCCCTTCGGTCTGAAGAACGCAGGGGCCACTTACCAGCGAGCAATGGTAACTTTGTTTCATGGTATGATTCATCATGAGATCGAGGTCTATGTTGATGACATGATTGCAAAGTCCCAAACGGAGGAAGAGCATCTGGTCAACTTATTGAAGCTTTTTGAGAGGATTAGGAAGTTCAGGCTGAGGCTGAATCCTAACAAGTGCACTTTCGGAGTGCGGTCCGGAAAGTTATTGGGGTTTATCGTTAGTGAACGAGGTATTGAAGTTGATCCTGCAAAAATAAAAGCTATTCAAGAAATGCCAGCGCCGAAAACAGAAAAAGAAGTTTGTGGTTTCTTGGGCCGAATAAACTACATTGCAAGGTTTATCTCTCAGCTCACGGCCACTTGTGAACCGATGTTCAAGCTTTTAAAGAAAGATCAGGTGATTACTTGGAATGAGGATTTCCAGAAGGCATTCGACAAAATAAAGCAGTATCTTCAAGAACCTCCAATCTTGATACCCCCAGTGGCTGGACGACCATTAATCATGTACCTGACGGTTCTGGAGAATAGTATGGGGTGTGTTCTCGGTCAGCACGACGAGACGGGCAGAAAAGAGCATGCCATTTATTATTTGAGTAAAAAGTTCACAGAGTGTGAATCTCGATACTCGATGTTGGAGAAGACGTGTTGTGCATTAGCTTGGGCCGCCAAACGTCTACGACAGTATATGCTCAATCACACCACTATGCTAATTTCGAAGATGGATCCGATCAAGTACGTCTTTGAGAAGCAGGCTCTTTCGGGCAGGATTGCCAGATGGCAAATGGTGTTAACAGAATATGATATTCAGTACGTCCCCCAGAAGGCCATTAAGGGAAGCGTATTGTCTGATTACCTTGCCGAGCAGCCGATTGAGGATTACCAGCCGATGAAGTTTGAATTCCCTGACGAGGATATTATGTTTCTCAAAGCGAAGGATTGCGATGAGCCATTTCCCGGTGAGGGGCCAGATAGGAAGTCTTAGTGGAAGTTGATATTCGATGGAGCGGTTAATTCCTATGGAAGTGGTATCGGGGCTATCATCACGACTCCTCACGGATCCCACATCCCGTTTACTGCGAGACTGACGTTTCCAATTACCAACAATGAGGCGGAGTATGAAGCATGTATTATGGGTCTAGAAGAGGCAATTGATTTGAGAATCAAGAATCTAGACGTATATGGTGACTCAGCTCTTGTAATCAATCAGATTAAAGGGGAGTGGGAAACTCGTCAAGCGAATTTGGTGCCGTACATGAATTATGCCAGGAGGCTGCTTCCGTTCTTCGATCGAGTGGAACTCCATCATGTACCCAGGGCTGAAAATCAGATGACTGATGCCTTAGCCACGTTGGCTTCAATGTATAAGGTCAATTTTTGGAATGAGGCTCCAAGAATTGTGCTTTCGCGTCTTGACAGACCGGCATTTGTCTTTGCAATCGAGGATGCCGCTGACGGCAAGCCATGGTTTCACGACATCCAGACCTTCCTTATGACTAAGGGGTATCCTGCAGGTGCGTCAACCCAGGATAAGAAGACTCTGAGGAGGCTGTCTGGAAACTTTTATCTCAATCCTGATGGAGTGTTGTATAAGAGAAACCATGATCTCGTGCTACTCAGATGTGTAGATGAGAAAGAGGCAAGTATGCTCATGGAAGAAGTCCATGAGGGCACATTTGGTACGCACGCCGGCGGGCATGCCATGACGAGAAAGATCCTGAGAGCAGGATATTACTGGCTGACTATGGAGTCGGATTGCTTCAGATTCGCGAAGAGATGTCATAAATGCCAGATTTATGCTGATAAAGTTCATGTGCCGCCGTGCCCATTGAATGTCATGTCCTCCCCTTGGCCGTTCTCCATGTGGGGCATCGACATGATAGGCAAGATCGAGCCCACTGCATCCAATGGTCATCGTTTCATTCTGGTAGCTATCGACTACTTCACCAAATGGGTGGAGGCAGCCTCGTACGCTAATGTGACCAGGCAGGTAGTAGCTAAATTCATAAAGAAGGACATCATCTGTCGTTATGGAGTTCCTGAGCGGATCATTACTGATAATGGTTCGAATCTGAATAACAAGATGATGAAGGAGCTGTGCCAGAGCTTCAAGATTGAACACCACAACTCATCTCCTTACCGGCCGAAGATGAATGGCGCCGTCGAAGCCGCCAACAAGAACATAAAGAAGATTGTTCAGAAGATGGTTGTGACGTATAAAGATTGGCACGAGATGCTGCCGTTTGCCTTGCACGGTTACCGTACGATGGTGCGTACGTCGACGGGGGCAACTCCTTTCTCCTTGGTGTACGGTATGGAAGTTGTCCTACCGTTAGAAGTGGAGATTCCTTCTTTGCGAGTTTTGGTTGATGTGAAACTCGACGAGGCAGAATGGATTACGAATCGTTTGAACCAACTCAGCCTGATAGACGAGAAGAGGTTAGCATCGATTGCATTTGGTCGTCTGTAACAAAGCCGAATGAAGAAAGCTTATGATAAGAAGGTGCGTCCTAGAAGCTTTCAGACGGGTGATCTCGTCCTGAAGAAGATTCTTCCGCCACACTCCGATCACCGGGGCAAGTGGACTCCGAATTACGAAGGGCCGTATGTCGTCAGCAAGGTCTTCTCGGGAGGAGCTTTGTTGTTATCCACGATGGATGGTGAAGATTTTGCATCCCCGGTGAACGCGGACGCAGTTAAAAAATACTTTGCTTGAAAGAGACCCGCTGGACAAAAAAGAAAGAGTCCAGGCAAAAAAGGGGCATCCCGGCGAACCAAAAACAGAATAAAAGGTTCGGGCAAAAATTAGGGATATATTGAAAAAATGTACACCCGCGAAGTCGAAAACCTACACTGGGCGGCTTCGGCAAAAAAAGGGGTATCCCGGTGAACTGAAAACCCGTAAAGGGCGGTTCACGCAAAAGTTAGGGATTTGAATAAGCAAATGACTGCGTTCCGCGTATGGACTTTCATTGTTTAGTGGTTTGGAGGACCTGAGGGCCGTTTATCTGAATCAATCTCTTCCGAAGCTGAAGCGTTGGAGAAGTGTCGAAGTCGAGTGGGTCTTAGAGGGATCAACTCATGGTGTTCGTCTACGCCTCGTTGCCGACATTTGTATATACTGATGTATGTTTATGTTTTATTTCTGCGCGGCTTCCTCATTCCAGGAGCTTGCCTCTGTTGTAAAACATTTTTCACCCATTCAGGGGTTCACCATCAATAAAATGCATGTTATTCAGCAATTCTGTTTGCCTATTTAGCATTTATCTGTTTTGTTTGCGAAAGAAAACGCCGATGTTTTTGATAAAATGCGCATACATAAACTTACGGGCCTAGGCCCATTGATTGTTGAAACAATTAATTACCTTAATATTGTCACGAGATAATAACCTTGATAGGCCCCTTTGAGGAGGGTATCTTGTCTGTTTGTTTGTGTTGTTGCAGGTGTGGCACCTTCCAGACGGTTCGCCGTGCGCATCCCCGAAGCAGGGCGAGTCCTCCTTCTCCAGCAGAGTTCAGTAGTCTCTCCTCCGCAGAATCTGAACGCAAGATAGTGAGCATTGGTATGTCTCCCCAGGCAGAGAGGATTCTCTTCCCCAAGCAGACGCATCCTGAAGGAACGTCATCTTCTCAGCTGAGTCGCGCGCCGAAGCTCGTATGTCCCCAGCACCGGGTCACAAGTGCAGATTTCATAGAAATGTTCGGGTGCCGAAGCTCGTGTGTTCCCCAGTAAAGTCGCCGAAGCAGGTGTCTCCCCCCCAGCACCGGGTCACAAGTGCAGGATTCGTAGGAAATTATTCATACGCCGAAGTATGTCGCGACTGATGGTGCCAGACTGAAGTCTCCTGCGGAATTGAGATTCCCCATCAGAGCCGTATTCTCTCCCGAAGTCGGATGATTCCCTCTTCCCCCAGTAGAGTGTTGGAACAGCTGATGTCGTATTCCCCTGCAGAGTTGTACTCTCTCCCGAAGTCGGATGACTCCTTCTTCCCTAGCAGAATTGAAATTCCTCATCAGAGTCGTACTCTCCAGCGAAGTAGAATGATTTCTCTCTCCCCGGATGAGTCCGCAAACCCCCAAGAGAGCCGAATCCTTGGAAGCAGTTGGGACCATGAGTGGATTCTCCTTAGCAGGGTATTGAACAGCCGATGCGGTATTTCCCCAGAGTCGCACTCTCTCCAGTGAAGCAGGATGATTTCTCCTTCCCCAGCCGAGTTTGCAGATGTCCAAGAGAGCCGAATCCTTGGAGGTTGATCAGACCATGATTGGTTTCCCCCAGTGGAGTGTTGAGCAGCTGAAGTTGGTCCCCCACAGAGTTATCATCCCCAGAAGAGAAGCCGAGACGGCCACGCAGTTTATTCACGCGATTGGTATCGCTTTCCTTCAGCAGGTCCAGGTTCTCGTAGAGCTTCGTTCCCCTGCAGTAATCAGCTGAAGTTGGTTCCCCTGCAGCAGTCAACCGAAGATCATTTCCCCAGACAGAGTCCGATTGATATTGGCGTGTCCATGCTCTCCTCAGCAGGATGATTCCTCTATCTGAGTAGTCCCTTCTCCTTGACAGGAGGATTTCCCCCTCGACATTTATTTTGCTGACAGGATCGCATCATTGTGCATGATTGCATAGCATTTAGCATAAACGCATAGCATTTCCACCGTGTGGAGCATGGCGCCGAAGCATATGCATCATAAACATGATCTAGGTTGTTACCGTTCTTGTTTTGCAGGTGTTACGCCGAAGGATCAGTTGCTCAGGACGAGTCCCGACATTCTCCCCAATGAAGTCGTTTGCTTAAGATGATTCTTAAGACCCCAGTGCAGTCTCCAGAGTTGGTTGCTTAAGTTGATACTAAGAGTCCCTAGCTAAGATCGCCCAGGATGATTCCTAAAGCCCCAAGAGAGCCCAATCCTTGGAAGCTGCTCAAGCCATGATTAGTTTGTCCCCGGCAAGAGTTGCCCAGGATAGTTCCTGGAATCCCCAACAAAGTGTTTGCTCAGAACGGTTATCAGTTCAAGATGATTATTGCAGTCCTCAGCAGAGTTGATTTATCCAGAATGAGTTCTGGACCCTCGGAGCGGAGTTACGTGATAGTTCTCCAAATTCCCCAGCGGCGAAGCGTCATCCCCAGCAGGTTTTCCAACGGCGAAGTTAGAATCTCTCCTGAAGACTCCATGATTGAGGTCTGACCGTGTTAATGAAGCGGTATGACCGACCACGGATTACCAGTTACCGTGTGACCAATTCCCCAATGGAGTTTCTCCACTTTGACTGCGAGGTCAGATGTGTGTTTCCAGCGGTGAGGTTGGATGTTTGCTTTGACGGCGAGGTCAGGCCATGTTTGTTTCCAGCGGTGAGGTTGGATGTTTGCTTCGACGGCGAGGTCAGATTATGTTTGTTTCCAGCAGTGAGGTTGGATGTTTGCTTTGACGGCGAGGTCAGATTATGTTTGTTTCTAGCGGTGAGGTTGGACGTTTGCTTTGACGGCGAGGTCGGATTATGTTTGTTTCCAGCGGTGAGGTTGGATGTTTGCTTTGACGGCGAGGTCAGATGTGTGTTTCCAGCGGTGAGGTTGGATGTTTGCTTTGACGGCAAGGTCAGATTATGTTTGTTTCCAGCGGTGAGGTTGGATGTGTGCTTTGACGACGAGGTCAGATTATGTTTATTTCTAGCGGTGAGGTTGGATGTTTGCTTCGACGGCGAGGTCAGATTATGTTTGTTTCCAGCGGTGAGGTTGGATGTTTGCTTTGACGGCGAGGTCAGATTATGTTTATTTATAGCGGTGAGGTTGGATGTTTGCTTCGACGGCGAGGTCAGATTATGTTTGTTTCCAGCGGCGATGTTGGATGTTTGTTTGACGGCAAGGTCAGATCATGTTTGTGTTCGACGGCGATGTTGGATGTTTGCTTTGACGGCGAGGTCAGATTATGTCTGTTTTGGCGGTGATGTCAGAAGATTATGTTCGACGGCGATGTCAGATTCTTTAACTCCCCAGCAGAGATTATGTGGAGTATCCGACGACGATGTCAGATTTAGTTCTCCAGCGGCGATGCGGGGTATTTTGATTGTCCTAAGGCGATGTCAGATTTAGTTCTCCAGCGGCGATGCGGGGTATTTTGATTGTCCGACGGCGATGTCAGATTTAGTTCTCCAGCGGCGATGCGGGGTATTTTGATTGTCCGACGGCGATGTAAGATTTAGTTCTCCAGCGGTGATGTTGGATATTTTGGTTGATCGACGGTGATGTCGGATTTAGTTCTCCGGCGGCAATGTTGGATGTTTGTTTCCCCGAGTTATGGTTGTTCTTGACGGTGATGTCAGATGGTTTGGTGTTCCAGCGGCGATGTCGGGTGTTCCTCGGAATTTTGTCTGCTTCTGACGGTGATGTCAGGTGGTTTAGTCTTCCAGCCGTGATATTGGGTGTTTTGGTTGCCTGAAGACAATGTCAGAAGGAGTTAACGTGGATAACTGACGGCGATGTCAGATCAGCATTTCTCCAGCTAGTTGTCGTGCAGCTAGTATTGCAGTATTCGAAGATTTGTTCCCCGCAGAGTATCGTGTGCTCGTGCAGTTGGCAAATTTTCGGATTTACCGGTATTCAACTGTCTCGCACCTTGATTGGCTGAGAGCCGTTCGCTTCTCACCCAGTCAGGTTCAAGCCATTTGAATAGGGGCAGCTGTTGCACCCCAAAATTTGACCAACATTTATTTATCCATCAAGTGTTTGAAGGTTGATCCCTTCATCAGAAAGTTCAAGAGATCCTCAGAGGAATTGGTTGAAACCAAGGTTGTGTGTCTCATAACTTGAGAGTTGTGGGTGCTCCCCAGATGATTCTGATACTATGAGAGTGAATTTGAAGCTTTGAGAAAGCTTATGAGATGTCTTGAAAGCCATCACGAAGCCCAGAGAGGTCATTATGCAAGAATTCAGAAGATTCAACCATGAATGGTAGAATTAGGGTTTTGACTGGGTCAACCCTAGGTCAACTGATGATTTGGAGAAGGTTGAGACCTAATCCAAGGGCCATGTGATCATGGAATGAGGTATTGAGATACTATAAGGATAATTCCAAGACCAACTCATCATGACTGAGGAGTTTGAGAAGTTTTAAGCTAGGGTTTCTAAGGATTATCAGGGTAAAATCACCTAGTTTGATCCCTATCTTCCAGGCAGTTTTATCTCAAGATGTGATTGCCATCTCATCTTACCCACAACATGAATGTTGTAGAGCTTGTTCTTAGCTTTAATTTGAGTGGTAGAAGTCCTTGATAGGATGTGCAGAGCTCAAGTTATGGTTTTCACAAATTGCAGGTCATCTGAGGTCTGTGAATCTGGGTCCTTGAAAGTCACCCAACTTGCAGACAACTTTTGCCCTAGTAGGATGATTCCTATGATCTCTTGGTCAACATGAATGTTGAAGATCATCTTCTTAGCTTTCTAGAGAGTACTAGAAGTCCTTGATAGGATTTGTAGAACTCAAGTTATGGCTTTGACAAGCTAAGGGTAGTTTGGTCATTTGATGATTATATGTCATTTTAAGCAAAGGCCATATCTCCTATTTCCAAGCCTCAAATGGAAAAACTCAAAACATCAAAGTTGTTCAAAATGACATTTTAAGCCTAGAAAAGTGGTCATGAGTTGTTGGAAAAGCTTGTAGCAAGGATTGACAAGAATGGGTGAAAATGACCTAAAAAATGGCATATAACTTAAATAAGTTCAAGTTGGAAAATGGTTTGAGAGATCTACAAATCCAAAATAGGTCATGTAATATGTCATTTTGAATCTAAACAAAATTTTGGAAACAATGGTTTAGGCACAATCTTGATTTGAGGCCTAGAAATTGGACTTGCTTTGTAATGTTGTTACTTGCATATTAAGGCAACTTTGGAAAACTTCACACAAGGCAAGGAAATGCTTGTTTTTTGCACATACCATCTCAATATCTCTTGTAAGGAGATTTTAACACCAATTCAAGGAGCTTAACACATGAGATGAGATAATACAACATGTCACCAAGAGAGAAATTCCAAGGCATTCTAGTCTCTTCTAGGAGCTTCTAGATTGTTCTATTGATTTCTATATAATGAGTGGATCATGATGAAGTGAGAGGTTAGAAAAATTCAGTGGAGAGAGTGAGGGAGAGAGTGGAATTCAAGGTTGCCTTCAAGAACAAGCAAGACTCGTGTGGATCATTGCAGGCCTCTTCCACCACAACTCTTGCAAACAGAAACATCTACACCATTAGAGGGTCATTTTGAAGCAAGATCGAGCTCTGAAACCATCCCTACATACCTCTGCCATAGACACTTGACAGGTTGGTGATTCTCTTCATACCTCTCTATTTATGCGCATTTACCTAGATTCTTAGGTGTAGAATGGTTAGGTTTTACTAGGTGATTAATTCCTGAAGATTAGAGGAAGTTTCATGAGGATTCATGGCAGGTCATGATCCCTTTAAAGTTCAAGAATGAGTTGTAGGTTGAGTTTTAATGCACGTATTATAGCATAAAATGATTAGTGTAACATAATGAACGCATTAGCACCATTAGAATTGAGGTTCTTGAGGTTTCATGGCAGTGCAAAATGGGTGGACCAAGATATTCGTGCCCTCTGTTTGGGAGTTATAGGAAGTTTTAGTTGAAACCATTGATATGGCTGGATTCCTTGGAGTTAGTAAATTAATTTTGGTCTTGGAAGTTTTTGATTTCATTAAGAATCAAGAGAGGACGAAGGGATTGAAAATTCTTGCATGGAGCTGTCAAAACCTGGAAACCCTAGGTGCTTTGGGGAAGACGATTCAATGGCCATTGGATCAGGATTAAAATATTGACCTGGGAAACTAATCGCACGGCTGGAATTTAAATCTGAAACGGAGGGAATTCTGAAGCTGCAACGCAGCGTTTCACTAAAGCTGCAACCATGGGCCTGGATCAAACTTGCTATTCCCACCCCCCGTGTGAAGCCCAATGGAAAACACACTGAAACCTCTTGATATTCACACCGCGCGTATCCTTTTTCTTTTTAATTTTTAATTCAATTTCTGGTTGCATGTGGGCCTAATACATTTGATATTCACACCACCACCTTCCTGGCCTATTCAGAAATACAACTGGGCGCATCTTCTAAACGCACCCCCTCCCCATTTCATTCTTTTATTTCCTTTTTACTTCTTTTAATTTCTTCTAATCTTGTAAAATTCATAAATAAATGAAAAATGTGTATTTTTAGTTGCTTCTTTTTGCACTAGGTTTATAATTCTATTAAGAAAATTAGAAAATAATAAAAATAGCATTTTATTTTGTTTTAACATTTTTAGTATATTTTTTATTTAAATAGCTTTTTAAGTGATTTAGTTTGATACTTCATTTTGTTCATTTTTGTTTGACTAGGTCCTTTTAGATTTTGAACCCATTCTTTTTAGGATATTTCACTTAGGACTTTAGCTTCCTCATAGGATTTAATTCACAATTTTAGGATTAACTTTTAGATGGTTTGATTAGGTGAGATTAAAGTGATTAAAATTAGGGTTTAGGTTTAACATAGGTGAAGTAAGTCATCTCTTTTAGGAGTTTTAGTTTGATTTTAGGTATGGGACTATAGGGCTATTATGGGTAGGTGTAATAGACCCTTGTGAATAAATATTAGATTTTTCCCTGTGACTTTAGTATTTTCAAAGTATTTTCTGAATGGACTGTTTGTGTGGCATGTTTTGTGTTGATTGTCTATCTTTGGGGAATTGTTGTGGGGCTTGGTTTGCTTTGAAGACCTTGTTGAAGGAGCATGATGAGGGAGAAGATTGAAGATCAAGACCCAGAGGTTGAGAGGTTGGAGCTTGCAAGGATGCATGGATTGAGGTCCTAGTCTAGGAGCTTGTTCTCTGTTTGTGAGGTTTTGAGATCCTGAAGTTTGAGGGAAATTCATGGTACTTTCCTGAGGAAGGCACTATGGATGTCTTTCATTCTTTCTTCTCACCTCTTTCCCAAGTATCTAATGATGTTGGAGCCTTCATGTGAGTTTAGTTTCTCCTGAGGAGGAATGTAAACTGATCACAGTTGTTGAGCCACATGGGATATGATTCCTAAGTGGAAGCCCCCTAGTACTTTCCTGAGGAAGGCACTATGGGTCTGTTCACTTAGTTCCCTTAGTTCATGTAGGATTTCTCAAGTATCCAATGATGTTGGAGCCTTCATGTGAGTTTAGTTTCTCCTGAGGAGGAATGTAAACTGATCACAGTTGTTGAGCCACATGGGATATGATTCCTAAGTGGAAGCCCCCTAGTACTTTCCTGAGGAAGGCACTATGGGTCTGTTCACTTAGTTCCCTTAGTACATGTAGGATTTCTCAAGTATCCAATGATGTCGGAGCCTTCATGTGAGTTTAGTTTCTCCTTAGGAGGAATGTAAACCGATCACAGTTGTTGAGCCACATGGGATATGATTCCTGAGTATAAGCCTCCTAGTGCTTTCCTGAGGAGGGCACTATGAGTCTGCCTACTTAGCTCCCTTTCTTTGGTAAGCTTGTTTTGAAGCTTGAAGACTGGGATTGATTTCTTTTGCTTTAGGGCTTTGCTTAGAGGTAGATTAGGGTTTTGTTTTTAGGGTTAGGATTAGGGAGAGCTTAGATGTAGATAATTTCTTTCTCCAGCATGGATGGTATTTCATTTCTTTTATCTGTATGACTGCAGTTTACTGTTTATTGCTTGATAGCATGTTGTTTATTTTTCAGTATGATTACTGTTATTTCATGACTAGCTTGAGGTCGAGACGAGCTTGTGGAGGCTGAAGCCCCACACACATTTCCTCCCTCACTTGCATTGCATGCATTTTACTGTTAAGCTGATGCTTTGTCTGTTTTGGTGTATCATTGACATGATCCCTTAGGACTCTCATTTCCTTTGATAAGGATTTGATGATAGACTTTCAGGTTGAAACCTATGCATGACAACTTCTAGGAGTTCCCTGTTCAAACCTCAACCATAGGATGAATCCATGGCATGATAACAGTAGGACTTGATAGTCTCCCTCCTAGTTGGGCCTGTTCTCTTCTCATCTCAAAACAGTTTAAGATACAGTAATCATGAATGATTTCTTTCGTACGTTACGAGCCTTAAGCTACCTGAGAAAGGATTGTGGGAGAGTTCCTTTTCCACAGTCTGGATGTTTAGTATGGTACCCTTTGGGTGACATGCGACGCATTCACTCTCAGCTCATAGTCTCTGGTGCGGTTGAAATCGCAAACACAATAAAAAACACTTCTTTTAAAACAGGAAATAAACCGTAGTTTCCCGAACTACGTGAGCTCTGATCTCTCATGCCTGTTGAGAGTACGTAGGCACAAGATGGCGATGTCTTGGCGAGCTACCTCCCCCCACAACCCTTCGTAGGCCGAACTACGTTGACTCTGATTTCTCATTCTCTGATGAGAATACGTAGGCATAAAGTGCGATGCTTTGCCGAGTCATTTTTCTTTTCTTTTTTAGCCAGCCTTGATAGGTAGATAGAATAAAACCAACCCACCCAAGTAAACTAACAAGCGTGGATCCCGTCGAGTACGACGGACGTGAGGGGTGCTAATACCTTCCCCTTGCGTAACCGACTCCCGAACCCAGACAATGGTTGCGACGATCTTGTCTTACCCTTTTTCGTCAGGTTTTTCCGATCGTTTCCTTTCCCGCTCTGAGGGATAAATAACGAAAGGTGGCGACTCTTCTGTTGTGCCGGCGCCTTATTTTCGCGCAAGCAACAGTAGCGACAACATGCCTCCTTGATTAGGTCTCAACCTTGCCCAAATCATCAGTTGACCTAGGGTTGACCCAGTCAAACCCTAATTATACCACTCATGGCTGAGGCTTCTTAACCTTGCATAATGACCTGTCTAGGCTTCATGATGGCTTTCAAGACATCTCACAAGCTCTCTCAAGGCTTCAAGTCCACATTCATGGCTTCAGAATCATCTGGGGACTCCCCACAACTCTCAAGTTAGGAGGCACACAACCTTGGTTTCAACCATTCTCTCTAGGGATCTTCTAACTTCTCTGACAAGGATATCAACCCTTAATCATCTGAACAACCTTATTGGCTAGCTTCATAGTCTTGTGGTGCTCTTGATTGGTAATCATACCTCTTGATCTCCTACATACATGTCAATGAAATGCAAATGATAATGCTAATGTGAATGAGATGAAACACAAGCTAGGTAAAGAAATGTTGGTCAAATTTTAGGGTGCAACAGCTGCCCCTATTCAAACGGCTTGAACCTGACTGGGTGAGGGGCGAACGGCTCTCGGCCAATCAAGGTAAAAGACGGTTGAATACCAACAAACCCGAAAATTTGCCAACTGCACAAGTACACGGTACTCTGACGGGAAAAATCTTCGAACACTGAAATACTAGCTATACGACAACTAGCTGGAGAATCGGTCACACGGTAACCGGTAATACATGGTCGATCATGCCGTTAGGCATCAAGATTCCCCGGGACTCGTCAGGTCAACAATCAAGTTAAATCATGCCATCGGGCATTCACAGAACTTTCGGGCATCAGCCGGACTCCATCAGTAAGTCGGGAATAGAATTCTCGGTCAATCATGAACCAGTTGGGGGGACGTCCAAACTTCTGCCATCAGGCACTCCGCATCAGCTGAGAGAACTGCTTCGTTAACACGGTCGGACTTCAATCATCAAGTCTTTAGGGGAAGTTTCAACTTCGCTGTTCAGGAACCTGCTGGGGATGACACATCTCCGCTGGGGATTCTGGAGAACTATCGAGTAACTCTGCTTCAGGGATCCAGGAATCATTCTGGATGAATCAACTCTGCTGAGGACTTCAAGAATCATCTTGGACAAATGACTCTGCTGGAGATTTCAGGAATCATCATGAGCAAACACTCTGCCGGGGACTCTAAGCATCAACTTGAGCAACCGACTCTGGCGACTGCACCGGGGATTTTAAGAATCATCTTAAGCAACCGACTTTGCTGGGGATTTCAAGAATCATCTTGATCCTCCGACTTTGCTGGGGATTTCAAGAATCATCTTGAGCCGAAGACTTCGCTGGGGACTTCAAGAATCATCTTGAGCAAGCGACTCCGTTGGGGAGAATTCAAGAATCATCTTGAGCAAACAATTCTGCGGCGGAACACCTGCGAAACAAGACCAGTAACAACCTAGATATGCATATGCTTCGGCAATGGCGCAATGCTCCACACGGTGGAAATGCTACGCGTTTATGATAAATGCTATGCAGTCATGCAAAATGATGCGATCCCGTCAGCAAAATAAATGCCGAAGGGAGAATCCTCCTGTCAGGGAGAAAAAAACACTCTGGTGGAGGAAGGAATCATCCTGCGGAGGAGAAAAAGGTCACGCCAATCTCAATCGGGCGCTGTGGGAGAGTGAACTTTAGTTGACTGTTGTAGGGGAACGAAGCTCTACGAGAACCTGGACCTGCTGAGGGAAAGCGATGTCAATCGCGGGAATAAACTGCACGGCCTTCACGGCTACTTCCCTGGAGATAACGGCTCCGGCGTGGAAACACAGCATCAGCTATTCAACACTCCACTGGGGAAAACCAATCATGGCCAGAGCGGCTTCCAAGGACTCGGCTCTCTTGGGGATCTGCAACCTCGGCTGGGGAAGAAGAAATCATTCTGCTTGCTGGGGAGATTACGACTCTATGGGGAACCTCGATTCCGTTGGAGACCTCAGTCTGGAACTATCAACTGTTGTATACTTCAGCGCATGACTCAGCTGGGGAGATGCCGCTCCTTCAGGATACATCTGATTGGGGAGAGAATCTTCTCTGCTTGGGGAAACATATCAATGCTTATGATCTCACGTTCGAACTCTGCGGGGAGAGGCTGCTGAACCTTGTTGGAGAAGGAGGAATCATCCTGCTTGGGGATGCGCACGGCGCACTGTCTGGAATATGCTACACCTGTAACAACACAAACAAACAGACAAGATACCATTCTCAAAGGGACCTATCAAGGTTATTATCTCGTGACAATGTTCAAGTAATTCATTGTTTCAACAATCAGTGGCCTAGGCCAGTAAGTTTATGTATGCGCATTTTATCAAAAACATCGGCGTTCTTTTTCGCAAACAAAACAGATAAATGCCAAATAGGCAAACAGAATTGCTGAATAGTATACATTTTATTGATAACGAACCCCTGAATGGGTAAAAATGTTTTACAACAAATGCAAGATCCTGGAATGAGGAAGCCGCGCAAAAATAAAGCATAAATATACATCGGTATATACAAATGTCGGTAACGAGGCGTAGATGAACACCATGAGTTGATCCCTCTATGACCCACTCGACTTCGATACTTCTCCGACACTTCAGCTTCAGAAGACATTGATTCGGATAAACGGCCCTTAGGTCTTCCAAACCACTAAACAAAGAAAGTCCATACGCGGAACGCAGTCATTTGCTTTATTCAAATCCCTAACTTTTGCGTGAACCGCCCTTTGCGGGTTTTCAGTTCACCGGGATACCCTTTTTTGCCAAAGTCGCCCATCCGGGTTTTCGACTTTGCGGGTGTACATTTTTTCAAACTATATCCCTAATTTTTGCCCGAACCTTTTTCCTTTTTTATGGTTCGCCGGGATGCCCCATTTTTGCCTGGACTCTCTTTTTACTGTCCAGCGGGTCGCTTTCAAGCAAAGTATTTTTTTAACTGCGTCCGCGTTCACCGGGGATGCAAAATCTTCACCATCCATCGTGGATAACAACAAAGCTCCTCCCGAGAAGACCTTGCTGACGACGTACGGACCTTCGTAATTGGGAGTCCACTTGCCCCGGTGATCGGAGTGTGGAGGAAGAATCTTCTTCAGGACGAGATCACCCGTCTGAAAGCTTCTAGGCTGCACCTTCTTATCATAAGCTTTCTTCATTCGGCTTTGGTACAGACGACCATGCGCAATCGATGCTAATCTCTTCTCGTCCATCAGGCTGAGCTGGTTCAGTCGGTTCGTAATCCATTCTACCTCATCGAGTTTCACGTCAACCAAAACTCGCAAAGAAGGGATTTCCACTTCTAACGGTAGGACAACTTCCATCCCGTACACCAAGGAGAAAGGAGTTGCCCTGGTTGACGTACGTACCGTCGTACGATAACCGTGCAATGCAAATGGCAGCATCTCGTGCCAATCCTTGTAGGTCACCACCATCTTCTGAACAATTTTCTTTATGTTCTTATTGGTCGCTTCAACGGTGCCATTCATCTTCGGCCGGTAAGGAGACGAGTTGTAGTGTTCAATTTTGAAACTCTGGCACAGCTCCTTCATCATCTTGTTATTCAGATTCGAACCATTATCGGTAATGATCCGCACGGGAACTCCGTAAGACAGATGATGTCCCTCTTTATGAATTTAGCCACCACCTGCTTGGTCACATTAGCATATGAGGCTGCCTCCACCCACTTGGTGAAGTAGTCGATAGCTACTAGAATGAAGCGATGACCGTTAGATGCAGTAGACTCGATCTTGCCTATCATGTCGATGCCCCACATGGAGAACGGCCACGGGGAGGACATGACATTTAACAGGAATGGCGGCACATGAACTTTATCAGCATAAATCTGACATTTATGACATCTCTTCGTGAATCTAAAGCAATCCGATTCCATCGTCAGCCAGTAGTATCCTGCTCTCAGGATCTTTCTTGTCATAGCATGCCCGCCGGCGTGCGTACCAAATGTGCCTTCATGGACTTCTTCCATGAGCATACTCGCCTCTTTCTCATTTACACATCTGAGTAGCACGAGATCGTGGTTTCTTTTATACAAAACTCCATCAGGATTGAGATAAAAATTTCCAGACAGCCTCCTCAGAGTCTTCTTATCCTAGGTTGACGCTCCTGCAGGATACTCCTTAGTCATAAGGAAAGTCTGGATGTCATGGAACCATGGCTTGCCGTCAGCGGCTTCCTCGATTGCAAAGACGAATGCAGGTCTATCAAGACGAGAAAGGACAATTCTTGGAGCCTCATTCCAAAAATTGACTTTATACATCGAAGCCAACGTGGCTAAGGCATCAGCCATCTGATTTTCTGCTCTGGGCACATGATGGAGTTCCACTCGATCAAAGAACGGAAGCAGCCTTCTGGCGTAGTTCATGTACGGCACCAAATTCGATTGACGAGTCTCCCACTCCCCTTTAATCTAGTTAATCACAAGCGCCGAGTCACCATATACGTCTAGGTTTTTGATTCTCAAATCAATCGCCTCTTCTAGACCCATGATGCATGCTTCGTACTCCGCTTCATTATTGGTGACCGGAAACGTCAGTCTCGCAGTGAACGGGATATGGGATCCGTGGGGAGTCGTAATGATTGCCCCAATGCCACTTCCATAGGAATTAACCGCCCCGTCGAATATCAACTTCCACTAGGATTTCCTATCTGGCCCCTCGTCGGGCAACGGCTCATCGCAATCCTTCGCTTTGAGAAACATGATATCCTCATCAGGGAATTCAAATTTCATTGGCTGGTAATCCTCGATCGGTTGTTCAGCAAGGTAATCAGACAATACGCTTCCCTTGATGGCCTTCTGGGACACGTACTGAATGTCATATTCCGTTAACACCATTTGCCATCTGGCAATCCTGCCCGAAAGCGCTTGCTTCTCGAAGACGTACTTGATCGGATCCATCTTCGAAATTAGCATGGTGGTGTGATTGAGCATGTACTGTCGTAAACGTTTGGCAACTCAGGCTAGTGCACAACACGTCTTCTCCAGCATCGAGTAACGAGATTCACAGTCTGTGAACTTTTTACTCAAATAGTAAATGGCATGCTCCTTTCTACCCGTCTCGTCGTGCTGACCGAGAACACACCCCATACTATTCTCAAGAACTGTCAAGTACATGATTAGTGGCCGTCCAGCCACTGGGGGTATCAAGATTGGAGGTTCTTGAAGATACTGCTTTATCTTGTCAAATGCCTTCTGGCAATCCTCGTTCCAGATAATTGCCTGATCTTTCTTTAGCAGTTTGAACATCGATTCACACGTGGCCGTAAGCTGAGAAATAAACCTTGCAATGTAGTTTATTCTGCCCAGGAAACCACAAACTTCTTTTTCTGTTTTCGGCACTGGCATTTCTTGTATCGCTTTTATTTTCGCAGGATCAACCTCGATGCCTCTTTCGCTCACGATAAACTCCAGTAACTTTCCGGACCGTACTCCGAAAGTACATTTGTTAGGATTCAGCCTCAACCTGAACTTCCTAAGCCTCTCAAAAAGCTTCAGCAAATTGACCAGATGTCCCTCCTCCGTTTGGGACTTCGCAATCATGTCATCAACATAGACTTCAATCTCATGATGAATCATGTCATGAAACAAAGTAACCATTGCTCGTTGGTAAGTGGCCCCTGCGTTCTTCAGACCGAAAGGCATTACCTTGTAGCAGAATGTTCCCCAGGGAGTGATAAACGTCGTTTTCTCCATGTCCTCCGGTGCCATCTTGATCTGGTTGTAACCGGAGAAGCCATCCATGAACGAAAACACGGAGAATTGGGCTGTATTGTCGACCAACACATCAATATGAGGCAGCGGGAAATCATCTTTAGGTCTTGCTCTATTCAAATCCCGATAATCGACACACATTCGTACCTTACCGTCCTTCTTCGGTACAGGCACTATGTTGGCGACCCACGGAGGGTAAGTAGTGACTGCTAAGAAGCCAGCATCAAGCTGCTTTTGCACTTCTTCTTTGATCTTAACGGACATATCTGGTCTCGTCCTCCTAAGATTCTGCTTAACGGGAGGACAATCTTCTCTCAGCGGCAAGTGGTGGACCACGATGTCAGTGTCAAGTCCGGGCATATCTTCGTATGACCAAGCAAAGACGTCACTATACTCTCTTAGCATCTCGACCAATCTCTGTTTGACATCACTCTGCAGTGCAGCCCCTATCCTGACGTTTCTGACGAGTTCTTCAGAACCCAGATTCACGATCTCGATCTCCTCTTCATGAGGCAGAATAACTTTCTCCTCCTGTTTCAACAAGCGGGCCAACTCTTCAGGAAGGTCTTCATCTTCATCAATCTCTTCTTCGGCTTGATAGATCGGGCAATCGAAGTCGAAGTGAGTCGTAGAAGGTCCAGAGTCGATGTCATATGTCATGTGGATCCTGCAATAACAAGGGTTAAGTTTAAAATAAGGAAGTGCAGGTTAGCACAGACCCCATTGCCATTTTATTGTTTTTCAAAACAAATATAAAACAGGAATAACAGAGATCACAATATTTGAATACGAAGAAAAACGCCTTTGATTTATTAACAAAATGCATGTACATAATCCAACAAGGCCCTGACAATAAAACCACTATGCCCTGGGTAGGACATAGGGTTGTACAATGATTGGAAAAAGTATATCATTACTCTTCGCTTGTCATCTGGATGATATCCTTGACGGACCAATTGTTGAGGCCCTCGCCTGACTTGCTTGGCTGGATCCAAGAGTCGAGGTCACAGTCGCTATCTCCGCTGTCTTCAGACACCGCGTTGATGCTTTCGAAAATCATTCTGCCACTGGTAAACTGGATCGGCCCCTTACCTCGCGACGCACTGCTAGAAGAAGAAGCTTCAGCTCCAGGAGAATATCCCAACCCAAACTTGTCTTGCTTGTTAGGTATCTCCAAAATTCGCCCCCAGCCTGGGGTAGATCCCGCTTGGACAACGGCCCGAGCTTCCTTGAATGAGGAGAGAGTCATCTCTGGCTTTTCCGTGACTACAGGAGCTACGTCCTTCACTTTGACAGCTTCGAACGCTTGGCATAGAGTCTCATGGATTTCTCCATCCATCTCAACATACTTGAAGGACGACAAATGGCTCACCATTATGTCTTCCTCGCCACAAATAGTTACGATGCTACCTCCGACAACATACTTGAGTTTCTGGTGCAACGTGGAGGTCACGGCACCAGCAGCATGGATCCACGGCCGGCCCAAGAGACAGCTGTAGGCAGGCATGATGTCCATAATATAAAAGACCGCGTCGAACGTTTCCGGACCAACTTGGATTGGCAGGGTCACCTCCCCGAAAACGTGACATTTGGTTCCATCGAACGCCTTCACAACCAGATCACTGGGTGTGCAAATCACTCCACGAGTATCCAACTTCATTAATGCCTTCTTCGGAAGAACATTAAGTGACGAACCTGTGTCCGCTAACACGTGCGACATAATCGTTCCCCTACACTCTATCGAGATGTGCAGGGCACTATTGTGGTTCCTCCCCTTCGGCGTCAGCTCCAGGTCTGTGAAACCTAACCCATTTTCCAGCATTCACGTGGGCTACGACCTCTTCTAGCTGATTTACCGATATTTCCTGCGGTACATATGCGGCGTTCAACACCTTCAGCAGTGCGTTGCGGTGTGCTTCAGAACACAACAACAAGTTCAAGATGGAAATCTTCGAGGGCGTCTGACGGAGATGATCCACAATTTTGTAGTCACTCTTTTTAATCAACCGCATAAACTCCTCGGCATCTTTAACAAGTAAGTCTTTTTCTACCCCACACGGGGTCTCTTCAATGACTTTACTTTTACCTTTATCAGTTGCATCAGCTCTGACCGCTCTATCCGCCACGACCTCTGGTGGTGCAAACACTCTTCCGCTGCGAGTAATACCACTGATTCCCGCCAGGTTCTCCACAGTCGACCCAAACGGTTCTAGCTCCAACTTCTGTCCGTTGCAGTAGACTTCAGCCCCATAATGCCACAGGACGACGTTAGTGCTTTCGAACGGTATCGGCCCAGCTTTGGTGATAGTAATCGTGGGCGGCCTGGGTGCAGAAATAGTTATCGTCTGGCGAGGGATGGTGATGGTGGCAACCTTATCATCTTGCTTCAGCACTACCTCTCCTGACCCACTTTCGGCCCTCCGGCTGAACTGTAAAATCCCTTCAGTCATCAGACTTTAAATTCCCTCTATCAACTGTTCACACCCATCAGAACGTGTGGCACAGTCCATACGTAGCTCTCCGCAACCCGGAAAGAACCCTCTTTACATCAACTTAGCTTTAACGAAGCTAAGCGGCGTCTTCAGATCTCTGACGTCAGTCAGCAAGTCCGCACTCTCATCTTCGATAATAGCGTTCACTCCACCTCCCCTATGATTCGGCATAGGGTTCTTCATGACATTTGGCACATTATCTGAGAAGTTGATGATCTTGGCATCCACCATGTCCTGCACCTTGTGCTTGAAGGCTTTGCAGTTCTCTATTGTGTGGCCGGGTGCCCCTGAGTGAAATTCACAAGTTGCATTTGCGTCATAACCTGGCGGAGGTGCCCCTGTCAAGGGAGCCAGCGTTCTCTTCTGGATCAACTGTAGCTGAAGCAAAGTCTGCAAGAGTTGCGCGTACGACATGGGCAGTGTCTCGAGGTGACGGCTCGACAAAGGTGCCCGATTATGATACTTTATGTACCCTTGTTGATTCGGTTGCTGCTGCTGCGGCGGCTGCTGTGAAACTGCCGGGATAGTTATACTGGCCACCTGTTGGTGAGGACCTTTACCCTTCCTTCGAGCATTGGTCACAGCGCTCGCTTCTCCTTCTCGTCTTTTGCCACTATAAGATTTCTTTCCGCCTCCTCCAGCTGAGGATAACTCACCTTGAATTTTCCCGAGTTTGATCCCATTTTCGATGTGCTCACCCGTGATAATGAGATCTGAGAAAGTTCCGGACATACCGCTGACCAACTTCTCATAGTAAACCCCTGGGAGGGTGGCTACAAACATCTGCACGAGCTCACGTTCAACCATCGGCGGCTGAACCCTAGCTGCCAACTCACGCCATCGCTGGGCGTATTCCTTAAACCCTTCATTGTTCCTTTGCGACAGATTCTGCAACTGGACTCGGTTCGGGGCCAAGTCGCTGTTGTATTGGTAATGGTGCACAAATGCTTCAGCAAGATCCTTCCACGTGCACACACTGGTAGGCTCCAGACTCATGTACCATTCGAGGGATGGCCCGGAAAGACTGTCTTGAAAGAAGTGCATCAGCAACTTCTCGTCCTCGGAATGAGCGGACATTTTTCTGTAATACGATCTCAGGTGGACGCGAGGGCAAGTGGTGCCCTTATACTTTTCAAAGTCAGGTACCTTGAACTTGGGAGGCACCTTGAAATCAGCAATTAGTCCCAACTTGGACATATCAACGCCCAGGGTGTTCTGGTTCTCGATATCTCTCATCTTATCCTCAAGTGCCTTGAACCTTAGACGTGCTTCAGCATTCAGCTCCCCTTCAGCACCTCTCTGAGAGAACACATCATCCTGACGATCCTCTAGCCATGGCTGAGGCCCAAACAGATTCCCAACACCTGCATTGCCATTAGCCAGCCCAACATTGACATTAGCTCCCAGACTCCCATTACCAACGCCCGTCGTATTGAGTCCCATGTTGGCCATCACATTGCCGTTGGCACTGCCGTTTCCCCCGGTCACGGGAACACCATTCTGTGGAGTTTCAACTGGTGGAGGAGTAGGCACGGTCCCACCATGGAGCACGCCATTGCTATCGACCCTTGAAATCAGAGGCTGAACCAAGGTTCTGAGCTGATCCTGGCCATTGGCGACCGCTTGCATGAGCTCCATGTAACGATCCATTCTTTCGCGGAGTTCCTGAACATCAGTTTGCACTTGCTCCATGATTCTGGTTTGATTAGCTCTGGTCGGATAGCGGTGAATAGGTCTCTGATCAATCCTGGAAACACCTGAAACAACCTGGAAAACACAAAAGGTTAGGAAAAAACGACAAAGTGATCATTATGCAAATGCTTCTTGCAAATGCAAACGTGTGTCTGTGCATTATGGAGATTTCCCCCGATCCTAGTGCCTGAGTTCCAGTGCTGATAATAAGAAGAAGTCCGAGTCCAATCATGGAAATAACAATCTCATATATAAAGAAAGCCCATCAAGGCAGTACACAACATCAGCGAGTACAAGATGAATCAACAGCGTGACCTCAGCCAACAAGCCTGGTGATGGTCAGCATACAACAATGATCAAAACAAAAGGAATACAAATAGTCAAGCGCGGCCACGGGCGCGATACTCTTCTAACAACTCCTTCGTTTCTGGATGATCAGGCAGAGTGAGCAACCCTTCGACGAGTAATTCCCTCTGCACAATGGTGTACCGAAGACCTTCGACCGAATCTTCCCATGCTCCTTCGCCGAAACAATCTTCTAGCTTCCGCTTCTTGGACTCAAACGTCAGTTCGCGCTCCTTCAGGTTAGCGAGAGCCTTGTTGAGCTGGCCTTCAGCGGCATATCTGCGAGCGGTTTCTTCATCAAACCTCTTCTCACTAGCTTTTACCTGGGCCTGCAGCTTGGAGATCTGTAGCATCAGCTTATCCTCCCGCTCTTTCCTGGTGGCCAGGGAGGCCTTCCAGTGCTGGTTGAACTTGGATATCCTCCGATATGCTTCGTCCAAGTGCTGCTTCTTCGTAGCCAGTACGTCGTTGATAGCTTTGAAGTCTTGACCCATGCGTTCACGCTCGACTATCTGCTTAGTCAAATTTGTCCCCAGCTGGTTCACCAGCTCCGTCTGCCTCTTGAAGGAATGAACGGCTTCGTTCCTCTCGCTTCAGAGCTGAGCCAATTCTTTCTCTAGTTCTTCATTTGCCCGCTTCAATTCATCTCGCTCAGCTAACACCTGGTTATGCTGCTGAATGGGCACAATAGTAGGCTCTTCGATCACTGGAGGGCTCTCTGGCTTGGCAGGAAGAAACGGCATCCCTATAGCATCTGCTCTGGCTCTGATCCACGTCACGTAGGGAGCGTAGGCTTGACTATTGCTTTTCCCCAGCAATGGTTTTCCCCGCTTACTGATACCATTCCATGCGCGCTGAAGCCTAGATAACAGATCCCCCTCTAGAAGACCAGTGAGGTACAGAGATTCCTGCACCTCTTCATCCTTCGGCGGAGCTCTCAAAGCATACGCGAACTGTCGGACCAGCAAAGACGGATTATAGTTTATACAGCCCTTCCTGCCTATCAAAGGCACGTTTGGAAACCCGCTGCAGCTGAAGATAATCTCGGTACCCAGCCTATCTCTGTCAAACCAGTCAATATCCTCTGCAGATAAACTCATCAGACGCTCGGGCCACTCAGTTTTGGCTGCAGACGAAGCAAAGGGATCCCTCTTGGGCAGATGACTATCAATCCATTTATAAAGCAAGGGTACACAGCATGAGACATTCTTGCCTCTCTTGTTCTCGTTTTTGTAGTGGACGGAATGGTAGACATCTCCTATCAGGGTAGGGACTGGATTCCCTGATGCAAAGATGCGAAAGGCGTCGAAGTCTACAAAATCAGGCATATTGGGGAACAGAATGATGCCATATATGCACAGAGCGAGGATGGCATTGAACACGACCCAACATCCGTCTTTGGCGCACCGCTGAGCCTTTCCCACTAAAAACTGCAAGGAGAACCTGGGAACCTTGTTCCAACTAGACAATACCAACTCAGAGGCATCCAGATGAAGTGAAGGAGCTAGACTAGCCAGATCAGGCTCAGCATCCATATGCACAAAAGGCATCTGCCTCTTGATAGGCACACCTAACAAATCAGCATATTCCTCCAGCGTGGGTGCGAGAACAAAATCCTAGAAAGTGAAACATCTCAACGGAGGGTCGTAGAACTGCATCAGAGCATGCAACCCATTCAACTCGAACGCAGAAGGTTTACGAACCAAACTGAGCAATTTGCCGTAAGACTTTCTGAACTCATCCCTCACAGAATCATCTGCCAAAGCAATCAACCCGGTCAGCCGAACCACATCAGGGGCAGGGAACTTGTAAGCCACGGTCTTCCTCAGAGAACCCATAACAATACAATAGGAGGCACGAAATCCTGGATCGGGGAAAACGGTACCTGCAACACAGACACACGTTAATGAAATGCAAATGAGTATGCAAAATAATGTAAAATGAAATCATGCAGCAGGAGATCAAGGCAACTGTGCTGTGGAGATTCTGTATCAACAAAACTATAATCGTGCTCTATCAAGAACAAGCATTATATCTGATAAGAAGAAAACCCTGGTATCGGACCACAAATCTGCTCTGTCAAGAACAACCATCTGATAGGGCCATATACATAGGACCATAATTCTGCTCTGTCAAGAACAAACATCTGATAATAAGGACCTCTGATACAGGACCAAGAAATCTGCTCTGTCAAGGACAAACATCTATCTGCAAATGAGATCCTCAGACCCCAATCAAAAACCTGCTCTGTTAAGAACAAAGATCTGATGATAAGATCCTCTGATCCCAATCCAAAAACCTGCTCTATCAAGAACAAATACCCATCTCTGAATATAAGGTCCTCTGATACAGGACCATAGCTCTGCTCTGTCAAGAACAATCATCTACTAATGAGACCCTCTGATCCCAAAATCTGCTCTGTCAAGAACAAATACACATCTCTGAAGATAAGGTCCTCTGGTACAGGACCAAAGCTCTGCTCTGTCAAGAACAATCATATAGTTGATGATGAGAACCTCCGGTACCAACGAAACTGATTCACTGTCAAGAAAACCAGGTAGTCTGAAGGTCAAAGTTTCCTGCAATAAAACCAACCTTGCTCACAGGTATGGACCTAAACTGACTCAAGTTCGGCATCCTATGCGTTCATCAGCGTCACAGACATTCAAGAGGGGTGATACGATACCCAGAAGGTGTGGCATCACCAGCTCATGAAGCGGCCTCACTCGGCTGAATCACAAATGATCGGTCCCCAGAGTCGACAATCCTCCAAACCAACAACCGTCTCAACCCAAAGGGTTAGAAGAGAAGTCAACCGGTAGAACCTCGTCTGAGTGTGGATTTCATGAGACACTAGTGCCTGCCAAGCAAGCACGCGCCCACTAATTTCCACAACTAATGCTATGTTCACTCAAGCCTGGGTCTGGCTTCTCACTCATCAGAATGCCCCTACCACAACAGCACAGATAATCATATCATACTGAAAATAAAGTGCGGGAAATAAAATGCGATAAATAAACACAACCTAACAAGTAATCATACAAGCGCTAGGATTGACTCTCGCAGGGGACGTCGGATCCCCAAACTGACTCGCATTCGGGACGTTGGATCCCAGGAAACTATCAAGTCCCCAGCAGAGTCGCCAGTTGTCGCTTCCGCGAAAATAAGGTGCCGGCAAAACAGAAGAGTCGCCACCTTTCGTTATTTATCCCTCAGAACGGAAAAGGAAACGATCGGAAAAACCTGACAAAAAAAAGGGTAAGACAAGGTCATCGCAACCATTGTCTGGGTTCGGGAGTCGGTTACGTAAGGGGAAGGTATTAGCACCCCTCACGTCCGTCGTACTCGACGGGATCCACGCTTGTTGTGTTTACTGGACGAGTTGGTTTATCTATCTACCTATCAAGGCTGGTCTGAAAAGAAAAGAAAATGACTCGGCAAAGCGTCGCACTTTATGCCTACGTATTCTCATCAGAGAATGAGAAATCAGAGTCAGCGTAGTTCGACCTACTACGGGGTATGGGGAAGGTGGCTCACCAATACATCAGTATTGTGCCTACGTACTCTCAACAGGCTTGAGAGATCAGAGCTTACGTAGTTCGGGATACTACGGGGGAATTCAGATTCATCTGTTTTATCGAGTAGGGTTAAACAGCAATTCCAAAAGTTAGGAACAAAGCCTGTTTGCGGTAGAACTGAAGTTTAACGACACTCTTTTCTTCAGAAAGGCTTTCCTTTGAATTACAGGCCCACGGGGCAAAAAGGTTTGAAGTTTGTTTTCTGTCTTATACGGAAGAACTGTTTTTTATTGTGTTTGCAATTTCAATCGCACTAAAGACTATGACCTGAGAGTGAATGTGTCGCATGTCACCCAAAGGGTACCATACTAAACACCCAGACTGTTGAAAAGAAACTCTCCAACAATCCTTTCTCAGATAGCTTAAGGCTCGTAACGTACGAAAGAAATCATTCATGATTATTGTATCTTAAGCTGTTTTGAGATGAGAAGAGAGGGGCTCAACTACGGGGAGACTATCAAGTCCTACTGGTGTCATGCCAAGGATTCATCCTATGGTTGAGGTTTGAAACAGGGAACTCCTAGAATTTATCATGCATAGGTTTCAACCTAAAGTTCTATCATCACTTCCTTATCAAAGGTAATGAGAGTCCTAAGGGATCATGTCAATGATACAGAAACAGATAAAGCATCAGCTTACACGGTAAACAGTAATACAGTAAAATGCATGCAATGCAAGTGAGGAGAGGAAATGTGTGTGGGGCAGCAGCCTCCACAAGCTCATCTCAACCTCAAGCCAGAATTAATAACAGTAATCATACTGAAATAATAAAACATGCTATCAAGCACAATATAATAACTGCATTCATACAGAAAAAATAACATGCTATCAAGCAAAATAAACCACATGGGCAAGGGAGCTAGGCTTTACCGAATACCCACAAGCAAAGCCATACAGTAACAATACAAGCAGAGGGAGCAACTCAACCTCTAGTGCAATCATGCTCCTAGATTAAAGTTAGTCTAGATATGAACCTATTCTAATGCATCAAGCAAGTCAAACAAGGCACATCAGCAATACAGAAAAGAAAACAGACAAGAGAACAGATCAACTCCTCTCTTTTCCAGGCTTCAGCTCTCCTAACAGCAATCCAGTCTTCAGACTTCAATCAACCTTCAAGGCTATCATCTTCCATGACAAGTATCAACTTGCTTTTCCAGGTTTCAACCCACAAGTTCCCACTTATTTTCTATTCTCCAGGCCTCAGCTCTTCAGTCAATTCCACCTTCAGGCTTCACTCTCAACTACAAGTGTCAACCTGATTCTTTCAGGCTCTCAATGCTTCAATGTAAGTATCAACTCATCCTCTGTTCTTCAAGCCTCAGCTCTATATTCAATCTTAATTGAATCCTCCTCATAAGTATCAACTTAGTCTTCAAGCTTCAGCTCTCTTTGCTTTACCAGTCTCAACTTGGTCTTCTCTTCCTACAAGCTTCAGCTTCTCAGAGTAATCTTTAATCATTTAGGAGTTTCAACTTCATCCTTTCAATTCTTTAAGCCTCAGCTCTTCATTCAGTCTTTACTGGATCTTCATTGGGTCTTCAAATATCAACTTGTTTCTTCTTGCTCTTCAAGCCTCAGCTACAATGGCAATGCTCAGGGAATCATCCTCTTCCATACTCTTCAATGAAGTCTTCATCTTCAAACTCAAGCCCAACATCTTCGAGATACTCAAACCAGAAGAAATCACTTAACTGGATAAGCTAGGATATTAAACTACTTATTGACCACCAAAGGTGACCTATAAGGGTTCAACATCAAAATAATGGTTCCCTCAAAAGTTCTACTTCCTAGGTACCATCACTTATCCCTCCAAAGGAGGGAGGTGAATACCATGGAAGGACCTTGAATCATGGGGAAGAATGGAGGTGAAAGATACCATCCATGTTTAAGAAAGAAATTAACTAGGTCTAAGCTCTACTTAATTCCTAACCCTAAAACAACAACAAAACAACCAAGTCTTCAAGATCTCAAGCTCCTTCTTCAATCTTCAAGTCTCTCACTATGCTCCTCCATGATCCACAAAGCAAGACCAAGCCCACCAGGCCAAGCAAAAACCCACAAAGCAAAGCAAAACAAAATACAAGCCCACAAGGGCAACCCAAACAACAATTCATTACAAAAATCACTTAAAACTAGTATACTACTATATTAAAATCTAATATAATTTCTAGGGGATACTATATGACTACCCTTAATACCCTATATGTCCCAATGTCTAACTTGACCTAAAAACCCAAAATTCTAGTGTTATTGTGGACCTATGTTAAGGATTGACCTATATCTACATAACCTAAAATCATCTAATCAAAACTAATCAAAAATTAATCACAAAATTATGGAATAAATCCAGAGGGGAGATAAAGTCCTAATCTAACTATCCTAAAAAGAATGGCATAAAAATTCAAAAGGAACTATCTAAACAAAATTCTACAAATCTATGTATCAACATAAAAGGAATTAAAATGTACTTAAAAGAGAAAATATACAAAATATATTAAAAATGCATGAAATGCAAATGTTATGATTTTATAATTTTCTAGACATAAATGTGAAAAGGGAGCAAAAACTCCCATGCAAAAATCATGATTTTCCTATTTTATATGAATTTCTAAAGTTTAAAATAAAATGGAGAAAATAAAATGAAATGTGAAAATAATTGGTGCAGTTAGTAACCCAGTGCAGTTCAATATGAGAATGGGCTTGAAATGGGGGTACATAAAGCAAATGCGCTAGGCCCATGATTTTCAGAAATTAAATGAGAAAAATTAGAAAGAAATAGACAAAAGCGTGGTGTGAAAAGTAAAGAAATTCAGTGCAAATCCATCATGGGCCAAGACTTGGGGGTGTGATTAGGAACTAGCAACTAAAGCCCATGACCACAATTTAAGTGGTACGCTGCGTTTTGGGGTGTCTTCAGAACTCCTTTCCAAACGTGAGGTTACATCATGGCTGTGGGATCAAGATAAAGTCAACAAGTCCTTGTGCATCTGACGGCCCACACATCATCATCTTCCTTGAGCCATGAATGTGGAGGGAAACCACCATTGTTACAGACTTCAAATATCATCATCCTCTCCACTCGGGTTCTCTCAATTTCTTATCAAAACTCGAAATTCAAAGCACTAATCCACTCTAAATTGATCACTGAACACATCCCTAATCTCAGAATTGACTGAAACATCATCTAGCATAAAAATCGATCATGGATCAAAAAGAAGCTCAAACCTCAACTATCATGGTTCTTGAAATTTCTTGGCTCATAATGATCACCACCTCACACTAGTTAAATCTTGCTATTAAACCCATGTTATATCTCACTATACATCGTGTTCTTGATCAAAACAAAATTGGTGTCACTAACTCAAACCTCACCAAATGCCCTCAAACTTTCCAGAATCCATCTCCTAACCATCTCTAACCATTCTAACCTAACAAATCTAACTAATTATGCTTAAATTAGGGTGTAGAGTAAAAGTTGAAAACCTGTCAATTCTTGAATACCAGATAGGTCAAATCTTCACTTCAGCCTCTCAATCTCTCCAGAATCACTCCTTGCACCAAGATCTTGCTACTGTTTGCAAAAGTTTTGATGGAGGATGCTTGAATCTCAGAATCTGATAGTGACTTGCAGCTTCCAAAATACAAATGCTATATTCTCAATTCTTCATGATCTTGATCTCAATTTGGTATGGATTCACTCAGTATGATCAATGGAAGATGTTAGGATTGAAAGAGTCAATGGAAATGATGCAGAGTATAGAAATTGATTTCAACTTGCAATGGAAGAAAATGAAATGGCAATCTCACTCTCCTCTCTAATCTCTCACCAACCTTGCATCTGAGAAGCTTCTAATCAATATATAGGATGGTTCTAAACCATCCAGAACTTTCTGGAATCATCCAATGAGAATTTGAGATTCTCATGTCATGAGTTTTTGATTTCAAGCCATCTCACATACCAGCTTGTGTTATACCTCTTGCAGCAGCTTGTTCTCCTTTGAAAATCTCCTTATATGAGATGCATGATATGTTAGGATGCTTTGCTAGCTTGTGCATTGCTCTTCTTTATGTTTTGCATATGTACCTTAATATGCAAGTAACCATTTTACAAAGCAAGTCCATGATTTAGACCTCAAATCAAAAATGTGGCTAAACCATTGTTTCTAAAATGTTTTCTAGAGTAAAAATGGTATATTACATGCCATGGTTTGGATGTGTAGCTTGAAAATTTCAATTTCCAACTTTGACTTTTTTAACTTATGCCTTCATTTTAGGTCATTTTTACCATTTTGAGCTACAAGCCTTTTCAACATCTCATGACCTCCTTAATAGCCTTAAAAAATCATTTTAAGCAAGTTTGATGTTGAAGATTTTTCCATTTGAAGCTTGGAAATAGGAGTTATGGCCTTATGCTTGAAATGACCTATAATCTCCAAATGACCAAAATGCCCTTGACTTGTCAAAACCATAACTTGAGTTCTACAAATCCTATCAAGGACTTCTAGTACTCTATAGAAAGCTAAGAAGATAAGGAACAACATTCATGTTGACCAAAAGTTCATAGGAATCATCCTTCTTGGGCAAAAGTTTGATGCAAGTTGGGTGACTTTCAAGGCCCCAGATTCACATACCTCAGATGACCTGTAACTTGTCAAAGTCATAACTTGAGCTCTACAAATCCTATCAAGTACTTATAGTACTCAAATTAAAGCTAAGAGCAAGCTCTACAACATTCATGTTGGGGGTAAGATGAGATGACAATCACATCTTGAGCTAAACTGCCTTGAAGATAGGGGTCAAACTAGGGGATTTTACACTGTCAAGCCTTAGAAACCCTAGTTTGAAACTTCTCAAACTCTTCAATCATGATGAGTTGACCTTGGAATCATCCTTATAACATCTCAATGCATCAATCCATGATCACATGACTCTTGGATTAGGTCTCAACCTTGCCCAAATCATCAGTTGACCTAGGGTTGACCCAGTCAAACCCTAATTATACCACTCATGGCGGAGGCTTCTTAATCTTGCACAATGACCTATCTAGGCTTCATGATGGCTTTCAAGACATCTCACAAGCTCTCTCAAGACTTCAACTCCACATTCATGGCTTCAGAATCATCTGGGGACTCCCCACAACTCTCAAGTTAGGAGGCACACAACCTTGGTTTCAACCACTCTCTCTGAGGATCTTCTAACTTCTCTGACAAGGATATCAACCCTTAATCATCTGAACAACCTTATTGGCTAGCTTCATAGTCTTGTGGTGCTCTTGATTGGTAATCATACCTCTTGATCTCCTACATACATGTCAATGAAATGCAAATGATAATGTTAATGTGAATGAGATGAAACACAAGCTAGGTAAAGAAATGTTGGTCAAATTTTAGGGTGCAACAAGTGTGAACTAAATCTAGAATATTTGCCCTTCAATGTGGACCATTACTATTAAAGGAAACTATATGTTGCTTACTAGAAAAATAGTGAGCGCATATTTTTAGAGAAGTACCTTTAACCTAGAGAAAAAATTTCTTTGCAAGAATGTTGAGTCATTTCTCACTCAAGTGACCAAGTCGTCTATGCCATAAATCATTAAATGTGTCTTCAAGTGCATTCACTTCTTCCTTGCATAACATTACAGGCACCCTGCAGGACATTACTCCTTTTGCTACCACTAGTGATCATTTGGTGATCTTGCACATGCCACCACTAAAGTAAGTTAATAACCTTTTATATCCAAAGGCTTTGATAAAAATCAAATTGAGACGGATATCAAGAGCATGTGTCACATTCTTCAATATAAACTTGCATCCGACACCAGTTTCAACCCAAACACCGTCATACTAACAATTTTACACTCTCTTATTTCCCATTTTTACCGTTGCAAAATCACCAACAATATAAAATGAGAAGAAATCACACCTAAGAGTAACATGGTACGATACACCAGAATCAATAATCTAAATTGAATCTTGACATGCAATGTTTATGGAATTATCTTCATAAATTATATATACATTTCGGTCACATGCAATTGCTGTTGTGTTTTTATCATTTTTCTTTTCATTATCTTCGTATTTTTTCAAATTGAATCTTAACATGTAAGGTTTAAGAATTTAGTTATTCTTTTGCTTCTTTTTCCCCGTTTCATTAGCCTTGTAACAAAAAAAAAATTAGGATATCTCGTTTTGAAATATTAGAAATCTTAATTGATAATCACATTATATATATAAAATTTATATGATCCTAATATATTAGACAAGTTGTATATTATATTGTCTCCCTATTTAATGTGGAACCTGTTTGCTCTAGACCTTTCAATTTCGATTTTGAGAAACCGTCTTTCACTGAACAAGATATCAAGGAACTTATCTGGAAAGAATCTGTCAAGTTCAATCCCGATCCACCTATTATTGAGATTGTGCATTTACCTTTGTATGTTTATAGTTAAATACTTGATAACTTATTTAGAACTTTATTTTGACAAATTATATTGATACTGATATTGAATGAGACTTGGAAAAATCTGTACAAGATTTGAAAATAGTTGATCAATATTTAGCATTGAATCTTACATAATCTCAAGCCATAAAGTTGAATAAAAAAGAAAAAGAAGAAAAAAACTGTTTGATTACTATAATATGAAACACCATTCACTTCTCAACTTTGAGAAATGCTTATAAGAAAGATCATTCATAAACATAACCTACAAAGACTAATACATCTCAACATATTTCATGTTGTAAGCACACTTCTTAAGCTCCAACTTATCAATAGGTAAACTCTCTTCTGGAAAATCACACGCCGCGATTTTCTCAGGCCCTTGATCAGGCAACAAATCACAAGGCGTAGGCGTCACCCCACTAGTCATCCCTTCGATATCAGTACATGTCCACGGCCTTTTCTTGGCCTTAACAGCCATCCCTAGTGTCACATTAGCAATACAAATTCCCTTAAAAGGGTCATTAGAGATTCCTTCAAACTTAGCCGCTATCGTAACATTCTCAGCCACAACATCTCTATAGTTAATATTCGCGATCTCTGGCAAAGCATTAGGATCAAAGTGAGTATCAGCATGTGAATTGTAATCACCTGTCATCTTAAACGCCCATTTCATAGTATGCATATTAAATCTCTTCACATATATGTCTTTTACATACCCTCCTCTACCAACAGCTGTTTTGATTCTTACACCCGATTCTGTTTGAATGGCCGTGATGTCTTCGGCTCTAACATCTTGTATCCCTCCAGACATCTCACTTCCTAAGGCAATTGTTGCACTGAATGGCGAAATACATGTTAGTCTTCTGATTACTAGTTGTTTCGTAGGCCAACCGAATTTTATACCATACTCATCCCATCCACTTTTCACAGCAACACAGTCATCTCCAGAAACTATGTAACAGTCTTCAATTTTTGTATTTGTGCAAGAGTCTAAACATCAACACAAAGAAAAAGAGCAAAAAGTTTATCAATCCAATCAAATCCAATACTTTTTTGAATGTTTTGTATAAAATGTTTTCTAATTCTGACCTGGATTGATACCATCAGTGTTAGGAGATGTGACAGGAGCAAAAATAGTGATGCCTTGCACAATAATGTTGCTGTATAGTATTGAAAATTTTGTTATTATATAGTCTTTGAAAGTGGGGAAATATGAACATTTTCTATGAGAAGTGTGGTTATTTACCTGCTGTAAACAGGATGAATGTTCCATGATGGAGAATTAAGGAGAGTTAGATTTGAGATTTGGATACCGTCCGAGAACATAAGTTCGATCAGGTAGGGGCGCGTGTACTTCAACTTTTTTCGATGAAACTGTTGCCACCAAAACGCACCTTGACCATCTATGGTGCCATTTTCACCTGTTAACAAAAGGGTCACGGTTGATATTAAGACTTATATTGTAACTTTCTTGCGAATCACTCAACTAGCGCGCTTTGCTTTGATTAACATTTTTTATATGTTGTTCTTCTTACCTGTGACAATAACATCTGTGAGGTTAGTTCCGAATATGAGGCTTGTGAATCTTCCTGCTGGTGCGTCTCTTCCTCTTCCGTATGATGGTAACGGTTCAATCACAGGCCACTCAGTTATATCCTAAATTATTTTATTAACACAATAATGAAAGTGTCACAAATGTGGCACACTCAGAATAGTGGAAGACACAAAAATGTAATGGACCACTCTACGATCTATAGAGTTGGTGTGAGAATATAAGAGTAAAACAAAAGTGATGAAACTTGTGACACATTCTTTGCATTTCATTTGTTTATTGGATATCATCCTCATTTGTTACTCACATGATTCCCTCTATAAAGTCTTTTTTCTAGGGGTTAAATTTCTTAGGTAATTGCATTATGAAAAAGGTTTTTTATTTTATTTTATAAAACAAGTATTATCGCGCACAACTGTAAAGATTAATATCAAGTGCGGAAATTTATGAGATACCTGAGAAGCAAGAAGAACAGCATCTTTATCCAAATAGAGAGTAAAGTGACTGGTAAGACTAAAACTACCGGTGAGCCATTTTCCGGCTGGAACATAGAGCTGAGAACCACCTTCGGAACCATACTGACTCAGGTTAGTAATTGCGGACTGAAAAGCCTTTGTGTTAGATGTAACTCCATCTCCAACACCGCCGAAATCTGTCAAAGAAGCAGTGTGTGCTCTACAATTTATACCATTATACTCAAATGAAGCTGTTACAATTTTGGCTTTTCTACTCTCAGCTGTTCTAAGTGTCACTACAAAGAGAGTAAGGACTAATTTAATCACCTGAAAAAGCAGCATAGCCATGAAAATAAATGGTTAGAAAAATATAGCAGAAAATCTCTAAGTATATTATCTAAGTGAGGATAAAGGGCTTTACTTGTAGCCTCATGTGAGTTTTCCATAAGAGATTCATTGTAAGGGAAAGAAGTTTGGAATTTGATTTTGGTATATGTTGAGAGTGAAGCTATGATAAGTATTTATAGCAGAAGTTCAGTGCCAATAGGTCCATGTCCATTGGTTCCTAAAAGTTGAAAAGGATAGAATTCATGAGCTTTTTGTCATTCTATAAGGACATATACTCCTTTCCCTTTATTTATAAATAAAAGTCATTTTAGTTTTTTAGATTATAAATATAATAAAAATAGATTTAACTTTTTGGAAGTTGTCACTTTTCAGTATTAGGTCTCGTGAGTGCTCGCAGTCCCACTACCCTTTTGCCGACCCACTTACTTCCTCACGGGTGGAGAATTCATGTACTGCTCTCTTTCTCAAATTTCAACTCAATTCAATTCACACTCTAATCACTATAGTTATCATTAGCAAGTGATTACTGGTGAATATTTATATTTTATATTCTAAAAGCATAGATTGTAAGCATTGGAGTACATATAGAAACTTATTATATTGAGTTGTTTTCTTAAAATGTAGTGGTAGAGTATATTCCTTTGGCACTATAGGCTCTTAAGTTGAAGTTTTTCAGTTCCACTCACGAGTCACAATAGCAATTATCTATGGTTGGCCATGCCTCCAATAGTGGTCCTTTGTGGATGTGATTCAACCACAGACAGCTTTTCTCTTTCAAACCATCACGAGTTTGTTCTGTTACCCGATGGTCTATAAAATTGACTTTTGTCCCTCTATTGAAATTTATAGTAACTTAATTTTAGAGTAAATTATTGTTCTTGTTGTAGTAACTAATTCAAATATGTCTCAGGTGGATTCAATTGAGTTAAATAAATATAAATTATTGTTAGAAGAATAGTAGCTTATGATACAGGAAATATATCATCACATGATGTTATCATTCTCGCTCAAAGAGTGCATAAAGTAGTATTAAACCCTCAGATTCTACAGAAGTTTAAGACGACACAAGATCAAGCTGAAGGCATAGTTTCTTATGCGTATGAAGAATGGATTGTGCATGATCAAGTTATTTGCATATGGCCTCTCTCTATTATTTATGAATCTGTGATTCCCTGTATTCTCTCGTGCAAACATGCATTTGAAGTTTGAGATATAATTTATAAGTATTTCAATACTCATATGACAACTCGTGTTCGTTAACTTTGTGTTGAACTGAAATCAATCAAGAAAGGCAATAACATAATTATTGAATTTGTCCTGCGTGTTAAAGCTACAACAAATACGTTACTTGCAGTTGGTGACATTGTTTTTGAACAAGATCAAATTAACTCAATTCTTGATGGTCTCCCTGAGGAATATAATCCAATTGTTATGAAAGTGTATGGTACTAATAAGCCTTAGTCTCTCTATGATGTGAAAGCTCTTCTCTATGTTCAAGAGACTCAGCTTGATAAGTTTCGTCAAGAATTGATTGTTTCGTCTGTCTCAGTGAAAGTAGTAGTGAATGCACATCATCAAAAAATTGGTGTGCGTGACAATTTCTCTAACAGTCGAGGTCATGTTTGAACTAACACAGTTGCAACAAGTTCACGAACGTCTCGAGTGTCAGCTTGAGAGTTCGTTCTAGTTTGAAAATGATCTTCTCGTCCAATGAGAATGTTAGCATCCCCTTCGGGAGTAGCTTCACCACTTGCATTCGTACCTACACCGCTACTAGCGCCTCTACCAGCACTCCTACCACGCCTCGTGTTTCTGACGTTCTGAACCATAACTTTATGAAAAGGATAAATTGTTAGGTTCAATCATTCACAAGACATAAAGAACATAACAAATATGTATCATTATATCTCAATGAATGATTTATCAATAAGGATTTTGTCAAGTCTCTCACATGCAAGAGATAGTTATGTTTAAAATGTTGAACTAATGCTTAACCTTAGACATGATTATATCTAAAATTAGGACAAACATAATCAACATTTAATTTATAAATAAAAATACATCAATTTATTCAATAACAATGATTACAAAAACTATGACCATGTTTCGTTTAAAAACCTCTATTAATAAACCAAACTAAAACTAGTAATGGTAAAACTATAATTATCATTATTGTTACGAAATCTTTACCTAATTCTTTATGCTTGATAATACCAATAAGAAAAAAGATAATGACAAAAAGAGTGATGCATAAAAGAAAATATTTAATCATTTAAGAGGTATGGATAAATAATTTGAAATTGATATGAAAATAATGAATAGTGTGAAGTATTTATATAGTGAATTTTGTGAAGTGTTCGTTTCGTTACCGTTGGGTTTGTGACCGTTTGGGGAGGGAAAATAGGTTAAGTGTGTTAAAGACACTTCCTAGATCATAATATTATAAAGCTCTCAAGACGAAGACTCAACGCACAGAAGAAAAGTTATCATCTAGTTTGGTTCCGACTTGATACAGTTAGTATAACTCTAGGCATTTACGGTATGAGCTGAATCGACAAGCTCTGATACCATTCAATGAGACAGCCTATGTCTTATTAGGGAATTCTAATTAAAACTTAGAAACCTTTATAAAATACAGAATATTTGAAACTTTTAAATAACAAAACTAAATTAATTAAAACATACTACTTCTCACACTCACACGCGCGCGCACACATACACACGCACACACACATAAGAAAGAATTATCAATCAATTGGTCTAGTTATGAAAATAAAAGTGAGGGAGAAATAGCCAATAATGTGAAAGCTTACTCTGAAAAATATGGAATTGGGAGTCAATCCAATGAACATGACAAATGAAGAGTTAGCTACAAATTTCAATTCGGTACCAAGTTGAAAGAATCATGTGTGTAATTCGTGTTATTCGACGGGGGAAGATGTTAGCAGGACAGCTACAAAGGTCCTGCCCGACTGTTGTTGGCCTGTGTCCGACGAAAAAAGATGTTGTTTTTGACGGATCTTCTGTCCGTCCGTGAGGTCCTATTAGGCGCAAATTCAGTGGGGTTTAGAGCCTGCTCGATTGTGGACTAAGCGTCGGTCCAGTCAAAAATAATTACAAATAAATATATATAAATATGGAAGGTCAAATTTAAATTATTTATAAGCAACAACCTTTAAAATAAAAATAAATTAGATCAACTAAGATTCTTTAAATTTTACGTGACACTTTGTTCTCGAAAAAAAAAATTGACTCAATTTAATTTTTTATAGTTCATCCATTAAAAATGCTTTTAGAAACTTCACACATTTCAATTTCATCGTCTTTCATTATTTCAATTAAAAGAATCCGCCCATGTTAACATTATGCAATTTTATGGTCAAATCCGTCCACGGTCCATCTTTCATGTTTTTTTTTTATATTATAAGCAAAGAGGATATATTAAAAATAGCACAAGGGGTGCTAAACCCTCGTAAAAGAAGAAGGAAAAAAATTATAAAACCAAACTCTTA
Organism: Lathyrus sativus; assembly: GCA_963859935.3. Taxonomy (NCBI): domain Eukaryota; kingdom Viridiplantae; phylum Streptophyta; class Magnoliopsida; order Fabales; family Fabaceae; genus Lathyrus; species Lathyrus sativus. Next base: position 509,725,583 of record OZ012737.1, read on the forward strand.
GCACAAAACTTACACTTCTTAGACATTCTTAAACATTGCTCTGGTTCAGTCTATTCCCAGTATAATGCTGTAGCATGAGTATGCAGTTACCTTGTGATTTTGCTGAAACATTTTTTTGTGACAGTTTTATAATGCTGAAACTTGATAGCTTAAAAAGGATGCTAAGACTTCACATAGTTTTTTCTTTAAATAAGAAATACTGCAAAATAATTTCTGAAATCGAAGTTTCATAAACTATTATAGGATTTCAAATTTTAAAAAGAATCATAGGAATAAAACAACAAATTTAATTACACTTTTTGAAGTTTTGACTGTACTTTGTACATCACAATATGTGAAACATTAGTTTAATTAACTTTCTCTTAACTGAAGATATATAACTGCACCTATATTAGAAAAAGAAGAAGAAAAAAAATCAATTAAATTTGTTCACTCTTGCTTATGAGTTCTAAAATTGCATTTGCTTTCCTCTGTGCTCTACTTGTACCACTTTCTTTAATCTCAATTAAATGTTCATAAACTCCAAACTGAAGTGCTGCCAATGTAAAAGAAGAATTACTCGAACACAACTCGAGAAGAACAGATGCTGCACATTCCTTATTCTTAGGAGTTCCTTGTCTTGTAAACTCAACAAGGGTTTCAATAAAAGGTAACTGTCCAATCTCTTGTCTCCCTTCAGCATTCAACACAAGTAGTAATAAAATAGATAGTGCTTCATCAACCATTCCCAAGTTTTTGTCCTTTAACAATGCAAGTAAAGGTGTCACAATGCCAGCTCTTATAGCTCTATCTTTATTTGCATGGTTTAATGATAAGCTAAAAAGTGCTGTAGCTGCATCTTTTTTTCCTCTAACTGTTCCATTGTGTAATAAATTTACCAAAGGTTGAATCCCATTTGACATTCCAACAACCTCTTTATTTTCATCAATCATTGATAAGCTAAACAAAGCTGCTGCTGAGTTTTCTTTAGCTACGATACTTCCATTTTCCAAAACTTCTATTATAGCTGGAATAGCACCTTCTTTGGATATGAGTTTTTTGTTACCTTCGTCAATTGATAGATTCAAAAGTGCCGTGACAGCATGTTCCTTTATTTTTGAATCTGGATAGGATAGTAATTGTACTAATGGCGGTATTCCTCCATGCTTGGCAACTAAAATTCTGTTCTCTGAATTTTCTTTTGATAACATGCGTATTCTCTCGACCGCCTTTCTTTGATGTTCTAAGTTGATTGACCCTAGGCTTTCAACCAAAGATGGAATTGCTTCTTGGTTTTCAGTCGAAGATGTTTCTTGACAGGAAGTAGTGGAGATTTTTGGAAGTGTGAAGTTGTGGTTCTGACACCATTCAGAAATTAAGTTTTTTAAGGCACAGTTTGGTGCTAATTGAAGATGTTCCAGTGGTTGCCTTGTCTTTGGGCAAGTGTTGTGATTGGATTTGAACCACTTCTCTATACTTTCCCTTTCATATGTCTTTGATGGAAACAAACACACACAATCACAAGAAAATTAGTAAAACTAGTTTTGTTAGCATCATATATAGAGACAAAAGAATCTATGTTTTCTTATGCTGTTAGAAAATAGGATCTGCAACAAATCCATTTCTAACATTATCTATAAGATAAGATCCAAAATGAGTTTATAAGTGGAGCAGTTTAGTTTTCCCCTTACATGCCGGTTTTGTAAGGATTGAGTAGGGATTGCTCCTACTCATAAACTTATTTTTAGATCTTATCTCATTGAGACTCCGCGTGTCAGAAAAAATGAATTTCTTTTGAAGAACTATGTGATTGATTGATTACCTGTCCACTTGCAACAATAACAGGATCTGTCATGATTTCAAGTGTTATTGGACATAGAAACTCATGAGGGATGATCAAAGAAGTGCTTCTTAAAAGCATCTTATTAGGCATGGCAGGATCATCATCAAGAACAACAGCGGTTTCCTCCATACCTGCAATCCTTTTGAATTTGTTAAGAAGGCCAATTATTTTCTGTGTGCTCTCTTCTTGTTGTCCCTTTCTTTCTCTAGCAAGTAATCCAACAGCCACTGTTTCTACCTCAAGATCCTCAACACTGTGAAGTTCCAACTTTTTTGCAAGCCTTTCGACAATAGCGCTATCCGCGTTACGATCATCTTCGTCGGAGAACACAACCATCATATCCATTGCTAACTCTATGTCCTGTGTATCAGTCCTTCTCCTTGCCCTCGTGAGTTGCACGTGCATAAGCTCAAGCTGAATTTAGCCACAGTATACAACATTATCTCAAGATGCACATTAAGAGTACCAACATAAATAGCAAACTCAAATCTTCATGATCATTTAACTAGAAATGTTAACAAGCAAGGAGCCAAAACCGAATTGAAATAGAAATTGTTAAAATCCGAGCTATCGAAATTCAAATACCTGTTCTTTCACTTCATCGGAGATTCCTAATTCTTCAAAAGGCACACCTTTAAAAGCTCGGCTTAATTTTTTGTAAACCTTCTGAAATTTGATCATAACAGACTCACCTTCCAATGCCTAAAATTCAAAAACATACAATTGAAAACAGCAATATCCTATTTGTTAAACAACAATCAAATACAAAATATCATATATCATAGATATAATCATGGTTTTAAATTGCGGCCTGCAACCGCAATTGTGGCTCCAATATTGCTGATGTGATGTGGTAGTCTCTGCAACCGCAACCAGGATCGATGAAAAACGAGATGGTATGAATGTTGCTTACGAGGTGAATTTTGCTTCCTTGGTTGCACAATTTCAACAAGTCCTTAGCGAACAAAAGCGCATCCCTAAGGTTCTTCAACCAAACGAGGCCGTTTTGAGGAACAGGTTGATGAAGCTCACGAAGGTCTTCCATAAGCGGCAACATGTGTTTGAAACGACGAGCGAGAATTTGAGATTCCTTCCTTTGCATTTTTCGATATTCGCCGAATTGAACAACCGATTCGATGACTTGTTGGATCTCTTCAACCACCGCCACCGCGTCGGGTTCTTCTTCTTCTTCGTTGTCATCTTCGGGACGAGTTGACTCGTTCGAGTTTTTGGGTTCCGGTTCTGCAGCATTTTCCTCCCTCTCTTCTGTTCTTTCCATCATCGACGTCACATGTCTCATACACCATGCATCTCCCTACGTACATATTTGTTATTATTGAAAATCGCAAAAACTAAAATAACTATTTTGTAGTTTTGGTTGATTTCAATTTTTTTATTTATTTTTAAATAGTTTTTCATTATGAATAATCGAGGCCTTTCTTATTATTGACACAATATAATCGAAGGTTATTACTCCCCACACCACTTTTAGTTCTTTTTTCTAAATTTGTCTGACCATAATCAAGAATATTTTTAAAAGTAAAGAACCAAAGTGATACGTGACAAAAAAATTTAAATATAATTTAGTTTCTCACTTAGCATAAAATATTGGACATTTCTTGTAATCGTTTGAGGTTGTGCGACACAGTCGAAGTAGTGAGTTAAATACGAGTAAGTTGTATTCGATAGAGTTGAATATAACATATAATTGTCAAGTTGAGTAGTGCGTATTTGATTGAGTTGAATGATGGAGTTTGTAAGTTTATATTTTTTATTGTCTATATAAAGAGATGATGATGTAAATGCTTAACAATTTTGTACAATAATTCATTTTCAACCAAATTCTCTCTTTACATACAATCAATCTCTCTCTCTCTCTCTCTCTCTCTCTCTCTCTCTCTCTCCTTCTTGATTCTTCTTGAAACACTAATTGTTCCAACAAATTAGTATCAACGAGTCCAGTTGCAATTCAGAGAGAATTTGAAATAGCAAATTGTAATACAACATCAATGCAAATTTCAGCGAATCTACCGATTTTTAAAGAAAAGAACTACGAGATGTGTTTTGCGCAAATGAAAGTCATCTTCAGATTTCAAGGTGTGAATGAAATCATGAATAATGGAGTATCCGCATTTGAATCGAATGTGAACGATGTTCACAAGGTTATGCACAAGGAACAAAGGAAGAAAGATGGAAAAGCTATGATCTTGATTCATCAATGTCTGGATCCTAATGTGTTCGAGAAAATCATTGAAGAAGAATCATCTGAGGGAGCGTGGCACAAGTTAAAGAACTTGTACGGTGGAGATGAAAGTTGAAAAGGATGAAGTTGCAAACGCTGAGAAAGCAATTTGAGATGACACAAATGAAAGAAGAGGAATTAGTCTTAAAATTCTTATCGTCTGTGGTGTTGCTGACAAACCAGATGAAGGCGTGTGGTAAATTAAATATTAATTTACAGAAGATTGAGAAAGCGTTGACATTGCTGACTGCAAATTTTGATTATATTTTCGTGTCTATTGAAGAGTCCAAGAACCTAACTGGGATGAAGGTGGAATAACTTCAAGCTTCAATGGAGGCTCATGAGATGAAACTGAAGCAAAGGAACTCAAAAAAGTGTGATAGTGGCGGAACATGCACTGCAAGTAAGATTCCTCAAGAAGTCTTATAAATAAAAAGAAAAACAGAGAAAAAATCTTGCAAATGATGAGAAGTCAAGTAAGAATTCAAAGAATCAATCTGATTCAATTAAGAAAGTCATGGGCAACAAGTATTTGGAAAAGTGTTGGTGCAGTAAAGCAACAAACAACAAATTTTTTTGAAAGTATTTATCCCGAAAATTACCGTATCCACAGAGATTAGTGTTATTGAACTTCCATTCGACAATTTAAATGTTATTGATTTTGGGTTTAAAATGGGTTTAAATTAAATGCGGGAAATAAAACTTATGAATAGAAAAAGAATGCATTCTTTGGATAGTAGAGAACTTTCGGATTTGCATTTCATCTATCCTATCAAATACTTAAACTTACTATCCACTTGTACGCAACCTAAATCACCCGTAAACATTATCACGTACCTTTCACACAGAGGTTACCTCTAACACAGAGTGAGACAATGACTGTATTACTCGCGTCGACGATTTCTCAGCGCTACACAAACAACACATAAACATTAAGTTCCGATACCCAAGTGAATATTAAGCCTAAATCTATCTCTAAAATCTAGAACCTAATAGATGTTCATCCTAAATCCAGATTCAACTTTTCCATGTCTACAACAAATCAAACCCAAATAAATAAAGCAATTATCAACATTAATTTGCAAAATGAGTTTTATACAACACCATGAGCAATAAATATACATATAATCAAGGTAAACTTACATACAAACTCACAACAAATGGAAATTACAAAAGGAAGAGAGAAGAGGAATCAAAATCTCTCGCGGTGTCAATCACGATCCAAGAATCATCCACCCCCAATCGTTGAGAGCTAACAGTAATAGAAAAATTCAGCATCTTATTTTCTTCATAATTTTTGAACTGTAACTCCGTTTGAGGCCCGGTCGAAAGCGTCGGAAAGCTTATTCAATGATCTATCTAACAATAAATAAATATTAATGCTTGAATACCTACAAAAATTAGATAAAAACAATTAAACTCAATGATATTTATAAGAAAATACTAGTATACACTAAATATACACTTTTACAAACAAAGTGAGGTTTTATTCAAAAAATTCAATACAAATGAATCGATAAGTTTAGCAAAATACTACTCAAAACACTGAATTTTGGCACTTATCAAACTCTCTCCAACTTAAAACATTGTTTATCCTCAAACAAAGTCAAACAACTTAAAGAAACAAAAGACGATAATCCATGAATCACGAATCAACAAGTATTTTAAAATGGAAAACAAATGTATGGTTCAAATAAAAAACGTACAAGCAAAGTAAAAACCTATCACCATCCTACAACGACAACATGAAAACGAAACAAATTCTAAGTAAAAAAATCATACCAAAAAATCTAAAACAACATAAGATAAATCATGAATCACACCTAGCAAAAATTCATCGAGGGATGAAAAACACACAAAGGTGAGGATTTGACACTCATCCAAAAATCTTGCAAACAAAATACTAAATTATGCATTCATCTAAAAACTCACATTGAACATACAAAGGAAAGAATGACAAGGGCTTTTCAAGGTTGTAATGTGGCTTGGTTAACAAACAAAGGGTAAATCCTAAAGCTAAACGAAACAAAAATTTACCTAAACCTAAGGAAGTGATTAACTCACAAAATTTCAAACACAAAATTTCAATCAAACTTCTTCTTTCATCCCAAGTGTTACACCAAACACACCTTACTTATTAGCATAATTATTTGATACTCCTTTTGTTTTTCTTTTTTAAAACTTTTCTCTTTTTGTTTTTCTTTTCTATTTAACAACCGCATAGAAATCAACAACATAAGTGAGCAAACATTGCTCTCCATAACTTGAATTCAACCAACACTAATGTGTGAATACTCCTTACTTTCTAAGGAAAGATAAACATTCAAACAACAACACATGGTTGATGGTTTAAGAAAACAAATAATCAACATCCATTCAAAAAGGTGAACTAATACTCATAGACAAGCATCAAGTTCAAAAATAACATGGACTTGACAAAAAGACTACAAAGGGGTTAATAAAAGTTCACACACTCACAAGGTAAATTGACTATTTGGTTAGGGTAGCTGTGCTCAATAGTAAAACAAAATGCCTTGATCATTTTCATTTATTCATACAATCAACACAAACAAAATATTAAACATAATGAAATCCAGTTAAAATAATAATTGTGGCCTCTAGCATATATGAACAATGGAAAGCTTCCTCACATTCGAGGGTAAAAAGGGAACTAAAGTGATTCAATTGAAAAAACAAGTAATGTAAAAGAATGAATGGCATGGAATTTGTACAAATGAAAATTTTTCTAAATATCTTATGCTATAGAAAGCGATAAACAAGTACCTAACGTGTACCAACTTCAAAATAATGTCATTATCATACATCCACAAGTTGAAATGGTCAACTTGGAAAATCACTTCAAACTTCCTCAAGATACTCAAAAAAGCTCTTGGACAAATACAAAAATAAAAAATTAAAACAAATTACTATAAACATACTAAAAGATCAGGTGAAATTGAATTAAACAAGTTGAAAAGTGAAGATTTCAGAACTTTAAGAACTGGTCCAGTTTTAACTTCTTTAATCAATTCACCACATTACTTATACTAATACAATGAAAATAATAAAGAAACTAAAAACAATACAACATGCTTATTTTACGTCGTAAGTTCGATGCCTATTATTTACAAACCATCACGTTGCTTCGGAAGAGCCAAATGCTTTTACTTCCGCCTTTGCTCTCATCTCTTTGAGCTCTAACCGGAACTACACATCTAACCACACTTTTGACAAACGTGAAGAGAAACAAATATATACACTATATTCACAAGTATGCAAAACATGTAAATTTCATAAATATGGTAAACATATACAATTATCAATATAAACAAGTGAAAATAGACAATATATATGATATCAACAAAACTTAAAAACAAAGAAACTATCGCAATACGATCCAATAAAAATACTAATCCCCAGCAACGACGCCATTTTGTTGGTGCGGTAAAGCGGCAAGCAACAAAAGTTTTTGGAAGTATTTATCCGAGAAATTATTGTGTTCAAAGATATTAGTGTTATTGAACTTCCGTTCGATAATTTAAATGTTATTGAGTTTGAGTTTAAAATGGGTTTAAATTAAATGTGGGAAACAAAACTTATGAACAGAAAAAGAATTCATTCTTTGGAGAGTAGAAAACTTTCAGGTTTGCATTTCATCTACTCTATCAAATACTTAAACTTACTACCCATTTATACGCAGCCTAAATCACTCGTTAACATTATCACGTATCTCTCACACAAAGGTAATCTCTAACACAGAGTGAGACAACGATCGTATTACTCACGTCGGCGATCTCTCAGAATATAGAACATAATAGATGTTCATCCTAAATCCAGATTCAACCCTTTTGCGGTGAGAATTGGATATCAAACTATTAATTAACTTGAACAACAAATCATGAAGTTCACCATCGAGCTTTAATTTATCCAAAGGAAAGGGTAAAGATCGAAGAAAACCCTAAGTGCGCTACGTAACAACGAAGCTAAGAGATCTAAAGTTCGGGGGTTGGTTATACCTAGGGAAGGTGTTAGCATCCTAAGTATCTGTAGTACTCTACATGAATCTCTTGTTAGTATTTGTGTCATGCTAAAGTTGCTTGCTAAGGGTAATGTGCTAAGGTAAAGATCTAGGGTATATACAAAGTATGTACAAAGTATGCTCGCCAAGACATCGCATCTCGTGTCTACGTATCCTGACGAAAATGGAATCAGAGAATCCGTAGTTCTCCTCAATAGGAGTAAGGAACTTTTGACGGTGGTCAAGGTTCCAAGGGAAAAAGTAAATGTTTGCGGTGAGACTCCTACATAGAGTGCGACGACTCTAAACCTAAGGCTAGGTTAAACGGGAAAGAAAATGTCCATGGCAGGACATCCTACACAGAGTACGGTGACTCTAATCCTAAGGTTAGGATAAAGGGTCGGAACCTAAGGTTAGACTAAGAATTAAATAAAAAATAATTGAACAAAATTATAATTAAATTTAAAATCTACTAAAAAAAGATGAATAACTAATTAAATTGATTAAATTAAAACTAAATGATTAATTCTAATTGGCTAATTAATTAATTCTAAATTCTAAATAAAAACCAAATAATTAGTTAAAATCCAAATAAAATTAAAGATTAATTAAATCTAAAAAATAAAATAAAAATAAAAACTAATTATCTAAATTAAGCTAAAAATCTGAACTCCAAAACTAAAAGAAACTTCCAAAAAAAATAAAATAAATAAAAAGAAAGATCACATTCTTTTAAACAAGAGAAATTGAAGATTAACTCTATAAAAAAAACAATTTATAAAACCCAAATTAATGAAATAACAAGATGCTGGATTGTAATAAAAGTCAAGCAGAATGGCCCATAAAAAACACGGCTCGCGGTTCAAGCAAATGGATCAGTTGTGACCCAGTTTGATTGCTACAAGGTTAAGATAACCTAATTCCTAAAGTGGGTAAACGGACGTGAAAAGAAAAGCATAAAAGTATGCTTGAATAAAGAACAAAAGAGAGGACCTTTCTGAACCTTTTTTCTTTGATTCTTCACGCGAAAATCCCTCTGTCTTTCTCCTTGCTTGTAGTTTGTTTCTTCTTTCTCATTTGTACTTTTCACTTCGCGGATCTTTTTGTTATCTCCTTCAATCACTTTTCTCTCTTTCTGTTTCCTCGCCCTGTTCTTACTCTCAGTTCTCTTCTTTCCCTTGCGTCCTTGCGACGATTCAACAAAAGGAATGGTGGAGTGAAAGTCTCAGGTTTATGAATCGCTTTAATTCGGATTTCATTTCAAATTTGAAATTCAATATCTTTTCTTCCCTATTTCTGAATCTCTTGGTTTTGATTTTGATTTGATTTGAGGTGAAGACTTGAAAGGTTGGATTGTGAAGGCACTAAGGGAGTTGAGTAAAACTCAACAAAATCTCGGTGGAGAAGCCAAAAGGTATGTTCGAATGTAGGGGTTGAAAGATTTTCGTAGAAAATTGAAGGTTGTTGAATTGTTATTTTTTATTCAGAAGAAAACGAATTCCAGCAGTTGAAGGATTTCAAGTCCCCCTTCCTGAAATCCCCCCCCCCCCCACCTTTTATTCTCAATTTGGTTTTATGTTTCAATTCAAAAATCCCCCTCTCTCCTCCTCTGAAGTTTATTTTTTTTGTCTTTGTATTATTGTGTGTGTTGTTTTCGTGTTGCAGGGCCATTGCAGGGTTTTGTTTTGATTGGGTTTAAAGTTGCAGCAATTACAGGTCATGGGTACCACAATGATGCTATAAAAGGTTTTTGTTTGGTTGTGTAGTGTGAGGGTATAGGTCTTGGATGTTGATTGAGGTTTAGCAGTATTGTTGTGATTCAATTTTGGCACAGTTTGCGCAGGATATTTGTTCGTGAAGAGTTTTTTTTTTGCTACTTTGGTTTAAGGTATTCAAGGCACATGCTGGAGGTAATAGGAGTGGTGGTACAATTAGGATGCAGGGTGCAGTACGTTGAAGGCATGTAGCTGATTTAGTCTTGGTTGTTTGGCAGGATGTAAAAGAACTTTGTATTTGACCAATTTAGAACGCATCAATTCTTGAACATCTCATTTTGGTATATTTTTTATGACTTTTATAAATTGGCTTATGGATTTGGACTTAGACTCTAAAATAAATAAAAAAATGAACTAATGAATATTGAATTTAAAATATGAACTAAATTAGAATATAAACTAAACTAATTAAACCAATTAATTTAAAATCAACTTAATTAAAACTAAACTAATTAAAATAAAATTATACTTAAGTTAAAAATTAAACAAAGTTAAAATAAACTAAATTGAAAATAAACTAAATAAATAAATTAAAAAACTATATTAAAATATAAACTAAATTGAAAAAAAAAACTAAATTAAAAAAGAAAATCTTAAGATAATAAAAACAGATTCTAAAATGGAATGATAAAAAAACAAAAAAAATGCATGATTAATGATCAAAAAAAATTTTTAACTAAGTAAATGCAAAAAAAAAAAAAGGCTGACTTAGAATGATATGAAATGATCAAAGGATCTGAGGATAAATTTTGGGGTATGACAAACACGTCTATGTCTGCAACAACTCAAACCCAAATAAAGAAAGCAACCATCAACATTAATTTGTAAAAATCAGTTTTATACAACACCATGAGCAATAAATATACATATAATCAAGGTAAACTTACATACAACCTCACAACAAATGGAAACTACAAAGGAAAGAGAGAAGAGGAATCAAAATCTATCGCGGTGTCAATCACAATCCAAGAATCATCCCGCCCTAATTGTTAAGTTGCAACCTCCATTAATGCTTTTTCTAAGCTCTAAACTATCAAAAATAAAGGTTTGATGATTTGGGAACAAATACCCCAAAACATAATTGTTCGCACGTAGCTTTTGCACGAACAACCTCTGACCTCCTAACACAGGTTTACTTGTGGGACCGGCCAAACAAGTCCCAGAACAATCTAGTCGAGTCTATGCAACGATGGTAGAATAGTTTTATTTAGAATAAATTGGAAACAAACTTGAATAAAAATGTGTATACTATATGAAGGACAAATAAAATAAACAATTAAAGAGTCAAGTTATCTTAAAGTTTGGTAATGTAAATTGTTTTTAAAAGGAAATGTGGACATGATCATACATTTTGCAGAAATGAACTCTTTTCTCTTAACGATTGGTACTCAGAGTGTTTTTCCGTTACAATGCTACAAAATGAATCCCCTAAAATGAAAATGGGCATTGCTTTAAATAGGAAAAGAAAATAATTTTTATGTTGGTTTTGGTGGCGCCATGTGTCCCTCCACCACCTTTGTAACTTCTCCACGTTCTCATCTTTTTAAATTTTCTCCCCGCTCAAAAGTTATCATATTTCATGTCGGTTTCCTTAACCATCAGTCGACACCTTTGACGAAATAGCCTTGAGTTGACTTACAACCTCCTTCTGCTGGGATCGACTTACCTTGTTTTCTTCACCACCTTTCCTAGCCTGTCGACCCACAAGTCAACTTCTATGTCAACTTTTCCTAGTCGAAAACTTCCAGCCAACAAGATGCCCCCTCAAAAACCCAGTTTTGAATGAGCACTGTATCGACTAAGAAACTTGGAATTTCGGTTTCCTGTGAGGTTTCGACTGCACCTTGTTTCTGGCCCAACAACACCATCATTTTCCTTTTGTTAAGCCAGCCACACATCACCCACAGTCTGACGTAATAATGGTGCCTTTCCGTGCCACGATTTCCAAGAAAAACTAATTATGCCTAGTCGCGTCCTACGTTATGGGCTTTAACCCACTCCCACTAGAATCAAAACAGCCCCCTGCCTTTTCAACTGCATGCAACTTGTCTACAAATAGCTCTTTCCCACATTTGGTTTTCTTTTCCAACTTCTCTCACTCTTTTCCTTCAAGATTTCGCTCCCAGAGATCTTTTATTCTTCTCTTTCAATGGCTTCCTCAACCGCTTCTGCCACTCACACCATCATAAACAACCCCATTACTTTCGTTCTCTCTGAAGCCGAATCCCTTAGGCCTCTTCTGAATCTGATGTCTGCTGATCAAGCGGTGATAGCGACCTGGACACACCAGATGATTATACCATTCGCGGTGGCTGAAAAGTTGTATGCTTTCCATTGGCCAAACCCTGATACGAAACCCAGCCATGAGTAAATTCAAGCGATTTTCCCTTTCTACCTTCCTACCATTCCCTCGGCTTTTCAGAAAGGTGGCACCCTCAACCTCAATTTTATGGCGCCAAAAGCTCGCGTTTTCAGGTCGATGCCTACTTCAGACAACAAAGATTACATCTCCTGGATTAATAAGGTCCAAGGCAAGCGTCAAGAGAAATGGAAGATAGATGGCATCTTTGATGCCATTCAACTCTCTAAGAATTCTCATAGGGTTAACCCTTTCCTACTGCTGGCATCGATGTATTTCTGGGACGGGTCGACCAACACATTCCATTTCACTAGTGGTATGTTGATGCCAACACTTTTCGACGTGGCGGGAATCACGGGTCTTTCTCCTCTGGGATAAACCTTTGATCCAACCATGGAAAATGATTCCACTTTCGACTTCGAAGGTGCTGGTTTTCATAACTATATAGAAGACCATCACGATAAAGATTCTGACGAAGCGTCAGATGAAGAACATATCGATGGTTTTCGTACTACCTTTGTTGTTCTGGCTCTCTACAAATAGCTAAAAGTTATATCAACCTGGAGATCCAAATACATGAGGGCCGACAGGTATCATTGGTCAAGCTTCTACTATCATCTCTCTATCATTCTCTTGGTCTATCGACCTTGAGAATAAAACTCCTTCACGAGCCCACAAAAGCCTTGAACCTTTCAAGGCCAATGTGGTTGTTATAACATTGCCTCAATGCCACATCCGAGCACCAGCTGAGTTACCCCGTATCTGCAAAGATGCAGTGTCAGAATGAAGAATGTCCCATAGAAGGCGTTCGACTCGCCTTGATGACTACGCAAGAAACTCCTAACAAAGCCCTCTTCATGAAATATCTCAACATGTTTGCAGAAGCAACTTCCTTTGCCCTTGGCATGGCTCCCTTTGTGCATTGACGGTTTGGTCTATCATGGTTCAAAAATGCATTCCCTGGTACTTCCTAAAAAACGGCAGCAGTGTCAAATTTTATATGGAGGGCATTTCTAACTCCCACCATGTTATCATTTCAAATTGATATGGGGAATACAGGCTATGTGTAACACCCCCTTTCTATACCCCCAAATAAACAATTAAATCATTTAGACATTTAATAAAACTTCTACATCAGAGTATAAATTAACGCATGGTATAAAAGAGGTACGTCACATTATCCAGGAAATTCAAAACACATACAACACCTGCTCATAAAGATATGCAACAAAGCGTAAATCACCACAAAGGAACTTAGTCCTTAAAACCCACACATCAATATTTAGAATAAAAGCGGAAACATCTAAACATTGAATCACTTCATTCATATAAACATTGTATACATCAACAGTTTAACTCATGTCATAAGTCATGGTTACAAAACATTCGGGCAGGTACATACACAAATGTATCCCAAAAGAACCAAAAGAATTCCTAACTACTCGGTGCTACATATCAGAGCCAACCGACCAAAAAGAACGAAACCACGCTTGATAAAAGACCTCCAGCAACCTACTCTGCAATGCTTCATAGAGCATCATAAAACAGCAGAAGGGTGAGAAACATTATCATAACAAACAATGCATATAATATATATATATATATATATATATATATATATATATATATATATATATATATATATATATATATATATATATATATATATATATATATATATATATATATATATATATATATATATATATATATATATATATATATATATATATATATATATATATATATATATATATATATATATATATATATATATATATATATATATATATATATATATATATATATATATATATATATATATATACACCAACACAAAATACACATAACACATTTCTCACCGCAATACGTCACAATTCAATCATATATACATCCCAACACATATATAATTCACCTAGCATATCCACCATGCAAACATTCACTACTAAGCATATACAATTATGTTTAGTTCAACACTTCACATAAACATACACAATTATGTTCATTTCACCAATATATCATATGAAGATAATAATGCACCCATAGAGACCGACTCACGACTCCATGCAGATGCAAATGCGGTACCGACTCATTCAGCAGGTTCAATTGAAGAACCAAATGGAACCATCACTCGTTACCGAAGTAACTCCCCGTCGGGCCTACGATGTTCACCCATCGCTCACACCCCACATGGACGCACGACGTTTCAGGATTGCTCACACCCCACAAGGGCACACAATCGTTCTGCAGATTCTCCACAGAATCAATATAAACTATCGCTCACACCCCACAAGGGCACACGATCGTTTCTGCAGATCCTCCTAGGGATCAAAGACAAACCATCGCTCACACCCTACAAGGGCACATGAGGTTTTTGCAGATCCTACGCGGGATCAGACACACAAGAATGCAATCATGATGATTCACATGCAAAACGACTCCATACACCCTTGAAATGCATACATATACACAAATATATAATCATGCATTCTTTGCATAATACAAATACATACAATTATGCACATTCACATCAATCTCATCACGCATTTTCACTCAATTCAAACAAATGAACAAAATTGCCAAACGACCACATTTCACAATTCACGATTCACAATTTAGGATTCACGTCATATGGCTACCCATAGCATTTTATATCACACACACAACTATAGATAATAAGAAAGGATTAATCATACTAGAATCGAAGAATCGACATGGAAGTGAAAACACAAGAAAAATAACATCCTGCTACGCTCGCTACCTTGCTCGCCTAGCGGGCTCCTAGCGAGTGCTCGCTATTGTTGCACCCCAAAATTTGACCAACTACTTATCGCTATTTGGCTCATGTTTCGACTCATTTCATGTTGCATTTGCGTACCGCGTACATTGCATTTTTTCCAGTCAGATTGACTTTATCGGGATCACAACCCTCTGATAGCATTTCAGGCCAGTAGGAGGACGTATTTTGAGAATCGGTGTTCGTCCCGGTGTTTTCGGCTTTCGCTGTTGTTTTTGAGGACCTCTCGGTGTCCGGGATTTTTACCGTTTATTTCGATATAGTTCGCTAATCGATTTAATCGGCTTCCTCGGTAGTTTTAGATTTTTTCCTTATTTTTTAGAATTTTTTAGGGATTTAATTCATTTTTCTAGGTATTTTAAATAGCTTTAATCATTTTAAATAGGTTTAAATCATATTTTAGATATTAAGTAGATTTTTAGATATTGTTTTTTAATAGTTAGGAATTTCTTTAATGATTTTAATAAATAGTTTAATAGAATATTCCTTTAATAGGTTTTTTTTAGTAGTAGAAATTAATATAGTTTTTCTATAGAAATTAGTGGAATTATTAGAGTTTCATTAGTTTAGAGATAAATAGATTAATTAGAATTAATAGAAATTAATAAAGATTTTTTTTCATTAGAGATTAATATAGATTTAATGGTTAATTCTCATTTTTAGGTTTAATTAGATTTTAATCATTTAGTTAGATTTTAATTAGAGTTTATTAGGTCTAATTAGGATTAGATTAGTTTAATTTTCATTTAGCATTTAATTGTAGTTTAATTTTCAGTTTAGCTTAATTGTAGTTTTAAGTTTCTGTTTAGTTTTAATTCAGTTTAATCATTAGTTAATTAGTTCAATTAGGTGTTCATTAGTTTAATTGAATCTTAATTAGTTTAATCATTAGAGTTAATTGAGTCTTCATTTAGTTAATTGAGTCTGATTAGGATTAATTAGGTTAATCAGGTTTTATTGTCCGTTAATCATGTTCATTCAGTCCAAATCCTTCATTAAGTCCATTAATCTCGTGGGCCAGGTGTTTTTTTGGGGGCCCAGTCTCAGAATCAGCCATGTGTCATGCTATAAAGCCATCCACGAGTCTCTCTCTCAGGTCCCCACTTCATTTTTTTCACTGCCACGTTTCCTCTCCATCAGTCTCCACGTTCCACACACGTGGCTCTCTCACGCTGGCCCCCACATGCATGCATAACACCTGTCTTCACACCATCCCTCACCGGAGCCTCGTCGGATGCATGGCCGCCGGCCATGCAACCACCGCCACCAACTTCTTCCCGCAACCCTAACAAACTCCTAACCTCCTCCGACCACCGTCTAGCTCGCCGGAAAAAGCCAAATCCATCGGAAACTGGAAAAAACACCAGAATTCATCTTTTCCTTCTAATCTTCATCTTTCTCCTCTCATCTATCTTCACCGATCATCATCATTTCAAATCTTCATCAAGCGTCTCCGATCAACATTAAACCTCAACCATCATCATCTCATTCACCTTGTTCTTCTTTCGTTCCCCAGAAAACAATTATCAACAAGTCTCTCAACAAGACTTCAAACAGAAAACCTTCAACGAATCAGCAATATCTTCATCAATCGGTGTTGATTAGAGGACGAGTTTTCTTCAAATTCAGTGTAAAATCTTCATAGCCTCGTGAAGGATATCCAGAAACTTCAACATATCGCAACTTTATTCATCGTCAAGAACAATCTTCTGAGCAAGGACCTCCGTCAATGGCTTCCAGTCAAGGTTTGTTTGAATCTTCTCCAGATCTCCATCGCTAATCAAGAAGTGCATGCACCCTCAGATCTCCAGTTTTGTTTGCCAACATCGTCTTCTGAACCTTCGCCTTCCAAGAACTTTCAAGATCTCCTCGCGAGTTCATCAATAATCGCAACCAGGTGATCCAAATCGTGTCAATTTGCACCGTGTTCAGTGGATCTTCAACGTGTTTCTGGAGATTTTGTTCGTGTCCATCATGATGTTCATAAGCTTCATCAGCGTCTTGCATTTTGTTTTCCGTCCAAGATCTTCATTGAGTCATCAGTTCTCAGGAGATCCTCAACGGCTCCATCGGACTTGCATCAAGGACGGGGAAGAGAAGGAGAGTTTGAAATGATGAGAGTTTGTTTGGATTGGGGAAGAGGTTGAGAGAGATTGAGAGAGTAACGAGAGGGTTCAAAAGGGGGAGAAACGGCGCCGCTAGGGTTTGAGGATGAACAGTGATTAGAGAAAGGGAGAGGAAGATAGGTTTTGTCCGAAGAATTGGACCAAAGAGAGCTACGCGGGTGTGGTCTTGGGCCTCTAAGCCCAATGACATCTTTTTGCTTCACCCCCGGTCTACTTCAACACCCCCTCCTCCGTGTGTAAATGGGCTGGGCCCGGAAGCAACTTCCATATCAGCACCTCCGTTTTTGCACTCAAACCCCCACTGTTTTTGTTTCTTTTTCTGACTGCACTTATTGGGCTGGGCCCAGTTCCCTGCTTTCTGCTTGCTGTACCTCCTAGCAGCAGTTTTGCACCCCCCCCCCCCTTCGGTTTTTTCTTTCTTTCCTTATTTTCTTTTATTTTCTTAGTTTTGATTTTATAAGGAAAATATATGTAATAGGAAATAGAGATAGAAAAATATAAAGAAATATTATATTAGCTCATAGTTTTAATATTTTCTTTTAGGATATATTTTCTTTTTAGGATATAATTTCTTGTAAGAGTTTATTTTACACTTTTAGGAGTAGATTTAAATGTCCATTTGTTAGGGGACTTTTTACACTTTTAGGAGTAGATTTAAATGTCCACTTGTTAGGGGACTATTTTCCATTAGATTTTCCATGATTAGTTGGATAGGATTTTTAGGAGTTTATTTTCCTGTACTCAATCATTGTAATTTCTTCAGAATATTAATAAAACGAGATTTGTGCTGTGGTCTCCGTTCTACCCGTAGTTAGGCTGAACTACAGCTGCTCTGACTTTCTCTGATGAGAATATGTAGGCATAGGATGTGATATCCTAGCGAGCACACTAACAACTAACCTTTTTGTTCTCTCGCTGCTGTGCGATCGAGACTTCCCCGCTGACGACTGATGTTATCCTTTTCTCTTGCCCAAGTGCATTTGAGACCAGACCGTAGTTCTAGTTCCCGTAGGTTCCCATACCTCGAAACCCGACATACTACGTCCGTTCTACCGCAAACAGGTACGCCTAAGTCTCCAATGGTCGAGCAGCGTCCACCTAACTGCTAGAATGCGTACGCTAGTATCGTCAATCATTTCTCTAACCCCCGTGTGACCGAGAACACCCTGTCTAGCCATAGTTAGCCTGAACTACGTCATGCTCTGATTTCTCTGATGAGAATACGTAGGCCCAAGACGCGACGTCTTGCCGAGCAACTTAACCCGTAGTTTCCCGAACTACGCAGACTCTAGTTTCTCGTTCTCTGATGAGAATATGTAGGCATAGAGTGCGACGCTCTATCGAGTCAATTTCTTCCCGTTTAGATATAGCAGCCGTAGATAGATTGTTTTTCACCCGTCCAAGTAAGCCAACAAGCGTGGATCCCGTCGAGTACGACGGATGTGAGGGGTGTTAATACCTTCCCCTTGCGTAACCGACTCCCGAACCCAGACAACGGTTGCGATGACCTTGTCTTACCCTTTTTCGTCAGGTTTTTCCGATCGTTTCCTTTCCCGCTCTGAGGGATAAATAACGAAAGGTGGCGACTCTTCTGTTTTGCCGGCACCTTATTTTCGCGCAAGCGACAGCTGGCGACTCTGCTGGGGAAAAAGCCTCCCTATGCATTTGGGATCCAACGTCCCTTAAGAGAGTCAATCCTAGCGCTTGTATGTTTTCTTGTTGGGTTGCGTTTATTTATCGCATTTTACTTCTCGCACTTTGTTTCCCGCATTTTATTTCCAGTTTGATATGATTATCTGTGCTGTTGTGGGATGGGAGTTCTGATGAGTGAGAAGCCAGACCCAGGCTTGAGTGCACCATAGAATTAGAGTGGAAATTAGTGGGCGCGTGCTTGCTTTGTAGGCACTAGTGTCTCATGAAATCCACGCTCAGACGGGGTTCATCCGGTTGGCTTCACTTTCAACCCCTTGGGTTGAGACGGTTGCTGGTTTGGTGGATTATCGACTCTGGGGACCGATCATTTGTGATTCAGCTAAGTGAGGCTGCTTCATGAGCTGGTGATGCCACACCTTCTGGGTATCGTATCACCCCTCTTGAAAGTCTGTGACGCTGATGAATGCATAGGATGCTGTACCTTGAGTCAGTTTAGGTCCATACCCGTGAGTGGGAGGGTTTTTTGCAGGAAACTTGACTTCCAGCCTACCCGATATCTTGGTTTTCTCTCGTCAGAGCAAACTATTCTCGTCAGCAGCGCAACAGCAATCAGAGCTTTATGGGGGCTGTGATCCCGTGTTTGCTGCATCTTGCATTGCATTTGCATGAACATTGCTGCATCATATTGCATGCCAGCTAGTCAGAGCTCTTATCCATCTGTTATTTTGATTCTGAAGGTGAGTGTTGAAGACGACCAAGGGGTTGAAGCAGATTTGATCAGAGTCAAGCAGTGAAGTCAGTTGACAGTTGTTGGTAGCTATGTCAGAGAGCAGCTTCCAGTTTGTTGATACCTTGTCAGGTTTCACTGTGACGTCCAATCCTTTGTATGGATCTATGCATGACGAAGACCTTCCGCAAGTGAACAACCTTACTGCAGCTCAGCTTGTACAGCCTTCCGTTGAAGACCGAGGTCTACGTGAGCAGTTTGTTGTCCGAGGTGAACGTTCTCCTTCTGTTGATATCTCAGACTACCAGGACTTTGCCTTCCCTGTGCCAAAGTCCCGAAGAGAGGTCCCGATAGCAAAGTCTGAAGACCCATTAGCTCCCGTGTATGCTAGAAGGTTTCGCGCATTGGATGAAAGATTCAAAGCCTTGAAAGGTAAAGACGCTGTTAACCCTAGTGCTGCAGATATGTGTCTAGTTCCTGGCCTGGTGTTACCTCTGAAGTTCAGAATGCCGAGGTTTGAAAAGTACAAAGGGGATAGTTGCCCGAAGCAACATTTGGTGATGTTCTGCCGAAGAATGACTTCATTCGTGCACAACGACAAGCTGATGATTCATTGCTTTCAAGGTAGTCTGACTGGGGCATCTCTGAGTTGGTATATGCAGTTAGAGAGTAATCAGATCCGATCATGGATGGATTTAGCCAATGCTTTTCTGAAGCAGTATGACTATAATCTTGATGAAGCTCCTAGTCGCATGCAGCTGCAAGAATTGTCTCATGGGAACAATGAACCTTTCAGGAAGTATGTTCAGAGATGGAGAGAATTCGCTGCTAGAGTGCAACCACCGCTTCTAGACCAAGAGCTGAAAGGCATGTTCGTAAACTCCTTGCAGAGCCCGTACTTCAAAAGGATGCTTGGAGCCGCACCAAATTTCTCTGAATT
This sequence comes from Lathyrus sativus, assembly GCA_963859935.3. NCBI lineage: Eukaryota > Viridiplantae > Streptophyta > Magnoliopsida > Fabales > Fabaceae > Lathyrus > Lathyrus sativus. The sequence continues at coordinate 509,746,042 of OZ012737.1, forward strand.
TGTAAGGGCAGGAGAACGCATCGAGTATGGTGTAAAGACTGGAAGAATCCATAATGTTTCAGGCGGTCAGGCTAGTGAAACTGAATCTCTCTGCAGCTTTCAAACTGAAGAAGGAGTTGTGATCAACGCAATCATGAATGATGTTGGGTATCCTCGAGACGAACCGGTGAAATCTGTTGGTTCTCCGTCTTCTCAGCGGTCAATATCTTCTGTGTCTCGTTATTCTGGGCAGACAACTGTGCCTAGGGCACCATATCAGGAACCTTATGTCGCTTCTCTTGCAAATCCACGAGCCCGTGGCCGAGGCTATCAGAATCAGCGTCAGAATCAGAACAGACCTCGTAACAACTTGGAACGAAGGAATGCTCCTTTCCATCCAGTGCCTGTGCCGTATAGCCAGATTCTTCCACATTTGATTCAGAATTCTTTGGTGGAACCGAAAGCTCTCAAGCCCGTGCCAGAGCCTTACCCTCCAGGGTACAATCCCCATGCTCAGTGTGGTTACCATGGTGGATCTCCAGGGCATTCAACTGAAGATTGCAAAGCTTTTCAGGCAAAAGTGCAACAGTTAATCGACAAAGGGTGCATTTCCTTTCCAAATGGAGTTTTGGTTGTGCATGACAACCTCTCAGCTGTCTGAGCTCGCAGATCCAGAGGGTCATTTCCAGAAGCCAGTGGTCCAGACAGGCAGACGTCCTCAGCATTGGCAGTCCTCGGACTTTTTATCATTTGCATTTGTAGTTTCTTTTCTGTTAGTTGCTACTTGCTGTTAAACATTGTATGTTTCGAATGGTAATGTTAATAAAGTGACTATGCATTTTTCTGAATTAATCATGTCGTTGTCACTCATTTACTGCATTGCACTGACACTTGCATTTTATTCACTCCACTTTATCACTATGATTAGCAAAGAGTGGAGGGAGGATGACGAAACTGAATACTCATAACCGATGATCGTATGCTTTCAGATAAAACCTTGCCTATGATGTACAGGCATTGTTTCAAATCCCCTAAACACCGGAGAGATAAGGAAGAGAATCCCTTGTTAACCACTTCGAGCCGAGAAGTAGGAGTTTCTTTCGGACTTTTAAACCCTCACATCTTAACCCGGGGCAGGGTAGTCGTCAGTTAGCTTGACCGAGCGTTCAAGTCTTATAGAGGAGTGTTGTCTTTCGAGGACCAATCACATCGCACTTCTTCCCCAGAGGTCGTACCTCGTCAACCACAATGGTCAAACCTCACCAATCAGGAGTGAGACAGTTGCAATCCTTTCGAAGCAATCAAGACAGCCAGTGTCGCAGGACTTGTTCCAAAAGAAAAAAGGAATAAGAAAGCCCGCTAAGTAAAAAGAAAAAGCTGGAAAGCAAATACTTAGGCAGAAATCAGGGCATCCCGCTGGACTTCAAAAGAAAAATCGAGAAGAACTCTGAAGAGTCAGTCCAGGCAAAAATTAGGGAATCAAAAGAATGAAAAAGAAAGGATATAAAAAGAAAAATCCTCAAACAAGGACAAAGTCGTGTAGATACAGGCACCGAAAACGAAAAAGGAGTAACTGTCACTCCGAAACACCTTGTGAATTCTTTAACCAGTTGTTCTCAATATTCAACATACCTCTCGAAGAGGCGAGCGCTCGAGCCAAGTTAACTGAACTTTAGGATCGGAGATCATCATGTAGAAGGGGTGGGTACAAATCATAATTTGAGCCAAATATCCTTTGTTTCACGAACCGTGAACCCGACCATGATACAACCCTTAAAAGACCTAATTGAGGCAGGGTTTATTCTGAAAGCGCATTACGATAAGGTTGAGTAACCTGACTCTTGCATGATTTGCTAATCATATCCTTGTTGTATTTTTCACTGATCGAATCAGCACTACGTTTGAACTCTTTGGTTCATTCGTCACTCACTAGCATGACACGTAAGTGATTGACAATACATTTTTTCAAAATCTGCATGAACACTGCATTAAAATTACCATTCGTGAATAGACAGTTTTAATTGTAGGTCAGTAGTTGATACGAAGGAACTCCAACAGGGAATAGTCAATCAGGACTGAATCGTAGTAGTCTGGATCAGAATGGTATACTGGGAAACCCTGTGAATTTGGGGCATCGACTTCCAGTGAGTTTGGAATCAGTTTGTCTGAGGACCAGTCCCGAAGCATCGGTTGACTATGGGACAGTTTGTTCGAGAAGCAGTTGATCAAAAGTGAATCTTCTCGAGACCCAATCAGAGGCAGTTATCCAGAACTCTTGTGATTTGAGGGCAGATCCCTCCAGTGTTCAATCAGGGCATATTGAGTCGCTCACCGCTCGTTCAGGGGCAAGCTACTTAAGAGATATTGAAACCAGCCATGCTGAGAGTTGGTTAATTGAGGATGAATCCTTCCGTTGTACAGATGTTGGGGCAAGCCATCTGAAGATCGTCTTGTTGCCAGCTGCTTTCTGTTCAGAACGAATTTTCCCAAGAGTCGGATTGGGGCAAGTTGAATTGTACTGGGGCAAGTTGTTCAAATGAGTTCGTTCACCCCAACAAGAGTTGAGTGTCGGGGAATCATGTCATTACCCTACCAAAAACCTGAGCCTTCTGAAGAAGCCTTACTGTCATTGGATTGTTATCCTACAGCCTAACCTGTTACTCGGCTGACCCTTGTAACCGAATCGTTTTAAAGTCCAGTGCTCGTCTGGAAAACCGGAGATCAGTTCTCGTCTGAAATCCAAACCAGAAACCAGCCCTGTCTGGTCACTTTTTCTGTAACCTATTGTTTAACCAGTTCTCGTCTGGCTAACACAGTTTTAAAGCCCAGTTCTCGTCTGGCAAACCAGAAATCAATTCCCGTCTGGTATTTCCCCTTCAAATCCACTTTTGTTGGTAACCAGAAATGGGTCCCTATCACCATAAACCCATTCCTAAACCAGAAAAAGCCTAATTGTACCCGGCCCGATGACTCCTAGTGACTCGTATGTTGCCACATTCCCCGACACAAGGCTCGAGTGATCCCAGCTCCATGATTGGTGTTCTGTATTCCCTGTGTTGATGTTACTGAATTAGGATTGTTTTCTCAGCAGAGATGTACAGTTTGAGATTGTTTCCCCTGAGCAGTTTGAGACTGCAGCAAATTGAGATGACATTTATCCCTTATCAGAGTAGGATCAAGATCATCCTCAGTAGGGCGAGATTGATATTCCCGACAGAGTATGGCCATCCCAAGCATCGAATGTTGGTTAGCATGATGTGCTACTTTCCCAAGTGGGTTGAGGCTGAAGCTTTCCCTGACCAGCAGATTTGGGTTTATTTCCCCAGCAGTGGGACTGATGCAATGTTGTATCCCCACAGAGTTCGAGTTTGACTCCTTTTCCCTCCGAGTCCAAGTCATTGACTCATTCCTCAAGTAGAGGTCGACGGTGATACCCTCATTGAGTGACCTCCAGACGAGTAGATTTTGATGTCAGGCAGAGAAGAGTTATTTCTCAGCAGATTACTTCGTACCCTATAAGGACTTAGGGTGTTAAAAAAGGACCGTTCAGGGTTGTTTTCCTCAGTGAAGTGAGATTCAATTTCAGCGATCGATTGTTATCTTCCGCAGACGCCAGAGGTGTTTCCTTGATAGGATCAGTATATCTCCGTCAGAGTGGTACAATGAGTAGCTAAGGATTGATATCCCCAGCAGTGTTGATACACATGTATTCCTCATCAGACTTGATAGTCCAGCAGGTGTTACCCAGAAGGGTCAGTCTCCGAAAGGCGTATGCAAGATTACCCTCAGTAGATCAGGATTGATATCCCCGATAAAATTCAGCAGTCTCTCTCCGCAGAGTCTGAACGCGAGACCAGGAGCATTGATATGTCTCCCCAGGCAGAGATGATTCTCTCCCTAAGCAGATGCATCCCGAAGGAGCATCATCTTCTCAGCTGAGTCACGCGCCGAAGCATGATTTCTTTCCCCTAGCACCGGGTCACAAGTGCAGGTCTCGTAGGAAACTATTCGTACGCCGAAGTATGCAGCTACTGATGGTGCCAGACTGAAGTCTCCAGCGGAATTGAGATTCCCCACCAGAGTCGTACTCTCTCCCGAAGTCGGATGAGTCCCTCTTCCCCAGTAGAGTGGTGGAACAGCTGATGCTGTATTCCCCTGCAGAGTTGTACTCTCCAGCGAAGCAGAATGATTTCTCCTTCCCCAGCCGAGTTTGCAGATCCCCAAGAGAGCCGAATCCTTGGAAGCTGCTCAAGCCATGATTGGTTTGTCCCCAGCAAGAGTTGCCCAGGATGATTCCTGAAATCCCCAACAGAGTGTTCGCTCAGGATGATTCCTGAAGTCTCCAGAATGGTTATCGGTTCAGGATGATTCTTGAAATCCCCGGCGGAGTTATTTGTCCAAGACGATTCTTGAAGTCCTCAGCAGAGTTGATTCCTCCAGAATGATTTCTGGAACCCCCGGAGCGGAGTTGCTTGATAGTTCTCTAGATTCCCCAGCGGCGAAGCGTCATCCCCAGCAGGTTTTCCAACGGCGAAGTTGAAACCTCCCTTATAGACTCCATGATTGAAGTCTGACCGTGTTAATGAAGCAGTTCTCTCAGCTGATGCGGAGTGCCTGATGGCAGAGGTTTAGATATTCCCAGTTGGCTCTTGATTGACCAAGAATTCTACTCCCGACTTGCTGATGAAGTTCGGCTGATGCCCGACAGTAATGCGGAGTGCCTGATGGCATGATCAACCTGATGGTTGAAGTCCGGCTGATGCCCGACAGTCTTCTTGGAATGCCTGATGGCATGATCAACCTGATGGTTGACCTGACGAGTCTCGAGGAATTCTTCTGCTATGACACAGAGCGCGTGATGGCATAATCAACACTGTATTACCGGTTACCGAGTGACCAGTGACCCCTTGATGAATTGAGGACGAATATCTACAGCAGAATCAGATGATCATCCTGACGGAGATTTGAAATCAGACTTTTCCCCGGTTACCGTGTGACCAATCTCCTAATGAAGTTTCTTCACCCTGACGGCGAGGTCAGATTGTATTTGTTTCCAGCGGCGATGTTGGGTATTTTGGTTGTCCGACGGCGAGGTCAAATTATGTTTGTTTCCAGCGGCGATGTTGGATGTTTGTTTTGACGGCAAGGTCAAATTATGTTTGTTTCCAACGGCGATGTTGGATGTTTGGGTCTGATGGCGATGTCAGGTGATTTAGTTTTCCAGCGGCGATGTTGGGTGTCTTGTTTCCGACGGCGATGTCAGACCCTTTAGTTCTCCAGCGGCGATGTTGGGTATTTCGGTCGTTTGACGGCGATGTCAGATTCTCTAGTTTTCCAGCGGCGATGTTGGGTGTTTTGGTTGTCCGACGGCGATGTTGGCTGTTTGTTTCCAGCGGCGATGTTGGGTATGTTGTTTCTGACGGTGATGTCAGGTGATTTAGTCTTCCAGCGGCGATGTTGGGTGTTTTGGTTGTCTAATGACAATGTCAGAGGAATTTAATATGGATAACTGACGACAAGGTTCAGATCAGTATTTCTCCAGCTAGTTGCCGTGCAGCTATGATTTCAGCTTCCGAAGATTTGTTCCCGCCAGAGTACTGTGTACTTGTGTAGTTGGCAAATTTCCGGGTTCTTTGGTATTCAACTGTCTTCTACCTTTGAATGTTTGAAAGTCGTTCGCTCTTCAACCCTTCAGGTCCAAGCCGTTTGAATAGGGGCAGTTGTTGCACCTCAAAATTTGACCAACTACTTATCGCTATTTGGATCATGTTTCGACTCATTTCATGTTGCATTTGCATACCGCGTACATTGCATTTTTCCAGTCAGATTGACTTTATCGGGATCACAGCCCTCTGATAGCATTTCAGGCCAGTACGAGGACGTATTTTGAGAATCGGTGCTCGTCCCGGTGTTTTCGGTTTTCGCTGTTGTTTTTGAGGACCTCTCGGTGTCCGGGATTTTTACCGTTTATTTCGATATAGTTCGCTAATCGATTTAATCGGCTTCCTCGGTAGTTTTAGATTTTTTCCTTATTTTCTAGAAATTTTTAGGGATTTAATTCATTTTTCTAGGTATTTTAAATAGGTTTAATCATTTTAAATAGGTTTAAATCATATTTTAGATATTAAGTAGATTTTTAGATATTGTTTTTTAATAGTTAGGAATTTCTTTAATGATTTTAATAAATAGTTTAATAGAATATTCCTTTAATAGGTTTTTTTTAGTAGTAGAAATTAATATAGTTTTTCTATAGAAATTAGTGGAATTATTAGAGTTTCATTAGTTTAGAGATAAATAGATTAATTAGAATTAATAGAAATTAATAAAGATTTTTTTTTCATTAGAGATTAATATAGATTTAATGGTTAATTCTCATTTTTAGGTTTAATTAGATTTTAATCATTTAGTTAGATTTTAATTAGAGTTTATTAGGTCTAATTAGGATTAGATTAGTTTAATTTTCATTTAGCATTTAATTGTAGTTTAATTTTCAGTTTAGCTTAATTGTAGTTTTAAGTTTCTGTTTAGTTTTAATTCAGTTTAATCATTAGTTAATTAGTTCAATTAGGTGTTCATTAGTTTAATTGAATCTTAATTAGTTTAATCATTAGAGTTAATTGAGTCTTCATTTAGTTAATTGAGTCTGATTAGGATTAATTAGGTTAATCAGGTTTTATTGTCCGTTAATCATGTTCATTCAGTCCAAATCCTTCATTAAGTCCATTAATCTCGTGGGCCAGGTGTTTTTTTGGGGGCCCAGTCTCAGAATCAACCATGTGTCATGCTATAAAACCATCCACGAGTCTCTCTCTCAGGTCCCCACTTCATTTTTTTCACTGCCACGTTTCCTCTCCATCAGTCTCCACGTTCCACACACGTGTCTCTCTCACGCTGGCCCCCACATGCATGCATAACACCTGTCTTCACACCATCCCTCACCGGAGCCTCGCCGGATGCATGGCCGCCGGCCATGCAACCACCGCCACCAACTTCTTCCGGCAACCCTAACAAACTCCTAACCTCCTCCGACCACCGTCTAGCTCGCCGGAAAAAGCCAAATCCATCGGAAACTGGAAAAAACACCAGAATTCATCTTTTCCTTCTAATCTTCATCTTTCTCCTCTCATCTATCTTCACCGATCATCATCATTTCAAATCTTCATCAAGCGTCTCCGATCAACATTAAACCTCAACCATCATCATCTCATTCACCTTGTTCTTCTTTCGTTCCCCAGAAAACAATTATCAACAAGTCTCTCAACAAGACTTCAAACAGAAAACCTTCAACGAATCAGCAATATCTTCATCAATCGGTGTTGATTAGAGGACGAGTTTTCTTCAAATTCAGTGTAAAATCTCCATAGTCTCGTGAAGGATATCCAGAAACTTCAACATATCGCAACTTTATTCATCGTCAAGAACAATCTTCTGAGCAAGGACCTCCGTCAATGGCTTCCAGTCAAGGTTTGTTTGAATCTTCTCCAGATCTCCATCGTTAATCAAGAAGTGCATGCACCCTCAGATCTCCAGTTTTGTTTGCCAACATCGTCTCCTGAACCTTCGCCTTCCAAGAACTTTCAAGATCTCCTCGCGAGTTCATCAATAATCGCAACCAGGTGATCCAAATCGTGTCAATTTGCACCGTGTTCAGTGGATCTTCAACGTGTTTCTGGAGATTTTGTTCGTGTCCATCATGATGTTCATAAGCTTCATCAGCATCTTGCATTTTGTTTTCCGTCCAAGATCTTCATTGAGTCATCAGTTCTCAGGAGATCCTCAACGGCTCCATCGGACTTGCATCAAGGACGGGGAAGAGAAGGAGAGTTTGAAATGATGAGAGTTTGTTTGGATTGGGGAAGAGGTTGAGAGAGATTGAGAGATTAACGAGAGGGTTCAGAAGGGGGAGAAACAGCGTCGCTAGGGTTTGAGGATGAACAGTGATTAGAGAAAGGGAGAGGAAGATAGGTTTTGTCCAAAGAATTGGACCAAAGAGAGCTACGTGGGTGTGGTCTTGGGCCTCTAAGCCCAATGATATCTTTTTGCTTCACCCCCGGTCTGCTTCTACACCCCCTCCTCCGTGTGTAAATGGGCTGGGCCCTGAAGCAACCTCCATATCAGCACCTCCGTTTTTGCACTCAAACCCCCACTGTTTTTGTTTCTTTTTCTGACTGCACTTATTGGGCTGGGCCCAGTTCCCTGCTTTCTGCTTGCTGTACCTCCTAGCAGCGGTTTTGCGCCCCCCCTTCGGTTTTTTCTTTCTTTCCTTATTTTCTTTTATTTTCTTAGTTTAGATTTTATAAGGAAAATATATGTAATAGAAAATAGAGATAGAAAAATATAAAGAAATATTATATTAGCTCATAGTTTTAATATTTTCTTTTAGGATATATTTTCTTTTTAGGATATAATTTCTTGTAAGAGTTTATTTTACACTTTTAGGAGTAGATTTAAATGTCCATTTGTTAGGGGACTTTTTACACTTTTAGGAGTAGATTTAAATGTCCACTTGTTAGGGGACTATTTTCCATTAGATTTTCCATGATTAGTTGGATAGGATTTTTAGGAGTTTATTTTCCTGTACTCAATCATTGTAATTTCTTCAGAATATTAATAAAACGAGATTTGTGCTGTGGTCTCCGTTCTACCCGTAGTTAGGCTGAACTACAGTTGCTCTGACTTTCTCTGATGAGAATATGTAGGCATAGGATGCGATATCCTAGCGAGCACACTAACAACTAACCTTTTTGTTCTCTTGCTGCTGTGCGATCGAGACTTCCCCGCTGACGACTGAAGTTATCCTTTTCTCTTGCCCAAGTGCATTTGAGACCAGACCATAGTTCTAGTTCCCGTAGGTTCACATACCTCGAAACCCGACATACTACGTCCGTTCTACCGCAAACAGGTACGCCTAAGTCTCCAATGGTCGAGCAGCGTCCACCTAACTGCTAGAATGCGTACGCTAGTATCGTCAATCATTTCTCTCACCCCCGTGTGACCGAGAACACCCTGTCTAGCCATAGTTAGCCTGAACTACGTCATGCTCTGATTTCTCTGATGAGAATACGTAGGCCCAAGACGCGACGTCTTGCCGAGCAACTTAACCCGTAGTTTCCCGAACTACGCAGACTCTGATTTCTCGTTCTCTGATGAGAATACGTAGGCATAGAGTGCGACGCTCTATCGATTCAATTTCTTCCCGTTTAGATTTAGCAGCCGTAGATAGATTGTTTTTCACCCGTCCAAGTAAGCCAACAAGCGTGGATCCCGTCGAGTACGACGGACATGAGGGGTGCTAATACCTTCCCCTTGCGTAACCGACTCCCGAACCCAGACAACGGTTGCGATGACCTTGTCTTACCCTTTTTCATCAGGTTTTTCTGATCGTTTCCTTTCCCACTCTGAGGGATAAATAACGAAAGGTGGCGACTCTTCTGTTTTGCCGGCACCTTATTTTCGCGCAAGCGACAGCTACCTGTTTGCCTAGCGAACGAGCTCGCGAAGGCAAACAGAAGCCACTGATTTGGTTCGCTATCACACTCGCTCAGCGAAGGCCTGGAGAATACTCGCCACCCTCCTTCGCTACCAGCGAAGAACACCAAAACCATTCTGCCCAAGTCTGGGACCGTTCGCTACTGGCTCGCCACAGCGAATTCCCAGCGAATGCTCGCGACCCGCTCGCCTAGAGAACGGGTTAGCAAGGGTCTGCGAACTCAGAATCCCCACTGGCCAAAACTCCAAAATTCATCGAAATCCACCTGTCGCTACTGCGAAAATCGGCGCCGGCTGAACAGAAGAGTCGCCACCGCGCGTTATTTATCCCACGGGAGGGAAAGGAAACGCTCAGAGTAAACCTCGCACAACACGGGAAAGGTATGGTCGTCGCAACCAAAACCTGGATTCGGGAGTCGGTTACGCAAGGGGAAGGTATTAGCACCCCTCACGTCCGTCGTACTCGACGGGATCCACGCTTGTTTTCGGGTATGGAGTGTTATTCTATCTACTCTAAGGGTTAAGGGTTAAAAAGAAAAGAAAATGAAAATAAAATGACTCGGCAAAGTATCGCACTTTATGCCTACGTATTCCCGTATGGAACGAGAAATCAGAGTCAACGTAGTTCGCCTACCTACGGGAAAGGAGGGGAAGGTTGCTCGCTAGGATATCGCATCCTATGCCTACGTACTTTCATACAGCATGAAAGATCAGAGCAAACGTAGTTCGGCTACGTACGACACAAGCTTGTCTTGGTTGATATTATTCCTTCTGAAAAAGGTTTTTCTGATTAACAGTCCCAAGCGGACAAAAATGACGTCTTGATGAGTTCACATTCTTTTACGAAAGAAGTGTTTTTTATTGTGTTTGAAATCTTTATTGTGTTTTTCTGTTTGTTTTGAGGAAGAAGAGACAGAATTCTAACCTACGGTTGCGAAGGGAATCAAACTAACCTAATGTTATCATGCATGGGTTAAGACCTAATGTCTATCATGCTCCTCTCTTGCACAGAGAGAAACAGAGATCCTAAGGGAATAGACGGAGACAGAAACAATATCAGATATATACAGTAAAGCAGTAAAATGCATGAATGCAGCAATACAAGCGAGGCAAGGGAGTCCCACTCAACCTCGAACCTAGAAAACAATAGGCAAAAGTGAACAGACCTCACTTTCAACCCAACAGGGTAAGCAGCAAACAATACAGTCCAGAAAACCAATCAATACATCAAGAATGAAATACAACAAAAATAAACAGCCACAGCAGCTCTGCATCAACATCTGACTTCAAGTAATCTCCAATCAGCTACAAGCATCGACCTCCATCTCCACAGCCTCCCAGCAAGGTCTTGATCATCAGTCTTCCATCTACAATGGCTTTTCTTCAAGTCTCAGGCTCCAGGATGAACATCAGTCAACAAGATGAAGTGAATGAATGTTAGACAGTCAATTACCTACCAAGGGTGGTTCATTAACTGTTAACATTAAACAGAAAGTTTCCCCTCAAAAGTTCTATCTTTCAAATACATTCACTGATCCTTCCAAAGGAAGGAGGTGGGTATTTGATAGAGACTTTGAATCATAAGGAAAGGATGGATGCAGACAAAGCATTCCATGTTTGAGAAACAAACTTTCTAATCTAGAGCTCTGCCTAGCTCCTAAACCCTAATCTCCTCAACAGCTGCTAGCAGGAATCTCCTCTTCAACTCTGGAAGTTGGTCTTCAGTCTCTGGATCTCCAATGTCTTCATCATCACAAGTCTTCAGCTCTCCCAATCCCCAAGCAATCCCAATACCCACACAGACAAATCAATAATCCCCAGAGGGCACACCATACCAGTCAATCAAATATAGACAGCAATATACTAATAGCAGTAGGGGAATCCTAGTGATTTCTAAGGGATCTAATAACTACCCATAGCCCCTATAGCCCCATACCCCAAACTTTCAATCTCTAAATCCTTAAGGGGAAAAGAACTACTTCACCTATGTTGTCACTTAAACCCTAATTTTATTCATGTTATTCACACCTAAACTAATCACCTAAAATTAATTCCTAAAAATATGAACTAAATTGCATACTCAAGCTAATCTTATCTACTAACCAACCTAAAAGAATGGGTGAAAAACATTAAAGCAACTATTAGAACAAAATTTATCAAAATCATGTATGAAATGAAACACCTAAAATAGGCATTTATTTGGAAAATATGGGAAAAATATCAAATAAAAAATAAAATGCAATTTTTATTTTTTATAATTTTCTAGACATCTTGAAGAAATTAATGCAAAAAGAATCATCAAAAAATATGAAGTTTATGATTTATTATGATTTTTAAAAGAAGTGAAATGAATTAAAAAAATAAAATGGATTTAATTTGGAGTGAGGGGTGCAGAAATCATGTAAACTCAGTTAAAAGGATAAACTGGGCTCAGACTGGGGGGCGCGCATAGCAAGCGCGTCTGGGCCCAATGCAAGTCAGAAAACATAATACAAATAAAAAACCAAAAACGGTGCAGATAGTCATTTTTCCAGTTAAAACGCATTGGGCCTGGCAATTGGGGGTGTTATTAGCAAGCAACATTTGAGCCCAGTCTGAAGTTATTAATGAAACGGGGCGTTTTGGTGTTTGAATTCTCCCTCCGTTTTCCAATTAAATCGTGGCCGTTAGATGATGGACAAAGTCGTGGTCAAACAAGCAATCGTGTGGTTCAAACATTGTCTTCAACCTTGAGCCAAACCCTAACTCTGAAAAACCCTAACCATGCAAGCACCTTCCATCGTTCTGTTCTCTCTCATCTCTCCATGGATGCCCTCGATCCAAATAGCAAAGTTGCTCTAAATTTCTCCCTCTACACAGCCATAACCATAACTCCTCCTAAAACTCAAGCAATAATGGAACCCGATAGGTATAACAGATAGAATCCACCATGAACACCTGTCATCAACCATACCAAACCTTGCCAATCCTTACCCTAGCATAATCTACATCTTCCACTGATCATCCTAAGCAACTAATCTAAGATTATCTTGCATTATTCTTGATGTTCTAAGCTCCAACAGAATTAGTGCACCATTGATAACCTCCATTAAACCTCTCCAAACTTTGTGAAATTCATCACCTAACCTCCTAGGTCTCTAATATACTAACAATCCTATGCCATGATCACTATGCTAGCTAATTCGAAGGAAAACATACCTGGTGCAAATTCTTGAAAACAGGTGCTAAAATCCTTAGATCTGATGCTTGTGATGAGTGGAAAGTGATTAAGGAACTTGATTAAGAATTCTGTATGCAATGAATCTTGTCCAATCCTTCTGAACTCAGCAATCCCAAAATTCTTGCCCTTTGGATGATAAAGTTGTATGGCACGATTCTTGCTCAATTCCACCAAATGAATGTGTGAATTCTGGTCTTTGGATGATGATGGTGAAGAACAGATCAAGAATGATGCAAATTGATGAGAATTTGAGAGAGTTTGGATTGATTTTGCAAGATGAGAAAAAGTGTATGAAACTTTTGGTTTTGAGAAAATGTAATCACCAACCATGGCATGGAGTTGCTCATATCAATATATACATGTCCTTAGAACCTCCTAGAAACTTGGAGAAGCTTCCCTTGCATTCTTTCCTTTGGATTTGGTTTATGTATCTTCCATTACAAGTAACCATGAATAACTCTTAAAATTTGAACTAACCTCAAAATTCCACTTTATCCAATGTTCCTAAAATGATCTTTCCATTCAAAATGACCTATAATTTTGCTCCATTTGGCCAAAATATGAAAAATCTCATTTTCAAGTCCATTTTTAATCATTAAATCCAACAATTTTGAAACCTTGTGCTATGAATCTTTCCAATCTCTCATGGTCCCTTTTATAGACTCAAAATATCATTTGGAACACGTTTGATGTTGTAAAGTTTTCCATTTGAAGCTTCCTTGTATGAGTTTTGGGCATAGGTTGAAATGACCTGTAATTCTCAAATGACCAAAATACCCTTTTCTTGCCAAGACCATAAGTAGAGTTACACAAACCATATGAAGGCATACTATACCATTATAGAAATCTAAGACAATGAGGAACAATTCTTATGTTGACCAGAAATTCATTTGAAATCTCCTTGAGGGGTAAAAATAGCTTGGAAGTCAAGTCACTTTCACAGACAAAATTTCAGATACCTCAGATGACCTGTAACTTGCAAGGACCATAACTTGAGTTCTATAAATCTCCTTGATGTCTTCCACCACTCAAATTAAAGGTCTTGATATCCTCTACAAGTTCCATGTTGGCCAAGGATCCATTTGAAGCTTGCATTTTGACTTATCTTGCTTGGAAATTTGACCTAAACTAGGGGATTTTACACAGAAACCCTAATTTAGAAACTCCTTTTCTCCTTGATTTCTCTTGATTTCTTCTTAGCATATCATCATATCCTTATTCTTCATGTCAAATGATGAACCCTACATCTCTCCAATAGCCCTTAATGCCTTTCAATCAGTCAATTGACCTAGAGTTGACCCAGGGTTGACCCAGATGAAACCCTAGTTGACTGTCTTCAACTGCAACTCTTGTGACTACACCAATGACTTGTCTCCTTCTCCAAATGACTTTCTAAGTCTCCCATGATGTCTAGATACTCCCCATGCTCAGCCCATAGCTCACACTTTCCTTGATGATCCCCAGATACCCTCAGATAGGAGATAGATGAACTGCTTGATCTATTGACTTGATATCTTCCAAATTCTTTTCTGATGACTTGAATGAGATTGAATCAGGATAATAACCTCTTGATAGGCCTCTAGAGATGAGAATAATGATTGGTACCCTGTTGGATGACTTGCTATGCTTATGCTATGCAGATGATTAGACTATGTACATGACTCTATATGCAAATGCTAATGATATTGAAACATAAACCAAATGAATAAGGTTGAGCAAATTTTAGGGTGCAACAACTGCCCCTATTCAAGCGACTTGGACCCGATTGGGTGAAGAGCCCGGAGCCTTCAGACATTCGCGGTACGAGACGGTTGAATACTAAGAACCCAAGAATTTGCCAACCGCAGAAATAAACTGCGCCTCTGCTTGGGGAACGACATTCGTCAGCTGAATCTGACTATTATGGCTACCCATTGATCCACTAGCGACCGTGCTGGGGATTATTTGTCTGCATTTCATCAGGAATAAATCGTCCACGTTGGGAGTAAACTCTTCCACGTTAGGAATAACACCGTCCACGTTAGGACTCACCCTTCCACGTAAGGAATAACCGTTCCACGTTAGGAATAACACCCTTCCACATAAGGAATCTCATTCTTTCCATGTTAGGAAACCATCTCATTCTTTCCACGTTAGGAAACCATCTTCTTTCCACGTTAGGAGACCATCTTCTTTCTTTCCACGTTAGGAAACCATCTTCTTTCCACGTTAGGAGACCATCTTTGATCTGTCCGCGTCAGGACTAAACCTTTCCACGTAAGGAATGCAATTCATTTTGATCTGTCCACGTCAGGACTAACTTCTCCACGTAAGGAAACAATTTCTCTTTCCACGTAAGGAATCAATTTTGATATGCCCGCGTAAGGACTCGATCTTTCCACGTAAGGAATAAACTCGTCTCTCCACGTAAGGAAACCATTTTTCTTCCACGTAAGGAATGCTCTTGATATGTCCACGTAAGGACTCTAATCTTTCCACGTGAGGAACACTATATCAATCTTTCTTTCCACGTTAGGAATGTCATCTCTCCACGTAAGGAACACCTCTCTTCCACGTTAGGAATGCCACTTTCTTTCCACGTAAGGAGTACATCATCCACGTTAGGACCTGCCTTTCCATGTTAGGAACACAATCTTTTTTTCCACGTAAGGAATCACCATCTCTTCTTCCACGTAAGGAATACAAACTTTCCACGTAAGGAATACAATTTGACATGTCCACGTAAGGACTACATCGTCCACGTTAGGACCCACTTTTCCACGTTAGGAATAATAATCTTCTTGATTTGTCCACGTAAGGACTCCATCGTTCCACGTAAGGAACACTCCTTTATCTGTCCACGTAAGGACTCCAACCTTTCCATGTAAGGAAACGCTTTTCGTCTTGATTTGTCCACGTTAGGACTCACCACTCGACTCGCTGAGGATAAAAATTTGTCCACGTTAGGACTCATGCACCCTTGACCCACTGGGGAAGTGAGACTTTGTCCACGTCAGGACTCACATCTCAACCTGCCGAAGTAATAGGACCTGTCCACGTCAGGACTCGCGCGTCTTCGACTTGCTGGGGAAATAAGACTTTGTCCATGTCAGGACTCCCACTTTGCCAACAACACGAAGAAGGATAAATTTGTCCACGTCAGGACTCTCGCATCTTGTCATCACAAAGAACTGCAAACTTGTCCACGTCAGGACACCCCTTTCACCATTACGAATAAAGCCATCTGCTGAAAATAAATGGTCCACGTCAGGACACCAGCACGAAGAGTAACCCACTTTTGTCCACGTCAGGACTCCACACTCAATCAATACCGAGAACTCGAATCTGTCCACGTTAGGACTCATTTCTCCATTGGTCCGCCAACTTCTTATCACTGACGTTACAGTAACTTTGAGGCTGACTCTACTGGGGATATTTGGAAACCAAACTTTCGGACACCTGTTCTGATAACCGGTGGTAGCCTCTGAAATTCTGGTTCATGAAACCTTTTACTGTTGACGTAACAACAACTTTGAAAGAAACAAATCCGCTGGTCGGACTAGGGAAACTTCAACAAGAAATCCTGGCGGGGAAATAAGTAACTCTGCTTGGGGACAAAGAGAAACTTATCCTGATAACTCTGTGGGGAATAGTGCCAAAGCTGACACTTCGTTGAATGTCTCCTGCCGAGACTTCGAATGTTTATTGATTCACCTGAGCGAGGGCTCTCTCCACCTGCAAGAGAAACGGTACTTGAAACGAAAGGTTAGCCAACCTGGTTTATGCTTCTAAAATGCGTATGTTTGATACTGACGCAATGCCTCAACCGTGTTGGTTTGGTGAATACAAGTATGACAGTATATGCCGATGCCAATGCAGACTCGAACTGCTGGGTACAGAAACTGCTTCAGCAAAATAAATGCTGAAGATAATGCCAACTCCGCTGGGGATAGCCAGATGCTACATAATTATTCCAGCAAAATAAATGCTGGAAGAGTGAAGTCAACCCTGTTGGGAAATTGGGAACTTAAACCGAACACCTCATTGAAGTAACACCCTGCTGGGGAATATAGCTCTGCTGGAGAATGGCAGATGCGCCTGGTATGATCGAACTTCTGCTGGAGAGTGAACGAATATCACACGGTATTCGGACAAAATAAATGCCAGGGCACGCGACCAACCCTGCCGGGGAGAGTCTCAATCTTCGAATTCCACTGGGAAGAGTGAAGACCCTAGCAAAGAGAATTCCGCTGGGGATGGGATGATTCTCTTGGGAAAAATCAGCTGACTCCGCTGGGGGAGAGAGTAAATGACCCTGCGGGGAAAGGTAAACTGCCTGAATACAGCTCACAAATATTAATCTTCTACGGCTAAACCGCTCTGTTTGAGATACACTGTCTGAATACAGTCTTATAATCTTGGAATCGCCAAACTCTACTGAGGATGAATGGCTTTGCTGGAGCATGTCCTTTGGATAAGCTACGACTAGCTGGGGAATTCGATCCTTCTTCAGGAAGAACATGCATGACCTGCGTGAGGGTCGAGTCTTTTATTACTGCAGTCTCCTGGTCATCTTCCTCGTACGGCTGTGAAACCTGCAACAACACAAACAAGACAAGACACGCCTATACAACCAAATCGACTCAGGTTAGTGACGTTATTTTCAGTTAATTCAAAGCTTTAGCAATTGTTGGCAAGGGCCAGTGGTGTTATACACATGCTAGTCTCAGTAAACTTAGGCGCTTTATCATGCACAAAACAGTAAAGAACCAGCATCAAGTACTGAATAACATATTTTATTGATTGGGCCCCTGAATGGGCGGAATTTTTGTACACGGGATGTAACTCCTGAAAAGAGGAATCTACGCAAAGCAAATACACAAGTAATGCACAAGAAGCATAAATATTTTGACAAATTAAACTTTGTACACATGTCGGCAACGGGATGCAGACGAACACCACAAACTGATCCTCCTATGACTCGCCCGACTCCAATGCTTTCCCGGTATTCACACTTCCGAAGAGATTGTATCCGATAATCGACCCCTCAGATATATTCTCCCGCACTGATGCTCACTGCAGTATCAAATTCGGACCGCAGTCATTTGCTTTTCAAATCCCTAACTTTTGCGTGAACCGCCCTTTACGGGTTTTCAGTTCACCGGGATACCCCTTTTTGCCGAAGCCGCCCAGTGTAGGTTTTCAACTTCGCGGGTGTACATTTTTCAGTTTTATCCCTAACTTTTGCCCGAACCTTTCATTCTGTTTTTGGTTCGCCAGGATGCCCCATTTTTGCCTGGACTCTCTTTTTTCTGTCCAGCGGGTCAATTTTAAGCAAAGTATTTTTTAACTGCGTCCGAATTCACAGGCGACGTGAAGTCTTCACCGTCCATGGTGGACAACAATAACGCTCCTCCTGAAAAGACTTTTCTGACAACGTATGGCCCTTCGTAATTGGGGGTCCACTTGCCCCTGTGATCTGCCTGCGGCGGGAGAATCCTTTTCAGCACAAGGTCGCCCGTCTGAAAGCTTCGCGGATGTATTTTCTTATCGTATGCTTTCTTCATTCGGCTCTGGTACAAACGACCATATGCTAGAGAAGCTAGCCTCTTTTCGTCCATCAAGCTCAATTGGTTCAACCTGTCTTTCACCCATTCTGCCTCGTCTAGCTGAACGTCTCGCAATACCCTCAGAGAAGGGATCTCAACTTCCAATGGTAATACCGCTTCCATTCCGTATACCAACGAGAACGGGGTTGCCCCGGTTGATGTGCGTACCGTCGTACGATAACCGTGCAAAGCAAAAGGTAGCATCTCATGCCAATCCTTATAAGTCACCACCATCTTCCGTACAATCTTCTTAATATTCTTATTGGCCGCCTCAACAGTGCCATTCATCTTGGGTCGGTAAGGGGAGGAGTTGTGATGTTCGATCTTGAAATTCTGACAGAGCTCCTTCATCATTTTGTTGTTCAGGTTCGAACCGTTGTCCGTGATTATCCGCTCGGGGATTCCATATCTGCAAATGATATCTCTCTTGATGAATCTGGCCACCACCTGCTTCGTTACATTTGCATATGACGCCGCTTCTACCCACTTGGTGAAATAATCGATTGCTACTAAAATGAACCGGTGCCCATTAGAAGCTGTCGGTTCGATCTTTCCAATCATATTGATTCCCCACATCGAGAATGGCCATGGCGATGACATCACATTCAGAGGACTCGGAGGCACATGGATCTTATCAGCATAGATTTGGCACTTGTGGCACTTCCTCGCAAACTTGAAACAATCAGTTTCCATAGTCAGCCAAAAATAACCTGCTCGCAGCAGCTTTCTCGTCATAGCATGCCCACCAGCATGCGTACCAAAGGTACCTTCGTGTATTTCCTCCATGAGCAGCTTCGCCTCTTTCTCGTCTACACAACGCAACAGCACCAAATCGTGGTTTCTTCTGTATAAGACGCCATCCGGATTCAAATAGAAATTACCCGCTAATCTCCTGAGAGTCTTCTGATCTTGACTGGATGCCCCAGCCGGATACTCTTTATTCTTCAGGAAATTAAGGATGTCAAAATACCACGGTTTGTCGTCAGATGCTTCATCAATAGCAAATATGAAAGCTGGTCTGTCAAGCCGAGAGATAATGATTCGGGGAGCCTCGTTCCAGAAGTTGACTTTATACATGGAAGACAAAGTGGCGAGAGCGTCAGCCATTTGATTCT
Source organism: Lathyrus sativus (assembly GCA_963859935.3). Taxonomy (NCBI): domain Eukaryota; kingdom Viridiplantae; phylum Streptophyta; class Magnoliopsida; order Fabales; family Fabaceae; genus Lathyrus; species Lathyrus sativus. Next base: position 509,765,433 of record OZ012737.1, read on the forward strand.
CTGCTCTCGGCACGTGATGCAATTCAACCTTGTCGAAGAAAGGCAACAATCTCCTTGCATAATTCATGTAATGTATCAAATTGGGCTGACGCGTCTCCCATTCCCCTTTTATTTGATTCACCACCAGAGTTGAGTCTCCGTATACGTCTAAATTCTTGATTCGCAAATCAATGGCTTCTTCAAGCCCCATTATACAAGCTTCGTATTCGGCCTCATTATTGGTGACGGCAAAGGTCAATCGGGCAGTAAACGGGATGTGCGACCCGTGTGGCGTAGTGATGATTGCCCCTATTCCGCTACCGTAAGCATTCACAGCTCCGTCAAATATCATCTTCCATTTGGAACCCAATTCTGGCCCTTCGTATGGCAACGGCTCTTCACAATCTTTCATCTTCAGGTACATGATATCCTCGTCAGGAAAATCAAACCTCATCGATTGGTAATCTTCAATAGGCTGCTCTGCCAGGTACTCAGACAGCACACTCCCCTTTATAGCCTTTTGCGAGACGTATTGGATGTCATATTCAGTCAAGACCATCTGCCAACGGGCAATTCTCCCTGACAACGCCTGCTTTTCGAATATATATTTGATAGGATCCATCTTCGAGATGAGCATGGTTGTATGATTCAGCATGTATTGCCTCAAACGCTTGGCGGCCCAGGCTAGCGCGCAACAAGTTTTCTCAAGCATTGAGTATCGAGATTCACAATCTGTAAATTTCTTACTCAAGTAATAAATTGCATGCTCTTTTCTTCCTGTCTCGTCGTGTTGGCCGAGAACACAACCCATGCTTCCCTCCAGAACCGTCAAATACATGATCAAGGGTCTCCCTGCCACTGGGGGTATCAAAATAGGAGGCTCTTGCAAATACTGCTTTATTTTATCGAACGCCTTTTGACAGTTTTCGTTCCATGTTACAGCTTGATCTTTCTTCAATAACTTGAATAATGGTTCACACGTGGCCGTTAGGTGAGATATAAACCGGGCGATGTAGTTCAACCTCTCTAAAAACCCGCGCACCTCTTTCTCTGTTTTAGGCGTCGGTATTTCTTGAATCGCTTTTATTTTAGCAGGATCGACCTCTATTCCTCTTTCGCTTACGATAAACCCCAGCAGTTTACCCGATCTCACCCCGAAGGTGCATTTGTTAGGGTTCAGTCTCAGCCTGAACTTCCTAAGCCTCTTAAATAACTTCAGCAGATTCACCAGATGCTCTTCCTCCGTCTGGGATTTGGCAATCATATCGTCAACATAAACTTCGATCTCTTTATGCATCATATCATGAAAAAGAGTCGTCATCGCACGCTGATATGTTGCCCCAGCATTTTTCAAACCAAAGGGAATCACTTTGTAGCAAAATGTTCCCCAAGGCGTTATGAAAGTAGTCTTCTCCATATCCTCTGGCGCCATTTTAATTTGATTATAGCCTGAGAAGCCATCCATGAAGGAGAATACGGAGTATTGAGCAGTATTATCAACTAGCACATCGATATGAGGAAGTGGAAAATCGTCTTTTGGGCTTGCTTTATTCAAATCTCTATAATCCACGCACATTCGAACCTTGCCGTCTTTCTTTGGCACTGGTACGATGTTAGCAACCCATGAGGGATATTTTGTCACAGCCAGGAAACCAGCGTCCCACTGTTTTTGAACTTCCTCTTTGATCTTCACTGCCATGTCTGGTCTAGTTCTGCGAAGCTTTTGTTTGACCGGTGGACATTCTTCTTTCAGTGGCAGACGGTGCACAACCATGTCTGTATCGAGCCCTGGCATATCTTCATACGACCAAGGGAATACATCACTATACTCTCGGAGCATTTCAACCAGCCTTCGCTTGATATCACCCTGCAGCGCAGCCCCGATACGAATATTCTTCTCAACCCCTTCCGACCCCAAGTTGATAATTTCGATGACCTCTTCGTGAGGCAGAATGGCTTTTTCCTCTTGCTTCACCAACCAAGACAGTTCTTCAGGAACATCACTATCTTCGACAACCTCTTCTTCGGCCTGAAATACCGGATGTTCAAAGTCGGGACGAGTCATAGGCGGTTCAAGGATGTCATCTGAAAATGTTATCCTGCAAAAGGAATGGTTAAGTGCTTCAAAATGCGTATAAAGCGAATAACCACGTTGCCATTTTATTGAAAAATACAAAACAAGAAAGACAGAGATTACAGTATTTGCACATGAAAAACGCCATTTATTTAATGATTAACACGCAATGTTCATAACAACACAGCCCTAAGCAAATCACGATGCCCCAGGCAAGACATCAGATTATTCAACAATTAATAAAGCAAAGCATTACTGTTTAAGAGTCACAGGAACAAGCTCCTGAATAGACCAGTTGCACAGTCCTTGTCCTGGCGTGCTTGGCTGAATCCAGGCATCCATATCGCAGTCGCTGTCTCCTTCGTCAGACTCCGAAGCAGCATTGATGGTCTCATGACATACTCCACTAGCAGAGATGGTTATCGGCCCTCTGAAACGGGGTGCGCCCACAGCAGGTGCTGACGACGATGGGTGGTATCCCAACCCGAACCGGTCCATCTTTACAGGAATATCTGGCACTTTGCCCCAGCCCTTTGCTTCTCCTGCCTCTACCAGAGCTTGAGCTTCTTTATACGACGAGACGGCTATCTCCGACACTTTGCTCGGCCCGGGACCTTTGTCCTTGATACGCAAACCTTCAAATGCCTGGCAAGGTGTTTCGTGGATCTCTCCGTCGACCTCCACATATTTAAATGACGACAGATGGCTGACCAGGATGTCTTCTTCTCCGCATACGGTGACTACGCTGTCTCCGACCATATATTTCAACTTCTGATGCAGGGTAGACGAGACTGCCCCAGCCCCATGGATCCAGGGTCTTCCGAGCAGGCAGCTATATGCAGGCTGTATATCCATGATATAAAACTCAGTGGCAAACACCTCCGGCCCCACCTGTAGAGGCAATGTTATCGATCCAAAGACTGTTCTTCGCGTGCCATCAAACGCTCTGACTACCAAGTCACTGGGCGTGCACAAGATTCCTCTGACATCCAGCTTCATCATCGCCTTCTTGGGCAGCACATTCAAAGACGATCCGGTGTCGACCAATACATGCGACATTACTGATCCTCTACATTCGACAGATATGTGCAGCGCTATATTATGATCTCTCCCTTTTGGGGTCAAATCAAAGTCGGTAAAGCCCAAGCTGTGGCCGGCATTCACATGTGCCAACACTCCTTCCAGCTGATTCACGGAGACATCTTGGGGGACAAAAGAAGTATCCAGGACTTTCAGCAAAGCATTTCTGTGAGCTTCAGAACATAGTAGCAACGACAGTATGGATATTTTGGACGGCGTCTGTTGCAGATGCTCCACAATCTTATAATCACTTTTTCGAATCAAGCGCATGAACTCTTCTACCTCTTTCGATGTCGCTTCCTTGTCGCTTTCCTGTACTGGGACATTCTCAACCATCTTCCCCTTTCCTTTCGCTAGTCTTTCGGCCTCCACTTCAGGTGATATGAAGATCCTACCACTCCTTGTCATACCTCCTGAACCAACAACATTATCTACAGTCTCGGCTGGCTGTTTATTAACATCAATCTTTATCCCGCCACAATACACCTCCAACCCATATGACCATGGGACTGCTTTCGTGTTCTCGTACGGGATCGGTCCGGCCTTAGTTATGGTGATCGGTGATCGCTGGACCGGTGCTACAATAGTGATTGTCTTCCGAGGAATCGTTACAGTGGCCACATCACTCTGATCATCTGCTACTGCCCCTGCAGGCTCTTCAATTGCTGCTCGGTCAAACTGCAATGTGCCTTCATCAATTAAAGCCTGAATACCTTTCTTCAAATCATCACACCCCCCAGCTAGGGTCCAGCATTCTAAGCAATACTCGTCACACCCTGGATAAACACCCCCTTGCAGCAAACTGCTTTTTATCTCGTTCAGCGGCGTCTTTAAATCGTCGACATTCATAATCAGATTCAACCCTTCCTCCGTCAGGATGGCGTTTGCCCCATGATTAGGCATGGGTTTCTGCACTATATTCGGACCTGCCGTTCCGAAATTGATAGTCTTATTGTCCAAAAGATCATGCACAACATGCTTGAAAGCATGGCAACCCTCTATATCGTGGCCCGGAGCCCCAGAATGAAAATCACAGTGCCTGCTTGCATCATAACCATACGGGGGAGTTCCCGTTATAGGTGCCAGAGTTCTCTTCTCTACCAGGTTCAAACCCAACAATGTCTGCAATAAATCTGCATAGGTTGAGGGGGGCTTCTCAAACACTCTTCTTGGTTTACCACCCTGGAATCTTCGCTGAGCCTGCTGTGCCCCCTGCTGTGGTTGCTGTTGCTGCTGCTGTTGCTGCATTGGCTGCTGCTGAAATGGTTGTTGTTGATATGGGATAGTAACACTCGCCACCTGCTGCGGCTGATGATATTGGTTTCGTCCCCTGCCTCGGCCTCGACCTCGGCCTCTAAATACTGCGCTTGCTTCGCCCTGACGGCGCCCACCAAAAGCCTTCCTATTACTGCCAGATGCAGTTGATTCCTCGACTTGGAACTTTCCCTGCTTGATGTTACGTTCAATCTTTTCTCCCATCAGAATCAAATCTGAGAAACTGGCCAGAGATGTATGAAACAATTTGTCATGGAACATGCCTGTGAATGTGCCGACGAACATGTCATTCATTTCCTTGTCTTCTAAAGGAGGACGGACCCTGGCAGCCATGTCGCGCCATCTTTGCGCGTACTCTTTAAAGCTTTCATCCTTTTTCTGAGACAGCCCTGCCAATTGGACCCGGTTGGGTGCCAAGTCGCTGTTATACTTGTAGTGAGCTACAAATGCCTCTGCCAATTGCTTCCATGTCTTGATATTAGTTGGCTCCAACCCCATGTACCATTCTAGGGAAGGGCCTGACAAACTATCTTGAAAGAAATGCATTAGCATTCTCTCATCAGTTGAGTACGCAGACATCTTTCTGTAATAAGCCCGCACATGCACTTTCGGACAGGTGTCCCCTTTATACTTATCAAACGTAGGAGCTTTGAATTTGATTGGCACCCTCAAGCCAGGTACAAGACCCATTGTTGCCATGTCCAAGCCCACAGCACTTTGGTTCAGGACCCCCCTCATCTGCTCTTCTAGCATTCTGATCTTCTGGGAGTTATCCATCGGCCCTTCGAAACCTCCGCCGGAGAAAGCGTCCTCCTGCTGATCTTCTTGCCACATACCATTCCCAGCTCCATACCCATCATATTCATTATTGCGGCCATCTCTAATCTGATTCATCACTGGGCCTCGGCCTCTGTTGCCGTATCCCTGAACACCTCCAGCGGGCCCAAAAGCCATTAACCCAGCGCCGTTCCCATTTCCGAAACCTCCGTAACTCTGATTGGCCACACCATAACCATCTTGCCCAAAGCCTTGAGCATTGAAACCATATTTCCCAGCGTTATCGAATCCTTGATCATTGAACCCAAATCCAGCATTGCCAAAGCCGTTGCCTCCCATATTATCACCCAAGTTGACATCACCAAGCCCAACGTTATAGACAGCAGTCTCGTTCCCCACTCCGACGTTACCGTTCACAGCAGCGGTAGCGTTGTTGACATTAGCAGCAGGTATATTGACTACAGGTGGAGCCACTGGCGTGGGAGTGCCATCTCCATGAGCAGTATCGACTCGCACAGACTGATGATCCTCGTTACCGTGACCAGCATTTCGGGCCAACAGAGGTTGGGCCATGGCTTGCAAATTCTCCTGACCTTTTGCAATAGCTTCCATGGTCTGCATAAAGAGAGCTAGCTTTTCGCGCACATCTTGCATCTCGTTCTGCATTTGATCCATGATTCTTCGACAGTTGGTGCGAGTGGAATAACGGTGCGGGTGCTGATCTGCAATCCTGGAAAGTACCTGGTACAAAGCAGGAAATAAGACACCATCCAAAGATTACCTGTAATGCAATATGAATATGAATGCAATGCAATGTGCGTCCGTGCATTAGGGAAATTCATTCCCCGATTCTAGTGTGAAGGTGCCGGTGCAGTGACAGTGCTAACAATATAAAGATCAGAGCTGAATCACAGAAAGCCTCATATATTGCAGAGAAATCAGTAAGCCCGGAATACAATATCACTGAGAGTACAACAAGAAGGCATGACCTCAACCAACAGTCCTGGTGATGGTCAGCACTATGCAAATAAAGCATACAAGTTACTACATGAAGTGATCAAATCCTCCCATAAGTCTGGTACTCTTCTAGCAGCTTCTTGGTCTCCGGATGACTTGGTCGAGCAAGCAGCCCTTCAACAAGTTGGTTCCTTTTCTTAAGAACACGGCGTACGTCTTCAGCAGTTTCTTCCCATGCCCCCTCTCTGAAGCGATCCTCTAGTTTACGCTTCTGAGACACAGCTTCATCTCTGCCTTTGATGGCCTTGTTTAGTGCATTCTGGAGACTATACCGGGTCATCACTTCTTCTTCACACTTCTTGATGCTGGACTTCAACTGCTCTTCGAGGTCGGAGATTTGCTGCTTCAACTTATCTTCCCTCTTCTTATTGTTGGTGAGCATGGCATTCCAAGTCTTATTGCAAGAAGAGATTTCTCGGTGAGTGATGTCAAGCGCTTTCTTCTTGGATTCAAGCATGTCATGGGAGCTTCTGAACTCTTGCCCCAGACGTTCGCGCTTCTTCCTCTCCTCAGTCAACTCAGCCCCTAACCTGTTCATTAGCTCAATCTGCTGTTGAAAAGCATGGACGGCCTTGTTTTTCTCGCTGCGTATCTGGGCTAGCTCCTGCTCTAACCCTTCGTTGATCTTCATCAAGGCTTCTTTTTCTTTCACCACTTGCTCGTAGGCCTCCCTAGGAACAGTAGTTGGCTCTGCTACCGGAATAGTAACAAGGACTGGTGCATCTGGAAATGGCATCCGCAACTGACTTGCTCTCTCTTGAATCCAAACTCTATAAGGTGCATAGGCCTGACAGTCATTCTTCCCTAACAACGGCTTCCCTCTTCGGTTAATACGCGTCCAGGCATGCTGCAGCTTGGCTAACAACTCCCCCTTCAAATCTCCGGTGAAGTACAGAGATTCCTGTACTTCTTCCTCGGCGGGTGGGTTCTTCAGCGCATATCCGAACTGACGGACCAACAGTGATGGGTTGTAGTTGATACACCCTTTTCTTCCAATCAGCGGCACATTAGGGTACCCAGAACAACTGAATATAAGCTCAGATCCCAACAGATCTCTATCAAACCACTCAACGTCTTCGGAAGATAGCCTCATCAGGCGCTCTGACTAGCTAGCGGTGGTTGCACTCTCCACAAAAGATCCCTTCATGGGAAGATGACTCTTGAACCACATATTCAACAAAGGAGCACAGCAGTAAACCACCTTTCCCCTTCTGTTTTCATTCTTGTAGTGCAAGGAGTGGTAGAAGTCTCCGATCAACGTTGGCACTGGATTGCCGGCAGCAAATAGATGGAAAGCGTCCAAGTCTACGAAATTGGGCAAGTTAGGGAATAGCACAATCCCATAAATGCATAGAGCCAAAATAGCATTGAAAACTACCCAACATACGCTCTTGGCATACTCCTGAGCTTTGCCAACCAGGAAATCAAGAGAGAACCCTGAAACCCCAAGCCAAGAAGTCACTAACAGTTCTGCAGCGTCCATATGCAAGGCTTTGGCTAAGTCCTCCAGCCTGGGCTCAGCAGCAGAGTGAATGAAGGGAACCTTGTTCTGCACGGGCAGCTCAGTAAACTCCACATACTCCTCAATGGTGGGCCCTAGAATGAAGTCAGTAAAAGTAAAACATCTCAGTGCAGGGTCATAGAACTGCATCAAGGTGTACAGTCTGTTCATCTCATCAGCAGTGGGCTTGCAGACTAATCTCAGTAATCTCCCATGACTCATTCTGAAGCTTCTCCTAACCTCCTCATCGGCAAGAGATATCAGACCAAGCAAAGAAGTAATATCAGGTGAAGGCAGCTTATACGCAACTGCTTTCCTCAAACCAGCCATAATCAACACTCAGAAGTTTGGGCACTAGAATCGGAGGATATGCAAATGCACCTGCAGCACAGACACACGTTAATGGGATGCAATGATAATGGGTATGCAAACAATGCAATGCAAGTAACATGCAACAGGGACCAGCTGCCGTAGCCGAATAGCCTGAACCATATCAAGAGGTCTCAAGCAGACTCTATAGAAGTCCTCAAACCCTGGTCTCAGATAGACCTAAAACAAAGCTCCAACAACGGTCTCTGACAGACCTCAAACTATAACCCCAACTGGTCTCTGGTAGACCTCAAATCATATCTCCAACTGGTCTCTGACAGACCTCAGAACTCTCCAACTGGTCTCTGACAGACCTCAGAACTCTCCAACTGGTCTCTGACAGACCTCAAAACTCTCCAACTGGCCTCTGACAGACCTCAGAACTCTCCAACTGGCCTCTGACTGACCTCAGAACTCTCCATAAATACCCAAGATCTCTGATCAGGAAATAACCGGTAGTATGAAGGTCTAGTTACCTGCATAACCCCAAACCCTCTCACAGGTGGATGTCCTAGTAACTGACAAAGGTATGGCATCCTATGCGGTCGTCGGCGTCACAGACTTTCAGGGTTGATGATACGATTCCCAGAAGGAGTGGCATCATCAAATCCTGAAGAGGCCTCACTTAGCCAACTTCCAAATGATCGGTTCCCGGAGTCGACAATTCAGCTGACCAACAACCCCTTCGACCCAAAGGGTAGAAAAAGAAGCCAACCAGAAGAACCTCGTCCGAGTGTAGATTTCATGAGACACTAATGCAAGCAAAGCCGGCACGCGCCCACTACTTTCTACTCTAATTCTAGGTGCACTCAAGCCCAGGTCCGGCTTATCTCTCAATCATAGGACCACCCATCACACCCCAATACAGCAGTAATAATCAATATATATAATGCTGAAAATAAAGGTCAGAAATATAAATCCATACAAAATCCTCGACGGGAAAACAAGCGTTAGGATTGACTCTCTTAAGGGACGTTGGATCCCAAATGCATAAGAACTATCGCAGTTCTTAGCAGCCAGGGGACGTTGGATCCCCAGCAGAGTCGCCAGCTGTCGCTACTGCGAAAATCGGCGCCGGCTGAACAGAAGAGTCGCCACCGCGCGTTATTTATCCCACGGGAGGGAAAGGAAACGCTCAGAGTAAACCTCGCACAACACGGGAAAGGTATGGTCGTCGCAACCAAAACCTGGATTCGGGAGTCGGTTACGCAAGGGGAAGGTATTAGCACCCCTCACGTCCGTCGTACTCGACGGGATCCACGCTTATTTTCGGGTATGGAGTGTTATTCTATCTACTCTAAGGGTTAAGGGTTAAAAAGAAAAGAAAATGAAAATAAAATGACTCGGCAAAGTATCGCACTTTATGCCTACGTATTCCCGTCTGGAACGAGAAATCAGAGTCAACGTAGTTCGCCTACCTACGGGAAAGGAGGGGAAGGTTGCTCGCTAGGATATCGCATCTTATGCCTACGTACTTTCATACAGCATGAAAGATCAGAGCAAACGTAGTTCAGCTACGTACGACACAAGCTTGTCTTGGTTGATTTTATTCCTTCTGAAAAAGGTTTTTCTGATTAACAGTCCCAAGCGGACAAAAATGACGTCTTGATGAGTTCACATTCTTTTACGAAAGAAGTGTTTTTTATTGTGTTTGAAATCTTTATTGTGTTTTTCTGTTTGTTTTGAGGAAGAAGAGACAGAATTCTAACCTACGGTTGCGAAGGGAATCAAACTAACCTAATGTTATCATGCATGGGTTAAGACCTAATGTCTATCATGCTCCTCTCTTGCACAGAGAGAAACATAGATCCTAAGGGAATAGACGGAGACAGAAATAATATCAGATATATACAGTAAAGTAGTAAAATGCATGAATGCAGCAATACAAGCGAGGCAAGGGAGTCCCACTCAACCTCGAACCTAGAAAACAATAGGCAAAAGTGAACAGACCTCACTTTCAACCCAACAGGGTAAGCAGCAAACAATACAGTCCAGAAAACCAATCAATACATCAAGAATGAAATACAGCAAAAATAAACAGCCACAGCAGCTCTGCATCAACATCTGACTTCAAGTAATCTCCAATCAGCTACAAGCATCGACCTCCATCTCCACAGCCTCCCAGCAAGGTCTTGATCATCAGTCTTCCATCTACAATGGCTTTTCTTCAAGTCTCAGGCTCCAGGATGAACATCAGTCAACAAGATGAAGTGAATGAATGTTAGACAGTCAATTACCTACCAAGGGTGGCTCATTAACTGTTAACATTAAACAGAAAGTTTCCCCTCAAAAGTTCTATCTTTCAAATACATTCACTGATCCTTCCAAAGGAAGGAGGTGGGTATTTGATAGAGACTTTGAATCATAAGGAAAGGATGGATGCAGACAAAGCATTCCATGTTTGAGAAACAAACTTTCTAATCTAGAGCTCTGCCTAGCTCCTAAACCCTAATCTCCTCAATAGCTGCTAGCAGGAATCTCCTCTTCAACTCTGGAAGTTGGTCTTCAGTCTCTGGATCTCCAATGTCTTCATCATCACAAGTCTTCAGCTCTCCCAATCCCCAAGCAATCCCAATACCCACACAGACAAATCAATAATCCCCAGAGGACACACCATACCAGTCAATCAAATATAGACAGCAATATACTAATAGCAGTAGGGGAATCCTAGTGATTTCTAAGGGATCTAATAACTACCCATAGCCCCTATAGCCCCATACCCCAAACTTTCAATCTCTAAATCCTTAAGGGGAAAAGAACTACTTCACCTATGTTGTCACTTAAACCCTAATTTTATTCATGTTATTCACACCTAAACTAATCACCTAAAATTAATTCCTAAAAATATGAACTAAATTGCATACTCAAGCTAATCTTATCTACTAACCAACCTAAAAGAATGGGTGGAAAATATTAAATCAACTATTAGAACAAAATTTATCAAAATCATGTATGAAATGAAACACCTAAAATAGGCATTTATTTGGAAAATATGGGAAAAATATCAAATAAAAAATAAAATGCAATTTTTATTTTTTATAATTTTCTAGACATCTTGAAGAAATTAATGCAAAAAGAATCATCAAAAAATATGAAGTTTATGATTTATTGTGATTTTTAAAAGAAGTGAAATGAATTAAAAAAATAAAATGGATTTAATTTGGAGTGAGGGGTGCAGAAATCATGTAAACTCAGTTAAAAGGATAAACTGGGCCCAGACTGGGGGGCGCGCATAGCAAGCGCGTCTGGGCCCAATGCAAGTCAGAAAACATAATACAAATAAAAAACCAAAAACGGTGCAGATAGTCATTTTTCCAGTTAAAACACATTGGGCCTGGCAATTGGGGGTGTTATTAGCAAGCAACATTTGAGCCCAGTCTGAAGTTATTAATGAAACGGGGCGTTTTGGTGTTTGAATTCTCCCTCCGTTTTCCAATTAAATCGTGGCCGTTAGATGATGGACAAAGTCGTGGTCAAACAAGCAATCGTGTGGTTCAAACATTGTCTTCAACCTTGAGCCAAACCCTAACTCTGAAAAACCCTAACCATGCAAGCACCTTCCATCGTTCTGTTCTCTCTCATCTCTCCATGGATGCCCTCGATCCAAAGAGCAAAGTTGCTCTAAATTTCTCCCTCTACACAGCCATAACCATAACTCCTCCTAAAACTCAAGCAATAATGGAACCCGATAGGTATAACAGATAGAATCCACCATGAACACCTGTCATCAACCATACCAAACCTTGCCAATCCTTACCCTAGCATAATCTACATCTTCCACTGATCATCCTAAGCAACTAATCTAAGATTATCTTGCATTATTCTTGATGTTCTAAGCTCCAACAGAATTAGTGCACCATTGATAACCTCCATTAAACCTCTCCAAACTTTGTGAAATTCATCACCTAACCTCCTAGGTCTCTAATATACTAACAATCCTATGCCATGATCACTATGCTAGCTAATTCGAAGGAAAACATACCTGGTGCAAATTCTTGAAAACAGGTGCTAAAATCCTTAGATCTGATGCTTGTGATGAGTGGAAAGTGATTAAGGAACTTGATTAAGAATTATGTATGCAATGAATCTTGTCCAATCCTTCTGAACTCAGCAATCCCAAAATTCTTGCCCTTTGGATGATAAAGTTGTATGGCACGATTCTTGCTCAATTCCACCAAATGAATGTGTGAATTCTGGTCTTTGGATGATGATGGTGAAGAACAGATCAAGAATGATGCAAATTGATGAGAATTTGAGAGAGTTTGGATTGATTTTGCAAGATGAGAAAAAGTGTATGAAACTTGTGGTTTTGAGAAAATGTAATCACCAACCATGGCATGGAGTTGCTCATATCAATATATACATGTCCTTAGAACCTCCTAGAAACTTGGAGAAGCTTCCCTTGCATTCTTTCCTTTGGATTTGGTTTATGTATCTTCCATTACAAGTAACCATGAATAACTCTTAAAATTTGAACTAACCTCAAAATTCCACTTTAGCCAATGTTCTTAAAATGATCTTTCCATTCAAAATGACCTATAATTTTGCTCCATTTGGCCAAAATATGAAAAATCTCATTTTTAAGTCCATTTTTAATCATTAAATCCAACAATTTTGAAACCTTGTGCTATGAATCTTTCCAATCTCTCATGATCACTTTTCTAGACTCAAAATGTCATTTGGAACACGTTTGATGTTGTAAAGTTTTCCATTTGAAGCTTCCTTGTATGAGTTTTGGGCATAGGTTGAAATGACCTGTAATTCTCAAATGACCAAAATACCCTTTGCTTGCCAAGACCATAAGTAGAGTTCCACAAACCATATGAAGGCATACTATACCATTCTAGAAATCTAAGACAATTAGGAACAATTCTTATGTTGACCAGAAATTCATTTGAAATCTCCTTGAGGGGTAAAAATAGCTTGGAAGTCAAGTCACTTTCACAGACAAAATTTCAGATACCTCAGATGACCTGTAACTTGCAAGGACCATAACTTGAGTTCTATAAATCTCCTTGATGTCTTCCACCACTCAAATTAAAGTTCTTGAGATCCTCTACAAGTTCCATGTTGGCCAAGGATCCATTTGAAGCTTGCATTTTGACTTATCTTGCTTGGAAATTTGACCTAAACTAGGGGATTTTACACAGAAACCCTAATTTAGAAACTCCTCTTCTCCTTGATTTCTCTTGATTTCTTCTTAGCATATCATCATATCCTTATTCTTCATGTCAAATGATGAACCCCACATCTCTCCAATAGCCCTTAATGCCTTTCAATCAGTCAATTGACCTAGAGTTGACCCAGGGTTGACCCAGATGAAACCCTAGTTGACTGTCTTCAACTGCAACTCTTGTGACTACACCAATGACTTGTCTCCTTCTCCAAATGACTTTCTAAGTCTCCCATGATGTCTAGATACTCCCCATGCTTAGCCCATAGCTCACACTTTCCTTGATGATCCCCAGATACCCTCAGATAGGAGATAGATGAACTGCTTGATCTATTGACTTGATATCTTCCAAATTCTTTTCTGATGACTTGAATGAGATTGAATCAGGATAATAACCTCTTGATAGGCCTCTAGAGATGAGAATAATGATTGGTACCCTGTTGGATGACTTGCTATGCTTATGTTATGCAGATGATTAGACTATGTACATGACTCTATATGCAAATGCTAATGATATTGAAACATAAACCAAATGAATAAGGTTGAGCAAATTTTAGGGTGCAACACCACCCAATTCAATCCCAACTCATCTCGGTAGCCTTAGCCCAACATTCCTCGACTAAACTCTACCACTCATTCTCATTCTTAACCGTTAAAAGTCGGGTTCTACTGATTAACTCAACTTCATCCTAAAAATGGAAAATGAGCAAAACTCTCCATAATCCAAAAGAAAACCAATAGAAACATACATAATCATACATATCGAAAGAATAATAAGTTCCGCACCCTTACCCGATTAATCGAAGCTTAGAAGTTTGATTCTTGATGATTCTAGGTTTTCTCCTCTTCCTCCTCTTTTCTCTTCTCTTATTCTTTCCTTTCTATTTCCTTCTATCTCTTTTCTTTTCTCTCTATTTCTACTTATACTCTTTCTATTCTATTTCTCTCAAATATCTACTAATTAAGGATTATTCTAAAACACCCTCTAATTAATTCACAAAACTCTCCGAATAATGAAATAACATAATAAGCACACATAACATATTAATGTTCAAATTCCACAATTAAAAGAATAATTCAATCAAAATAAATTAAAAGACTCAACAAAAATGGGAAATTCAGAATCGGGGCGTTACAAATCTCCCGTACTTTAGAAATTTTCGTCCTCGAAAATATTACCTGATCCAAACAATTCTGGATGCGACTTCCGCATCTTACTCTCCAATTCCCAAGTCATGTTGCCTTCTGCAGCACCTCCCCATGCTACTTTCACAAGCGCAATATCCTTGCCCCTTAGCCTCTTAATTTCATGATCCAAAATCCTAATCGGTGAAACTTTAATCGTAAGGTTATCCCTTACTTCGACCTCGTCCATAGGAATAACATGTGACGGATCCGGAACATACTTCCGAAGTTGCGAAACATGGAACACATCATGCAAATTTGAAAGATTCGAAGGCAACGCCACACGATAGCCACAACACCCACTCGTGCAGTAATCTGATACGGACCTATAAAACGAGAAGTTAACTTCTTCGACTTCAAGGCACGACCCATACCCGTAACCAGTGTAACTCTCAAAAACACATGGTCGCCCTCTTGAAACTCAAGATCTTTCCTTGTCATGATAACTCTTCTGCCTACTCTAAGAAGCTTTCATCTTGTCACAAATAAACTTCACCTTCTCCATCGTTTGTTGTACCATCTCCGGCCCAACAACCGACTTCTCACCAGTTTCATGTCAGCTGTCGCTACTGCGAAAATCGGCGCTGGCTGAACAGAAGAGTCGCCACCGTGCGTTATTTATCCCAAAGGAGGGAAAGGAAATGCTCGAAGTAAACCTCACGCAAAGACGGGGAAGGAATGGTCATCGCAACCAAATCCTGGATTCGGGAGTCGGTTACGCAAGGGGAAGGTATTAGCACCCCTCACGTCTGTCGTACTTGACGGGATCCACGCTTGTTTTCTAGTATGGATTGTTATTCTATCTATTCTAAAGGTCTGGGGTTAACAGAAAAGAAAATGACTCGGCAAAGTATCGCACTTTATGCCTACGTATTCCCGTGTGTAACGAGAAATCAGAGTCAACGTAGTTCGCCTACCTACTGGAAAGGAGGGGAAGGTTGCTCGCTAGGATATCGCATCCTATGCCTACGTACTTTCATACAGCATGAAAGATCAGAGCAAACGTAGTTCGGGCTACGGAGGACACAAGCTTGTCTGACAATTTTTTATCTCCTTATGAAAGGGTTTTTCCTGATTTAAGAGTCCAAGCGGACAAAAATAACACTTTGATGTTTGTTTTCAGTCTTTTACGCAAGAACTGTCTTTTATGATGTTTACAATCTCTGACGCACTAGAGACTATGACTTGAGGGTGACTACGTCGTATGTCACCCTAAGGGTAACACACTAAGCAATCAGGTTACTGAAGAGTGACCCTCCAGTAACCTTTTCTCAAATAGCTTAAGGCTCGTAGCATACGACATCGATAATCCTTATTACTGTGTTTTGAATTGTTCTGAGATATAAGAGAAGTCTAAAAACCTAGGGTTTGAAAGGGGAATCAAAACTACCCTAATGTTATCATGCATGGATTACAACCTAATGTCTGTCATAATTCCCTCCTGCACAGAGGAAATCAGAGATCCTAGGGGATAAACGGAAAAGAACCAGCAGATATACAATGAACAGTAAAATGCATGAGATGCAACAACAAACAATAGGCAAAATGAAACAGCTTCACTTCAAACCTAAGGGAAAATCAACAGACAATACAGACAAAGGACTAAAATCCAATAGCAGCTCTGACAGCAAACAATTCAAACAGCACCAGCTCTGGCAGCTACAGTTGATTAACAGCAAAAGGTTGATAGTAACAACTTCAAGCAAGATCCCATCTTCACTTTCCAATGGTCTTCAAGCTTCAGATAAGCTCTTGTCTCCAATAATCTTCCACTTTAGCAAGCACTGAGTCACAACCAGTAGACATCTTCAGTTGGCAGCAAAACCCTAGTCCTCAACAGATACCCAGCTTTGACAGGTACCAGCTTCATCTTCACCAATCTTCAATGCACTTCATCTTCAATAAACTTCCATCTTCAAGTCAAACACTCACAGGAGAGAATCAAGTGATAGATGAAGTTGGCATGTTAAGAGGCTTAATGATAACCCAGGGAAATCACTAAGATCTTAACACAGCTAGTGACAGCCATCCTCAAGGTTCTACCCAATCAAAGCATGCTCTACATCCCTCATAAGGAGAGATGGAACTCTTTTAGGGAACCTTGTGTCATAGGATGGAATAGAGGCACAAGAAGCTCTCTATGTTTGACAGAAGGAGTCAGTCTACTCTAGAGCTCTCCCTATATCTCATATCTCCTAAGTCTTCATGAAGCACCTTCAGGCACAGGCAACTCCAAGCTACAAGCATAATTATTTGTTCTTTACTCATTCTCAAGGTATTCATACAATCCTCAAGCCAAGCACAAGCCCCAACACCCAAGGAAAAACCCAAAACTCAACAAACAAAGCAACTTCCCCAGAGGGAAACACACCAATATCACTCAACTTGCAAAAATCAAATAAAATGGGAATATTCATCATAAAATCCTAGATTAATTTCTAAGGGATCCTAACTAGGTACCCTATGCCCCACATAAACACCAAGGCCTAAATTAAAATAAAAACCCAAAAACTATGTGTTGAAACGCACCTATTTCAAGTTTAACCCTAATTCTAACACACTAAAGTTCCTTATTCACAACTAATTAAAAGTAAATCACAAAAATGTTAAATAATTCCAAGGGGGACCTAAAGCTCTAATCTAACCATGGAAAAAAGAATCACACCAAAATGTGACATAAAATGGCTAAACAAAATTCAGAAAAATGGATATACAAAATAAAATGCAATAAAAGCAACTAAATGTAAAAATTCACCAGAAATAGAAAAATGACTAAAATGCTAATTTTGTTTTTCAATAATTTTCTTGAGATAATTATGAGAATGGAGAAAAAATTCCCATACAAAAGTCCTATTTTTGAATTTATTATGAATTTTCTAAGATCTAAAATAAATGTGTAAAAATATGAGAAAATATGAGAAAATGGAAAAATATGTGTGTCAAATAGCAATTATAAATGGTTCATTTCAGTAACTGGGCCCAGGAGGGGGGGTGTCAAGAGGAAAGCGTGCTAGGCCCAATGTGCAATCAGAAAATAAAAATGAAAATGGAAAGGAAAATGAAAAAAAACGTGTGGCAAATAGCAACAAATAATAGTGTATTTCTCGCTGGGCCTTGGAATAGGGGTGTGGATAGGATGTTTCTCACTTAAGCCCAAACTGGTACTTTAATGAAACGATGTGTTTCACTCTCAGCCTTCTCCTTCACAAATTGAGCGCAACTCACGGCCGTTGGATTGGTTCTTGGTCAAAGTCTTCGTGAGGATTTAATGGTGGTGGCATCGTCTTCTCCAATTCAAATTCTGGAGGGAGAGGGAATCCATGGAAACAGAGCTTGAAGCTCATCTTCTTCCCAATCGGATTCTACCAAATCTCCATCAAAACTTACAATTAAAAACCCTAACATGCTTGAAATTTCACCAGGAATTCATCTATGGTAACCAAATATATTGAAATACAACCTAACTCAAAACACGAATCAAACTTCAGAATTTGGTCCATGATCAAAACTCACCAATCTTGAAATTGAATAGCCTAATCTCTTCACCATGTTTCACTGATCAATTCTAAATATCAATCTAAGATTCTAACACAAGATTCATCAAGATATCATCATGAACAGATTTTGTGTCATCACACTAATTGTATCTAAATCAATCCTAAAGCTACCAGAAAGCTCCACATGATCATCTACAATGAATCTAACTAATCAAAACCAATTGAAACTGCCTAAATTATGCCATGGAGTGAAGTTTACATACCTGCAAATTTGAGATGAACAGATGTATGAAATCTTCAAATCAAGCTTTGAGAACTTCAGTACACCTTCAATGAGTCACAATCTTGCTTCTGTATGCAAAAGAATTGGTTGAGGAGGCTTGGATTATGGAAACCGATTCTGAGTTGCAGGTGAGAAAATCCAAGAGCAAGAACACGATTTGTCCACCAATTTGCTTGGAACTTGATCTGGAAACACTCACTAGTACCAATGGAAGCCAATGGGATCAAGAAATTGGATGGAAAGGGATGAAAGGCTTGTAACCGAATCTGAGTTGCAACAGAAAAATTTCAATCTTAATCTCTCTTCTCTCCTTCAATTCTCTCCAACTCTTGCTTGGGATCACTTCATATGCATATATAGAGTGTGAATGAAGACTCTAGAAAGTTCTAGGTTGATCCAATGAGAAAATCACCTTCTCATGTCATGCTATGTACTCACACCAGCTCATGATTTGGCTTACAATTGCACTTGTTCTGAGTTTGAATTCTCTCCAAATGAGATATTGGAGGTGTATGGATGGAAAAGAGCCTTGCATTTGCTTGGAAATGAGATTTTGCAATTGTGCCTTATGATTCAAGCAATCCATTTACAAAGCAAGTCCTTGAAATAACCCTCAATTCAAAATTGTGGCAATGTCAATGTTATCAAAATGCATTTTAAAATCAAATTGGTATGTCATATGGCTTGGTTTGGATGTGTAGGTCAAAAATCCCAATTTCCAACTTTGGTTCATTTAAAATAATATACCTTCATTTTAGGCCACTTTTATGATTTTGTGAAGCAAGCCATTCCAAGTTCTCATGACCTTTTATCTAGCCTAAAAATATCATTTTGAACACATCTCATGTTTAACATTTTTTCATTTGAGGAGTGGAAGATGGAGATTTGGACCTATATTGAAAAATGACCTGTAATTCAACTTTCCCAAAATACCCCTGGATTGTCAAGACCATAACTTGAGTTCTACAAATCCTCTTGAGGACTTCTAGTACTCAAATTAAAGCTAAGATCAAGATCTACAACTTTTATGTTGGCCAAGAATCCATTTGAAAACACCTTGGTGGGAAAAAGTTGTTTGGAGGTCAAGTGACTTTCACAGATAAATTTTAGTGTCCTCTGATGACCCATAACTTGCAAGAACCATAACTTGAGTTCCACAAATCTTCTTGAAGACTTCTAGTACTAAAATTAAAGCTATTGAGAAGCTCTACAAGTTTCATGTAGACCAAGACTTCATTTGAAATTTGCATTTTGACTTATCTGGCTTGGAAAATAGGCCTAAATTAGGGTTTTTACCCTAGGAACCTTGTCTTATCAACCTCAACCATTCTTGATTCTTTTTGATTTATCCTTGGCACAACACCACACTTGTATCCACATATCAAATCATGAATTCCACATCCTCCAAGTAGGCCTTGATGCCCTCCAATCAATCATTTGACCTAGGGTTGACCTAGGGTTGAACCAGATGAAACCCTAGTTGACTGTACTTCCACTCTGGCTCTTGTACTTGAATCAATGACTTGTCTCATCTTCAAAATGACCCTCTAGGTCTTCCATGATCTTTGTACACCTTCCGTGGCTCACACACTCATTGATGATCTTCAACATATCCCCAAGATTGGGAGAGAAATCCACTGGTTGACCTTCAAACTTCTCAAAGCTTCAACTCATTTCTTTGATGACCTGGATGATCTTGAACTTGAATAAAACCCCTTGATGGGCCTCATTCTGATAAGAATGGCACTTGGTCCCTTTCTAGATGACTGGTTATGCTATGATATGCAAATGATTGGACTATGTACATGACTTATTATACAAATGACAATGCAATTGAAACATAACCCAGGTGAAATAGGTTGAGCAAATTTTAGGGTGCAACAGCTGCCCCTATTCAAGCGGCTTGGACCCGACTGGGTGAAGAGCGAACGGCCTTCAAACATTCGAGGTACGAGACGGTTGAATACCAAGAACCCAGAAATTTGCCAACCGTAGAGATAAACTGCACCATTACCTGGGGAACAACATTCGTCGATTGAACCTGATTGTTACGGTGACAACTGATCAACCACCTGATACGGATCTGATTTCAACACTAACTACCTGTGTGGCACTAAACTTGTCAATATAGGAATAATATGGACGACTTCACTGGGGAAGTACTTCTGTCAACAAACATAACTCTGCCAACGATACAGGAAAAGAGCTCCGCCACCACTACGGGAAATACCACCGCCACCACTACGGGTAATAACACCGCCATCGCTACGGGTAATAACTTCATCACCACTACGGGAAGATAACACCGCCATCGCTACGGGTAATACTCTGCCATCGCTACAGGAAAACAAACACCGCCATCGCTACGGGTAATACTCTCTGCCACCACTACAGGAAAATAACACCGCCATCGCTACGGGTAATACTCCGTCATCACTACGGGAAAATAACACCGCCATCGCTACGGGTAATACTCTCTGTCACCACTACAGGAAAATAACACCGCCATCGCTACGGGTAATACTCTCTGTCACCACTATAGGAAAATAACACCGCCATCGCTACGGGTAATACTCTGCCATCACTACGGGAAAATAACACCGCCATCGCTACGGGTAATACTCTCTGTCACCACTACAGGAAAATAACACCGCCATCGCTACGGGTAATACTCTCGAATACAACTCTTCTGCCTATCTTTGCAGTAGCTAACTCCATCAATCAAATGGGTAACACATAATGGTCCAATCTTTCAATCTTTAATGCTGACACGGTAATAAATCTGAGAAGGACTCTACTGGGAATTTTCTGAACCCAAACTGCCAGACACCTACTTCGACATAGGCGGCCTTTTCCAAAAACTGATTCACGAGATCTTTTGATAACGACATAACAACAATCTTGAAGAAATACTCCGCTGGAGGGGTAAGAGAAACTTAAACGAGCAACTCTGTGGGGAATAATGACAAGACGAGCATTATCATCACATGCTGAGATTTTTAATATTTGGTAATTGATCTGAGCAAGAGCTCTCTCCACCTGCAAGGGAAACAACACCTGAAAACCAAAGGTTAACCAACCTGGCTTATGTTTCACAATGCACATGTTTGACAATGGCGTAATGCTCCATACAGCACGGATATGCTACGCGTTTTTGGGTAGATGCAAATATGACACTATATGCAAATGCGAATGCAGGCTCAAGCTGCTGGGGAAACTTTGATAAGCTCGCTTCAGCATGGCTGTTGAGAGCAAATACCGCCATGTCGGGGATGAACGAGTATCATAAACTCCTCTGGAAAAATAAATGCCGGACATATAAGCAATTCTGCTGGGGAGAGATTAAACTTCGATTTCCACTGGGAGGAAAGAACAACATCTGTTGGGGAGAGTAACTCCGCTGGGGAAGAATCGACTCTCTTGGGGAAAGTAGACTGACGGAGCAAGAAACGACTCAGCTGGGGAACGAGGAAATCCTTCTGGAGGAAACGATACTGTCTGGGCACAGCTTTCAAACTCGGAGTTACCGCTCCGCTGGGGATAATCATCCTGACGAAGGCATGACGACCTGCGGGAAGAAAATCATCTTCTATGGGAATAATCCTTCTGAACCAACTATGACTTGGTTAAACACTGCGGGAATCCTCCAAGCTGGGGATTGATCGTTCACATACTCGACTCTCTGGGGAGTGCAACCTCTGCAGAGGATATCCTCTGGGGATAAGCTGCGATTAGCTGGGGAAATTGATCTCTTCGGTAAAAGACAAAAATCATCCCAATTTCTGAAGATGAGGTGTGACCTGCATGGGGATTGGCGTCGCCAAATCAAGTCTTTCACCATGAACCTCCGGCCGGGGGTCATAACTTCTGATTGTCCGCTTTAAAGGCGAGAACCCTGCAAAACACAAACGAGACATGACAAATCTATACAACCTAATCTATTCGGGTTAGTGTCCGTGACATTACTCCAGTCAATTCGAAGTTTTAGCAATTATTGGCAAGGGCCAGCAAAGTTATGCACATGCAAGTTCATCGGAACATTGGCGTTTTCCACATACAAAACAGTAAAGCACAAACATCAAATACTGAATAACATGTTTTATTAATAACAGGCCTCTGAATAGGAAAAGTTTTGTACATCGGATGCAACTCCTGAAAAGAGGAAGTTACATATACACACATACATATATGCACAAGAAGCATAAAAATACAAAGACAACTCGAATTTGTACACATGTCGGCAACGTGGGGCAGACAAACATCGTGAGCTGATCCTCCTATGACTCGCCTGACTCTGGTTGTCCCGGTATTCAATTTTTGGAAGAGATTGTGTTGGATAAACAAACCCTCAGGTGCTCCCAAACCGCTAAGCAATGCAGGCATCGAATTCAGACCGCAGTCATTTGCTTTTTCAATCCCTAACTTTTGCGTGAATCGCCCTTTGCGGGTTTTCAATTCACCGGGATACCCTTTTTTGCCGAAGCCGCCCAATGTAAGTTTTCGACTTCGCGGGTGTACATCTTTTCAATTTTATCCCTAACTTTTTCCCGAACCTTTTATTCTGTTTTTGGTTCGCCGGGATGCCCCATTTCTGCCTGGACTCTCTTTTTACTGTCCAGCAGGTCACTTTCAAGCAAAGTATTTTTTAACTGCGTCTGAATTCACAGGCGACGTAAAGTCTTCAGCATCCATGGTAGATAGTAGCAAAGCTCCCCCTGAGAAGACTTTTTTGACAACGTATGGCCCTTCGTAATTAGGGGTCCACTTGCCCCTGTGATCTGTTTGTGGCGGGAGAATCCTCTTCAGCACAAGGTCGCCCGTCTGAAAGCTTCGCGGACATATCTTCTTATCGTACGCTTTCTTCATCCGGCTTTGATACAACCAACCGTATGCTAGAGAAGCTAGCCTCTTCTCATCCATTAAACTCAGCTGATTCAACCTGTCTTTAACCCATTCTGCCTCGTCAAGCTGGACATCTCGTAATACCCTCAGGGAAGGAATCTCAACCTCCAACGGTAATACTGCTTCCATTCCGTATACTAATGAAAAAGGGGTTGCCCCGGTTAATGTGCGTACCGTCGTACGATAACCGTGCAAAGCGAAAGATAGCATCTCGTGCCAATCCTTATACGTCACAACTATCTTCTGAACAATCTTCTTTATGTTCTTATTGGCTGCTTCAACAGCGCCATTCATTTTGGGTCGGTAAGGAGAAGAGTTGTGATGTTCAATCTTAAAATTTTGGCACAGCTCTTTCATCATCTTGTTGTTTAAATTTGAACCGTTGTCGGTGATAATCCGCTCAGGGATTCCATATATGCAGATAATATCTCGTTTGATAAATCTGGCTACCACTTGTTTGGTGACATTGGCATATGACGCTGCTTCCACCCACTTGGTGAAGTAATCGATTGCCACCAAGATGAACTGGTGTCCGTTTGATGCTGTAGGCTCGATTTTCCCAATCATATCAATTCCCCACATCGAGAACGGCCATGGTGAGGACATCACATTCAGAGGACTTGGGGGTACATGGACCTTGTCCGCATAAATCTGGCATTTATGAGACCTTTTTGCAAACTTGAAACAGTCTGTTTCCATAGTTAGCCAGTAATAACCTGCCCGTAGCAGTTTTCTCATCATAGCATGCCCACCAGCATGTGTACCGAATGTACCCTCATGTATCTCCTCCATGAGCAACTTCGCCTCTTTCTCGTCTACACAGCGTAGCAACACCAAGTCGTGGTTTCTTTTGTATAGGACACCGTCAGGATTCAAATAGAAATTGCCAGCCAATATCTTGAGAGTCTTCTGATCGCGACTGGATGCCCCAGCCGGATACTCCTTGCTCTTCAGGAAATTCTGGATGTCAAAGTACCAGGGTTTATCATCAGATGCTTCGTCAATAGCAAATATGAAGGCAGGCCTATCAAGCCGAGAGATAACAATCTGGGGAGCCTCGTTCCAGAAGTTAACTTTATACATGGAAGACAATGTCGCCAGGGCGTCAGCCATTTGATTTTCTGCTCGCGGCACATGATGCAATTCCACCTTGTCAAAGGAAGGCAACAATCTCCTTGCATAATTCATGTATGGTATCAAATTGGGCTGACGTGTCTCCCATTCTCCTTTTATCTGTTTCACCACTAGAGCTGAGTCTCCGTATACATCCAGATGTTTGATTCGCAAATCAATAGCTTCTTCCAGCCCCATGATGCAAGCCTCGTACTCTGCCTCATTATTGGTAACAGGAAAGGTCAATCGGGCAATAAAGGGGATGTGCGACCCCTGAGGAGTAGTAATAAATCCCCCTATTCCGCTACCATAGGAATTCACAGCTCCATCAAATATTAACTGCCATTTGGAACCCAACTCTGGTCCTTCATCCGGCAACGGTTCTTCACAATCTTTCATCTTTAGGTACATGATATCCTCGTCAGGAAAATCAAACCTCATCGATTGGTAGTCCTCAATAGGCTGCTCCGCAAGGTACTCTGACAAGATGCTACCTTTGATAGCCTTTTGAGAGACATACTGAATATCATATTCGATTAGCACCATCTGCCATCGGGCAATTCTTTCGGAGAGTGCTTGTTTCTCAAACACGTATTTGATTGGATCCATCTTTGAAATGAGCAGGGTTGTATGATTTAGCATGTATTGCCTCAAACGTTTGGCGGCCCAGGCTAGCGCGCAACACGTCTTCTCGAGCATTGAGTATCTAGACTCACAGTCAGTAAACTTCTTACTCAAATAGTAGATCGCATGCTCTTTACGTCCTGTCTCGTCGTGTTGACCGAGAACACAACCCATACTTTCCTCAAGAACCGTCAAATACATAATCAACGGTCTCCCGGCCACTGGGGGTATCAAAACAGGAGGTTCCTGCAAGTATTCTTTTATCTTATCGAACGCCTTTTGACAATTTTCATTCCAGGCCACGACCTGGTCTTTCTTTAACAATTTGAATAATGGCTCGCATGTTGCGGTTAAGTGAGATATGAATCGGACGATGTAGTTCAACCTCCCTAAAAACCCACGCATTTCTTTTTCTGTTTTAGGCGTCGACATTTCCTGTATTTCTTTTATTTTCGTAGGATCAACCTCTATTCCTTTTTCGCTCACGATAAACCCCAGCAGTTTACCCGATCTTACCCCGAAGGTGCACTTGTTAGGGTTCAGTCTCAACCTGAACTTCCTAAGCCTCTTGAACAATTTCAGCAGATTAACCAAATGCTCCTCCTCCGTCTGGGATTTGGCAATCATATCATCAACATAAACCTCGATCTCTTTATGCATCATGTCATGAAAGAGAGTTTTCATAGCACGTTGATATGTTGCCCCAGCATTCTTCAATCCGAAGGGCATCACTTTGTAGCAAAATGTTCCCCAGGGGGTAATGAAAAGTAGTCTTCTCCATGTCTTCTGGCGCCATTTTGATCTGATTATAGCCCGAGAAGCCATCCATGAAGGAGAATACGGAGAATTGAGCAGTGTTATCAACCAGCACATCGATGTGAGGAAGTGGAAAATCGTCTTTCGGGCTCGCTTTGTTCAAGTCACGGTAGTCTACGCACATTCTCACCTTACCGTCTTTCTTTGGAACGGGCACAATATTAGCGACCCATGCGGGATATTTTGTAACAGCTAGGAAACCAGCATCCCACTGTTTTTGAACTTCCTCCTTAATCTTCACAGCCATGTCCGGTCTGGTTCTTCGGAGTTTCTGCTTAACCGGCAGGCATTCTTCTTTTAATGGTAGACGGTGAATAACCATATCCGTATCCAACCCAGGCATGTCCTCGTACGACCAAGCAAATATATCACTGTACTCCTTGAGCATGTCAATCAACCTTTGCTTGACGTCGCTTTGCAGCACAACCCCTATACGGATGTTTTTCTCAACCCCTTCCGACCCCAAATTGATAATCTCAATGACTTCCTCATGAGGCAGAATGATTCTTTCTTCTTGTTTCAATAACCAGGTCAGCTCTTCTGGTACGTCGCCATCTTCCACAATCTCTTCCTCAGCCTGAAATACCGGGTGCTTGAAGTCGAAGCGAGTCATAGGCGGATCATAGATGTCATCTGAAATAGTAATCCTGCAAAGGAAATGGTTAAATGCTTCAAAACGTGTACAAAGCAAATAACCACGTTGCCATTTTATTGTAAAAGATAAAAACAGGAAAAACAAGGATCACAATATTTGTATATGAAAAACGCCTTTATTCATGATTAAACAATGTACTGTACATAACCAAAATGGCCCTAAGCAAAATCATTGTGCCCCAAGTAGGGCACAGGATTATTCAATAATTAAAAAAACAAATCATTACTATTTAGTTGTCACAGGAACAGTCTCCTAAATAGACCAATTGCAAAGCCCTTGTCCTAGCACGCCTGACTTGATCCACGCGTCCATATCACAGTCACTATCTCCTTCCTCAGAATCGGAAACAGCATTGATGGTCTCGAAGCTCACTCCACTTGGCGTAATGGTTATTGGCCCTCTGAACTTGGGCGCTCCGGAAGAGGATGTTGATGACGAAGGATGATATCCAAGCCCGAACCTGTCGTTCTTCACGGGAATCTCCAACACCTGACCCCAGCCCTGGGCCTTGCTTGCCTGCACTAGAGCCTGAGCCTCTTTGTACGATGACACTGCCACATCTGATACTTTGGGTACTGGAGCTTTGTCTTTAATCTTTAGCCCTTCAAATGCCTGACAGGGTGTTTCATGAATCTCTCCGTCGACTTCCACGTACCTGAATGAAGACAGATGGCTAACCAGAATACCTTCTTCTCCACAAACAGTGACGACACTATCCCCCACCATATATTTCAACTTTTGGTGCAACGTGGATGTGACTGCCCCAGCAGCGTGAATCCATGGGCGTCCAAGAAGACAACTATACGCAGGCTGGATGTCCATTATGTAGAATTCAGTTTCAAAAGTTTCCGGCCCCACTTGCAATGGTAATGTTATCGATCCGAAAACTGACCTCCTCGTTCCATCGAACGCCCTCACCACTAAGTCACTGGGTGTGCAAAGAATCCCTCTGACATCCAACTTCATCATTGCTTTCTTCGGAAGCACATTCAAGGAAGACCCTGTATCCACCAACACACGGGACATGACCGTGCCCCTGCATTCAACTGAGACGTGCAGCGCCATATTATGCTCTCTCCCCCTCGGGGTCAAATCAAAATCCGTAAAGCCCAAACTGTGCCCTGCGTTAACATGCGCCATCACCCCTTCTAACTGATTCACAGAAACATCTTGAGGAACGAAAGACGCGTCTAGGATCTTCAGCAAAGTGTTCCGATGGGCCTCGGAACATAACAGCAGTGACAAGATCGAGATCTTTGATGGCGTTTGCTGGAGGTGCTCCACAATTTTGTAATCACTTTTACGGATGAGCCTCATAAACTCCTCCACATCCTTAAGTGATGTTTCCTTTTCCTTTATCTGCGAGGGGTCACTCTCGTCTACCTTGGCTTTCCCCTTTGCCAATCTTTCTGCCTCTACCTCAGGCGATGTGAAGATTCTCCCACTTCTGGTCATACCTCCTGTTCCAACAACATTGTCTACGACCTCAGCTGGTTGTTTATTTACTTCAATTTTCTCACCATCACAATACGCCTCCAACCCGTAAGTCCACGGCACTGCTTTGGTATTCTCGAAAGAAATCGGTCCTGCTTTAGTAATAGTGATTGTCGGCCGCCTGGCAGGCGCCATTATGGTTATGGTTTTCCTTGGAATTGTTACCGTCGTAACATCGTTCCGCTCATCACACACTGCCTCTTCAGGCTTTTCAACTGCGGTTCTCTCAAACTGCAATGTTCCTTCATTCATCAAAGCCTGAATACCCTGTTTCAACTCATTACAACCCTCTGGCTGTATCCAACAATCCAAGCAAAATTCATCACACCCCGGGAATACACCCCCTTTTAACAACCTGCTCTTAATCTCACCCAACGGTGTCTTTAGCTCATTGACATCCGTCACTAGATTCAGATTTTCCTCGGTTAGGATGGCGTTTGCCCCGTGATTGGGCATAGGCTGTTGTACTATGTTTGGACCCGCCTGCCCAAAGTTGATAGCTTTGCTGTCCAACAAGTCTTGGACTTTATGTTTAAACGCATGACAGCCTTCAATATCATGTTCGGGCTCCCCAAAGTGAAACTCGCAGTGTTTACTAGCATCATAGCCAAACAGAGGATTACCCGTTAACGGTGCCATGGTCCTTTTCTCAACCAACTTTAACCCTAACAATGTTTGGAGCAGTTCGGCGTATGTTGAAGGAGGCGTTTCAAATACTCGCCTGGGCTTGCCCTCTAAGATTCTGCGTTGGGCGGGGTGTTGCCTTTGTTGTTGCTGCTGTTGCCGCTGCTGTTGTGGAAAAGGGATGGTAACACTAGCGACCTGTTGATGCTGCGCGTACTGACTTCGTCCTCGGCCCCGGCCTCTGCCGCCAAACACAGCACTAGCATCACCTTGACGTCTACCACCGAATGCTTTCCTGGTACCTCCTACGGGGGTAGACTCACCTGCGTGGAATCTTCCAACCTTAATACTGTCTTCGACCATCTCCCCCATGAGAATCAAATCTGAAAAGTTGCTCAACGAAACATTAAACAACTTTTCGTAATATATCCCCGTGAACGTTTCAATGAACATGCTATTCATTTCTCTTTCAGCTAACGGATGATGTACTCTTGCTGCATATCACGCCATCTCTGCGCATACTCTTTAAAGCTTTCCTCTTTCTTTTGCGACAAACCTTGTAATTGAACTCGGTTCGGTGCGAGATCACTATTGTACTTATAATGCAGGATGAAAGCATCCGCCAATTGCTTCCAGGTTTTGATTTGAGCGGGCTCCAACCCCATGTACCACTCGAGTGACGGTCCTGATAGGCTGTCTTGAAAGAAATGCATAAGAATCCTTTCGTCATCCGAATACACGGACATCCTTCTGTAATAAGAGCTGACATGCACCTTAGGGCAAGTGTCCCCCTTATATTTGTCGAACGTGGGAGCTTTGAATTTCAGCGGTACCCTCAGCCCAGGCACCAAGCCCATAGTAGTCATGTCTAGTCCGGTAGAATTCTGATTAGCCATACCCTTTACCTGCTCTTCAAGCATTTTGATTCTCTGAGTATTGTCGACGGGTCCTTCAAATCCCATGCCTCTTCCAGAAAAGGCGTCCTCTTGACAGTCTTCACCCCAGTTCATATTTTCATTTCCGTACCTGTTATAACCAGTGTTGCGACCAAACCCTTGTTGATTAGTCATGGGACCTCGTCCCCCATTACCATAACCCTGCCCGAAACCAGTGTTGACAGGAATCAATCCAGCACCATTTCCACGATAACCCTGGTTAGCGTTACCGAAACCGTCGTAGCCGAAACCCTGAGCATTGAAGCCGAACTTTTCGCCCTGATTGCCGTACTCAAACCCCTGGTCATTATAGCCGAATCCATTGTTACTAAAACCATTACCGCCATTGAAGTTACCACCGCCCAGATTGGCATCTCCAATTCCAACATTGTTAACAACCATCTCATTTCCATTCCCTGCATTACCATTGCCAGCGCCAGCGTCATTATTTATAACCACAACAGGTGGGGTCACCACGGGAGGAACCACAGGCGTAGGGGGACCATCCCCATGAAGAGTTTCGACATGCACAGAGTTGTGGTCATTGTTGCCGTTCCCATTAGCCCGTGTCAGCAGCGGCTGCACCAACGTCTGAAGATTTTCCTGGCCTTTAGCAATACTCTCCATGGCCTGCATGAACAGGTTCAATTTCTCACGAATCTCCTGCATCTCCACTTAGACTTGATCCATGATTCTTTTGCAGTTGTTTCGGGTTGAGTAGCGGTGAACTCTTTGTTCGTCAATCCTGGAAACCTGAAGATGCAGGAAATAAGATACAAATCCAAGCAAACTGGTTATGCAATATGAATGCAAATGCAATTATGTAAATATGCTACAGGTTATATCCCCCTCGATTCTAGTTTCGGAGAGAAGGCCATTACGACACTGGAGTCCCTATCCAGCAAGCAAGGAATCAGACAACCCTCATATATAAACACATGCCAAGAGACTGAGTACAAGAGTACAACTGAATACAACTGACGAGACCTCGGCCAACAAGCCTGGCGATGGTCCAAATACAAGTACAAAATACAAAGGTAAGGCAAAGATAAATCAGGCCAAGTGGCGTGCCCTAACGTCCTCCAATATCCTCATCGTCTCCGAGTGCCCTAGTCGGGAGATCAGCTCCTGAATCAGTAAAGCATGCCGCTCGGTAGTGGATCTCAGCTTCTGGGCGTCATCCGGGTAGGCTCCTTTGCTAGAACTCTCGTCAAATCTGTACCTCTTGGAACCGGCCTTTACTTCATAACCTCTCGGCTTCTCGTCAATGTCACTTACTCTGAGCTCAGCAGCGCTCCTAAGTGATGTCGCTTCAGCAATCTTCGCGTCTTGGTCTCTAACCTGTGCCTCTAGCGTGGCAATCTGCAGCTTCAGTTCGT
Source organism: Lathyrus sativus (assembly GCA_963859935.3). Taxonomy (NCBI): domain Eukaryota; kingdom Viridiplantae; phylum Streptophyta; class Magnoliopsida; order Fabales; family Fabaceae; genus Lathyrus; species Lathyrus sativus. Next base: position 509,796,185 of record OZ012737.1, read on the forward strand.
CTTCGCGCTCCTTCCGCTTGGTAAGCGTGGCATTCCACAAAGCTTCCCACTTGCTGATACGGGCATAAGCTTTGCTTAGAAGTTCCTTCTTGGAAGTAAGCACCTTACTTACACCGTTCAAGGCTATTCCCACCTTTTCTTTCTTGTTGGTTGCTTCTGTCAGCTCTGATCCCAACCTGTTAATCAATTCAGTCTGTTCCTTCACAGTGAAGGTGGCTTCATTCTTCTCACGACGTAACTGGAAGATCTCCTTCTCTAACTCCTCATTGGCTTTCTTCAGTTCCTCGTTTTCAGCCAACAATTTGTTATACTTCTCACTCTCTTCCGAAGGAGATACCTCAGTCAATGGAAGATACAGGGGTTCCACAGCAGGATAAGGCATCAAAGAAGTACTAGCTCTCTCGCGGACCCAAGCCAAATAGGGATCATAAGCTCTGTTGTTGCTCTTGCCGAGCAAAGCTTTCCCCCTCCTATGGATGTTAGCCCATGCATGTCTCAATCTGATCAAAACAGCCGTGTCGAATGACCCTGTGAGATACAGAGATTCCTGTATCTCCTTCTCAATAGGAGCGTCCCTCAAAATGTAACCGAACTGTCGTACCAGCAATGAAGGATTATAGTTAATATAGCCTTTCCGTCTAATCAGGGGGACATTCGGAAAGCCGCTGCAACTATATATAATGTCAATACCAAGCATACTCCGATCAAACCAAACGATATTCTCAGCAGACAACCCCATCAACCAGGAAGGCCAATCCGAAGTATCAACAGCATCAACAAAAGGTCCTGTCTTCGGTAGGTGCCCCTGGAACCACCTGTACAAGAGAGGAAGACAGCGGGAAACATTCTTGCCACGACGTTTCTCATTCTTGTAGTGAATAGAATGATAAACATCGCCCAAGAGAGTAGGAACTGGATTCTTCGAGGCAAGGATAAAAAAGGCGTCTGAGTCGACAAAATCTGGCACATTAGGAAACAAGACAATCCCGTAGATGCAGACAGCTAGAATAGCACTGAAGGCAAACCAATATCCACTCTTCACGCACTGTGTAGCCTTCTCAACTAGGACAGACAAGTGAAAGCCATAGGCTCCATTTAGCTTAACCAACCCTCCAGGGAACTCAGAAGCGTCTAAGCTGACAATCTCAGCAAGGGCAGATAACTCAGGCTCAGCATCAACATGTACAAATAGCATCTGGTTTAACACAGGAACTCCCAACATCGCAGAATACTCCTGCAAAGTGGGTGCCAGAATATAGTCTGGAAATAAGAAACATCTCAGCTGCGGCTCATAAAACTGCAACAAAGTATACACCCCAGTCGTCTCAAATGCCGAAGGTCTGTACAACAAGCTAAGCAATCTCCCATAAGATACTCTGAACTCAGCCCTCTCACTCTCATCTGCCAGAGCAACTAAACCCAACAATGAACTGATATCTGGTGAATGCAACCGGTAAGCAACTGTCTTCTTCAGGGACTCCATGTCTGGCTAGAAGATACACTAGAATCAGAGGGGAATGATCACCTGCAACATAAATACATGTTAATGAAATGCAATCATGAAAATGCACATGCATATGCAAACAAGGGACCAAGTGCAATGCTGATAGGCTAGGCTGCTATGTACTGAAGCCTGAGAACCATCCAATCTTTATCTCAAACCAAACTACTCAAATGAACCTTGTAACCACATCTCACTGACATAGATAAACCGGGTGTTTTGAGGTCAAAAGGTTCCCTGCAAACAGACCCACCTACCCCTCACAGGTGTGTACTTAACTCGCAGACGAGGTACGGCATCCTATGCGGGTTCAACGTCACAGACTTTCAAGAGCAATGATACGATACCCAGGAGGTGTGGCATCATCATCCCTTGAAGCGGCCTCACTTAGTTGAATCCCAATTGATAGGTTCCCAGAGTCGACAATCCTCGGGTCAGACAACTTGTCGAGGCCTAAGGGCCAGGCAAGAAGCATCAAAGAGAATCTCGTCCGAGCGTAAATTTCGTGGCTAGCTGGTGCGAGCTAAGCAAGCAGGCTAACCACTACTCTCTACTTCTAAGTCTATGTGTAACCTCAAGCCCAGGTCCGGCTTATCACTCAACAGATTACCCCCTTCCCATAGCAGCAATAACAGTATAAGGCTGATAATAAAAGATGGAAAGTAAAGACAGAAAAGTAAATCTATACAACACCCCGACGGGAAAACAAGCGCTAGGATTGACTCGCATAGGGGATATTCTTGTCCCCAGCAGAGTCGCCAGCTGTCGCTACTGCGAAAATCGGCGCCAGTTGAACAGAAGAGTCGCCACCGTGCGTTATTTATTCCAAAGGAGGGAAAGGAAACGCTCGAAGTAAACCTCACGCAAAGACGAGGAAGGAATGGTCATCGCAACCAAATCCTGGATTCGGGAGTCGGTTACGCAAGGGGAAGGTATTAGCACCCCTCACGTCCGTCGTACTCGACGGGATCCACGCTTGTTTTCTAGTACGGATTGTTATTCTATCTATTCTAAAGGTCTGGGGTTAACAGAAAAGAAAATGACTCGGCAAAGTATCGCACTTTATGCCTACGTATTCCCGTTTGTAACGAGAAATCAGAGTCAACGTAGTTCGCCTACCTACTGGAAAGGAGGGGAAGGTTGCTCACTAGGATATCGCGTCCTATGCCTACGTACTTTCATACAGCATGAAAGATCAGAGCAAACGTAGTTCGGGCTACGGAGGACACAAGCTTGTCTGACAATTTTTTATCTCCTTATGAAAGGGTTTTTCCTGATTTAAGAGTTCAAGCGGACAAAAATGACACTTTGATGTTTGTTTTCAGTTTTTTACGCAAGAACTGTCTTTTATGATGTTTGCAATCTCTAATGCACTAGAGACTATGACTTGAGGGTGACTACGTCGTATGTCACCCTAAGGGTAACACACTAAGCAATCAGGTTACTGAAGAGTGACCCTCCAGTAACCTTTTCTCAAATAGCTTAAGGCTCGTAGCGTACGACATCGATAATCCTTATTACTGTGTTTTGAATTGTTCTGAGATAGAAGAGAAGTCTAAAAACCTAGGGTTTGAAAGGGGAATCAAAACTACACTAATGTTATCATGCATGGATTACAACCTAATGTCTGTCATAATTCCCTCCTACACAGAGGAAATCATAGATCCTAGGGGATAAATGAAAAAGAACCAGCAGATATACAGTAAACAGTAAAATGCATGAGATGCAGCAACAAACAATAGGCAAAGTGAAACAACTTCACTTCAAACCTAAGGGAAAATCAACAGACAATACAGACAAAGGACTAAAATCCAATAGCAGCTCTGACAGCAAACAGTTCAAACAGCACCAGCTCTGGCAGCTACAGTTGATTAACAGCAAAAGGTTGATAGTAACAACTTCAAGCAAGATCCCATCTTCACTTTCTAATGGTCTTCAAGCTTCAGATAAGCTCTTGTCTCCAATAATCTTCCACTTTAGCAAGCACTGAGTCACAACCAGTAGACATCTTCAGTTGGCAGCAAAACCCTAGTCCTCAACAGATACCCAGCTTTGATAGGTACCAGCTTCATCTTCACTAATCTTCAATGCACTTCATCTTCAATAAACTTCCATCTTCAAGGCAAACACTCACAGGAGAGAATCAAGTGATAGATGATGTTGGCATGTTAAGAGGCTTAATGATAACCCAGGGAAATCACTAAGATCTTAACACAGCTAGTGACAGTCATCCTCAAGGTTCTACCCAATCAAAGCATGCTCTACATCCCTCCTAAGGAGAGATGGAACTCTTTTAGGGGACCTTGTGTCATAGGATGTAATAGAGGCACAAGAAGCTCTCTATGTTTGACAGAAGGAGTCAGTCTACTCTAGAGCTCTCCCTATATCTCATATCTCCTAAGTCTTCATGAAGCACCTTCAGGCACAGGCAACTCCAAGCTCCAAGCATCATTATTTGGTCTTTACTCATCCTCAAGGTCTTCATACAATCCTCAAGCCAAGCACAAGCCCCAACACCCAAGGGAAAACCCAAAACTCAACAAACAAAGCAACTTCCCCAGAGGGAAACACACCAATATCACTCAACTTGCAAAAATCAAATAAAATGGGAATATTCATCATAAAATCCTAGATTAATTTCTAAGGGATCCTAACTAGGTACCCTATGCCCCACATAAACCCCAAGGCCTAAATCAAACTAAAAACCCAAAAACTATGTGTTGAAACGCACCTATTTCAAGTTTAACCCTAATTCTAACACACTAAAGTTCCTTATTCACAACTAATTAAAATTAAATCACAAAAATGTGAAATAATTCCAATGGGGACCTAAAGCTCTAATCTAACCATGGCAAAAATAATCACACCAAAATGTGACATAAAATGGCTAAACAAAATTCAGCAAAATGGATATCCAAAATAAAATGCAATAAAAGCAACTAAATGTAAAAATTCACCAGAAATAGAAAAATGACTAAAATTCTAATTTTATTTTTCAATAATTTTCTTGAGACAATTATGAGAATGGAGAAAAAACTCCCATACAAAAAGACCTATTTTTGAATTTATTATGAATTTTCTAAGATCTAAAATAAATGTGTAAAAATATGAGAAAATATGAGAAAATGGAAAAATATGTGTGTCAAATAACAATTATAAATGGTTCATTTCAATAACTGGGCCCAGAAGGGGGGTGTCAAGAGGAAAGCGTGCTAGGCCCAATGTGCAATCATAAAATAAAAATGAAAATGGAAAGGAAAATGAAAAAAACGTGTGGCAAATAGCAACAAATAATAGTGTATTTCTCGCTGGGCCTTGGAATAGGGGTGTGGATAGGATGTTTCTCACTTAAGCCCAAACTGGTACTTTAATGAAACGATGCGTTTCACTCTCAGCCTTCTCCTTTACAAATTGAGCGCAACTCACGGCCGTTGGATTGGTTCTTGGTCAAAGTCTTCGTGAGGATCTAATGGTGGTGGCATCGTCTTCTCCAATTCAAATTCTGGAGGGAGAAGGAATCCATGGAAACAGAGCTTGAAGCTCATCTTCTTCCCAATCGGATTCTACCAAATCTCCATCAAAACTCACAATTAAAAACCCTAACATGCTTGAAATTTCACCAGGAATTCATCTATGGTAACCAAATATATTGAAACACAACCTAACTCAAAACACGAATCAAACTTCAGAATTTGGTCCATGATCAAAACTCACTAATCTTGAAATTGAATAGCCTAATCTCTTCACCATGTTTCACTGATCAATTCTAAATATCAATCTAAGATTCTAACACGAGATTCATCAAGATATCATCATGAACAGATTTTATGTCATCACACTAATTGTATCTAAATCAATCCTAAAGCTACCAGAAAGCTCCACATGATCATCTACAATGAATCTAACTAATCAAAACCAATTGAAATTGCCTAAATTATGCCATGGAGTGAAGTTTACATACCTGCAAATTTGAGATGAACAGAGGTATGAAATCTTCAAATCAAGCTTTGAGAACATCAGTACACCTTCAATGAGTCACAATCTTGCTTCTGTATGCAAAAGAATTGGTTGAGGAGGCTTGGATTATGGAAACCGATTCTGAGTTGCAGGTGAGAAAATCCAAGAGCAAGAACACGATTTCTCCACCAATTTGCTTGGAACTTGATCTGGAAACACTCACTAGTACCAATGGAAGCCAATGGGATCAAGAAATTGGATGGAAAGGGATGAAAGGCTTGTAACCGAATCTGAGTTGCAACAGAAAAATTTCAATCTTAATCTCTCTTCTCTCCTTCAATTCTCTCCAACTCTTGCTTGGGATCACTTCATCTGCATATATAGAGTGTGAATGAAGACTCTAGAAAGTTCTAGGTTGATCCAATGAGAAAATCACCTTCTCATGTCATGCTATGTACTCACACCAGCTCATGATTTGGCTTACAATTGCACTTGTTCTGAGTTTGAATTCTCTCCAAATGAGATATTGGAGGTGTATGGATGGAAAGGAGTCTTGCATTTGCTTGGAAATGAGATTTTGCAATTATGCCTTATGATTCAAGCAATCCATTTACAAAGCAAGTCCTTGAAATAACCCTCAATTCAAAATTGTGGCAATGTCAATGTTCTCAAAATGCATTTTACAATCAAATTGGTATGTCATATGGCTTGGTTTGGATGTGTAGGTCAAAAATCCCAATTTCCAACTTTGGTTCATTTAAAATAATATACCTTCATTTTAGGCCATTTTTATGATTTTGTGAAGCAAGCCATTCCAAGTTCTCATGACCTCTTATCTAGCCTAAAAACATCATTTTGAACACATCTTATGTTGAACATTTTTTCATTTGAGGAGTGGAAGATGGAGATTTGGACCTATATTGAAAAATGACCTGTAATTCAACTTTCCCAAAATACCCCTGGATTGTCAAGACCATAACTTGAGTTCTACAAATCCTCTTGAGGACTTATAGTACTCAAATTAAAGCTAAGATCAAGATCTACAACTATTATGTTGGCCAAGAATCCATTTGAAAACCCCTTGATGGGAAAAAGTTGTTTGGAGGTCAAATGACTTTCACAGATAAATTTTAGTGTCCTCTGATGACCCATAACTTGCAAGAACCATAACTTGAGTTCCACAAATCTTATTGAAGACTTCTAGTAATAAAATTAAAGCTATTTGGAATCTCTACAAGTTTCATGTAGACCAAGACTTCATTTGAAATTTGCATTTTGACTTATCTAGCTTGGAAAATAGGCCTAAATTAGGGTTTTTATCCTAGGAACCCTGTCTTATCAACCTCAACCATTCTTGATTCTTTTTGATTTATCCTTGGCACAACACCACACTTGTATCCAAATATCAAATCATGAATTCCACATCCTCCAAGTAGGCCTTGATGCCCTCCAATCAATCATTTGACCTAGGGTTGACCTAGGGTTGACCCAGATGAAACCCTAGTTGACTGTACTTCCACTCTGGCTCTTGTACTTGAATCAATGAATTGTCTCATCTTCAAAATGACCCTCTAGGTCTTCCATGATATTTGTACACCTTCCATGGCTCACACACTCATTGATGATCTTCAACATATCCCCAAGATTGGGAGAGAAATCCACTGGTTGACCTTCAAACTTCTCAAAGCTTCAACTCATTTCTTTGATGACCTGGATGATCTTGAACTTGAATAAAACCCCTTGATGGGCCTCATTCTGATAAGAATGGCACTTGGTCCCTTTCTAGATGACTGGTTATGCTATGATATGCAAATTATTGGACTATGTACATGACTTATTATACAAATGACAATGCAATTGAAACATAACCCAGGTGAAATAGGTTGAGCAAATTTTAGGGTGCAACACCAACACAAAGGTGTTCGACATCTCTGACCATACAAAGCCTCAAATGGTGTCATACCAATACTTGAGTAAAAACTGTTATTGTAGGTGAACTCAATCAATGCTAAATAACTATCCCAAGCACCACCTTGCTCTAGTACACAAGCACACAACAAATCCTCCAACGACTGAATCGTTCTCTCGGTTTGACCATCTGTTTGCGGATGATAAGCCGAATTCAATCTCAGCTTAGAACCCAAAGCCTTTTGCAAACTCTCCCCAAACCTTGAAGTAAATCTAGGATCCCTGTCCGATACAATAATCATAGGAACTCCATGCAACTTCACAACCACACGAACATAAATCTCGGCTAACTTCTCCAAAGGATAACTAACATCAATCGGAATGAAATAAGCAGATTTAGTAAGCCTATCAACAATCACCCAAATGGAATTATGACCTCTTTGCGTGTTCGGCAATCCCGTAGTAAAATCCATCGATATGCTATCCCATTTCCATTCTGGAATATCCAACGGTTGCATCAATCCACTAGGCGTCTGATGTTCTACTTTAGACTTTTGACAAGTCAAACACGCATACACAAACTGAGCTACATCTCTCTTCAATTCGGACCACCAAAAGATTTTCTTCAAATCTTGATACATCTTATTCGCTCCCGGATGAATACTCAAGTTACTCCGGTGTCCTTCCTTCAATATCATCCTTTTCAACTCCACATCATCGGGAATACAAATACGACCACGAAATCTTAAAACTCCAAAATCGTCAACCTTGAAAACCTCATTTTCACTCGTCATTAAGTCAACGAACTTCAAGTCTAACTTTTGCCTTTCACATACGGTAGCAAGAAAATCATTCGTAATACGAAGTATACCAGGTCTCACACTTCTCGGCGTCATTTCACAAACCAAACTCAAATCTCTAAAGTTCTACAAAAGTTCCCATTCTTTCATCATCAATGTAGACATGTGTGTTGCACCCCAAAATTTGCCCAACCTTTCTAACCTAGGTTTATGTTTCAATTGCATAGTCATTTGCATTGTCATCATGTGCATAGTGTATTCATCTGCATTGCATAGCATGAGCAAGCTATCTTAATCAGGGGATCAAGTGCTATTCTTATCTCAAGAGGAATATCCAGGGGTTTCATTCATATTCAAGTCTACTCAGGTCATCAGGGAAGAATTTGAGCTTTGAAGAGCTGCCAGGTTGATCAGTGAATTCTCTCCTATCTTGAGGCTAGTTGGGGATCATCAGAGGAAGTGTGAGCTATGAGCCAAGAGCATGAGGTGTGTATGGATGTTATGAAGAGTCTAGAGAATCATTTTTGAGGAGAACCAAGTCATTGGAATGATTGCAAGAGCCTCAGTTGAGGTCAGTCAACACTGGGTTAATTCTAGGTCAAAGAAGTGTTTTGAAGGGCATCAAGGATCATTTGAAGAATGGGGGATTCATTATTTGCTATGTGGATATGGATATGATGTTATGATAAAGAAAAATCAAGAGGATTCAAGGAGAGTTGGAGTTACTAAATTAGGGTTTCAGTGTAAAATCCCCTGATTTAGGTCAAACTTCAAAGCAGTGTAACTCAAGATGCAAGCTTCATATGAATTTATAGTACACATGAAACTTGTAGAGTATATTCATAGCTTTAATTTGAGTGGTGGAAGTCATCAAGATGATTTATAGAACTCAAGTTATGGCTCTTGCAAGTTACAAGTCATCTGAGGGCACTGAAATTTGTCTGTGAAAATTGTCTGTCTTCCAAGCAACTTTTGACCTTCAAGGGTATTTCAAATGGATTTCTGGCCAACATGAGAATTGTTCCTTATTGTCTTAGATTTCTAGAATGGTATGGTATTCCTTCATATGATTTGTGGAACTCTACTTATGGTCTTGGCAAGCAAAGGGTATTTTGGTCATTTGAGGATTACAGGTCATTCTTAGCATATGCCTAAAACTCATACAAGGAAGCTTCAAATGAAAAACTTCACAACATAAAAGTTGTTCAAAATGGGATTTTAAGGCTAGAAAAGAAGGTGTGAAAGTTTGTAAAAGCTTAGAGCATGGAATTTTAAAAGTGGTGCAAATGACTTGAAAATGGCTTATAAGTTGAAAAAGTTGAAATGAAAAATTGGTTTGAGAGATCTACAAATCCAATATGGGTCATCCAATATACCAAATTGATTCCCAACATCATTCTAAAGACAATGGTTTAGCCACATGTTTGAGTTTAGGCTTAAAAATTGGACTTCCTTTGTAAATGTGTTTCTTGCATCTTAAGGCACCAAAAGGAAAAGTAAGGAAATGCTACATAAGGGTTTGTAAGGCCTTGTTCTCATATAATAATATCATTTGAGGAGAAATTAAGTGGGATTGCATGGTTTATCATGAGATTGCATGAGATTTACTAAATATGGAAAATTCAAATTCTCATTGCATGATACATTCTAGAAACTTCTTGGAAGGTTCTCAAAGCTTCCACACATTTCCATTGACACCTATATATGCCCTAGAGATGATCCATGCCCTGGTTGGTGACTGATTGTGCTTGCATACCATAGTTTGATTCCATAACTCCATTGTGCATTTTGATTTCAAACTCCATTAAAACTTCATCAATCATCATAATTCTTGTTATCATCATCTTCTACCATCATCATAGAGCAATTGGCAAGCAAGAACCAGAGGAATTAGTGGCTGGCTCGTGTGATCCAAAGCTTCCCTCCAATTTGCATGAAGGTGTGGATAGAGTGATTCAAGAGGTTTGAACAAGAACCATTGCAAACAGAAGCACTAGTAGCCATTGAAGATCACTTGAGGCAAGTATCAAGGCTTGAATTGAAGGCTAACCACCATTTCCATCATCACTTGCAAGGTATGCAACTTCATTCGAATCCCACTATTTATCCGTTGTTAGATCATGTGGTTAGGATATATGTGATAAAGACCATTAGGGGATGATTCATGAGTAGTTTAAGGGTTGTTCTTGAAGGTTGTTTCCATGGCAGTTTCTGGTTAGGGATCAAGAACTCACATGTTAGAGTGCTATAATACTGGAGGTTAGGTTTAGAATGATCACCATGAACCATAGAACGCATTAGTATAAGTTTGATCAAGAATTATTACCCTGCATGCCAGTGCAAATTCATGGTGCCCAGAACTTCCATCCATCGTGTTTCAGTTTAGGTTGAGAGTTAGGAAGAGATGATACCATGGCTGTGTAGAGGGAGAAATGTAGTTCAAGTTTGGTCTTTGGATTGTGTTATTTCATGGAGTGAGTAGAGAGAACGGGGAGGTGGAAATATCACGCGTGAAAGCTGGTTTGGGAGGAAACCCTAGCTGGAGGTTGAAGACAACCTCCCAGCCGTCCGATTATCCCCAATTGTGGACTTTTTAATCCCATCGCGTGGCCCAGATTAAATCTCAGAAATGGAGGGAAAGGCCAAATACAATGAAACGCTGCGTTTTCATTAAACAGCGTCCTTGGGCCTAGGTCCAAATTTCTATCCCCACCCCCTTTTTTAATAGGCCCAGCATAATACACATGTTTTTACTGCTTTTCGCACCGCAGATTTATCCATTTTTCTGGTATTTTTTCATTTGATTTTCTGATGTTTCATGGGCTTAGCACGCTTTCTATTCGCACCCCTGGTACTGGCCCATCATAATAATTGAACTGGGCGCCTTTCATTTTAACACCCTCTCCCCATTCATTTTAATTCTTTGATTTTCATTTCTTTTAATTTTGCATGCATTTTGTAAAATTCATAAAAAAAAATGAAAACTTCATATTTTTTAATGATTCTTTTTGCATTAATTTCTTAAAGATGTCTAGAAAATTATAAAAAATAAAAATTGCATTTTATTTTTTATTTGATATTTTTCATGCATTTTCCAAATAAGTGACTAGTTTAGGTGTTTCATTTTATATGCAATTTTGGTGATTTTTGTTCATGCACTTCCTTAGTGATTTAAGGTCCATTCTTTTTTGTGCTATCAAATATGAATGTGTAGACTTTCTGGATTTTATACCATGATTTTTAGAAGCTTGTTTTGATATAGTTTGCTTATGTGGCATTTAGGTGTTCAAATTAGGGTTTTAAATGAGCATAGGTGAGATAGTTTAATTCTTTTAGGAGATTTTCATTTGATTTTTGGGGTATGGACTATAGGGGTTATGGGTATAGGATAGATCCCCTTAGAAAATACTAAGATTCCCCTACTGCTACTAGTATATGGCTTATATGTGATTAATTGTGTGGTGTGCCCTCTTTAGGGTTATCTTTTTGTATGTGTGGGGTATTGGGTTTGTTTGGGATTTGGGGAGAGTTGAAGACCTGTGATGAGGAAGACCAGTGGAAGATCAGAGAATGAAGACCAATTTCCAGAGATAATGAGGAGTATCTCTTGCTGGTGGCTGCTGAAGTTTGTAGGACAAAGGAGTTAGGCAGAGCTCTAGAGTAGCCAACTTGATTTTCAAACATGGAAGGTCTTGACTGCCTCCATTCTTCTCTGTGATACAGAGTCTCTCTAAGACACTCACCCCCTTCCTTTGGAAGGCTTGGTGCTAATGTCTGAGGGATAGAACTCTTGAGAGAAATATTCTTTGTGTTGATAGCAGTATGTTTGCCACCCTTGGTGGTCAACTCATTGCTTAACACCCAGTTTACTCTTGTGATTGATTCCTCAGCTTGGAGGTTAGGACTTGAAGAAAAGCCATTGGGAGATTGGAGATAAAGTCTGATGCTTGCTTGAAGCCTGTGGATAGCTGATGTTGACTTGAAGATAGTTGCTGATGCTGATGAAGACTGCTTTGCTGTTTAGCTTTTGCTGTTTTATTTCTGATGTATTGATTGACTGTATTGTTTGCTGTTTACCCTACTGGGTTGAAAGTGAATCCTGTTCACTTTTGCCTATTGTTTTCTAGGTTCGAGGTTGAGTGGGACTCCCTTGCCTCGCTTGTATTGTTGCATCCATGCATTTTACTGCTTTATTGTATATATCTGCTATTTCTGTTTCCGTCTATTCCCTTAGGATCTCTGTTTCTCTCTGCGCAAGAGAGTAATATGATAGACATTAGGTGTTAACCCATGCATGATAACATTAGGGTAGATTTTATTCCCTTTTTAACCCTAGGATTTTAGAGTGTCATCTCTTCTTTCTTCAAAACAACAGAAAAATACTAATAAAGGTTATAACAGAGATCAATTCATTTCTTCCGTCAAAAGATTTGAACAAACATCAACCTTTTTGCAAATAAGAAAACTCTTGTTTAAGGTGAGATTTTTCATAAAAGACACTTGAACAGCTTGTGTCGTGCGTAGCCCGAACTACGTTTGCTCTGATCTTTCATGCTGTGTGAAAGTACGTAGGCATAGGATGCGATATCCTAGCGAGCAACCTTCACCCACCTTTCCCCGTAGTTAGGCGAACTACGTTGACTCTGATTTCTCGTTCCAGACGGGAATACGTAGGCATAAAGTGCGATGCTTTGCCGAGTCATGTTTTCTTTTCTTTTCAGACCTCATCCTTTAGTTTAGATAGAAGTGTAATCCGTACAAACCAAGCAAGCGTGGATCCCATCGAGTACGATAGACGTGAGGGGTGCTAATACCTTCCCCTTGCGTAACCGACTCCCGAACCCAGGTTTTGGTTGCGATGACCATACCTTTCCCCGTTTTTTGTGAGGTTTACTTCGAGCGTTTCCTTTCCCTCCGTTGGGATAAATAACGCACGGTGGCGACTCTTCTGTCAGCCGGCGCCGATTTTCACAGTAGTGACAGCTGGCGACTCTGCTGGGGATCCAACGTCCCCTGGCTGCTAAGGACTGCGATAGTTCTTATGCATTTGGGATCCAACGTCCATCTAGAGAGTCGATCCTAGCGCTTGTTTGCCCGTCGAGGAATTTGTATGGATTTACATTTCTGTATTTACATTTCAGCATGTTATTATTATTATTGCTGTATTGTGGGGTGTGACGGGTGTTCTTCGATTGAGAGATAAGCCGGACCTGGGCTTGAGTGCACCTAGACTTAGAGTAGAGATTAGTGGGCGCGCACGTGCTTTGCATGTCCTAGTGTCCCGCGAAATCTACGCTCAGACGAGGTTCTTCTGGTTGGCCTCCTGTCCTGCCCTTTGGGTGGCTCGGGTTGCTGGTTAGTTGGATTGTCGACTCTGGGGACCGATCATTTGGAAGTTGGCTAAGTGAGGCCTCTTCAGGATTTGATGATGCCACTCCTTCTGGGAATCGTATCATCACTCCTGAAAGTCTGTGATGCCGACGACCGCATAGGATGCCATACCTTTGTCAGTTACTAGGACATCCACCTGTGAGAGGGTTTGGGGATATGCAGGTCACTAGACCTCCAGATACCGTTTATTTCTTGATCAGAGATCCTTGGTATTTATGGATAGTTGTGAGGTCTATCAGAGACCAGCCAGAGTTATGGTATGAGGTCTATCAGAGACCAGTTGGAGTTATGGTTTGAGGTCTGTCAGAGACCAGGTGTGGGTTATATTATTGGGTCTATCCGAGACCAGGCTGGAGTTCTTTGTGAGGTCTGTCTGAGACCAGGGATTGATGAGTATTGGAGGGTCTGTCTGAGACCTGTTCTTGGTGAGACTTGGGCTTCTTATTCAGGGCACTTGATCCCCTGTTGCAGCTGTTTGCATTGCATTGTTTGCATACCCATTTATCATTGCATTTTGCATACATACCCATATTTGCATTACAGGTTTGTGAGCCATGTATCTTATCTCCCGCATCCGTGCAAGGTATTTTCAGGATTGAAGAAAAGCGGGCCCACCGTTACTTTACAAGAACCAACCAGAAGAAGATCATGGACGCCATGCAGGTTGAAATGCAAGAGATGCGTGACAGGATGGCCCTGTTCATGCAAACCATGGAGACTATCGCCAAAGGGCAGGAACAGTTGCAAAGTCTGGTGCTACCGTTGGTTGCTCGTGCTGAGATCAACGGCACCCCGCGTGGTGAAAATGTGGCTAACTCTCCCAGGGTTGAAAATCATCAAAGTGCTGATCACATTCAAGTCGCTGGGCTGAACAACGGAGAAGTTGGTCCTACTGGTGGGAACGGAAACACTGGTAACACTAACGGAGACACTGCAGGAGTGTTCATAGGGAACGTCAACCAGGGTTTCAACTTGGGTGCGGAGAACGTCGGGTTGAATGGCGGCAATGGTAATCAGGGCTTTCAGGGTATGAATGTGGGGTATGGCAATGTGGCTGGCGCCAAAACTGGATACGGAGACCATGATTATGGTAACGCAGGATATGGAATGGGTATGAACAATTGCCAGGATATGGGCAACCTGAGGGGTAACCCCGGGTACTTCCAAGCAGGTCTGGGTCGTAACGCTGGACATGCTGCATATGAAGAGATACCTCGTTGGGAGGACCATCAGGAAGACGTTTTCTCCAGTCATAACGAAGGCTACGGGAGGCCTGCAGGGGACAGCCTTCGCATGAGATTGTTGGAAGAAAAGGTAAATGGTCTGGCTAATCAGAATACTGTGGGACTAGATATGTCCAACATGGGGTTGGTACCGGGGCTGAGGGTACCTCTGAAATTAAAGGCGCCATCTTTTGATAAGTATAGAGGCGACACGTGCCCGAGGGTGCATGTCCGTTCATTTTACAGAAGGATGTCTGCGTATTCAGACGACGAAAAGATGCTTATGCACTTTTTCCAAGACAGCTTGTCAGGGCCGTCGTTGGAATGGTACATGAGCCTGGAGCCAACACAGATCAGAACTTGGAAAGAATTGGCGGAAGCTTTCGTAAAGCACTACCAATACAACAGCGATCTCGCTCCTAACAGAGTTCAGTTGCAAAGCATGTCCCAGAAGCCCAAGGAAAGCTTCAAAGAGTACGCCCAGAGATGGAGTGACCTGGCCGCGAGAGTACAACCACCTATGGTCGAGAGGGAAATGATGGATCTGTTCGTAGGGACATTCTCAGGGATGTACTATGACCGGCTGCTTAACTTCTCAATGAGTACCTTCTCCGAACTGATCCTGATGGGGGAGCGTATAGAGAACGGGATAAAAATTGGTAAGATTCAACTGGGAGAATCTGTTTCAGCTGGAAGCAACAGGAAAGCCTTCGGTGGTAAAAGGCAAGGTGATGCTAATGCGGTGTATAACGTTCAGCGGAGAAATAGGAATCAGAATCGGCGTCCACAACCTCAAGTTGCAAGTGTGACTATTCCGGGACCACCTCAGCAACAGAGACAACAACAGCAGCAGGCTCAGCAGTAGCCTAATCAAAATCAGCGGCGGTTTCAGGCTCCAAGGCCGAGGAGGGTATTTGAGGTACCACCGATGTCTTACGCAGAGCTCCTTCAGACTCTATTGAAGTTACAGCTAGTTGAAAAGAGAACATTGGCGCCGCCGACTGGCACGCCACCAGTAGGGTACGACATCAACGAGCATTGTGATTTTCACTCTGGTGCACCCGGGCACAACATCGAGAATTGTTTAGCTTTCAAGCACAAAGTGCAAGATCTGCTTGATAGCTCAGCCATCAATTTTGGGAAGGAAGGTCCCAATATTACACAAAAACCAATGCCAAACCATGAATAGGCTGGAATATGGTGGACAAAGAGGAGTTCTATAGTTCGGGTGGGCCGTTAAAAGTATATCAGAACAGTGGCAGGCTGCCTCTAATAACTGATCGTGAAGATAGCTGGTTCAGCAGCAGGACAGATGTGAAAGCCCGGTTCTCGGAAGCTGGCGTTTTTCTTTGTTTTATCTTGTCATTTCTTTACGTTTGTAGTTTCTTTCATGATTGAATTGCGATCTTGTTTGTAAAACTTGTTGTTTTCATTTCGATTGATGATAATGAAATAAATATGCATGTTTTGATTAAATCCATTCGTGTTCACTAATTGTTTTTACAAATGTCCAACGCCTGGTTAAGGGGAATCCGGGGAGGATGACGAAAATGAATGACATGCAAAATTCCGATTGTATGCTTTTGAAATAAAACCTGTTGATGATGTACAGGCATTGTTTCAAATCCCTAAACACCGGAGTTATAAGGAAGATAATCCCTTGTCAACCCCTTTGAGCCTAGTAGTAGGAGTTCTTTCTGCGAATGAAAAACCCTCAATCTTAACCTGGGGCAGGGTAGGTGTTAGCTAATTTGACCGAGCGTTCAAGTTGCAAAAGGAGTGTCCGTTCGAGGATCAATCACACCTCTAGAGGTCATGCCTAAAAAACCACAATGGTTAAATCAAGAGTGAGACAGTCATATCATTCCCCAAAGAGTCAGACAACCAGTGTCACACGCCTTGCTCGAAAAAAGAAAGAAAAAGGAAAGAATCAAAAGCCCGCTAAGTCACAACTTCAAGACAAAACGACTTAGGCAAAAATTAGGGCATCCCGCTGGACTTTAAAAAAATCAAAAGAACTCAAAAAGAGTCCGTCCAAGCAAAAGTTAGGGATAAAAAAAAAGATGAAAGGAGGACAAAAAGAAAAATCCTCAAATGCGAGTCGTGTGACCCTAAGTGTCAAAGACGAAAAGTGAGTGGCTGTCACTCCGAAAACTCATGGGTTTTCGAGCTATCACTCCTATCTTTCAGCCTCTGAGAGGTGAGCGCTAAGGTCGAATTAGCTGAATATAGGATCGGAGAACATCAAGGAGAATGGGTGGGTTAAAATAAACTTTGAGCCTTTATCCTTTCCTTCAAAACCGTGAACCTGACCACGTTATAACCTTCAAAAGTCCTAATTGAAGCAGGTTGTTTCGAAAGCATACTTCGGTAAAGGTCGCGTCGATTCTGACTCCTGAAAGGGTTCCTCTTACCATGTTGGTATTGATGTTGATAAATGTTTTGTGCAGTGTATGCTATAAACTGTTTTTCCCGTTTCCCAGTGAACAGATTGGATGTCAAAACTGTCGTATGTGTTGCATTAATATGTCTTTTACGCAGAACAACTTGTTTTACTGTCGAGTGAGCGCTTGACAGCAGGAAAGTCTTCTGCAATGGAAAGTATGGTCGGGATAGAATACAGAGCGCCCGAATGTTCCGAGAGCAGGGGCAAGCTATTATCGTGATTCCCAGTCAGGTCAGCCATGCGAAGTCAGCTACTCTGGGGCAATCAGGTTGAGATTCAGTAGTTGAAGGTACTGTTCTGGACCAACTAATCGGGGGCAAAGTCATGTGAATCAGGGGCATTGACTTCCAGTGAGTTCGGAATCAGTTAGTCTGAGGACAAGTCCCGAAGCTTCAGTTGATCAAGGGGCAGTATGCTTGAGAGGTAACTAATCAGAAGTGAGTCTTCTTGAGATCCAATCAGGGGCAGTGATACAGAACGTGGAGATTTGAAAGCAGATACTTCAGGTGGATCATCAGATCAGGATAGGTCGCTAGAACGCTCATTAAGGGGCAAGTCGCCGCAGAGAGCATTGAAACCAACTGGGTTAATCAGGGTTTATCGAAGATTGAATCTTTTCGTCGTATAGATACCGGGGCAAGTAATCTCGAGGTCGTCTCATGGTGAGCGGTTCAGAGCAAGTATTCCCAGGAGTTAGATAGGGGCAAGTTGAGTGCACTGGGGC
The DNA here is from genome assembly GCA_963859935.3 of Lathyrus sativus. Taxonomy (NCBI): domain Eukaryota; kingdom Viridiplantae; phylum Streptophyta; class Magnoliopsida; order Fabales; family Fabaceae; genus Lathyrus; species Lathyrus sativus. Next base: position 509,814,135 of record OZ012737.1, read on the forward strand.
AAGCTATTCAAAAGCTCGCAAAGTTCCCCGCCAGAGTCCATGGCAGGCTGGTACCCTCTCCAGAGGATGAATGTTGTGTCTTCCCCAGTGAAGTCGCCCCGGGCAAAACTGAATGTTAATTCCCCAGGAGAGTTGAGATTAATGTATCTTCAGTTCAGCATTAGCTTATCAAGCAGAGCAGAGTCCTCCCCAGTGAAGGTCGAGATGGATACGATTAACTTCCCAGAGAGTTCTTGTGCAGTGCAAATCAGTATATGTGGTTCAATCCCCAGCTCAGTGATAGCAGGATGAGTTTCCCCAACTCGGTGATAGCAGGAAGAGTTCCCACAGAGCGCAAGCAAGTGGTTGGAACTGCTGAAAGGAGTTTTCCCGAGCGATTGTCCTTTCTTTCCCCAGCAAGTCGCTCTTTCTCGTCAGGAGGACCGTCATCAGTAGATTTGAAGTTTTGAGCTTGTGAGCTACTTTCCCAGCAGGATGGTTATCCCCAGCGGAGTTAAATCATCTTCCCAACATTTATTTTGTTGGAAGCGTATCGGTAGTATTCCGGTCATCCCCAGCGGATCCAGTGTGTCTTCAGCATTTATTTTGCTGAAGCAACTCTTTGCATAAGCATGCATCATGAGCATTTGCATTCTACCCAAGTATGTAGCATTTCCATGCCGTATGGAAGCATTACGTCATTATCAAACATGCATATTTGAAACATAAGCCAGGTGGTTACCTCTCCAGTTTCAGATATGTTATTCTTTGCCGATAAGAGAAATCGTGATTCAGGAAGATGTGGGTTTTGTGGTCAAAGTACGCAGTGATCGTATTTGCATCATCTACGGGGTTCATATAGCAAGGCACGCAGTGATCGTGTCGATTTTAAAATGTTGATTTGTGGCCGAAGTACGCAGTGATCGTATTTTTTCTCTTTCATGGGGTTCATGTTGTAGGACACGCAGTGATCGTGTTGATCTTGGTATGTGTATCTGTGGTCGAATGGCGCAGTGATCGTATTCGTCCCAATCTAAGAGGATTGTTTTGTAAGGCACGCAGTGATCGTGTTGGTATCATTTCGGGGTTTTATTGAGCAAGGCACGCAGTGATCGTGTTCATCCAGTTGTTGGTCGATATATGCAGTGATCGTATTCGTCCGTTCTACAGTGATTATGGGTTGATACGCAGTGATCGTGTTCATCCAGTTGTTGGTCGATATATGCAGTGACCGTATTCGTCCGTTCTACAGTGATTATGGGTTGATACGCAGTGATCGTGTTACCATATCATGTGATTTCGTTGGTCGATATGCGCAGGGATCGTATTAGTCCGTTACACGGTGGTTATAGATTGACGCGCAGTGATCGTGTTCATCCAGTTTTGTTGGTCGGTATACGCAGTGACCGTATTCGTCCGTTATGCATGATGTAAGACACGCAGTGAACATGTTCATCGGGTTGTTGGTGGCCGAAGTACGCAGTGATCGTATTCGTCCCATGTTTGAAGTTGTGTCGCAACACGCAGGGATCGTGTTTTCCTCCAGTCAAGAGGGTCGTGACATGAAGCGCGCAGTGATCGCGTCTACCCTATGTGTGGTCAGGATATGCAGTGATCGTATTCGTCCAGTTATGTGGGTTAGTTGAGACACGCAACACGCAGGGATCGTGTTTTTCTCCATGTCAAGAGGATCGTGGCTCAGAACGCGCAGTGATCGTGTTCGAACGCGCAGGGATCGTGTTCAAGATACGCAGTGATCGTATTTGTACAGCATGCAGTGATCATGTTGATAGTACCATGGGAACTTGTGATGCGGAGCGCGCAGTGATCGTGGCTATCGTGTCAGTTGGTTTTGTTGGTCTGTATACGTAGTAATCGTATTCGTCCTGTTACCTGGGTTGGTTTCATGGCACGCATTGATCGTGTTGACGTTATTTTTGGGGGTTTGTTGGTCGAGATGCGCAGTGATCGTATTCGTCCTATTACAACACACGCAGTGATCGTGTTTATCATATTGGTGGTTGAAATACGCAGTGAACGTGTTCGCCTCTTCTATGCAGATTTATTCCGTCTGGCACGCAGTGATCGTGTTTATCTCATCCGGTTGGATTTATGGTCAATGTGATTGTAACGCAGCATGCAGTGATCGTGTTCGTCGTGTTTGTCTCGTTAAATGGTTTTTGTTTGTGAGATACGCAGTGACCGTGTTCGTCGCAGTTTTGTGGATTTGTTGTGCCAGACACGCAGTGATCGTGTTCTCCATGGCACATTCCCCTAGCAGAGTTGCTTGGTCAAGCATTTCTCTTTCTCCCCAGCCGAGTCCTTTCTCAGAGTACAGTAGAAATGGCATGGCACAAATTTTGAGTGGTTACTCACAGTTACCCCAGTAGAGATGTAATCCCCAACGGGTTGTTCTTCAACGAGATACTTGGTTAAGTTCCTCGTAGTCCCCGGCAGGGTATCCTTTGACAAGTCGCTTGGTTAAGTCACTTGTATTTCCCCAGCTGAGTCTTTCTCAGGATGATGTGGTATCAGTATTAGAAGGTGGTAATACAGATTTTCGGGTGGTTACCCGCAATTCCCCAGCAGGTGTTTGACGGCTACTTGGTTAAGTTTCTCATTTCCCCGCAGAGTCGGTGGTTTATGTCTTCGAACATCGTCTCGCTTGGTTAAGCGTCTGTTCGTTTCTTCAGGATACGAAAGGTTGATCAGTGAAGTCAACATGACAAGTGAAGTCAATATTCTCCCGCTGGTTAGCGTGTGCTCGGTTGATAAGTGAGATCAACAGAGGTAGATAAGTGATATCAACAATTTCTTGTGGTGTATGCTCATTTCTTAGAAATAGAGTGGTCTACGGACAACATCAGATTATTTGACAGATGGATGGCTAGTTGTTGCCGTGACAACAGAAGCCAGTTCCCAGGGTTTTCCTAAGCAGTAGTCGTGTTCGCAATTTATTTTTACGGTTGGCAAATTTTCGGGTTCTTTAGTATTCAACCGTCTCGTACCTCGAATGTCTGAAAGCTGCGCGCTCTTCATCCAGTCGGGTCCAAGCCGCTTGAATAGGGGCAGCTGTTGCACCCCAAAATTTGCCCAACCTTTCTAACCTAGGTTTATGTTTCAATTGCATAGTCATTTGCATTGTCATCATGTGCATAGTGTATTCATCTGCATTGCATAGCATGAGCAAGCTATCTTAATCAGGGGATCAAGTGATATTCTTATCTCAAGATGCATATCCAGGGGTTTCATTCATATTCAAGTCTACTCAGGTCATCAGGGAAGAATTTGAGCTTTGAAGAGCTGCCAGGTTGATCAGTGAATTCTCTCCTATCTTGAGGCTAGTTGGGGATCAATAGAGGAAGTGTGAGCTATGAGCCAAGAGCATGAGGTGTGTATGGATGTTATGAAGAGTCTAGAGAATCATTTTTGAGGAGAACCAAGTCATTGGAATGATTGCAAGAGCCTCAGTTGAGGTCAGTCAACACTGGGTCAACACTGGGTCAATTCTAGGTCAAAGAAGTGTTTTGAAGGGCATCAAGGATCATTTGAAGAATGGGGGATTCATTATTTGCTATGTGGATATGGATATGATGTTATGATAAAGAAAAATCAAGAGGATTCAAGGAGAGTTGGAGTTACTAAATTAGGGTTTCAGTGTAAAATCCCCTGATTTAGATCAAACTTCAAAGCAGTTTAACTCAAGATTCAAACTTCATATGAATTTCTGGTCCACATGAAACTTGTAGAGTATCTTCATAGCTTTAATTTGAGTGGTGGAAGTCATCAAGATGATTTATAGAACTCAAGATATGGCTCTTGCAAGTTACAAGTCATCTGAGGGCACTGAAATTTGTCTGTGAAAATTGTCTGTCTTCCAAGCAACTTTTGACCTTCAAGGGTATTTCAAATGGATTTATGGCCAACATTAGAATTGTTCCTTATTGTCTTAGCTTTCTAGAATGGTATGGTATGCCTTCATATTATTTGTGGAACTCTACTTATGGTCTTGGCAAGCAAAGGGTATTTTGGTCATTTGAGGATTACAGGTCATTCTTAGCATATGCCTAAAACTCATACAAGGAAGCTTCAAATGAAAAACTTCACAACATAAAAGTTGTTCAAAATGGGATTTTAAGGCTATAAAAGAAGGTGTGAAAGTTTGTAAAAGCTTATAGCATGGAATTTTAAAAGTGGTGCAAATGACTTGAAAATGGCTTATAAGTTGAAAAAGTTGAAATGAAAAATTGATTTGAGAGATCTAAAAATCCAATATGGGTCATCCAATATACCAAATTGATTCCCAACATCATTATAAAGACAATGGTTTAGCCACATTTTTGAGTTTAGGCTTAAAAATTGGACTTCCTTTGTAAATGTGTTTCTTGCATCTTAAGGCACCAAAAGGAAAAGTAAGGAAATGCTACATAAGGGTTTGTAAGGCCTTGTTCTCATATAATAATATCATTTGAGGAGAAATTAAGTGGGATTGCATGGTTTATCATGAGATTGCATGAGATTTACTAAATATGGAAAATTCAAATTCTCATTGCATGATACATTCTAGAAACTTCTTGGAAGGTTCTCAAAGCTTCCACACATTTCCATTGACACCTATATATGCCCTAGAGATGATCCATGCCCTGGTTGGTGACTGATTGTGCTTGCATACCATAGTTTGATTCCATAACTCCATTGTGCATTTTGATTTCAAACTCCATTAAAACTTCATCAATCATCATAATTCTTGTTATCATCATCTTCTACCATCATCATAGAGCAATTGGCAAGCAAGAACCAGAGGAATTAGTGGCTGGCTCGTGTGATCCAAAGCTTCCCTCCAATTTGCATGAAGGTGTGGATAGAGTGATTCAAGAGGTTTGAACAAGAACCATTGCAAACAAAAGCACTAGTAGCCATTGAAGATCACTTGAGGCAAGTATCAAGGCTTGAATTGAAGGCTAACCACCATTTCCATCATCACTTGCAAGGTATGCAACTTCATTCGAATCCCACTATTTATCCATTGTTAGATCATGTGGTTAGGATATATGTGATAAAGACCATTAGGGGATGATTCATGAGTAGTTTAAGGGTTGTTCTTGAAGGTTGTTTCCATGGCAGTTTCTGGTTAGGGATCAAGAACTCACATGTTAGAGTGCTATAATACTGGAGGTTAGGTTTAGAATGATCACCATGAACCATAGAACGCATTAGTATAAGTTTGATCAAGAATTATTACCCTGCATGCCAGTGCAAATTCATGGTGCCCAGAACTTCCATCCATCGTGTTTCAGTTTAGGTTGAGAGTTAGGAAGAGATGATACCATGGCTGTGTAGAGGGAGAAATGTAGTTCAAGTTTGGTCTTTGGATTGTGTTATTTCATGGAGTGAGTAGAGAGAACGGGGAGGTGGAAATATCACGCGTGAAAGCTAGTTTGGGAGGAAACCCTAGCTGGAGGTTGAAGACAACCTCCCAGCCGTCCGATTATCCCCAATTGTGGACTTTTTAATCCCATCGCGTGGCCCAGATTAAATCTCAGAAATGGAGGGAAAGGCCAAATACAATGAAACGCTGCGTTTTCATTAAACAGCGTCCTTGGGCCTAGGTCCAAATTTCTATCCCCACCCCCTTTTTTAATAGGCCCAGCATAATACACATGTTTTTACTGCTTTTCGCACCGCAGATTTATCCATTTTTCTGGTATTTTTTCATTTGATTTTCTGATGTTTCATGGGCTTAGCACGCTTTCTATTCGCACCCCTGGTACTGGCCCATCATAATAATTGAACTGGGCGCCTTTCATTTTAACACCCCCTCCCCATTCATTTTAATTCTTTGATTTTCATTTCTTTTAATTTTGCATGCATTTTGTAAAATTCATAAAAAAATGAAAACTTCATATTTTTTAATGATTCTTTTTGCATTAATTTCTTAAAGATGTCTAGAAAATTATAAAAAATAAAAATTTTATTTGATTTTTTATTTGATATTTTTCATGCATTTTCCAAATAAGTGACTAGTTTAGGTGTTTCATTTTATATGCAATTTTGGTGATTTTTGTTCATGCACTTCCTTAGTGATTTCAGGTCCATTCTTTTTTGTGCTATCAAATATGAATGTGTAGACTTTCTGGATTTTATACCATGATTTTTAGAAGCTTGTTTTGATATAGTTTGCTTATGTGGCATTTAGGTGTTCAAATTAGGGTTTTAAATGAGCATAGGTGAGATAGTTTAATTCTTTTAGGAGATTTTCATTTGATTTTTGGGGTATGGACTATAGGGGTTATGGGTATAGGATAGATCCCCTTAGAAAATACTAAGATTCCCCTACTGCTACTAGTATATGGCTTATATGTGATTAATTGTGTGGTGTGCCCTCTTTAGGGTTATCTTTTTGTATGTGTGGGGTATTGGGTTTGTTTGGGATTTGGGGAGAGTTGAAGACCTGTGATGAGGAAGCCCAGTGGAAGATCAGAGAATGAAGACCAATTTCCAGAGATAATGAGGAGTATCTCTTGCTGGTGGCTGCTGAAGTTTGTAGGACAAAGGAGTTAGGCAGAGCTCTAGAGTAGCCAACTTGATTTTCAAACATGGAAGGTCTTGACTGCCTCCATTCTTCTCTGTGATACAGAGTCTCTCTAAGACACTCACCCCCTTCCTTTGGAAGGCTTGGTGCTAATGTCTGAGGGATAGAACTCTTGAGAGAAATATTCTTTGTGTTGATAGCAGTATGTTTGCCACCCTTGGTGGTCAACTCATTGCTTAACACCCAGTTTACTCTTGTGATTGATTCCTCAGCTTGGAGGTTAGGACTTGAAGAAAAGCCATTGGGAGATTGGAGATAAAGTCTGATGCTTGCTTGAAGCCTGTGGATAGCTGATGTTGACTTGAAGATAGTTGCTGATGCTGATGAAGACTGCTTTGCTGTTTAGCTTTTGCTGTTTTATTTCTGATGTATTGATTGACTGTATTGTTTGTTGTTTACCCTACTGGGTTGAAAGTGAATCCTGTTCACTTTTGCCTATTGTTTTCTAGGTTCGAGGTTGAGTGGGACTCCCTTGCCTCGCTTGTATTGTTGCATCCATGCATTTTACTGCTTTATTGTATATATCTGCTGTTTCTGTTTCCGTCTATTCCCTTAGGATCTCTGTTTCTCTCTGCGCAAGAGAGTAATATGATAGACATTAGGTGTTAACCCATGCATGATAACATTAGGGTAGATTTTATTCCCTTTTTAACCCTAGGATTTTAGAGTGTCATCTCTTCTTTCTTCAAAACAACAGAAAAATACTAATAAAGGTTATAACAGAGATCAATTCATTTCTTCCGTCAAAAGATTTGAACAAACATCAACCTTTTTGCAAATAAGAAAACCCTTGTTTAAGGTGAGATTTTTCATAAAAGACACTTGAACAGCTTGTGTCGTGCGTAGCCCGAACTATGTTTGCTCTGATCTTTCATGCTGTGTGAAAGTACGTAGGCATAGGATGCGATATCCTAGCGAGCAACCTTCACCCACCTTTCCCCGTAGTTAGGCGAACTACGTTGACTCTGATTTCTCGTTCCAGACGGGAATACGTAGGCATAAAGTGCGATGCTTTGCCGAGTCATGTTTTCTTTTCTTTTCAGACCTCATCCTTTAGTTTAGATAGAAGTGTAATCCGTACAAACCAAGCAAGCGTGGATCCCATCGAGTACGATGGACGTGAGGGGTGCTAATACCTTCCCCTTGCGTAACCGACTCCCGAACCCAGGTTTTGGTTGCGATGAACATACCTTTCCCCGTTTTTTGCGAGGTTTACTTCGAGCGTTTACTTTCCCTCCGTTGGGATAAATAACGCACGGTGGCGACTCTTCTGTCAGCCGGCGCCGATTTTCGCAGTAGCGACAATGTGCAACGACTTCCGACTTAAGGCATCGGCCACCACATTTGCCTTACCCGGATGGTAATTTAAACCAAAGTCATAGTCTTTCAAAAGCTCTAACCACCTCCTTTGCCTCATATTCAATTCCTTTTGGTCAAATAAATACCTCAAACTCTTGTGATCACTAAAAACTTCAAATCTTGCACCATAAAGATAATGCCTCCAAATTTTCAAAACAAACACCACGGCCGCTAATTCCAAATCATGCGTAGGGTAATTCTTCTCATGCACTCTCAACTGTCTCGAAGCATAAGCCACAACTTTTCCCTCTTGCATTAACACACCACCCAAACCTGACAGGAAAGCATCACAGTAAGCCACAAAAGGTTTCGTAGGATTCGGAAAAATCAAGACTGGCGCTGTTGTCAATCTTCTCTTTAACTCAATGAAACTCTCCTCACAACCAGCATCCCAAATGAAAGCATTTCCTTTACAAGTCAACTGCGTTAACGGAAGTGCCAACTTCGAAAATCCTTCAATAAACCTCTGATAATAGTCTGCCAAGCCCAAAAAGCTTCGAATCTCCGTAACTGATTTAGGAGTTTCCCATTGCATTACCGCATCAATCTTGGATGGATCCACACTAATACCACTACCAGAAATAATATGTCCGAGAAAACTCACTTCTGACAACCAAAATTCACACTTTGACAACTTAGCATACAATTTCTTCTCTTTCAAAATCTGTAACACAATCCTTAAAAGCTTCTCGTGCTCCTCTTGAGACTTAGAGTAAATCAAAATGTCGTCGATGAACACAAACACAAAACGACCCAACTGCTCATGAAAAATACGATCCATGTATTCCATAAACATACTCGGCGCATTAGAAACTCCAAATGGCATCACAGAATATTTGTAATGACCATACCGTGTCCTAAAAGCCGTCTTTGGAATATCCTCCTCCTTAACTCGGATCTGGTGATAACCTGACCTCAAATCGATCTTGCTAAAAACACGCGCTCCAACCAATTGGTCCATCAAATCATCAATTCTTGGAAGCGGATACTTATTCTTAATCGTCACCTTATTCAACTGCCGATAATCAATGCATAATCGCATACTTGGGAGTTTACTCGTCGAGGTCAGTCTGAAAGGCTTCTGAACCTTCATTCTCGAGGGACTCTTCCACGGCATGAACTGATGTGCCTACCTGGCCGGATGAAGGAAGGTCGTTAATCTGAATACCCTGAGGTGTAAACGAGAACTTGTTGGCGTCCAATAGAGTCTGAACCTGGCTCTTAAGCACCTTGCAGTCATTCGTTGAATGCCCCTGTGCTCCAACATGGTACTCACAGCGGGCGCTGACGTCAAAACCTGGAGGATACGGTGGGATCATTGGATTAGTGTGAAGGTGAGAAAATACTTAGAAGGGGGTTGAATAAGTATGAAGATAAAACTTAGAAATAAAAACTCAAGGATTTTTATCCTGGTTCGTTGAACTCAACTACTCCAGTCCACCCTATCTAGAGTGATTTGCCTTTCTCAATAAAGGACTTAATCCACTATTTAATCAACTGATTACAATAGTAAGCACTAAGAACAACTGTTCAAAGTCTTCTCAAGAACTACTGATCCTAACTGGATCTTCTTAAGGTTCTCTTACAATCAAATGTAATAATAATACAAGTGTTAAAAAATGCTTCTAATAAAGCTTTATCACAGCTGTGATTTTTCACTTAAGATGAAGAACAATGAAATAATTCTAGCAAGAATGTGTGAATAGTATGAGAGCTTTGTAATGAATTCTTTTCAAGTGTTTCGTCAACTGAAGAAGATGAATGGAGACTTGCTTTTATAGGTACAGTGATCCAAAAGCTTTTCACGTTAAGAATAGTGTACCAAAAGGTCTGAGCCTTTTTGTCTTCACATCATGTGACCTTTCCTAGAAGAAGAATGCACAGAGAAATCCTTTTTGTTTGTGTTCTTGTGTCTACCATAAATAAGGAAAGAGTCGTTTGGTTATTCCAACGGACATAACTTTGAATTCTTCTTCAACAATTTTCAGCAAGAATCATCAGAGTCTCAATTGGTCAGAGCCTTCTGATGTTCATCAAAGTTTGCTGAATCAGAGTCTTTGTAGTAGGTGTGCTTTCAGCGTGTATAAGTTCAGAGTAGAGTTTTGGGTCAGATCCTCAGTACTGACAGTGTTAGTACTATCAGAGTCTTCTGAAGTAACTGTGCTTGAAAACTCTTCATACAGAATTCTTCATTGCTTCAGATGCTTCTGGCTTTTGCTTCAGATTCTTCTGTAGCTTCTGCTTTAGATTCTTCTGTAGCTTCTGCTTCAGATCCTTCTGGAGGCAGCTCTCAGAATCTTCTGGAGGCAGCGTTTAGAATCTTCTAAGAGATGCTTCTGACGTTTCAGACCCTTGCATATTTCTTTTGTTCAGATCTAATTTGCTTCTGGAGTGATATTTACTTTAACATCTGCAGCAAACATTCTCAAGCAAATTTTAGAGTATTTAATTCTTTAATACAAAATTTCGTAATAGTTATCATCAAAACATAAAGATATTATTAAGAACCAATCTGTGTTCTAACAATCTCCCCCTTTTTTATGATAACAAAAACATCAGAAATTTTGTTTAATAATGAAGAAAATAATTATAACTCACCCTGAGATGATGAATCTCCCCCTGAATTGAATATTAATAAGGAATAGAAACTTCCCTTTTTGTCTTGAGTATTCTTTTCAGAATTAGAGCTTGAATGTTCTAAACATTAGATCTTGCATGTTTCAGAGTCAGAGTCTGATAAGTTAAATATGATCTGGGAGTCTCAAAGTTTCTTTTAAAGAATATGTCAGATTTATCAAATGTTCTGAAATACTAAGAGTTTACGTTAGTTAGAATTGATATGTCTGAAGTCTCATTTAGGTAGAGTTTATTTAAACAGTCAGATCTATTTTCTCCCCCTTTTTTGTCATAATCAAAAAGTAAAAAAAACTTTAAAGGAAAAATAAAGGAAATACAGAAAAGATAAATCACGTAGAGAAAAACACTTAGTCATTCATTCACATAGATCAAAAGATACAGAACATCAGATAAGATTCAAATACATGTGCAAACATCAGATTAAAAAAAATAAACTAAGATTTTTTGGACAAAATCATCTTTAACAGGTTAGTGATCTCAGAGGAGGACTGTTCTTGCTTTGACATCCACTTATCCATGGTTTCATTCTTCTGATCTTGTTTGGACATCCACTGAGCCATGTCTTCAGACTTCTGATCTTGTTTGACCATCCATGACTTAATCTCTGATTGACCAGCTTCCAGAACTGCAATCTTATCTTCAAGATCTGGATACTCTTTCTTGATCTCAGATGAAGAAGGTGGGGCAGATTCTGAAGCAGGAACATAGTCAATTTCCATAGGAGATGCAGAGTCAACAGCAACAGATCTAGATGGATGTTCTACAAGAGTCATGGCCAGAGGGTTTTCTTCAGATGCAGACTCAGTAGTCACTTATGTATCACATACTGCAGAGGATGAAGGAACATCTTCAAGAAGCAATGGTTCAGATCTTTTAACAGTCCAGATTAAGCTTCTAGCAGCCTCAGCAAATCTGAACTTCGCATCATCAGAACATACATTCTTCAGATTTGAGGCTACAGTATTGAATCTGTTGATGAAGCTATTCCAGATAGCATCAGATTGGAATCCATTGTTGATAAGCACTTCCTCTGAACAGAGCCTAAATGCATCTCTATTTCTTTCATAAAACTTGTAAATAAATGATCAACATTCAGCTTAGATTTTGGTTTCAGAAGGGTTTCCAAAGTGAAAGGCTTAGGTTGAGGAATTGTAAATTCAGGAATAATAATGAGAGAGCTAGGATATGTTGGTTTCTTCTGGGCTGGCATGATACGAAAGTATGGTTTTATTCTGCGAATAGATGGTATCACAGCCTTTGGATTGTCAAAGTATGGAACAAAAGTAGATTGTTTTTCTATGATAAGGAAAGGAATAAAAGCAGATTGAGGTGGTTGATCAAAGAAATTTTCAATCTCAAGTCCAGAGGGAAAAGGTTTAGCATAAACAACTGAAACAAATTCAGATGTTCTTGGTTCAGGAATGGTTTCAGAAATAGTAGTTTCAGAAGAAATAGGTGGTTCTGGTTGATTAGCTTCAAAAGTTCTGAGAGAGGGAGGTGAAAGAATATCTGGGTGGATATCAGATTCTGATGAGTTTGAGGATGTGGTTGGGGTACAAGACGTAGAGGACACTTCAAAAACAGTTTTAAGAGGTGTAGCATTTAGAACCTCTGTCTCAGGTATATTTGTTTCAGGAGGGTTGGTTGGTTCTGATTGATTCTCAGAAGGTTTTGATGGAAGTTCAGATGTAGGTGGTTCGGATGTAGGTGGTTCAGATGTAGGTGATTCAGAAACAACTTGTCCAGGTGCAACAGGATTAGATACAACTGGATTAGATTGTATGGGTTCAGATGAATCTGGTTGTTGTTTTTTTGGATGTTGTTGTGATGAAGGTTGTTCTGTTGGTTTTGTTATAGGTGTTGGAGTTTGATTTGCTGGTGTTGTTGTTGTTGGTTCAGATGATGGAATAGTAGAAGTTTTTAGTGGAGTAGTGGAAATAGGATCAGATGATTTTTGTGAGGAAGAAATTTTTGATGGTTCAGATTTTTGGGATGGAGCAGGAATAGATTGTTTTTGAGTAGGAGGTGGTTTTGGAATAGAACTAAATGTTGATTCATTCATAAAAATTTTAGAGAAAGAAGATACAGATGTTTTAGTACCTTTAGTCTTGATACGCTTTGGGGGAACAGAAGGAACATCACCAGAGGCATTTCTCTTGATCAGCTTCTGTGGCTTGTCAGCAACCTTTGGCTTCTTTTGAGCAGCAGTTTCTTCTGCTTCTAACTGACTTCTTTTCCTCATGTTCTCATTTTATACATCTGGCATTGGTTCTCTTGCTCTTTTCAGAATATCTGCAGGAATGGGAGTCTCATCTGCTTTGCATGAATCAATATATCTCACAATTATATCCCTTGGTTCTTCAGCACCAAATAGTGGAAAGTTTTCAACTGGAATTCGCTTCTGACTGATTTCAGAAATATTCAGCTTCTTGGGTGCAGATGTGAGTTCCTCTACAATTTTTAGTCTCTGAAGACTCTTTGCATTCAGAGGTTTTCCAACAATGGATTCAAGTTCATCCTTAACTCCAGCTTCATATAGAGCAGTCACCAGACCATTCTCTGTCAGAATGTCTGAAATCAACCTTCCAAAGGGGATCCATGTTCTGATCTTTTGACCCTTATCCTTTACAGATTCTCTTGAAGCATTGATATGGTTCCATAAATGCATAAACAGAATGTAAGGAAGATCTACCTTAGTGCTCTGACTTAAACAGTACATGAAGTAGAGTTGTCCATTGTTCACGTAATCTGTAGAATTGGTAGATTTTCTGTGATGGATGCATCCCAGAAAAATCTTTGCCCAGATTTTATAGTCAGGCTTCAGATCCTTAAATTTGTTAGAGGCTTATCCAGAAGAGATGACTTCCTCATAAACTTCCTCCATGTCTACACGCCCAGCTGGCAGATGACATACTCCATCAGTCTCCTCATACCCTATGAGTTTCCTGATTAGATCTTCGATTATTATAATCTCCTTTCCCAGAACAGAAGACAAGATGAATTTTGGATAAACAGATGCATGTATCCAGAATTCTTTCACCAGATGAGGGTAAACTGGTCCAAATAATCTGTCAAAGTATTTAACCCAGCCTTGAGCATCAATTATTGAACGAAATTCAAACCCATTTTCAGCTAACGAATCAAATTCCACCATTGATTCACATAGAACTTCAAGTTTGTCAATAGGAGTTAACAACGTCCTTTTAGGTACAGTAAATGGAGTCACACCCATATTTGCAGAAGTAACTGCAGCCATGGTTGATTGAAACTGAGCTGCTGTAGAAGATGAGGTTGCCATTGAAGATGATGAAGATGATTTGGACGAGGGTTTAGGGTTTTTGTGAAGAGAGAATAGAAGACAGAAATGCATAAACTTGCTTGTGATGTAAAAAGTGTGAAATTGGTGTGAGATGTGGTATTTATAGAAAACACTTAAGGCACTCAAACAGACATATAAAGCACGTTTTCACATAGCATTTAATGACAATTAATGAAAGAGAATAAAAATCATTTCAAGCATTAATTGATTCTGACAAATTGGGGGGAAAATCAAGATTTTCACTATTCAAACCATACCTCAAATGTCTCTTCAGTGGTGTACACGCCATCTTTTCAGATTCAGAGTGACACGTGTTTGCTTGCATGTGCTTCTGAATTCTCTTGAGAAATGAAACGTTAGCCAACGCTCAGATCCTCTAAGATTGGTTAGTTCAGATACACACAAATAAATCAAATAAATAACAGATGAGATACTTCAGAGTTATAAACATTTTACATTTGAAAAATTTGCTTCTGATAAATATTATTCTGGACAAAAATCCATACCAATATTTTTCAGAATAAATTTGAATCTATCTTCAGCAAGGGATTTTGTGAAAATATATGCCCGTTGATGATCTGTATCAACAAAGGCTAAGTTTATAATTCCCTTCTGAACATAGTCTCTGATGAAATGATGTTTAATTTCTATATGTTTTGCCTTAGAGTGTAAAATAGGGTTTTTAGACAAACATATAGCAGAAGTATTATCACAGAATATAAAAATGTTACTTTCAAATATCTGATAGTCTTCTAGCTGACTTTTCATCCAGAGCATCTGCGTGTTACGTCCAACATCAGCAATATATTCTGCCTCTGTAGTTGATAGTGCAATTGTCGGTTGCTTCTTGCTGTACCAAGAGATTAGATTTCTTCCTAGAAATTGACAACTTCCAGAAGTACTTTTTCTTTCCACTCTGTCTCCAGCGTAATCAGCATCACAGGATCCAACTAATTTGAAATCATCAGATTTTCTGTAACACAAACCCATATTAGAAGTACCTTTTAGATACCTTAGATTCCTCTTAACAGCTGTTAAGTGTGATTCTCTAGGATCTGATTGGAATCTTGCACACAAGCAAACACTGAACAAAATGTCAGGTCTAAAAGCAGTTAAGTAGAGAAGAGATCCTATCATACCTCTGTAGAGTTTCTGATCTACTTTCTTACTTACCTCTTCCTTGCCTAGTGTACTAGTTGGATGCATGGGAGTCAGTCATGTTAAATTTCTTCAGAAGTTCTTTAACATATTTGGTCTGATGAATGTAAGTGCACTCTAGAGTTTGGTTGACTTGAATTCCCAGAAAGAATCTCAATTCTCCCATAATGCTCATTTCAAATTCTGCCTGCATACATTGAGCAAACTCCTTTCCCAGCATATAATTGGTAGATCCAAATATAATATCATCCACATATATTTGACAAATTAGAAGATCTTTCTTAAATGTTTTACAAAAGAGTTTTGTGTCTGTCGCTTCCGCGAAAATAAGGTGCCGGCAAAACAGAAGAGTCGCCACCTTCCGTTATTTATCCCTCGGAACGGGAAAGGAAACGATCGGAAAAACCTGACGAAAAGGTATAAGACAAGGTCATCGCAACCAATGTCTGGGTTCGGGAGTCGGTTACGCAAGGGGAAGGTATTAGCACCCCTCACGTCCATCGTACTCGATGGGATCCATGCTTATTGTGTTTATCTGACGGGTTGGTTTACTATCTACCTATCAAGGCTAGGCTGAAAATAAAAGAAAATGACTCGGCAAAGCGTCGCACTTTATGCCTACGTATTCTCATCAGAGAATGAGAAATCAGAGTCAATGTAGTTCGGCTAACTACGGGTTACGGGGAAGGTGGCTCGCCAATACGTCAGTATTGTGCCTACGTACTCTCAACAGGTATGAGAGATTAGAGCTTATGTAGTTCGGGATAATACGGATTAAGGGGATTCAGATTCATCTGTTTTATCGAGTAGGGTTAACAAATAGTTCCAGCAGTTTGGCGTACGCAGCTCGACCCTTGGAGACTCAGGCGTTACCGTTTGCGGTAGAACTGGGAGTTAACGACACTCTTTTCTTCAGAAAAGCTTCCTTTGAATTATGGGCCCACGGGGCAAAAAGTTTGAAGTTTGTTTTGTGTCTTTTACGGAAGACCTGTTTTTTATGGATGTTTGCACCCAATATCGCACTAGAGACTATGACCTGGGAGTGAATGCGTCGCATGTCACCCAAAGGGTGCCATACTAAACATCCAGACTGTTGAAAAGAAACTCTCCAACAATCCTTTCTCAGATAGCTTAAGGCTCGTAACGTACGACGTCAGTTAACCTTTACTACTGTATTTTACTTTTGCTTTGAGATGAGGAGAGAACGAACAGGTTCAACTAATGGGAGACTATCAAGTCCTAATGTTGTCATGCCAAGGATTCATCCTATGGTTGAGGTTTAAAACAGGGAACTCCTAGAAGTTATCATGCATAGGTTTCAACCTAAAGTTCTAATCATCACTTCCTTATCAAAGGAAATGAGATTCCTAGGGGATCATGTCAGGGTAAACAGAAATAGATAAAGTATCAGCTTAAACAGTAAACAATAAACGAATGTAAAATGCATGCAATGCAAGTGAGGGAGAAAGGTGTATGGGGCAGCAGCCTCCACAATCTCATCTCAACCTCAAGCCAAATATGAATAACTGCAATCATACAGAGGAAATAACATGCTATCAAGCAAAACACAAACCACATAGGCAAGGGAGCAGGGCTCTACCGAATACCCGCAAGCAAAGCCATACAGTAAAAATACAAGCAGATGGAGCAACTCAACCTCTAGTGCAATCATGCTCCTAGCTTAAAACAATCTAAACATGAACTTATTCTAATGCATCAAGCAAATCAGACAAGTCACATCAATACAGTTGCACAGCAAGCAAACAGACAGGAAAGAAAGCAGATCAACAGCTTCCATAGCTTCACAACAAAGCTCTTCTGACATCAGTTCAGTCCTCAGTCTTCAACTGCTCTTCAAGGCTTTCCTCTTCAATAGCAAATATCAACTTGCTTCTCTAAGCTTCCAACACATCAACCTAAGCATCAACTTATCCTTCTTCTTCAAGCCTCAACTCCAAAGTAAGTATCAACTTGCTTCTTCAGGCTCTCAAAGTATCAAACACACAAGTATCAACTTGTTCTCTAACTTCAAGCTTCAGCTCCTCAGTTGATCTCAACTGGATTCCCCTCACAAGTGTCAACTTGTTCTTACTGGTCTTCAAGCTCCAGCTCCAATGGCAGTCTTCAAATACTGGGAAGTGCAACTTCTAGCATCTTCAATCTTCTAACAAGGAACTCCATCCTCTAGCAAGGGAGAAAGATTCATCTAACAAGAGCAAGGTTTGGATAGTGGAAAGCAAAGTGAAGACCAAAGGTCACCATTAAGCACTCCATCATCAGAGAAAGGAACCCTCAAATGTTCTACCAACTTGTGAAGAGCCACATATCCTACCAAAGGAGGGATGAGGCCTTTACAAGGGGACCTTACATCATAGGGAAGAATGGAAGTAATCAACACCTTCCATGTTTATGAAAGAAGAGAATCTATCTAGAAGCTCTACTTACAAACCCTAATTTTAACACCTAAACAAAACTCAAACCAAAAGGAAGGGAAATCTCACATCCAAGCTTCTTCAAGCATTCCTCAGCAACCCAAGCTTGTCTTCAACATCATCCAAGAGCAAGCAAATCAAAACCCTAATCTAAGGGAACTAAAGAAACCAATCTAGTTGAATTAGCAAGTTAGGATCACCAAAAACCTAGTACTAAAGTTAATCCTAACTAAAATACTAAAACCAATTGTAAAATCCTACAAAAATAACTATGGGACCCTAATTCAATCATGAATCTACCATACAAAATCCAGAGGTTGAATCATCCATTAAGTCCTAGAAATAGATCCTAAATCACAAGGTACTAAGCATAAACCCTAAAAATAAAGCACCTAAAGTTTCAGCTTAAAAATACCACCTAACTTCATCACAAAAATGTGATAAAAATCTAAGGGGAACATGCATATCTATGCTAGCTACACACAAAAAATCAAGTCAAGAATCATCACCAAGTGCTCAAACAAAATTCAACAAAACAAAGTATCAACCATGGCCATTTTAATATCAATTAATATTCAAAAAAATGCAAATAAAATCACAAATGCATGAATTCCTAATATTTTTAATCTACAAAATTCTAGATTCAATCATGAATCAGGGGAAAAAAGTTTGGAATTAATTGAGTTAATTTTCTATTTTTCATGAATTAATTTCTAAGTCATTTGAAATAATGAAAATAAAGAAAATAAAAAGAAATTAATAAATAATGCGTGGCAAATAGCAAGTATTAACAGTTTAATTCTTGGGTTGGGCCAGAAAGGGGGTGTGGTTAACAAGGACTTCATAGGCCCAGGCGCTTGGATCCACTTGCATTCTCTTCAGCAATTAAAATGAAAGAAAAACACACACAAGCCAGGATTCGAACTCACACTCATTCAGTCCATTCAAAGAGTAAGTAAAACGGTGAGTTTTGGGGGAGGGGTACATGGCTCAACACACGCGCTTAGATCAATGGACCAAGTCAAGTCTTCAGCCTGAATGGAGGGTGAGGATTTCATCTTCCCCAATTTGAACCTGAAACCTGCGCGCGAACCAGCCATCACCGGTGGCTTTTCCGGCCACCCCTGTAGAACCCTAACTTCCTCTACAGCCAACCATTTGCCACGATTCCTGAATGAATCTTGACCAGAATCTTCCTAGCAATTCAACCATACCAATTATTCATCCTCAAAATGCATGAATCATGAAATATCAATCTCAACCAAAAATGGTATCTGACCTAAATCATCTCTAATCAAGCAATTAAACATCCTAAATCCAACTACTCACCATCAGGATCCTAACCGCATATGAATTTCTATCTATCACTGCCTAAATCATGCATAATCAAGAAATTCACCAACCTGTGTTCAAGCTTGTAACAGAAGTGGTTCTTGCACGATTCAGCCTCCACAACAATCCAGATTCACTCCAAATTTTCCTCTAAAGCTAATGCACACCTCAAATTGGCTTGGTTCTTCCTTGAACTCAAAATTTGATCTCAACTTGCATTCATGAAACTTTGATCTCCCTCTCTGCAACCAGCTTCAATTCCTTCCAAAAAAATGGCTGAGTTCACTCAATGACTTATATAGAAGTGATTGGGATTGTCTAGAAACTTTTGGATTCATCCAAATGAGATTTTGGATTTTCAAAATCTCTTCAAAATCTCATCCATGGCAATCACCATTCTGACTTCCTTTGGGCATGGCTATGCTTGTAATCAAATTCTCATGAGATTTTGAATGAGTTTGATGAGTAATTTCCCTTGTTTGCAAGCCAAAGGTGGGAGTTTGATTATGTTGCTTCATCATGAAGAAATGAAATGGCATGGTATGCAAATGACCTCAAATCAAAATTCTAACATTGCCATTGTTTCTAAAATCATTTTTCCAATCAATTTGACCTGTAATTTTGTTTCATTTGGTCACAAAATTAATTATTTGAATTTTTGGCCATTAAATCCTTTTAATTCTTTCTTTTTTCAAAATTTCTTGAACCAGGTCTCTCCTTGAGCCATTTCAATGCCTCCTTGATGCATGGTCAAGGTTAAAACCCTATTTTGAGCAACTTTCTAGTTTAACAAAATTTCATTTGAGACCTCTAAGTTAGTGAAAATGGCCTATGATCACAAATGACCTATAATCACCAAATATCCAAAATACCCTTGACTTGTCCAAGCCATAAGTTGAATTCTACAAATCCTATCAAGGACTTATAGTACTCTCTAGAAAGATAAGAGGATAAGGAACAACATTCATGTTGACCAAAAGTTCATAGGAATCATTCTTCTAGGGCAAAGGTTTCATGCAAGTTGGGTAACTTTCAAGCTCCAAATCCACATTCCTCGGATGACTTGTAACTTGTCAAAACCATAATTTGAGTTCTACAAATCCTATAAAGGACTTCTAGTACTCAAATTAAAGCTAAGATCATGCTCTAAAACAATCATGTTGGGGGAAAGATGAGATGACAATCACATCTTGAGCTAAATTGCCTTGAAGATAGGGGTCAAACTAGGGGATTTTACACTGTCAAGCCTTAGAAACCCTAGCTTGAAACTTCTCAAACTCTTCAATAATGATGAGTTAACTTTGGAATCATCCTTAGAACATCCCAATTTATCAATCCATGATCACATGGCTCTTGAATTAAGTCTCAACCTTCTTCAAATCATCAGTTGACTTAGGGTTGACCCAGTCAAACCCTAGTTGCACCACTCATGGCTGAGTCTTCTTAATCTTGCACAATGACCTGTCTAGGACTCAAAGTGATCTTCAACACTTCTCATGAGCTCTCTCAAGCCCTCAAGTCCAACTTCATGGCTTCAGAATCATCTGCTGGCTTTCCACAACTCTCAAGTTAGGAGACCTACACACTTGGCTTCAACCACTCTCTCTGAGGATCTTTTAACTTCTCTTACAAGGATATCCACCCAGAACACTTGAATAACCTTATTAGCTAGCTTCATAGTCTTGTATAGCCCTTTATTGGTAATCATACCTCTTGATCTCCTACACACATGTCAATGAAATGCAAATGATAATGCTAATGTGAATGAAATGAAACATAAGCTAAGTAAAGAAGTGTTGGGAAAATTTTCGGGTGCAACAGTGTCCATTTTGCCTCTGATGAAATTTTTCTCCAGAAGAAAATTGCTTAACCTCTCATACCAAGCTCTGGGAGCTTGTTTTAAACCATAAAGAGATTTCTTTAGTTTAAAAACATGTTTTGGAAATTTTTCACTCTCAAAACCAGGAGGCTGGTGAACATAAACTTCTTCTTCTATAATACCATTTAGAAAGGCACTTTTAACATCCATCTGATATAGAGTGATGTTATATTGTGCAGCAAAAGAAATGAGTAAACGAATAGACTCTAACCTTGCAACAGGAGCATAAGTCTCTGTATAATCAATTCCTTCTTGCTGGCTGTAACCTTGAGCAACTAGCCTTGCCTTATTTCTTTCAACTTCTCCTTTCTCATTAAGCTTGTTCCTGAAGACCCATTTAGTTCCAATTATGTTGAATCCTTTTGGTCTTGGAACTAAATCCCACACATCATTTCTTGTGAATTGATTTAGCTCTTCTTGCATGGCAATAATCCAGTCATTGTCTTACAGAGCTTCATCCGCAGAAGTTGGTTCAATTACTGACACCAACCCAAATAATGATGCTTCAGAAGATCTGAGGAAGGATCTTGTTCTGATAGGCTCATCCTTCTTTCCAATGATCACATTCTCTGGATGAGAAGCTTTGATTCTGGAAGATGATCCTCTAACAGTTGATTCTTCAGAAATGTTTAAGTTGTTCATCTGAGAAGTCAAAGGAATTGCATCTGGCGTTGCTTCACGTTCCTTCACTTGAGCTTTGTCTGCCTCTGAGCCTTCAGAGTCTGTGAGAATTACTTCTCTATCTGCAGAACTTTCAAACTGCTTTGGCTTTTCAATGCCAAGCTTATCATCAAATCTAACATGAATAAATTCTTCCACAATCTGTGTTTTAGTATTGTATACTCTGTAGCCTTTAGAGCGTTCAGAATACCCAAGCATGAAACACTTCTGTGCTTTAGAATCAAACTTGTTCAGATTCTCTTTAGTATTCAACATATAGCAAATACATCCAAAAGGATGAAAATATGAAATGTTGGGCTTTCTGTTCCTCCACAATTCATAGGGAGTCTTTTCCAGAAGAGGTCTTACAGACACTCTGTTCTGAATGTAACATGCTGTGTTGATTGCTTCTGCCCAAAAGTGCTTTGCCAGATTAGTCTCATTGATCATGGTTCTGGCCATTTCTTGCAGAGTTCTATTTTTCCTCTCTACAACCCCATTTTGTTGTGGAGTTCTAGGACAGGAAAAATCATGAGCAATGCCATTTTCATTAAAATATTTTTCAAAATATTTTTTTTCAAATTCACCACCATGATCACTTCTGACTTTTACAATTTTGAAATCTTTTTCATTCTGGACTTGTTTGCAGAAGTCAAAGAACATAGAATGTGACTCATCCTTGTGTTTTACGAACTTTACCCATGTCCATCTGCTGTAGTCATCAACAATGACTAATCCATACTTCTTGCCTCTGATGGATGCAGTTTTCACTAGTCCAAACAGATCAATGTGAAGTAATTCTAATGGTCTTGAGGTTGAAACAACATTTTTAGATTTAAAGGAAGATTTTGAAAACTTTCCCTTTTGACATGCTTCACAAAGAGCATCTAAGTTGAACTTCAGCTTGGGAAGTCCTCTGACCAGATTGAGTTTATTAATTTGAGATATACGTCTCATACTAATATGTCTCAATCTTCTGTGTCAGACCCATTGCTCATCATTAACAGACAAGAGGCATTTAACATTTTGAACTTTAAGTTATGAAAGATTTATTTTGTAAATGTTGTTCTTACTTTTCCCATTGAATAGGATTGAGCCATCCTTCTGACTAACAGCTTTACAACATTGTTGATTAAAGATTATATCATAACCATTGTCACTTAATTGACTTATGGACAATAGATTATGCTTTAATCCTTCTACAAGGAGAACATTAGATATAGAGGGAAGGTTACCATTACCAATAGTACCAGAGCCAATGATCTTGCCCTTCTGATTCCCTTCAAACTTCACTTCTCCTCCAGATTTAAGCTCCAGGTTTTAGAACATAAACCTTTCTCCCGTCATGTGACGTGAGCAGCCAGAGTCCAGGTACCATGACTGGCGTCTTGACTTTTCTGCTAAAAACATCTGCAACAGGGATAATATTATCCTTAGGTACCCAGATCTTTTTGGGTCCTTTTTGGTTAGTTGCCTTGAAAGTTGGTCTGAACTTCTGTCTTTTTACAACAGTATTGTTCTGACTTACTTTTGGCTTAAACACAGTAACATTTTGATCAGAACTTGTGTGTTTAATGTCATTCAAATGACCAAACTTAAAATAAGAGTACAAGGGAGTTTTCATGATAACAAGTTTATCAACAGGCATTGGATTTAAATCCTTTCCAGAAGAGGATTCATATCCAATTCCTTTCCTGTTATTTCTGCTAACCCCATAGATCATAGAAGCCATCTTTCTCCTGTCTATGCTTTTAGCAAGAAATTTCTGAAAGCTATAATCATATTCTTCTAAAATATTTTTACATTTAGACTTACTTTCAGATTCAGAATTTTGTTGAGTTATTTCAAAATCAGCTTTTATTTTTAAATTTTTTTCTTTTCACTCAGCAATTTCTGACTTTAACAGATTATTCTCAGAGCCAAGATTACACTTAAGCTTCTTGCATTTGAGCTTAATCTGATTGTAATTTTTCAGGACTTCATATAAGACTTTAATAAGCTCTTCCTTAGTGAGATCAGAAAGTACCTCTTCTGAGTCAGATTCAGAATCAGCCTCAGATCCAGATGATTCTTCATTTTGATCTTCTATGCCAGCCATCAGAGCCATGTTGGCGCATTCATCTTCAGATTCTGATGAGGATCCAGATTCATCAGAGTCATCCCAAGTTGCCATTAGAACCTTCTTCTTTTTGTCAAACTTTCTTTTTGGCTTTTCTTTAAGAAGCTTTGGACATTCACTTTTGTAATGGCCAGGTTCTTTGCATTCAAAGCAGACAACCGCCTTCTTTCCAGATCTTTTTGGTCCAGAGGACTCCTTGCGCTGATCTGGTCTTTTGAAGTTCTTGAACTTCCTTTGCTTGTGCTTCCAGAGTCTGTTGATTCTTCTGGACAGCAAAGATAGTTCATCTTCTTCTTTAGAAGAAGATTCTTCAGAGCTTTTCTCTAACACCTGCAAAGCTTTTACAGATTTGTTAGATTTTAAGGCAATAGACTTACCTTTCTTTTGAGGCTCATCTTCCTCAAGTTCAATTTCATGACTCCTTAGAGAGTTGATTAGCTCATCCAGAGTGATCTTGTTCAGATCCTTGGCAAGCTTCAGAGCAGTGACCATAGGTCTCCATCTGATAGGCAAGCTTCTGATGATCTTCTTCACATGATCAGCAGTTGAGTAGCCCTTGTCCAGAACATTTAGACAAGCTGTAAGAATCTGGAATCTAGAGAACATAGTTTCTATGGACTCAGATTCTTCCATCTTGAACGCTTCATACTTCTGTATTAACGCCAGAGCCTTGGTCTCTTTTACTTGAAGGTTTCCTTCATGAGTCATTTTCAAGGACTCAAACATGTCAAATGCAGTTTCTCTATTTGTGATCTTTTCATACTCAGTGTGAGATATTGCATTTAACAATATTGTTCTAGCCTTGTGGTGATTTCTAAACTCCTTCTTTTGGGCTTCTGTCATAGATTTTCTATCTACTTTCTTGCCATTCCCATCAATGGGATGAACGTATCCATCTATGACCAAATCCCATAAATCAGCATCATAACCAAGGAAAAAACCTTCAATCATGTCTTTCCAATAATCAAATTTCTCCCCATCAAACATAAGGGGTTTTGTACTGATTCTGTCTCTTTCTTCATATTTGTTGGATGTTGAAGCATCAGCCATAGTAACGACCAAATATATATCAAATTTTTTCTCACTGGATCTTTTCTGTCACTGTGAACTGGTAGCACACACAGAACCGGAGCTCTGATACCAACTAAAGCTGAGAAAATACTTAGAAGGGGGGTTGAATAAGTATGAAGATAAAACTTAGAAATAAAAACTCAAGGATTTTTATCCTGGTTCGTTGAACTCAACTACTCCAGTCCACCCTATCTAGAGTGATTTGTCTTTCTCAAACAAGGACTTAATCCACTATTTAATCAACTGATTACAATAGTAAGCACTAAGAACAAATGTTCAAAGTCTTCTCAAGAACTACTGATCCTAACTGGATCTTCTTAAGGTTCTCTTACAATCAAATGTAATAATAATACAAGTGTTAAAAAATGCTTCTAATAAAGCTTTATCACAACTGTGATTTTTCACTTAAGATGAAGAACAATGAAATAATTCTAGCAAGAATGTGTGAATAGTATGAGAGCTTTGTAATGAATTATTTTCAAGTGTTTTGTCAACTGAAGAAGATGAATGGAGACTTGCTTTTATAGGCACAGTGATCCAAAAGCTTTTCACGTTAAGAATAGTGTACCAAAAGGTCTGAGCCTTTTTGTCTTCACATCATGTGACCTTTCCTAGAAGAAGAATGCACAGAGAAATCCTTTTTGTCTGTGTTCTTGTGTCTAGCATAAATAAGGAAAGAGTCGTTTGGTTATTCCAACGGACATAACTTTGAATTCTTCTTCAACAATTTTCAACAAGAATCATCAGAGTCTCAATTGGTCAGAGCCTTCTGATGTTCATCAGAGTTTGCTGAATCAGAGTCTTTGCAGCAGGTGTGCTTTCAGCGTGTATAAGTTTATAGCAGAGTTTTAGGTCAGATCCTCAGTACTGGCAGCGTTAGTACTATCAGAGTCTTCTGAAGTAACTGTGCTTGAAAACTCTTCATACAGAATTCTTCATTGCTTCAGATGCTTCTGGCTTTTGCTTCAGATTCTTCCGTAGCTTCTGCTTCAGATTCTTCTATAGCTTCTGCTTCAGATCCTTCTGGAGGCAGTGCTCAGAATCTTCTGGAGGCAGCGTTCAGAATCTTCTAAGAGATGCTTCTGACGTTTCAGAGCCTTGCATATTTCTTTTGTTCAGATCTAATTTGCTTCTGGAGTGATATTTACTTTAACATCTGCAGCAAACATTCTCAAGCAAATTTTAGAGTATTTAATTCTTTAATACAAAATTTCATAATAGTTATCATCAAAACATAGAGATATTATTAAGAACCAATCTGTGTTCTAACATAGTCTCCTTCGGCACTATCAGCCTACCTTTGACTAAATCCGGCAACACATGACTGTATAACATGGGCAACCGAGTGAACTGCCTTTCGGGCTTCCTTGGTCTTGGCTTGGTGTGCCGTCCCTGTTGATGGCAATATGACAGTTGACTCCGGAAGGGAGATGATGTCGGATGCATGGACCCTAGGGGTTGTTGACTCTGAACGGTCAAGACATCTGGAGATTGAGCCTGAGATACCAAGGACTCCTTTTGCTCGGATGCATTCATCCTCAAGTTTAGCCCCGGAATTGGAAATAGCTGCAGGCACGGAGATTTAGAAGTCATACCTTGTGAGGCATCCTTTGGGTTCGATGCAGTTTTGGGGACGAAAGCAGAAGTGTCCATCTTTTCTATAATGCCTAGAATGGGACCTTCCGCTATACTCGTGTCGCCCGACACGAACTTAACGGCCTTTGAATCGATCAAATCTTGAACTACGTGCTTAAAAGCTTTGCAGTTCTCAATGTGGTGTTCGGGTGCCCCCTCATGGAAATCACAATGGGAGTTTGTATTATAGCCAGGTGATGGGGTCCCAGTTAGTGGATGTAACTTCCGTAGTTCGACTAATCAAAGCTGAAGCAAGACTTGCAGCAACTGAGCGTATGTCATTGGGATTGGATTGAAAGTTCTGTCAGCTGATTTTACCTTCTGAGCGTACCCCCTCTTAGTCACATGATTATCCCGAGAAGCAATATGTTGAAGAGAAAAATTCAAAGCTCTTTGTCGCCTATTAGACATCTGAGGCTTATCAACCCTTGGCACAGGTTCCACAGGCACAAGTGGAACAAGCATCTTTGCTGCGGCTTCAGGTAGCTGATCATCTTCTTTCCTGAGCACATCCTTTAACACCTCCATGATCAAGCCCACCTGGGTCTTCAGCTGATTGTTTTCCTCTTTGAGTGCCTTCTGCTTCAGACGCAACTCTTGCATGCTCCCCGTAACCTGCCTCATCTGGCCTCGTACCTCACTCAGCTCTGCTCGTACCTGTTCCATGGCCTTGTGAGGATTTCTGTAATCTTCTTGATTGGATATCCTGCTACAAACTGGTTAGTACAGGGAGTAAGATCAATGGTTCTGCGGTACCGTTTATGAAAAATGATATGTAGATGCAAATGCAAACATGTAGCAAGGGATCAAGAGTGCGCTGTTGAGGAGACCAAGGCTCTGTTTCAACATAATCACAGCACTGCCTTGACAACAAAACCCTGAAGAGGACCAATGATTATGCACCATCGAGAACGGACACATCTCTGATGATAAGAACCCTCTGATACCGACAATACTGATTCACTGTCAAGAAAACCAGGTTGTCTGAAGGTTAATGTTTCCTGCAATAACCCGACCCGCTCACAGGTATGGACCTAATCCCGGACCAGGTATGGCATCCTATGCGTTCATCAGCGTCACAGACTTTCAAGAAACGATGATACGATACCCAGAAGGTGTGACATCATCATCTCTTGAAGCAGCCTCACTCAGCTGAGTCACAAATGATCGGTTCCCAGAGTCGACAATCCTCATATCCAAAATCCCCTCGAGTCCAAAGGATCGATAGGAAGTCATCAAAGAGAACCTCGTCTGAGTGTGGATTACATGGGAACTGATGCAAGCAAAGTAAGCACGTCCACCACTAATCCACTCTAATAATATGTATATGCTCTCAAGCCTGGGTCTGGCTTCTCACTCATCAGAATCAGTCCATCCCACAACAGCACATTAATGATATAATATAATGCTGAAAATAAAATGCGGAAAAATAAATCTAAAGGTACAACAGGTATGTACAAAACCCAAAGATACAAACAAACAAGCGCTAGGATTGACTCGCATAGGGGATGGGAAATGGTCCCAGCATAGGGGATGGGAAAATTCCCCAGCAGCTATAACTCCCCAGCAGAGTCGCCAGTTGTCGCTACCGCGAAAATAAGGTGCCGGCAAAACAGAAGAGCCGCCACCTTTTGTTATTTATCCCACAGAAAGGGAAAGGAAATGATCAGAAAAACCTGACGAAAAGGTATAAGACAAGGTCATTGCAACCACTGTCTGGATTAGGGAGTCGGTTATGCAAGGGGAAGGTATTAGCACCCCTCACGTCCATCGTACTCGATGGGATCCATGCTTGTTGTGTTTATCTGACGGGTTGGTTTATCTATCTACGCTAAAAGTCTGGTCTGAAAAGAAAAAGAAATGACTCAGCAGAACACAACAGTTCTATGCCTACGTATTCCCGTCGGGAACGAGAAATCAGAGTCAACGTAGTTCACCTAACTACGGGTTACAGGGAAAGATTGCTCGCCGAGATATCGCATCTCGTGCCTACGTACTTTCACACGGCGTGAAATATCAGAGCAAACTTAGTTCGGGCAACCGGGGTGTTCTCGATCACACGAGGGTGAGAGAAGAGATTGACGATACTAGCGTATGCATTCTAGCAGTTAGGTGTATGTTGCTCGACCATTGGAGACTTAGGCGTTACCTGTTTGCGGTAGAACGAATGTAGTATGTCGGGGTTTAAAGGTATGGGAACCTACGGGAACTAGAACTACGGTCTGGTCTCAATTGCGCTAGGGCAAGAGAAAGGGAACATCAGTCGTCAGCGGGAAAGTCTCGATCGCATGGCAGTGAGAGAACAGAAAAGTTAGTTGTTAATGTGCTCGCTAGGATATCGCATCCTATGCCTACATATTCTCATCTGGTACGAGAAATCAGAGCAGCTGTAGTTCAGCTAACTACAGGAAAGGGGAAAAAGCAACATAGCTGTTAAGCAGGTGAAACATGCGGTAACTGGATGCATATGCGATGCAACAGTACAAGCAGAAGGAGGAAGCCTCAACTTCTAATGCAAACACAGGATGCAAATGAAGATGCACAGAGGAAACACACAAGCAAAGGGAGACAGGCTCAACCTTTAATGCAAACAAGCAGAGGGAGACCCACTCAACCTCTAAGCAGTCATTCTCCTAGCCTAAAATATTCTAAACATGCACCTATTCTAATGCATCAAGCAATTCAAGCAAGGAAGAGAAACCAAAATGAGCAACAGGGAAGTCATCCCAGGCTACATCAGGTTGGAGGTGTATCAATACCAGAGTCCATCATGAGTTCAACCTCTTGAGGAATGCACAGAATCCAACCAAAGGAAGGATTAGGCTCTCCCAAGCGGGATCCTATGTCAACAGGACAGAAAACTGGGTATTAGCCCTAGATATTAATCTAAGGTAACTGGTTTAAAGTGTATCAACACTAAATGTCCATCTCAGGCTCAACTTGTTGAGGAATGCATAGAATCCAGCCAAGGGAAGGATTAGGCTCTCCCAAGAGGGATCCTGGGGAAAGGACTTGGAGATGGATGATAGTATATAAACCAAGGGAATATACCATGCCAAGAGTTTCAATCCAAGGCTCAACCTCCTGAGGAATGCACAGAATCCAACCAAAGGAAGGATTAGGCTCTCCCAGGAGGGCTCCTCATCAAGACTTTGAAGGGAAAGATAGTACAAACCAAAGGAATGTACTATACTGGGGAATGTCAATTCAAGGCTCTACCTCCTGAGGAATCCACATAATCCAACCAAAGAAAGGATTAGGCTCTCCCAGGAGGGCTCCTCTTCAAGACTTGGAACAGAAAGATAGTACAAACCAAAGGAATGTACTATACTGGGGATTAATAAGGATTCAGAAAGATAGTTTATCAGACCTTTCCTAACCCTAAACAAGGATTAAGAAGCAGAATCCTTACCGATCTGAGAGGCTTTCCTGATTACCAGGTTGCTAACACTTCGAATGAATCTATCAAAGTCGCAAGTGGCTTTGGTTGCTTATCAACCAAATTTGGTGGTTCGACAGTCTGGTTTGGTCCAAGCTCTTCCCAAGTGTCTTTTTGACAAGAAAGGTGCCCTTCTGCTCCACCACGTAGAGTATACTAAAGAAATGACTTCGACACAACTTGCTCGCTACTCCAATAAAGCTCAACCCATCCCCACTGGTTCCGAACCATGTTTCTTTTGCATCCTAGAATTTAACCACTAGTGATCAACATACTATGCAGAGGAGTTCTTTGATGCTCCCTCATTTACTCAACTTATTTACCAAGCTTTCCTTTTTGTGCAGGAGAAGACCAAGAAAGGTACTTCGACACACATCAAAGAAATCCAAGAATTCTAGAAGTACTTTGAAACTATTTATCAACTAAATGATCTTAGTCAAACTGTCCGCGAGGTAGATATTACGCTAAAAGAAAAGTTTTTAAAGAAAATAGAGAACTTAGAACTCCCTTCGTTCGTTCCTCCTAGGGAACGATACACAATGGCTTTCAAAAAATATCCTCTCAAATTTTCTCGACTACCAAGTGCTGACTTTGGAGTGGCCATTGCCCCTCCATTTCCAGACTGGTTTATCTGTGGGGATTCTATAAAAATCCTTCGTCAACAGTCGAAATCGAAAGCTCAGCGGGTGATTGCGATTAAGCATACTCTAGACAGTTTCAAAGGTCCTCTTCATATCAGTACCAAAGATGTTCGCATCAAATCCGAAATATACGAAGGTGTGGGATGGGAGGTTTTTCAAATTAGATTTCCCTTATTTGATTTTTTATCATCTTACTTGTATTATTTTTGTTTAAATCTCAGCTATCAAGGTTGCACCCAAAAAGAAGAAACAAATCGAAGAAAAGACAGAAGAAAGTAGTCAAGTTGCTAAGGTAAACCTCTTGCTTGAATCTGTTTTACTATAAAAAAACCTCTCGTTGTCTTATAATTCACTTCTTTTTCTCTGAGAGCTCTCAAAGACCACCCCTCACTCTAAAGAAACAAAAATTGAGAGGTACTTCCAGTCAAATCATAACTGAGTCGAATGAGGAAGACCAATCTCCTCCTGAAGAAAAAACCCTGAAAAGAAAGAGGAGGCAGGCAAAGATAACTGAAGACTTTGATCAACCGAAATCAAAGGCTGGTAAACTCTCAATAAAAACATCTCGCGCTTGCGACGCAACACAGACTGAGAGTGATAACTCCAGTTCTGGGGCTGATGATCCCAAGGTGAATACTTCTCCTGAAACTTCACAGTTTCTTCACCCTTGATCCTTCTAATTATTTGACTTTTCTCTTTTCAGGTTACCACCGACATCAGAGGTCAACCCATGGTGCGGCAGATTATTCCAACAGCCGATAGTAACCCCAGCTATCATCCAACAACACCTTCTAGGGCTTCTACGAAAGGTTCCAAAAAAGGTTCTGAGGAGGGAATCCAACCTGCAGGTGCTCCCAAGATGACACCAATAGCTCATATGGTGGAACTTCCTCATGTCGAAGTAGCCATTCCAAAAGAGGGCTTGGTCGAGAGAGAGAAGTTGTTGATCTTTCAGAGGACACTGCAATTCCCTATGTAGAATAAATTGTTGAGGGTGATCTGGAGGAGAAAAAAAGTGAAGATGACAAGTTTGTTAAAGAGGAAGAAGAAAAAGAAGGGGAAGGTGAAGAAGAAGAAGAAGAAGAAGAAGAAGAAGAAGAAGAAGAAGAAGAAGAAGAAGAAGAAGAAGAAGAAGAAGAAGAAGAGCAATATGCATCTGAAACAGGCATTGAAGTGGAGGTTTTGGAAGACAAAGAAAACCAAGGAAATCAATCCAATGATCCTTCAATAACTGCTTCAACTGGAACTTAATCAATCAACCTTTCACACGAAGAGCTGGAATCTTTATAAGTATAACGACCATTGGAGTATCTAAAAGCTATGCTCAGTTCACCATATAGCTCTAGAGAAAAAAGCACCAGCGCTTCGACCACCTCAGAGAATCTTCTGACTGGGAGAACTGACAATAACTTGCTTATGCAAATAAAAGAAAGAATCTTTGCAGTGGACTTGTTTCAAATCCTGGAACAAGACATTTCTGTCAGTTTTGATCTCAAGAAACTTCTGAAGCAAATCAACGTCTTGGAAGTTTCCCCAGAAGTAGCCGATGTTATTATGGAACTGAGCACACTAATTGATCTTGTTGCTATTGATCTCAACCGCCTTAGAGACTTCTCTAGCAATCTTACCACAAAAACTAGCAACCAAAAAGCTGCATGGGAGTCTATCTCGACATCTACTGAAAAAGTCTCGACACTCGAGAAGCTTTCCGAGCAGAATAAAAAGGAGGTCGAAAAATATGACAAGAACATTGTAGAATGGGAAAGACATATTATCATTTTGCAAAACAAAATCTCTCAGGCCAAGCAACGCAAGACCAATCTACTTAGCTATGTCAAAGATAAAGTGGCAAAAGAGATCAAAGCTGGCCTTTAACATCTTGAAAAGGCTCAACAACTTGGGAAAGACATTGAAATTCTCTCAACCAACAAGACTCTTTGTGAACGCCCTTGATGCTTCAAAAGTCAAAGTACAAAAAGATGAAGGGCTTTCTTCCCTTCTAAAATTACTCTGTAGCATTTTTCCTTCTTTTACAAATCATGACTTTTGGCCCTTTATGGCCTTTTTCTGTAATGAATTAAGTCATTTTGGCACATTTATTTACCATATTAGCTTTATTTTTCTTGCATGATTATTCTAGTTATCTTTAACTCTCGAAGGGCCTTCCTATTTAAGGGACCACTTACCCAAGGCTCTATCTTTTCGATCCATAGGAAAAATTACTTTCCAAACCAATTCTTCTGGCGAAAACATTTTCACCTTAACCTTCTTGTTATACGATTTCTCTACTCTTCTTTCTACCTTCTTAGCAATTTGAAGGCATTAAGTCTTTCTTCATCCAGTTCAACCAACTCGTCTAACATCATGTTCCAATAGGATTCTGATGGAATCTCATGGTGCCTTTGGATCCTCATTTACTATAAGTAGATTTCCACTAACAACACTGCATCATGGCCAAACGTTAATTGAAACAGAGTTACGTTATTCGATTCTTTGAGAGAGGTTCGACGTGCCCAAAGCACTTGATCCAAAGTCTTGTGCCAATTTCTAGGCTTCTTTCCCACATGTTTCTTGATTAGATCTATCACTATTTTGTTTGCTGCTTTAACCTGTCCGCTAACCTGAGCATAATAGGGCGTAGAAGTCAACAATTTGAAATCCATTTCCTTAGCGACATCTCGCATCTTTCGGCCAATAAACACTGATCCTTGATCCATTGTAATGATTTATGGGATTCCAAATCAATAAATAATATGTTTCTTAATGAATTTGATTACATCCTCTTGGTCAACATTTGGAAAAGGTATAACTTTGATCCATTTTGTAAAATAGTTAATACCTACCAAAATGTACCTTCGATTTTTGGATGACGTTGGTATAATTTCTCCAAAGAAATCCAAAGTCCAGCCCCTAAAGGGACATGGTTTAACTATGGATTGTAATTCACTCGCAAGAACATATTGTATACCTGTGTGTACCTAGAACTCTTGGCATCCTTTTGCAAATTCGATACAGTCTTTTAACATGGTGGGCCAATACATGCCTTGTCGAAACAACAACTATTTCATCTTATGACCTACCTGGTGTGCCTCACATTCCCCACTATGGATAGTCGAAAGGGAGAAACATGCCTCTGATTCACTAAGGCACTTAAGT
Source organism: Lathyrus sativus (assembly GCA_963859935.3). NCBI lineage: Eukaryota > Viridiplantae > Streptophyta > Magnoliopsida > Fabales > Fabaceae > Lathyrus > Lathyrus sativus. The sequence continues at coordinate 509,847,543 of OZ012737.1, forward strand.
AAAACTCTCTCAGGAGTATTTTTAAACAACTCATTTCCCAAAAAAACATAACTTAAAGCTCGATACCTGATTTTTTTCTCTATGAATATGGTCAAATTTTGTAGATATTCCACTATTGGTTTCCTCCAGTCTCCATCCATCAAGATATCTATTTCGAGGATTTTAAAATTCTCTTTATCAGCGTATCCTAACTTTTTCGTTTCCAAATCTGATGGGGACAATATAGCTGACTGTTAGAAAGTATTTTGTGGTAGTGTTTTATTGTATCCAGAGGGATTAATGAGAATAAAATTGATTTCCGTTCAACGGTTTAATGGTTTAAGAAAGGGCGTTTTTAGAATGGTTTCAATTTTCGTAACTAAAGTTTACAAGAAATAAAGCGGAATAAAAGTCGGTCTAAGTTTGATAAAAGCATGTCAACATTAGGGTTCGCTAGTCCGTTCTAAACGTATCTAATCGATCAAATATGTGAACAAAGTTTTAACCAACATAACCGCGTATCCTTGCAAAAACGTTCATCTATAAAGCGATTTCGTGAATGCTATTGTTTCGACCGTTAAATGATCTCTCTAAATAACACTCGAAATAATAGTCATTAAGATCGATACAAAGCGGATATCAACTTTCAAATCTATGTCTAGCATTTGTATAGTTGATAGATGAAGAAATTAGGTCAAGACTTGGAAAGTTCATGTCTAAAGCAATCCAAACCATAAATGTACAAAGAGTAGCAAATAACTTCATCTATATTGATCACAACATTTGTTCACATATAAAATATCAAGAAGAATACATAAATTCTGAACTAACTACTCCTAACCTTGACAAGAGAGGTATTTAGCCACTCATTTCCATGATAGCTTGAGCAAAAAGTTTCGGAAGAAGGTTGATCAACATCTGAGTCGAACAGTCAAGATTGTATGGGAATCCACCTTCTTTTGGTGAAATATTGCTAAGAGATGATGAGAAATGAAGGAATGGGTTTTTAGTTCAGAAAAATCCTCTCAAAAGCAATTACAAGAATTAGATATTTTTACAAAAAGTAGCTCATGCTACTTATAGAAGGGTCTCCTGAGCTATCACATTCGCTAGGCAAACAAATGGTTCGCCTAGCGAACACCAAAAGTGCCACCTGAAGTGTCTGTGTCATGTGAACTCTCCCCAGACAAGTTTCCAAAAGTTCGATGTGCAAATAATCCTTCGCCTAGCGAAGCCTTTGCTGTGAACTTCGCGTAGCGAGTTTGTGGCCCTTTCCTTGCTGTTTTAAGTCTGGGGGTGTTCACTGGATACTCGCTATCTCTTCGCCTAGCGAGTTCTTCACTACGTTCTTCGCCTAGCGAGTTTATGGTCATTTCCTTACTGTTTTGGATTCCTGGCCTTCGCTACATAGTTCCCCTAGCGAACTTTGTGAAGTTTCGGTGGCAGCTTCGCTAGCAAGTTCGTCTAGCGAACTTGCTGTTGTTTGCATGCTGTCTTGGTTTCTTTGCCATCTTTCTTTGTGTCTTAATTTCCACTCTTTCATGCCTAATTCCTGCATAATAACACAAAAATCAAAGGTACCAAGACACTTTCACATAATGTTGCAAACCAACCAAAGCAAGAGTGATCTTTAACACTTTCTTGACAAAAAGGAGTGAAAGATGCCCACATTTGATAGCTCAAATAAGCAAAGTTGGGCATCTAACAACTCTCCCCCACTAGATTTTTTCTTGCCCTCAAGAAAAGTATGCCTCTTGATGAAACAAGAGGATTTGCTCAAGAAAAAGATTTCTCCGAAATCGGATTAAATGGCTCAAACGCAAGGAATGCAACCAGACACAAGTTCCCAATGGTTAGAATAAAACAACATACAAAAACTAAAGTCTTAAAGCAATGCAAAACATATATCAATCAACAACAATATTATCCTGAATGAATCACCCTATCTCTCCTCTTCGAATAAGGATTGAAGAAATTACGCGTTTGTAACCGCGGGGACAATTTCACTCTCTAACAAACAATGCCAAAATCAATTCAATTCATACAATCTCTAACAATTATAAATGAAAATATGGAAGCAAGAAGATCACTAAGGTCTTTTCAGGTTGTAGCTTAGTCGGGTTTACAAACAAGGGACATATCTAAGGCCATTGAAACGAAATTGCCGATGCAAAAGAGACATTCATTGTACAAGTTATTCACACATCCCAACTTCATTCCACTTGTTCTCATTTGAAACCTTCCCAACTCTTATTTCACAACTTATTTTTGTTTTTCACTATTTTTCTTCCAAGCAAGCATTCTTTTTCTCTTTTTTTTTACATTCATATTCACATAACAAATATTCTTTTTTCAATGCTTGCTTGGTTTTTCAAGAGTTGTGGCAACCTACCAATTTTCATTTCCGTTCTCCCCAACTTATCTTTTACTCAACCCTCAAGTGAATGCTCTTAACTTTTTAAGGCAAAAAGAATAATTAACATAAAATTCAGGGGTTCAAGAAAAAAGTTTTTAGAATCTCGCACAATTTTGAGCCAAGATTCATAGTGTTTAGTTACGAATACTCTCTGCTCACAGGTAAGTTGCATTTGGAACTGGTTGTGCTCGATAAGAAACAAGCGCCTTGATTATTTCTAATTGCTTCCACAAATTCACAATAATAAAAGACAAAGCATGAATCAAATGAATCAACACAGTTTATTAGAATCTAGCATTTAGTGTACAATGGAGGTTTCCTCATAATTTGTGGTTCTAAGTCCTAGGTGAACCATTCATTCAACAATGTTGCCAAAAGAACAATATTCAATTACAACAAGAATAAAGTTCTAATGCATTCTAAAATTCTAATCAAAGGTAACCATGTACCTTAGCTTTATTCACTTGTTTATTATTATCATTGCCATCCAAACTCGGATGCACCTTCATTGGATACTTCTTTCTAGAGAGCAGCCAATCTAGAAGTTTAGAAAGCTTAACAACTAGAAAACATTAACAATCACTTAAAAAAACAAACAATTTTAAACATAAAAACTTAACATTACTTTAACAAAATAAAATGTGCATGGGGAAAACACCCCAAAATAGTACACAACACAAATATCTGAAGTAACAAAATAAAATATCTGAGATAACAAAACAATAAAATCAAAAGATCATAATATCAGTCCTCTTCGGACTCGGTCTCTTCCACGCTCTCAGAACCAGAATCAAAACCATCATCCTCATCCTCATCATCATCAACATCCACCTCAGTGCCACCATCACCAGGACCAGAGGCACCCGCTCCCTCCCCAAAAACAGGCCTGACCTCAGGCCAGCTCGCGTGCTGCATGAACTGCTCACGCATTGTCATAGTGCGCTCCATAGAAGGGTCACGATATTGCAGCTGGAGTACCTGCATAGAATCATGAATATCGATCATGGCGCGCTGAGTCGCTGCCATCCAATCCCAGTTGTAGTTGCAAACAGCCTGCTGGAATGGGTCAAAACCTTGTGAAAAAGTAACACCAGGACCATCAGTAGCCTCGGTATCTGCAGCACCTGTACTTGCTCTGAAGTTCTTAGGTAGGCAATACTTGTCCACGTATCGGTCATCGATCGCGGCCAGAATAGTCACCTGTCTACGGGAAGGTAATCGCACCCTCGCCTGAACACATAAGGCTATAATGAGACAGGGGAAAGTAAGGGGGCAATTAACTTGCGCCCCCGCTTTCAGGCCACTCTCCACTATGGACTTCAGCTCATCAGCAATGATCCTAGCCACGTCGATCAGCACATTGGTTAGAATGGAGTGGACCAAGTATGCCACTGGGATCGGAAATGTTGACGTGTGAGATTTCAGTTTGATGTTTGTCAGAACCAGCGTCAACACCAACTAAGGAAGATTTTTCATGTCCTCTCGGTGATACCTCCTTGGAACCCCAGATAGGTTCAGCTCTACTGTTTTGCCCTCCATCAATATGGCCTCGGAAATGACACCAGTGTTCCTATGAAGTCTTAAATCACGGTGGTACTCATCGATTTCATCCTCACCCAAGTTGAGAGGTTCTCCAAGCACCTTATTGATGGCCTCCCTATCAAAACTTACTGGTCGTCCTGCCACCTGTGTGGTCCAAGAAAAACGCTCATCATCATTCGGAAGTGTGTTAGCATAAAACTCTCGTATAACCTCGATGTTGTAACTATCAGTAGGAGTCACCAATACGTCCCACTTTTTGCTATGGATAAGCCCGACAAAAGTTTTGTACTCTCCCTCTGGATGAATAAGAAACCTCTTTTCAGGCAGAATTTTCCACTTCTCCAAAGCCACATAGCGAGCGGCTTGTTTCGGACCCACAAATCTTTCGGTGTCGTACTATATCGGTTGAGGACGAGAGGTGCTTCCCACTTTTCTCTTTTTAGACGCAATAGACCTGGATATCATCTGCAAACACAACACATATGAGAAATAAAACCATCCACAAAACAGATTAGCAATCAAAATAGAAAAACAAAATTATGTCACGTTCGCTGCAAACTTCGCTTAGCGAAGACCCAACGAATACTCGTTACATGTTCGCCCAGCGAAGGTGCTAGCGAAGGCTGTGGGTTTTCAAATTCTCCCATTGTTTTCAATAAAAATCCAGACAATCCAAGTTCTTACTATCCCAATTCATGAACCACAATATTTGTCATCTTAAGAACAATTCTACATCAACATGCAACCCTAAAATTTTCAGATCTGCTACTCACCCATACCAACCCAAATGGCCTGTTCTCATGCACTAAAGCATCCTAAACACAGAAAAAAAGAATAGAGCAGAGACATACCTGATTGAAGAGAGTGATTGGGTTGTTTGAGGCAAGTGAGAAGAGAGCTAGGGTTTGCAAGGAGGCACAAATGCTAAGTGAGTGAGAGTGAAGTGTGGTGAGTGTGAGAGTGCAGTGGAGACCCTAAAAAAAATTCAGACTAACAAGAAAACAATTTTGGGCCCAATTAGGTGGCCCACTGAAACAAAATAACACAGCCTGCTTCGCTCTGTTTGCCTAGCAAACATCCTAGCGAACATGTTCGCTACTGTCTTCGCCTAGCGAAGGTGCTAGCGAACATGACAGGTTGTGATTTTTAAATATAGCAATGCACAACACATTTCAGCCAAGGTCCACCACATCAAGCACAATATTTACACAACAAAAAGCAATAAATACTTACAATATTTTGGTGTCTCCCAACAAGCGCTTTGTTTAATGTCGTTGGAGCTCGACTGTCCGTTGCGATCACGGATCATAGAAAGGCACAGAGGTGGTGTCCCACTCGAAATCACCACCTAGATAAATCTTCAACCGCTGGCTGTTGACCGTCCAATTCTCGTTGGTTTTGATGTCTTCAACAATAATTGCCCCGTAACTCAAAATGTCGTGAATCCGAAAGGGACCCGACCACTTGGATTTTAACTTTCCGGGAAACAATCTCAACCTCGAATTGAATAACAACACCAATTGCCCTACCTAAAATCTCTTGGTCACAATTTTTTTTATCATGATACCCCTTCACTCAGTCCTTGTGATTTTGTTTGACTCATAAGCTTGAAGGCGAATTTCTTCCAACTCATGAAGTTAGCTTTTTCTTTTTTCGCCACTCAAGTTATGATCAAAATTTAGCAACTTCAATGCCCAAAAGGCTTTGTGCTCCAATTCAACCGGAAGGTGACAATTTTTTCCATAGACCATTTTAAACGGTGTGAGACCAATCGGAGCTTTGAAAGCGGTCCGATAGGCCCACAAGGCATCGTCAAGCTTGCTTGACCAATCCTTCCGTGAGGTAGACATGGTTTTTTCCAAAAAAAAAATTAATCTCTCGGTTCGATACCTCTGCTTGTCCGTTAGCTTGCGGATGGTATGGTGTTGCAATTTTGTGTCACACACCATACTGCTCCAAGGCTTTGGCTAACTGAGTGTTAAAAAAGTGTGAACCCCCTTCACTTATTAACACTCTCAGAGTACCGAAGCGAGAAAATATGTTCTTTTTCAAAAAAATTATTACGGTTTTCCCGTCTGCCTTAGCGCTAGCTATGGCTTCCACCCATTTGGAGACGTATTCCACCGTAACAAGAATGTATTCATTTCCAAACGACGGGGGAAATGGACCAACAAAATCAATGCCCAACAATCAAAAACCTCGACTTCAATCATGCTTTACAGTGACATTTCATTTTGTTGCGTTATTCCACCGATTCTCTGACATTTGTCACAACTTTTTGTGTGCGTGTATGCATCTTTGAACAGGACGGCCAATAAAATCCCGATTGGAGGACTTTAGCAGCCATTCTTGTATTGTTAAAATAACCTCCATGCGAAGAGTTGTGACAATGCCATAGGATATCTTTGGCTTCCTCCTCAGAAACACATCTCCGCAAAATGTTATCAACACCAAGTTTGAAAAGATGTGGCTCATCCCACACAAAGTACTTGGCATCAGATAAATTTTTTTTTCTCTGGTGACTAGTTAGACCTTCCGGCATCAATCTGGTGGCTTTGTGGTTAGCCATATCGGCGAACCAAGGTCTAACCTTCACCATATATAATTTTTCATCAGGGAACTCTTCCCTCACCTCTTTCTCATGCTTTGTGACTTCATCATTCACAAGTCGGGACAAGTGATCTGCTACCAAATTCTCGGACCCTTTTTTATCACGAATTTCAAGATGAAATTCTTGAAGTAAAAGAATCCAGTGAATTAACTGTTGTTTGGAATCCGGTTTGGTAAGCAGATACTTGATCGCCGCATGATCGGTGTACACCACAACTTTGGATCCGATCAAGTAAGACCTAAATTTTTCTAATGCGTACACTATAGCAAGCAATTCCTTTTCAGTTGTTGCATAATTAATTTGAGCCTCGTTAAGAACCTCGCTTGCATAATGTATCGCATGGAAAATTTTGGTCTTTCTTTGGCCTAACACTGCACCATCTGCATAATCACTTGCGTCACACATAAGCTCAAAATCATTTTTCCAGTTTGGTGCGACGATTATGGATGCAGTTATTAGGCTTTGTTTCAAAGAATCAAAACCTGTCATACAAGATTCACAACAAAGAAAAGACTTATCTTTATTGAGCAGGTTGCTCAATGGTTTTGCTATCTTCACGAAGTCTTTGATGAATCTTCAGTAAAATCCTGCATGACCCAGAAAACTTTGAATTCTCTTCACATTCAGAGGTGGCAGCAACTTTTTAATCACTTCCACCTTAGCCTTGTCAACTTCAAGTCCCTTTGACGAAACTTTGTGCCCGAGCACAATGCCTTCCGTAACCATGAAGTTTCATTTCTCCCAATTAAGCACCAGATTAGTATCCACACACCTCTCCAAGACAACATCAATATTTTCCAAACAAAGTTTGAATGACGATCCAAAAACTGAGAAATCATCCATAACCACCTCGATCGTCTTCTCAATCAAGTTCGAGAATATAACTTGCATACACCTTTGAAAAGTCGTTGGTGCATTACACAAACCAAACGGCATCCTTCTATAAGCAAAGATTCCGAAAGGACAAGTGAAAGTCGTTTTTTCATGATCTTCTGGGTTGACAATGATTTGATTATACCCGGAGTATCCATCCAAAAAGCAATAATATTTTTTACCAGAAAGTCTCTCGAGCATTTGATCCATGAAAGGAAGAGGAAAGTGATCTTTTCTTGTAGTTTGGTTGAGCCTACGGTAGTCGATACACATTCTCCATCCCGTTACAGTTTTTGTTAGAATCAACTCATTCTTCACATTACGGACAACCGTCATTCCACCCTTCTTCGGCACCATTTGAACTGGACTAACCCACGGACTATCGGAAATAGGATAAATCATGTCGGCATCCAACATTTTGACAACTTCTTTCCTCACCACTTCTTTCATAGTAGGATTCAATCTTCTTTGTGGTTGAGCTACCGGCTTGAAATCTTCCTCCATGAATATTTGATGCATACAATAGGAAGGACTCATACCTTTCAAGTCGGAAAGAGTCCAACCCATTACCTCTTGATTTTTCTTCAACACGACAATTAATTTCCTTTCTTCATCCATGGTTAACTCCGAACTTATGATCATCGGCTTGTTCTTCTCTTCATCAAGGAAAACATACTTAAGATGAGATGGTAACAACTTCAACTCAAGCTTGCCTTCCTCATTGTTATCTTTTTTCAAAATTTCCACCCTCTCTTTCAAAGGTGGGATTTCCTCTAGTTCTTCAAGTTCCCGCAAACACTTTTCAATTTCTCATTCTTCTTCTTCATTGACTTTTGAAAGATAATTGGTAAGAACTTATTGTAATGGTGTGGGAACTTGCAATAACTCTTTGACTTCTTTAATTGCCACTTCCGTTGCATCAATTCTAAAACAATCGGTTTTGTCCTTAGAAAGCTTCATGGCTTCAAAAAGATTGAAGCAAATATCCTCATCAAGAACTCTAACTTTCATTAGACCATCATCCATATCAATCGTCATGCGCGGTCTTCATAAAAGGTCGACCAAGAATCAAGGCAGAGTCTTCATCTTCTTCCATATCAATTACCACAAAGTCAATTGGGAACAAAAATTTATCAACCTTCACCAACACATCTTCGGCTACACCATGAGGGCGAGTGGTAGATTTGTTGGCAAGTTGCAACGTCATTTGAGTAGATTTCAACTGCATGTATCCTAACCGATTTACAATAGATAAGGGTATCAAATTGATACTAGAGCCCAAGTCAATCAACCCCTTGCCAACGTAAGTATTTCCAATTGTAATGGGCAAAGTGACTCGTCCCGAATCACTTTCTTTCCTCGGGAGAGTACGTTGAATGATTGCGCTACAACTAGCATCCACCATGATCGTTTCTTGATTCATATACCGCTTCTTCTTTGTGAAAATATCCTTCATGAATTTAGCATACTTTGGCATTTGCTCCAATGCTTTGGAAAATGGAATATTAATTTGCAATTGTTTGAATATGTCCATAAACCGAGCATAGTGTCTAGCATTATCTTTCCTTGTCGGAGCATGCGGATAAGGCAAATTTTGAATCGGTATAGTGTTCACTTGCTCTTTTCCTTTTCTCGACTTTTTCACTCTTTCTTCTTTCTTACTTCTCTCTCCTTCCTCAATTTTTTTTCACTTTCTCATTTTCAACTAAATCTCCCTCAACATTTTTTTCTACTTCTTTCTCAACATTTTCAATTTCTTTTTCAACTACAACTTCCTCCGCCACTATTTCCTCACCTACGCCCATGTCAATTTCTCCACCACTTCTTGTGAGAATCGCCTTGCAATGCTCCTTAGGATTTGGAGTAGTTGTAGCCGTGAAAGGCCCTTTTTGTTGATCGGCCAATTATTTTGATAATTGGCCCACTTGTGTCTCCAAATTCTTAATAGCTGCATCAATGTTCTTTTGATTTGACATTGACATTTTCATGAATTGGGTAAGAGCTTCCTCCATCTTTGACGGTGCACTTTGAGTTTGTGGAGGTTGAGTGTAATTTTGATATTATTGACGGTTTGAAGTTCCGGCTTCTTGCGGCCTCCAAGGTTGTTGGTACCCTTGATTAGGTCTTTGATAACCTTGATTTGCTTGTTGATAAGGTGGTCTTTGTTGGTATCCTTGATTTTGATTTCTGACATAATTGGCTTCTTCCAACATGGGAGGACAATATCCGGTAGGATGGTCACCTTTACACAATTTGCAACTCGCCACTTGAACTTGAGTAGGAACTTATTGCATCTCTTTGATTTGTTGTGGAAGCTTCGACGTTTGTTGGGTCAAAAGCTCCACTTGTTGCGTAAGAAGTTTGTTTTGAGCAAGAATAGTATCATTCGTACCTAACTCGAGCACGCCTGATTTTTGTTGAGCTAGTCCACAGTTATGATTCCCTTGGTGATCATTAAGTGCCATCTTGTCAATAATTGCAATTGCATCTTCGGCACTTTTTGACATCAAAGAACCCCCCCCCCCCTCCGTAGCATCCAATAAGGTCTTGTGAACCGAAAGGAGACCATTGCGGAAAATATGAACTTGAGTGAGTTCGTCAAAACCGTGTCCTTTGCATTTTATCAACATAGACTTGAATCTCTCCTAAGCTTCGTTGAGGGATTCACTTGCTCCTTGTGAAAACACAGCTATCGCAGTTTTTACTTCCATGAAACGGTTATGTGGAAAGAACCGTTCAAGAAACTTCTCTTCCAAAAGATTCCAATCCGTCATGATTGTTGTAGATTGATCAAGATACCACTCCTTCGCTTTCCCAATCAAGGAATGAAGAAATATCCTTCTGAACAATGACTCTTCGTCAGCTTCGGTTGCTCCCGTTGCACCCGCAATCTCATAAAATTTTGTAAGATGTATGAACGGATCCTCATGATCTAATCCCGTGAAAGGATTTTGATAGATAAGTGCAGGGATTCCCGTCTTCATCTCGGCTTGTCTTCCATTTTGAAGATTATGCGTGAACTGAGCGGTGTGTCTTGGACTATTCGTACATGGAACGGAAAATGGAGGTGGAGGTGGTGGTGGTGCTGCCATAATTGGTGAATTAGGTGGAGTGGATGAAGAAGATTCTCCGTGCTCTTGTCTTTCAATAGCTTGTTGTCGTCTTCGCCTTGTGCGACTATTGGTACGCCGAGCGGTTCTCTCAATCTCAGGATCGAAAAGAAGGTTTTCCGGTCGAACCTGTCCATGCATAAATGAATTCTGTACACGAACTAAACAAATTAAAAAGCACAAAGAATTACAAAGATAAGAGATTCACAATACAAAAATCTTAAAATCACTAAACTATTGCAATGCTTGCAATATTCTACTAACAATCCCCGACAACGGTGCCAATTTGTTAGAAAGTATTTTGTGGTAGTGTTTTATCGTATCCACAGGGATTGATGAGAATAAAGATGCTTGTCGTTCAAAGGTTTAATGATTTAAGAAAGAGGGTTTTTAGAATGGTTTCAATTTTCATAACTAAAGTTTGCAAGAAATAAAGCGGAATAAAAGTTGGTCTAAGTTTGATAAAAGCGTGTCAAGATTAGGGTTTGCTAGTCCGTCCTAAATGTATCTAATAGATCAAATATGTGAACGAAGTTTTAACCAACATAACCGCGTATCCTCGCAAAAATGTTCATCTCGAAAGCGATTTCGTGAATGCTATTGCTTCGACCGTTAAATGATCTCTCTAAATAACACTCAAAACAATAGTCATTAAGATCGATACAAAGCAGATATCAACTTTCAAATCTATGTCTAGTATTTGTATAGTTGATAGATGAAGAAATTAGGTCAAGACTTGGAAAGTTCATGTCTAAAGCAATCCAAACCATAAATGTACAAAGAGTAGCAAATAACTTCATCTATATTGATCACAACATTTGTTCACCAAAAGATCAAGAAGAATACATAAATTCTGAACTAACTACTCCTAACCTTGACAAGAGAGGTATTTAGCCACTCATTTCCATGATAGCTTAAGCAACAAGTTTTAGAAGAAGGTTGATCAACATCTGAGTTGAATAGTCGAGATTGGATGGGAATCCACCTTCTTTTGGTGAAATATTGCTAAGAGATAATGAGAAATGAAGGAATGGGTTTTTAGGTCAAAAAAATCCTCTCAAAAGCAATTACAAGAAATTAGATATTTTTACAAAAAGTAGCTCATGCTACTTATAGAAGGGTCTACTTAGCTGTCATGTTCGCCTAGCGAACACCAAAAATGCCACCTGAAGTGCCTGTGTCCTGTGAACTCTCCCCGGACAAGTTTCCAAAAGTTATTCGTACGAACAATCCTTTGCCTAGCGAAGCCTTCACTGTGAACTTCGCCTAGCGAGTTTGTGGCCTTGCTGTTTTAAGTCTGGGGGTGTTTGTTGGATACTCGCTATCTATTCGCCTAGTGAGTTCTTCGCTGCCTCCTTCGTCTAGCGAGTTTATGGCCCTTTCCTTACTATTTTGGATTCCTGGCCTTCGCTACATAGTTCGCCTAGCGAACTTTGTGAAGTTTTGGCGGTAGCTCCGCTAGCAAGTTCGCCTAGCAAACTTGCTGTTGTTTGCATGTTGTCTTGGTTTCTTTGCCCTCTTTCTTTGTGTCTTAATTTCCATTCTTTCATGCCTAATTCCTGTATAATAATACACAAATCAAAGGTACCAAGACACTTTCACATAATGTTGCAAACCAACCAAAGCAAGAGTGATCTTTAACACTTTCTTGTCAAAAAGGAGTGAAAGATGCCCACATTTGATAGCTCAAATAAGCAAAGTTGGGCATCTAACACTAATACCACTTTTCCCCTAACTTTGACTGCATCTTGTAGTTTCTCTTTCGAGATTTTATACCCTAAAGAAATCTGGGCCAAATCATTAGCCACTTGATTCTCCAATCTAGGTACGTGTCAAATACTGGCCATTTCAAACCTTTTCAGTAATTGATTGGCTATTACAAAGTACATAATAAGATTTTCTTTAACGCATTTGTACTCTTTTGTTTGTTTTATGACTAACTCTGAGTTTCCCAGTATTTCAATTCGAGTTTCCCCCAATTCCAAAAATATCTCAAGTTTGGCTGTTAAAGCCTCATACTCAGCCTCATCATTTGAACAGAGGCCTTCAAGTTTATACTTTAATCTTGTTGGAATTTTGTTGAGAGAAATGATCAACACTCATACACCGGTTCCATCTCTATGACTAGAACCATCGAAATATAATTTCAAAGGCTCAAGTTCGAGATAGGTTACATGATTTTCATTTATATAGTGGTCGACTATAAAGTCTGCTGCCACTTGTCCTTTAACGGTCTTTAAAGGCATATATGTTAAGGAGTATTCAGTCAAAGCTAACGCCCATTTACTAATTCAACTATGCAAAGTTGTTTGGACAACATATGTTTAATGATATTGAAATGGGATGAAACATAAACATCAATTGGTTTTATATAATGCTTTAACTTTGTACAAGAGAAATACAAGCATAGACACAATTTTTCAACTATGCTATACCTAGTTTCTGCATCATTTAAAACTCTACTAAGGTAGTAAATGGATCTTTCGATGCCATTTTCATTCTCTTGAGCCAACATGCTCCCTAAGGTTTTATCTGACACAGATATATACAACCTCATGCTCCTATTCCTACAAGGTGGTGACAGAATTGGAGGATGACTCAAGTAATCCTTGATTTTGTCGAATGCTTCTTGTTGAGGTTTCCCCCATTCGGATCCTTCCTTTTTTAGTCGGAGCAAATGTGAAAAGGCTTAAGTATTTCCGCTGAGATTCGATATAAATCTCCTCAAGAAGTTAACTTTTTCCAACAGTGACTGTAATTCCTTTTTTATTGATGACTTTTTGCCTCTATTATGGCCTTGGTCTTATTCTGGTTTATTTCGATTCCCTTTTTGTGAACCATAAAGCCTAAGAAATCTCCCTCATGTACACAAAAAGCACATTTGAGAGGATTTAGTTTTAGACCATGCTTTCTCATTCTTTCAAAAGATTGTCGAAGATGGTCAGTATAATTCTTCCCTGAGGTAGACTTAACAACAATATCATCAATGTATATTTGCATAAATGTCTTTATATAATCATGGAAGATCAAATTCATTGCCTTTGATACGTTGCCCCAACACATTTTAGACCAAAATGCATCACTACTCATTCATAAGTGCCTAAGGCCCCAGGGCATCGAAAGGTTGTCTTCGAGACATCCTCTTCAGCAATAAAAATCTGATTATATCCTGAATACCCATCAAGCATACTAAGGTATTTGTGGCTTGTGGCATAATCGACTAACATTTCAGCCACATGCATTAAATATTCGTCTTTTGGACTTGCAGCATTTAAATCTCTAAAGTCTATGCATACCCTCAAAGAACCATTCTTTTTTATAACAGGCACAATGTTTGCTAACCATTCAACATACCTAGTTGTGTGAATGAATTTACATTGGAGAAGCCTTTTGACCTCCTCTTTGATCTTTGAGAGAATTGTCGGTGCAAACCGCCTAGGATTCTGCTTTACGGGCTTCTTTCTAGGCTTGATTGGCAACTTCAGTTCGACAAGATCCCTTTTTAAACCAGGCATCTCATTGCAGTCCCACGCAAAATAGCCTTTAAACTCCTTCAACAGTTGGACTACTTCAACCTTGAGTTATGGGCTGATGTTGGCACTTATGCATGTTGGCCTTTTTATTGCTCTTGTTGCCAGATCAATTTCTTGAAGTGGATCTTGCGCTAGCATCTTGATGTTGGCTACCAACGGATCCCTCTCGAAACCCAAAGACTCATCATCATAGATTGCATCGAGCCTCTAGCCTTGCTTTTCCTGAACCTTATCAGGAGGTTCTGGATTGAAGTCTTTAACAGGACCCTCTTTGTGTAAATATTAGATGGTTTCGACAACCATATTTTCCATTTCAGCCTCTAAGGCCGTTGGTAACTTATTTTCGGCTATGTAAGCTTAAATCCTTTTTAGCACTTCGAATTCAGTCATCATCACCGAATTTGCTCCCCTAACCTATTGGGGTTATCCCAGATACACTAAGTTATGGCAGGTTGTCGTCTCCTACCACCTCTCTATCCCATCGAAAACCTTGGACGAGATGGATATACAACAAAAATAAACATCGTCGTCTAGGGTGAAAGTAAAATTGGTCAGATTGCATGGAGCAATATTGGCCAAGTGTTTGTCAAAACTACGCCGGTCGACATGATTGATTGGGGCTTTGAAATAACCATGATCTACCTCAATATTTTCGATAATGTTGTCTGGTCACCATATCATGATTCTCTAGTGCATAGAAGAGGTACAACCCCAACTCTATGTATCCACTCGCGACCCAACAACAAGTTATAGTTAGCCTTCGTTTTGACGACCATAAAAACAGTAGGTCTTGTAATAGTTCCCATCGTCAGATCAACTTGTATGACACCTAGAGTAGTACCCACCTTTCCCTCATAATTTGAGAGTACCATGTTGTGTGGCTTGGCATCCATGTCGTACTTGCCAATTCTTTTCAGCATAAAATGCAGAATTAGATGCACCATAGCATCGCGGCCCACTAGAATTTTGTTGATCGTGGCGTCCACCATTTTCCCAATAATAAACAAAGTCTTAAGATGACTCTTTATAGACTCATCTGGTCATTCGAAGAATGCATTATGCTCTTCGACACATCCATTATTCATCACATAGTAGCATACCAGCTTGTGTGCCGCCATCTCTGCTTCTGTATGCATATCCACATCTTCGACCTCGGTAATCTGGTCAAATTCTCTGAGCAGAGTCGATACCATATTTACTATGATATCTAAATAAGCTTCTGATTCAGAGTCAAAATTATCCGTAAGCATTTCATTTTCCTTAATTTCTCGATCACGCTTATCCTTAGCCTCTTCTTCAAGGGAAGCAAACAATTTTCTTCCCACGGGTAACTTGTTGAAAGGCTTCAGTTCCTCCTCTTTCTCTTTCACAGCGGGTAGGTTTGTATTGGATTAAACCTTAGTTTCATCCTCTCTTTGAGCCTTCCCCATGTGTTGTTCCCTTCTCCATTGCGATCGGGACATTGGATTCTTTCCTTTGTAGTTTTCTGAGATATAGGCCATTTTCTTCGAGGCTTGGAACTCCTTATGGTACATTATCGATGAGCCCCTGTCGACGTCAAATTTTTGCCATTTTTGTTGTCCCTGCTATTTGTTCTCAACTGGCTTCATCCAACTTCCCTTAGAAGCCTCTGCCGTTGGTTTGAATGTAGATAAATTAACCCCAGGCCCCCTCTGCTTAGTTTCGTGTTCCTGGAAGAAGATCTTCTTGGGTCAAAACCTCGTTGCCCATAGGAGGAATTCCGCTTACGCCTTTCTTTTTCCTTTCTTATGCCCAGTATGTTACATGCCGCCTTTTTATCAAATGCAACACTGGACCTTGGATACAGCATAACTTCATATTTTTTGTTCTGACACCTCTGCAGAAAGTCTATGAGGCTTTCCTCCTTTTTTGGGTAGGCCACTTTGTTGTTTTCCTCATGTCGACGCTCCTTGTCAACATCCATAGGGGCTCTCTGTGAGACCTCCACCATGTTGATATCGATGTTGGCATCATCAGCAATGCCCAACTTGCAGAATTTCATTTGAAGGCCATCAACGGCCTTGTCCATTCGAATGAAACCATCAAAGGTTTCCTTCGTTATTATCATAAGGTTGGAGTCCTCAGCAACTCCTTTGGCGAAGCCGCCAATAACTCTGTTGCCAAAAACTTTAGTAGTTCCTTGGATGAAATCTTCAGTGGCTTCACGAACAAAATTTGTCATACATTTATGGTCAAGCTCTTCAGTAAACTGGACCAAAACAGCTTTTTAAATGAAGTCCTCAGTAACTTCAACCATGTTGACTGCATTGTCGAAACCTTCAGCGGTTTCGACTATGTTAACCTCTTTAGGCTTAGTGTAGTGAGCATCAGCAATTTGTAGAGGATCAACATCAACCTTCATCTGGTTTTTGGGCTTCTCCCGGAATTTCAGCCTTCCCTCTAGGATAACATTTTGAACAAGATCCCTTGAAAGAAAACATTGAGAGATTTTTATGGCCCAAAAAATTATGGTATTTGAAAAATCCTCTTTTCTTTCTTTGATCTAAAGGAGGAATTTTAGCACTTGGGGTATTATCATTTGCCCATCTTTAACTAACAAATCGAAGATTTCGTCACATTTTGTGACATCGAATGTATAAGTTTTCTTAGAAAACCTATCATTCTTTTCTGATTCAGTAGGGTTCTTCCCATTCGAAGGTGCTAAAACCTTATAAGAATAGGGTGAACCCTTTTTCAATTCAGCGAGATCGACTTCATTCTCATCGAAACTCATAGGCTCATTGTAAGGCCCTTCATCGTCTTCATTAAATTCGACATAGGCTATTCTTTTATTCTTATTTACCCTAACCTTTTCTTCTCTCAAACATTCTAACTGTCGAACCCTATCGGCCAACTGGGCCATATCCCTCAGGTATTGAGTATCTAATTTTTTCCTAATGGAATAATCTAGGCTATCGGCAGCCATTTCAACTAACTCATGTTCCGGTATTTGTGTGAAACACCTTGCTTTGAGAAGTCCAAACCTATTCAAATAATCATCTATTGGCTCAGTAAACTTTCATTTTATACTAGCCAATTCCTTCAAACTAATATTTGTTTGTCCCGTGTAGAATTGTTCATGGAATAAACGTTCTAACTGGGTCCAAGTATGAATCGAATTTGGGGGTAAGGTTGTGAACCAAGTGAAAGTGTTTTTTGTAAGAGAACTTGAAAAATACTTGACCCTAAATTTCTCATCATTCAAAATGTCTTCTGCCTCTATCAAGTATCTAGCTACATGTTCGATAGTAGACTCAATAGTATCCCCAAAAAACTAAGTAAACTTAGGAACCTTTTTCCTTGGGGGTAAATCTGACTGAAGAATGTACTCCAATAATGGTGATGTATAATTTGGTCGTCGAAGGCCAAAATTTACTCTGTTACATGCCATGAGTCTTTCGACCATGGCATCCAAATTATTGCCTGCTGCTAGGTTGTTACGTCGAACTTGTTTTACAATATTTTCAGCATCTTGGTTCCTATTTACCAAAACTACCCTTGGTTCTTCTTCTCTAGGAACTTGTGGTTGGTTCCTAGGGGGTTCGACTCTAGATCGTTCGATCAATCCCTGATTGTTTTGGTTTTCCTGGGGTATATTTTCTGGATTTTGTTAGATTTGGTTAATGGTGGTGTCCTCGTCAAAGACTGCCCCTTGGTTTTCTATCATATATTCCCTCGGTGTTTGTCGAGGGGGATTTGGTACACCAAATAATTCTACAAGGCGCGTTATTTGCGCTGCTAATTGTTGATTCGTTTGGGTAGCATTCTGAATAAGGGACTGAGAATTTTTCCCCATAGTTTGAGACATCATTTGAACCATTTGATGGTTACTTTTGTCCATCTGTTGTCTCAAATAAGATGCAAAACTGGTTGTCAAACTTGGCATTTGGGCTGAATACCCTATTCCTAAATTTTGACTATTTCGACCCATATTTACCCCCAAGCCAGATCCCTGTAATGGTGAAGTCATTACAGGTTCTGAATATAATGGAGGAGCATTTTGTAAGTTTTCCATCATTGAAGTTGGTATTCCATAGGATGGGTCTCGAGGAAAAGGCATTGAAAACTCAGGGGAGGGATGGTTGTGAATGTCGAAGCCCCCATCGGCGGTGGGGTCCGTGGAGGGCCTCTTGGCCTTATATAAGTCAGAATAGGTTGCGTATGGGAAATTGAATGTGTTGGTATCGAACATCCCATGAAAGGTATTGCTTCAGAGACAGGCACTGAGACCGTTGGTTCTTCTGAAGAAGATCCTATGGGTTGTTCTATATTGTTATTCAACATGTCTTGAGGAATACTTGGTTGGTTTGAATTTGTTGTCATTTTCCTCCTATATCTTCTTCTTGTTCTATCTTTGTTAGTGGTGGCTACTTTACCACTTCTTAATAACATGCAACGAAGTTTTCTTCAAAGAAAAAAATGAACAGAGAATTGATAAATTTTTCCCAAAATAATAAAAAAGATTTGCAATAATTTTTATAATCACTTAGCACGATCCCACTGGGCGTGCCAATTTGTTCACCATGAAAATTGGCAAACAACCGACGAGCTTACAAATTGAAAGAGATTTGTTTTACTTGCAGAATCGGCCACACAAATTCTAGGACATGTGCTAATTGATCTTAAATAAAATTTATAAAAACTATAAACACTCTGACAAAGTTCATGATAAAGCAACTTATTTCAAATGTGAAGAATTCAAGTGACAAGAGGTAAAATCGAAGTACTGGTAAATGACGAAACAAGAACTTACATAAGGAAAGAACAAACTCTTAAAGAAAAGATTCATACTGGTGTTACATCAACGTACATTCTTTCAAACTCGTTTCTCTCAACACACGGGTACTTGGAGTATATTGAAGAAATTTGTACACAATTGAACACTTTTATCCTAACAATAAGACCTGTTATTTATAATGATAAAAAAAATAACCGCTATTACCATCTAGCAAATGAAATTGAGATAAATGTCACTATGCACATCTTCAAATCCTAAAAATGTCCCACGTATCTCCTTCAAAGAAAAGATGAAAACTAACTTTCCCTCTTTTATTTGAATTCAAGTGATCTTGTCAAAAATATCCTTAGTAACACCTCTGTCGAATCAAGTCTTCCAACTGCTGAAAAATATCCCTAAGTCCACTCCACAGATTCTCCTATCGAAATGACACCTTTGACACCCAATCCAAAATACGGCTCCAGTCGAAATAATTAAATTTCTTTGGGACCTCTTATTTCCTGCTTTTAAATTCATCCAGGCATCGAAATTAACAGCCAACACTCGACAAGTTTGATTCAAGTAAAAATACCAATGTGATATTAGATAATAACAATTACCTTGTAGCATAAGGTATATGTGACATTTTCAATAAGCAGAAAAGATGGAAATAAATCTCTCATAGAAAAGATATTATTTTTCCTAGTATGAAGTGTAATTTAATAAGAATTAGGCAATTGGTTAAGAAAGGACTCTCGGTTATTGGGAACGATAACTCTCTGCGACTCTTTGATGCTCATGAGAAGCCAATGTTGAAGTCATTATTGTCCAAGAACACAACATTCAAATGTAAAATTCAAACTTCAAAGGAAGTGTGTTTGTCAAGTACTACTAAAAATGATTTTGACTGGCTATGTCATATGAGGTATGATCACCTAAATTTTAAAATTATAAGTGAATTGAGCTCTAAAAATTTAATACCCGGCCTACCTAAATTGAATGAAAACAAGATGTCGTGTGAATTATATTAGAGAGGCAAACAAAATAGAAATTTCATTTTCTTCATATGTGCCTAAAATATCAAATGATGCACTAAAAGTTATGCATTCTCAAATATGTTGGCCATTTGAAGAACCATCACTAGGTGGAAGCAAGTAATTCATCATATTTGTTGATGAACTTACCGTAATGATGTGGCTATATATCATCGTGCTCAAGAGTGAGGCTCTTAGAATGTTTAAGAGATTCAAAATCTTCATTAATAAGGGAAGTGGAAAAGCAAAAAGATTTTGAAATGGTAGAAGAGAGTATACCTAAAAAAATTTGAATTCATTTTGTACCAATTAATTTAGAATTAATGAAATCAACTTCACTTACACTTCTCTACACAATAGTTTGACATAAATAAGAAACAAAATTGTACTTGATATGACCATAAGGTTTCTAAAGCAGAAGAACATGCCTCATAGGTTTTAGGGAGAGAAAGTCAACACGTCTGCTTATATTTTAAATAAGTGTTGCACCAAGAAACTAGAGATAAAAGTGCATGGGGGAAACTTAAAGTGGAAGAAAACCAAGTGGGAAGTTCGTAAAAGTGTTTGGCTCACTATGTTTCAAACACATACCTTATGCTAGAATGAGTAAGTTTGATGATCAAAGTGAAACCATGGTGTTCATAGATATCATCCAACAAGATCCTACAAGTCATACAAACTTATAATTCAAAAGGTACATATTAGTGTAGATGTAATTGTCAATGAGTGAGAAGCATGGAATTGGCATAATACACTAGAGAAAATAAATTATTTATATTATAGCTTCATTAAACATGATCAATGTGAAGAGTTAGATAAATATAGTGATGATAAAGGTGTTAAAGCGGGCAAAGATTGACTAAGAGATGCTCAAGCACATTTTAGGCCATAGAGAATAAGGAAAGTTCCCTCCAAACTTGGAAATTGAGAGCTACTACATGATGATGCAATGAATGGTGAAGTCGAACTCATTCACTTTGCATTACTAGCTGATGTTGAGCCAATACTTACAAATATGCAAAAAAGAGTGATAAGTAGAAGAGGGTTATTATTGATGAACTCAATTAAATAGAAAATAATCACACTTGTGAGGTAGTTAACTTACCTAAAAAGATGAAAACCATTTATGTAAGGTGGATATTTAAGGTAAAAATGAATCAATATGGTATTATCTCAAAACATAGGACAAGATTAGTGGCTACAAAGTTCTTGTAGATATATGACATTGATTATAATGAAATATTTGCCCCAATTAAAAGACTTGAAACAATCAAGCTAGTTGTGGCACTAGCTAAGAGCATGAAATTGGTCCCTTTATATCTTGGATGGCAAGTCTACCTTTTTAAATGGACCATTAAAAAAGTTGTTTATGTCCCTCAACCACCTAAATTTTAAGTAAAAGGCATATAGACTATGGTGTACAAGCTTCACAAAGCTTTATTTGGATTTAAGGAATTCTTGAGCATCGAAAAAAAGAATTGACCTATTTTTAATCCAACTTAGATTAAAAGATAATGCACAATTGAGTATGGTGCCTATGTGCAAAGTTCCAACAACTCAAACATCGTGATGATAGGTTTGTGTGTGGATGACTTACTCACCACTGAAATAAATTCAACTGAAATTAAGACTGTAAAAGGTAAAATGAAGCCTGAAATTGAGAAGGCTGAATTAGGTAAATTTCATACTTTCTTGGCATGAAATTGGTGAAAGACAAGTAAGGCATGGTGATGCATTAGCAATAGGCATGGCAACGGGGCGGGTCGGGGCCGGTTTTTACCTCCCCCAAACCCAAACCTGAATCCCCAAAAAATCCTCGTTCTCCGTCCCAAATCCAAACAAGGACGAATAATTAAAATCCAAACCCGTCCTAAATGGGTTCGGGTATCCCGCCTCACCGCCTTCCATTTAGTGAAATAAATTTTTTTAATAGAAAAAATTATGTTTTCCAACATCAAATTACATTACAAATAATAAAATAAAATAATATCAAAAAAATTCCATACATACATTTTAAATGTTTGAAATAATAAATGCAAATCAAAATTTAAAAACATTAGCCACATGTTTAATATTCTAAATTATCAAAATTTAATCATAATCTACATAATAAAGTGAACGGAGCGGGTTCGGGGTGGTTGCTAGTGTCCCCATTATCCGACTCATCTCTATATTTTATAATCGGGGATAACACAAATCCAAACTCAAACACAGTCAAAACGGGTTTTTCCCGTCAACTCCAAGACAGGTTCGGATGGGTACCTGTGGATATGGATTTTGTTGCCATGTCTAATTAACAAAAGTTTATAAGTGAGTTGCTATACAGGTTTGAAATGAATGATTGCAACTCAGTCACAAATCCATTAGAAAAAATGCAAAGTTTGATGAATTTAGTGATGAGGAGATAGTAAGGGGAAACCACATTCAAGAACATTGTATGTTTGTTAAAATACTTGTGCAATAGTAGACCTGACATTTACGTCATTAGTAAATTTATGAATGATTTAAAAAACCGCTTTTGATAACTGCAAAGAAGATATCAGATACATAAAAGAAACTACTAAGTTTAACTTGTTATTTTCTCCCATATTGAATCACTTAAATTTGATTATCATTCTTCCTCGATAGGTTTCCTTAGCCTCACGAGAGAGAAAAAATGTTATGGCATGATTACATTTCACCACTCCTACTTAAGGTTTTCTTCATCCAAACACCCAAAAAAAAAACCATCACAAATAAAAAGAATTGAGAAAAATCTTTAAAATCTATGATATTCAAAAGAGGACATGCATAATTACTAACCACTTTTTATTGTCATCTTTTGTTTTTCATATATATATATATATATATATATATATATATATATATATATATATATATATATATATATATATATATATATATATATATATATATATATATATATATATATATATATATATATATATATATATATATATTTGTGTGACGTGTGTATATCAATGGAGTTCAAAATCTTTGTTGTATCTTTATTCATCGTCAAAATGTAATCTCATCAATTGAATCCAATTAATAGTTATAGAGACGTCGGATTGTACGGGATAGATAGAGATTTCCGAATATTCATCGAAATTTTTAACATTTTGATAATTAAATTTTGTAAAAATATATATTAGCAAACAAATAATATGAAACAGGAGCAGTTTAAGAATATGCATGGATCAAAAATAAAATAAAAATGTAAATTATATTCATATCTTGATTTTAATCCATGGTAATATATAAAAATGATTTCTCAAAAATGATTAATGAAAATGGAAGTTTCTTCTAAGTCAACAAACTAGCTTCCCCTCTCTTTCCCTGGTAGGCCATATTTGTAAAATGGTCTTTGCTTTTCTTATTCTATGTTAAATGTACTCTATCTTTCTCTAGTCATATCATAGTTCTCTCTTTCACACTAGACTAGAATCTATCAAATTTATTTCCCGACAAACCGAACATTACTTTTATTCACACTTGCACTCTTAAATAAAAGCTTGTTTTCACATCACAATACAAGCAACAAGGTTGTGGCAAATATTGAACAAATGGAAGCACTCACTCTATGTGCAGCATCTTCTTCTTCTCCTAGCAGTTCAAGTTTAACCACAAGGTTATGCACTTACCATGTGTTTTTGAGTTTTAGAGGAGATGATACACGCAAAGGATTCACCGATCATCTATGTGCTTCCCTCGAAAGAAAAGGGATCACAACTTTCAGAGATGACAAAGATCTTGAGAGAGGACAAGCCATTTCACAAAAGCTAATCGATGCAATTCAAGATTCTATGTTTGCTATTACTATTCTCTCACCAGATTATGCTTCTTCCACTTGGTGTTTGGATGAGCTTCATATGATCATGGAGTGCAGCAGCAATAGCAACCTGCAAGTTTTCCCAGTCTTCTATGGCATAGACCCATCTGATGTGAGGCATCAAAGAGGATGCTATGAGGATGCTTTCAGAAAACATCAAGAGAAATTTGGTCAACACAGTGACAGGGTTGAAAGATGGAGAGATGCTTTGACACAAGTTGCTAGTTACTCTGGATGGGACTCCAAGGGCTGGTAAGCTAGTTATTTCATTATAGACTTATTTGTTTTTAAGCTCTTGATCTGAAATCTGAATGTTGTTTTTTTGCTTATGAACAGGCATGAAGCATCACTAGTGGAAAACATGGCTCAATACATACATAGAAAGTTGGTTCCTATATTGCCATCTTGCATAGAGAATCTCGTTGGGATTGCTTCAAAGGTGGATGAAGTGAACAAGCTCGTAGGTATGCGGTTGAACGATGTTCGCTTTATAGGGATATGGGGTATGGGTGGCATAGGCAAATCAACTATTGCTAGATCTGTGTATAAAGCAATCCAAGGTGAATTTGAACTTACTTGCTTTCTTGAAAATGTTAGAGAGTTATCTGAGACAAAGGGTTTAGTTCACATACAAAGACAACTTCTTTCGCATCTGAGTATAAGTAGGAATGATTTTCATGATTTGTATGATGGGAAAAACACAATAAGAAACTCTTTATGCAGAAAAAAGGTTCTTCTTGTTCTTGATGATGTGAATGAAGTAAACCAGTTGGAGAATTTAGCTGGGAAACAAGATTGGTTTGGTCTAGGAAGTAGAGTAATAATCACAACTAGAGATAAACACTTGCTAGTGACACATGGAGTACATAAAATTTATGAAGCTGGAATGTTATTCCGAAATGAAGCCCTTAATCTCTTCTGTTTGAAAGCCTTTAAAGGAGATAAACCACGAGAAGGGTATTCGGATTTGTCTGACGAAGTGGTGGACTATACTGGTGGTCTTCCATTGGCACTTGAGGTGTTAGGTTCCTATCTCTATGGAAGAAATGTGGATGTTTGGCATAGCGCGATTAAGAAAATAAGAAGTGTTCCACACCCTAGAATCCAAGATAAACTGAAAATAAGTTACGAGAGTTTAGATCGCATGGAGAAGGATATTTTTTTAGATATTGCATGTTTCTTCAAGGGAATGAAGAAACATAAAGTAATTGATTTATTAGAAAATTGTGGTTATTGCCCTCAAATTGGAATCGAAATTTTGATTGAAAGATCTTTGATAAGCATAGATTCGACGAATGATAAACTTGATATGCATGATTTGCTTCAAGAAATGGGCAGGGATATTGTATTTCAGGAATCTCCAAATGATCCAAGCAGACGTAGTAGGTTATGGTCCCAAGAGGACATCGATCATGTGTTGACGAAAAATAAGGTAAGTTCTAATGCAACCATTTGCTTGCTTAAGTTTCTGTTTTCCCTCATTCTATGAGATTATGCTTTTTGTTATGGCTTTGTAGGGAACTGAAGCAATTAACAGCATAGCTATGAAGTTACATCAACCATATGAAGCATGTTGGAGCACTGAAGCATTCTTTAAGACAAGTCAGCTAAAATATCTCAGTTTATGCGAGATGCAACTTCCCCTCGGCCTCAGTTGCCTCCCTAGTTCATTAAAAGTTCTTTGCTGGCGAGGATGTCCTCTAAAAGCTTTGCCACTAAAAAATCGACTCGATGAAGTTGTTACCATTAAATTATCTCATAGCAAAATTCAACAACTTTGGCAAGGAGTAAAGGTAAGAGGCTCTTACATCAAGAGCTCTAATAAATTTCATCACTATGATATTTCATGCAGATAACTTGTTCACATCTTTACAATTTTTGAGCAGTTTATGGAAAAGCTGAAGTACTTGAATATGGCTTTTTCCAAGAACCTAAAGAGATTACCTGACTTTTCCGGTGTTCCAAATCTTGAAAAATTGATTCTTAAAGGATGCACAAGCCTAAACGAAGTTCATCCGTCCCTTGTACATCACAAGAAAACTGTTTTGATGAATTTCGAAGACTGCAAAAGTCTTAAATCTCTTCCAGGGAAAGTGGAGATGAGTTCTCTGAAAAAGTTAATTCTTTCTGGCTGTTCCGAATTTAAATTCCTTCCAGAGTTTGGGGAAAACATGGAAAACCTATCGATGCTTGCTTTACAAGGAACTGCTATAAGAAAACTACCCTCGTCACTTGGATGCCTGGTTGGACTTAAAAATTTGAACTTAAAGGACTGCAAGAGTCTTGTTTGCATTCCAGACACCATTCATGGATTGAATTCCCTCATAACGTTGAACATTTCAGGATGTTCGAAACTTTGTAGATTGCCAGATGGCTTAAAGGAAATCAAGAGTTTGGAGGAACTCCTTGCCGATGATACTGCTATCGATGAACTACCTTCCTCCATTTTTTATCTAGATAAACTTAAAGTATTATCATTTTCCGGTTGCAAAGGTCCATTAACCAAATCGACGAACTGGTTTCTTCCCTTCAATTGGATGTTTGCGAGTCAACCAGATTCCACTGGATTCAGATTTCCAACTTCTGTCTTGAGCCTACCCTCTTTGAGAAATATAAATCTAAGTTACTGTAACCTCTCTGACGAATCAATACCAGATTACTTTAGCCACCTATCATCGTTGAGTTCTTTGAATCTAACCGGTAACAATTTTGTTACCATACCAAACACCATATCTAAACTTCCAAAACTGGATTTACTTACTCTAAATTTCTGCCAGAAGCTTCAACTTTTGCCAGAGCTTGCATCAAGCATGACACAGTTGGATGCAAGCAATTGTGATTCACTGGAAACTATGAAATTTAATCCAGCAAAGCCGTGTAGCCTCTTTGCATCACTTAGACGACTAACCGGTATTCAAAAACTTATAAACAGCTTTATGGAGGTAAGTATCCTAGATTTATCTGTAGCGCTATAAAAATTCTTGAAGTACTTTGATTGTGATACATTAAGTCAGTCAATGCATAATAACATGCGACGCAAATGTTTCAGGGATGTTGTCTTCCATCTGCAAGATTTGACATGCTTATCCCTGGGGAAGGAATTCCACCTTGGTTTGTTCCTCAAAGAACTGTTTCCTGGGCAAAGATACAAGTTCCTAATAATTGTCCTGTAGATGATTGGGTTGGATTTTCTCTGTGTTTTCTATTAGAGAGTTATAATGCTGACCCAGAACTATGCAAACATGAGATTGAATGTTATTTGTTTGCACCTAATGGTAAGAAACTGATCAGCACCAGAAGGTTACCTCCTATGAATCCATGTTATCCTCATCTTTATATTCTTTACTTGTCCATTGATCAATTTCGCGACAAAATAGTCAAAGATGATTATTGGAGTGACATTGAGTTTGCATTGAAATGTTATTGCTGTCAATCGCTGCAAATAGTGAGGTGTGGTTCGCGGTTGGTATGTAAGCAAGATGTTGAAGATTGGAACAAAGTGAAGAGTCAATTCAATGAGAGTTGAAGATGCTGAACACCAACATAATCACATCATTCCTTGATGAACATGAAGCTGAAAGTAGCATGATGTGACAAATTTGACCAACAAGATGCTGCACAAGCAAACAACTTTGAAGTTGTATCAGAGGCAAACTGAATCTTAGATATTACAAAAAGTGAAACTTGTTTTAGTGCAAATGTTTACAAAGAAGATGGTTAGATTCAGTCCAAGATTGGGTCAAGACCCCAATCACAAGATGAAAGATGAACAAGAGAATAACAGGGAAAGTGAAAGAATTAGAGAGAGGAATTATCGATGGTGAAAAATAGTTAGTTTTTTTTATATTGAGAGAGTTTTTATTTACAAATTTTGTAATTAATCTCACAAACGTTGTAACTAAATTTACAAACTTTGTAACTAATCCTCCTGTAAGTAATCTTACAAATTTTGTAACTACTTGAATTACGTTTTTTTTTTAACACACTACCTTAATTTAAGTCTTTTAAATCTTCCATACTCATGTGCTTCTTCAATCTCTTGAGCACTTTAACTGTCGCTCATTTGGTTAGCAAATCGGTCACTTGATATTCACTCTTGCAATACTCCAATTTCAATTTTCCTTCACTCACAAGCTCTCTCAGGTAGCGAAATCTCATTTCTATATGCTCGCTTCTCTCATGTGCAATGGAATTTTTAGTAAGGTTTATAACAGAAACATTGTTTATCATCAAAGTCGCAGCTTCATACTTTTCGATGCACAACTTCTTCATCAAATTCATCAACCATACAGCTTGACACAAACACATAGACGATGTAATGTACTCGGCCTCGCAAGAAGAAAACGCCACAACTGGTTCCTTCTTAGAACACCAAGAGATTAGTGTTTCTCCGTACATAAAGATGTATCAAACAGTTGATTTTCTATCATCTTTATCTCTTCACCAGTTTGAGTCGGTATACCCGAGCAATTTGCAACTTCTACCTTTATCCATTGCGGAAAATAGAATTCCGCAACAAATTAAACATTTGACGTATCTTAGAATTCTCTTGATTACTGTCAAGTGTAATGCGTTTGGCTTTCCCATAAATCTATTCACCATGTCAACACTAAATGTCAAGTCTGGTCTCATATTGCACAAGTACTGCAATGATCCAATCAGCCTTCTATATTGCATTGGATTAATTTTTTGCTCGTCTTCATTCTTTGATAGCTTCAATCTTGGCTCTGCAAGGGCAATTGTCACGTTATAACGATCCATTTCAAATTTCTTCAATATCTCAAGAGCATGACTCCTTTGATGCATGAGCAGTCCCTCACTAAGAGTCTTAATCGAGGCTAAGCTAGATGAGGCAGAATGGGTCCAAACAAGGTTTGATGAGCTCAAACTTATTGAGAAAAAGCGCTTGATAGCATTATGCCACGGTCAACTCTATCGGAGGTGTCTGAAGAAAGCTTTTGACAAAAAGGTGCCCCTCAGACATTTCAAGAAGGTGACTTGGTGCTCAAGAGGATCATGTTCATGTACAATGAATCCAGAAGCAAGTGGGCGCCTAATTATAAAAGACCATATGTTGTAGTAAGAGTATTCTATGATGGTGTTTTAACTCTTGCAACTATGGATGGTGATAAATTACCATACCCGATGAACACAGACTCAGTCAAGAGATACCATGCCTAAAAGTGTGGAATACAAAAGTTGTTAAGTCGAAAACCTGAAATAGCGACTTAGAAAAAAAATGCTATCTCGATGGATTGAAAATCCGAAAGGGCGGTCCAAGCAAAAATTAGGGATAAAAAAAAAAATCAAGTCCACTGAGTTGAAAACTCGAAAGTGCGACTCGGGAAAAAATAGACGTCCCGGTGGATTAAAAATCCGAAAAGGAGATCCAGGCAAAATTTAGGGACAAATTCTAAGGTAAAGTATATAGTCTTTACATACACTTGATCCTGATGTGCTACAGAAGAGAGGAATCAATCCAGCCGCCTTCCTACGAAGCAAGGTGCTGAGATCTTCGAAGTCATTAGGGCCACAGCAGTGTTGAAACTCAATGGAACCTCAACAATTTTCATTTCCATTGTACTTTTTCTTGCACAAAAATTACCTCATTAAGGAATTGAGTCCTTGTGTACATTTACCCATTCAAGGTTCAAATCAATAAAAAGAGAAATTTCTCATCAAATTTGTATTCAACTGTTTTTTACTCTATCTGCTTGTTTGCAAAATGTCTTTATTTTTTAGAAACCCCGTTTTAAAATTTTGGTTAATAATAACAATGTTTGAAAAAATAGTAAGATTTGTTTTAGTGTTTGAAAAATCTAAAGGGAGTTTGATAGTCCCCAATGATGCCCTCGTCACATAAGAACACCAAATCGTTTGCCAGACACTATGGCTCTTTCAGCATAAGCACCATAGCCCTTTTAGGAATTTGTACATGTTCAACTCCACAACAATGATCCTCTGTAAAAGCTTATCTTGGGCATTCACATTCCCTTGCCCCTCACAGTGTCGTCAAGTATCGGATGTCGAGTAGTCAAAACCATCCTCCAAAGTCCAATCTCTATTGGCAACTACCTAAAAGTCCATTATGTTGGCACCTTCATAATCCCCAGAAGTCCAATCTCTATTGGAAAATACCAAATGACCAAAATTCCAACCGTGTTTGGCACACTTCCAAAGTTCAATCTCTATTGGCAACAACCAAAGTCCATTTTGTTGGCATCCTCATAAAACCTAAATTCCAATTCATACTGGCGGCAACCAGAAAAAGAAAAAGTCCAATCTCACTTGGCACTCCCCAAATCCAACCCCCATTGGTATCTATGTTCACGGTTTAGTGTGTCTAAATTAATCTGACTGCAAGTGTAATACCCCAAATTTTACCCTTAGATTAGTCGATTCATGTCGCATTACACTTTTGCATTACATATCAGCTAACCACTAACGGGTTACGTAGTCTGTTGTTTTTGCAGGAAAATCACATCAGGCACACTTTAACTGTTGAAGGGCGAAATGGTCATTTATTCACTGTCTGCTGACAGTTTAAGGAGCAGGGTCATCGTCAGAAATCCCTCGAATAATTAGGATCTCCATTTACGAGTTCCTTATTTCATTTGAGGAAGAACAAAATTTTACAGTAATTTTGACGTCGGAATCTTCGAGACACAGTGATTTATTCAAATGTCGAGACTTTGTCGTCAGGGGATCTCTGAGATGTTGTTTTATCATATGGGGCTGATTGTGTTGAGATTTCAGTGGTGTGGTTCAAAGAAGTGCGAAAATTCACTCTGTGGAATTTATTTTAACAGACACTCATTTTTCTGCTTCTTCTGCTACCTGCCAGTCAATTCTTAAAGGGAAAGCAGTGGAAATTTTGATTCGTGTGTGGATTTATTAATCTGTTTAATCTTATTTTTTGGCCGAGTCGGTTCAGGACATTGGATTTAGTTAGCAGAGACACAATTGAATTTTTAGTGCGGAGTTTAGTCCTGTTTACTGTTAATCGGATTTCTCTACTTTTTGCTGTTTTACTTCGTTCAAGGTCGGTACCGCTTCTATCACCAGACACAACTTTATTTGGGGAAATATTTGACTGGAATTGAATGTTAGTTTTGGGCGAAGCAGCAATTGCTGGGATGACATAGTTGATTCGGATATTCATTTTTGGGATTTATTCGTATTGAATTTACATGGTGAATTTAGTCCGCTTGTTTAAAGTTTAATCGATTAATTTTAATCGATTGAGTTTATTCAGGGGTAATCAGTCATGCAGATTTAATCGGATGCTTTGGTAAAGAAGTTCACTCGATTTGCGATATAATAGTGGAAGAATAATCAAACAAGTATTTTGGATAAAAAATAACGTGAATGTTATTATTCATATTTATATTTTATTACAATTTACAAAAATTGATAAAATACAAAAGTCCTAGAATTCCTAAAAAGTCTTTGGTCTTTCGACTCCCGATTCTGAGTTTCCGACTTCTTTCGAACCTGCGAGATAACAATCAAACAGTACAATTTTATCGGTTAGTTTGACACCCTCAGAGATATCATCATCGGGTGTCGGGAGGGTAACGGATTGCGCCGTCTCCGGCTCCCGATTCGATTCTCGGTCAAAGCCAAAATCCGGCAGCTGTTGTTCTTATCCGAGGCAACTGAGAGAGAGAGAGAGAGAGAGAGAGAGAGAGAGAGAGAGAGAGAGAGAGAGAGAGAGAGAGAGAGAGAGAGAGAGAGAGAGAGAGAGAGAGAGAGAGAGAGAGAGAGAGAGAATTTTTTGCAGAAAAGTGCTTATTTGGGAAAAGCCGGTTTGGGAAAAAGCACTTATTTGGAAAGCACTTATTTCACCAAATTGCTTTTCAGCCAAACAACCCCTTAACGGATTTCCCAGGAATTTATGTTCAGTCAAACGGATCCTAAAGCGATATGGATATCTAAACCAGTCAGGAAAATCCAATGGTCCAGCTCATGTGGATACCAAAAGAATCCATAATCACCAAAACCAATCTGGACTAAAATGTGGATATCAAAATGGCCAAACCCATAACAAGGTATCCGAGAGTCCCTGATTCAGCAATAACCGAAACAGAAATTGAAACAGAGTAACAAACAATTCCGCAAGTGCCTCAATTCCAAAACAGAATCATCGTAAACGAGGGAAACAAAGTCGTCGTCCTTTTCAATCATGTCCTTGTAAGTCGATTGTTTAATATCATGTCCTTTTCAAACGTCCTTGTAAGTCGATTGTTTTCACGATTGTCACCAACCTCACATAGCCTCCTCTTAGGCTTTCATACAATGAGACTTGATGTGCATTTCACACTCTTATTTACATGCATTTTTGTGATGAATTTAATTTGCAATGACTTGGTACCATCCTTATTTGAGAAAATGTACCCCCACTCCCATGACATATAATAATTTTACCATTTTTCTTTGGTTGCTAGTTGCTTAGATATCCCTTAATGCAAGAATAAAACCAATCACCCCTTTTTCAAAAGAAAACAAATAAGCTTGATCCAACGTCAAACATTTTTTAAAACAAATTCAATAGGATTTCCATCACCATTAACATTTAACCAACTACACTTCATTTTGCATTCACCCTTTGTAACTCGATTACTCTTGCATCGCCATCAACCTTCCAATTAATCAAAACGTTTTCTTAAACAACCAAACAAACCCTTGATCCAACATCAAGTGACTTTTTCTTAAGCAAAATCAAAACACAATAAAACATGATAAGAATTTTGCGCCACGAGTCTTAAGTGATGGAGAAGGGGTGAGAATGGAGTTTTTCTAAATTCACTATGATTATTTTGACACAAGTCGTTTGGCTTGGTAGTTCAAAATAATCACTTATGTCCATAGTCT
This sequence comes from Lathyrus sativus, assembly GCA_963859935.3. Taxonomy (NCBI): domain Eukaryota; kingdom Viridiplantae; phylum Streptophyta; class Magnoliopsida; order Fabales; family Fabaceae; genus Lathyrus; species Lathyrus sativus. The sequence goes on from OZ012737.1 coordinate 509,880,085, forward strand.
TTAGTGCAATTCAACTCAAGAGTTTCCAAAATCCTAAAAAAGATATCAACTCATCAAACTTATTTTTGTGCCCTGTGGCACCACTTTTAAAACTCTTTTCAAGATAATAAATTCAACCAACACACAACTTTTTTTTTACTCCGAACTACAGAGCTTTGACTTCCTCATTTCACAATGAGAATACGTAGGCACGAGGATTCTCATCCTTGGTGAGCACTATAATAAAAAATATTCATTTTCCTCTAGAAATCTTTTTTGAGACACCAACATCCTTTCACGCTTAGACAACCTAGATAGCTCTCATTGAGTGCGGTGGATGTAGGGGGTGTTAGTCACTTCCCTTTATATAACTGACTTCCGAACTCAACATGGTTGCGATGACCATACCCTATCTTTTTTCTTTCGCGAGTTTTCTCGATGTTTTCCATTTTTCCTTATGGGAATAAATAAAATTTGATGGCGACTCTCCTAAGTTCATCCGTGATAGTGCAATCCCTTTGCGTATCGCGAAGATCGTATTTTTTAAGGTACGACAATATCAAAATTACAAACTATATTTTAAATTAAGATTATAAGAATATTAATAAATAATATATTGATATATTATATAAAAATAGTATATTAAAAATTAATATTACAAAATGAGAATAATCAATTATGATGAAAATAAAAAAAAATAAAAAATAGATTTAACTAAATTAATAAATAGCATTAAAAAATAATTGTTATCGAATAGTAAGTTAATACAACACATCATAATAATAAAAAACAAACAAATAAATAAATAAATAATAAATATATACACACAATTCAATTTGATTTAAATTAATTTTGAAAATCAATTCGAAATTTGATCTTAAGTGAGTAGCTTTTACAAAATTACATACAAACACATCTAATAACATCTAATTTTTGATTTTTTTGAATCGGTTTTTATTTGAACAGTGAAGAAATAATTATCTGATGTTTATTAAGAGACTTTTGAACACTTAACCAAACATGATATTAATGACTTGTTTGAAACCAATCAAAATAGATTTTAGAAACATACTCCTTAGTAGGATGACAATGGGTACCCATTGACATGGGTATTAGTTACCCGCTACCCACCTCATTAAATAAATATGATATTCATACTCGCTTCATACTCGTGCAGGTATCCGCTAGACGAATATTCGTGAATTTTAAAATATGTGAATATTTACAAATATCCACGGATACCTTTTTTTTTTAATTTTAATTTATTATTTTTTATTATATGATATAAGTAGAAAATTATGTGTATAATTTTTGAAGAAGATGACATCAAGAAGAAGACACCGAAAAACATATGTAACTAGGATTTTAAGTGAAAAGGAGATTACTAAGTTAAATTAAGTGGCTATTAATGAAAGAGATTTATCAAATATAATAATTTTAAAAGATGTTTAAATAAATTTTTTAATTATTAAAGAATACGGATACCTGTGAATATTTACGGGTACATATAAATATTTTTTTCTAATTATAATTTACTAATTTTTTATACGATATAAATAGAAAATTATATATATAATTTTTAAAAAGGATGCAAGGCAAGAAAAACACACGGAAGAAAAACTTATACAACTAGAATTTAAATGAAAATGAGATTACTAAGTTATTAATAAATTTTTTTATATCAAATATCATAATTTTAATGAATATTTAAATATATTTTTTAATTACTAACAAATTCAAATATCTATAAATAAAAATTATATAATTAAATATTTACTTATTTTACCCGTAAATATTTATTAAACTATTTAACATGTGTCTGTGGCTGCTTTTATTTGCGTGGATGTATCGTCGTATCGAGGTCTTTTGCCATTCCTACTCCATAATTCCTTTTTAGTTTTCATGTTTTGGTTGTATGTAGGACGTGATATTTAGATTTTTTCACCCAAATAACCAACTTTCTACACTATTATTTCCAAACTACCCAACATTCCAATATATTAACCAATCTACCCTAGTTTGGTATTTTTTTTATTTTTTTTTACAAGGGGGGCGCCATGGGGGTTGGAGCCTCCCTTATAATTTGTATGGGGGCGCCATGGGGGTTGGAGCCACCCTACAAATTATAAAGGGGGCGCCATACCCATTGGAGCCTCCCTTAAACGAAAATTAAAAATTATTTTTAATGTTTAATTAGTTTAAAAATATTTAATAAATAATTTTTAATAAATTAAAATTTTTTTAAAAATAATAATTTTGTAAATAATAATTTCTGAATAATTTTTAACAATTTATATTTTAATATTGAAATTGTTTCATATTTTTAACAATTTATAAATAAATAATAATTAATATTTTCATTAATAAATTTCAAACAACAAATAAAAATTAAATTGGATTAAATAAATTTAATCACATACAAATGGCTACATTTGAAAGATCTTGTACACTAATTTCTACGACTCGGTCGATTTAAATGTCCGCCCGTACCGCATCCTCGATTACGTACGTTTCTTGGTGGTCTTTGTGGTGGAGTCGGGTTCATTGTGTCGTCATCAAGCATTTGCATCACTTCGACCGCATGACGACACAAATGCTTGATGACGACACAATGGACCCGACTCCACCACAAAGACCACCAAGAAACGTACGTAATCGAGGATGCGGTACGGGCGGACATTTAAATCGACCGAGTCGTAGAAATTAGTGTACAAGATCTTTCAAATGTAGCCATTTGTATGTGATTAAATTTATTTAATCCAATTTAATTTTTATTTGTTGTTTGGAATTTATTAATGAAAATATTAATTATTATTTATTTATAAATTGTTAAAAATATGAAACAATTTCAATATTAAAATATAAATTGTTAAAAATTATTCAGAAATTATTATTTACAAAATTATTATTTTTAAAAAAATTTTAATTTATTAAAAATTATTTATTAAATATTTTTAAACTAATTAAACATTAAAAATAATTTTTAATTTTCGTTTAAGGGAGGCTCCAATGGGTATGGCGTCCCCTTTATAATTTGTAGGGTGGCTCCAACCCCCATGGCGCCCCCATACAAATTATAAGGGAGGCTCCAACCCCCATGGCGCCCCCATACAAATTATAAGGGAGGCTCCAACCCCCATGGCGCCCCCTTGTAAAAAAAAATTAAAAAAATACCAAACTAGGGTAGATTGGTTAATATATTGGAATGTTGGGTAGTTTGGAAATAATAGTGTAGAAAGTTGGTTATATGGGTGAAAATTTCTGATATTTACACAATTACAAATTTTATTTTTTATATTTTATTTATCTTTTTTCATATAGTATTTTTGATTAATTATTAATTATCTCTCTACAATAAATGATTTGTGGTATTATTGACAAAAATAACTAATTTTTATAAAACAAAAATCTCTTCAAGCGGAATTTAAAAATAAAATAATAGAACAAATTAATTTTAAATTTAATATTCTTTTTTAGTCTTATATATTTATTTCTAGTTTATTTTAATTAAAAAAATCATATTAGTCATTAACTCGTTTAAACTGACATGTTATTTATTTTTTTAATTAGTATTAAATTTATCAATTAATTTTTGAACTTTTTTATTGTTAATTAAATTTTAAAAAAAAAAAACCAACGTGATATGTTTTCAAAAATTAAAAGAAAATTATGAATTTTTTAAATTAAAAATTAAAATAAACCTAAATATTAACATATATTTCCTCCGGATTAGACGTGTATAAAGGTTGGACGTGAATTTTTTTATTATTAATTAAATTAAAAAAAAAACACCAACGTGATATGTTTTCAAAAATTAAAGAAATACTATGATTTTTTTTAAATTAAAAATTAAAATAAACCTAAATATTAACATATATTTCCTCCGGTTAGACGTGTATACAGGTTGGTTGTATCGGGTTACCTAACTCGTTTAAATTTTAATGGATTATATATATTTTTCTTTAAACCACAATTTCATTATCAAAATCGACTCATTCTTTTATAAGTTGGGTTGGATTGAGTTGGGTTTGGGAGTTGTGTTTTAAATAAAAAATATTTTTATGATTTTTTTTGTCGGTATAAAAAAATAATGTAACAAAACTCAATACAATCGTACTCATTTATAATACTCAAATTCGATGAAATATATTTTATAATATCTAATAAAATTCATCAACAAAACATAATACTTGAAAATAATATGAAATTAAAAAAAACACGTTACTTCGGAAAAAAACATAAATTAAAAATAATACCGAAAAAAAAAAGAAACAATATTTAATCTTAGAATGACGTAAACTCATTATTATAATAATACTATAGATGGAAAATAAAACTTTTTTGAAAAACATATGGTTATTAGTAAGAATTAATTTTATATTTTTTATTTAAAATAATAATTAAAAGAAAATAAAAATTACTAAAGTCACATTAATAAATTGAGTTAACGGATCTGCGAGTTGTAAAACTTAAATCTGGTATCCAAATTAAAACTATACAAATTGTTATGGATTGGATTAAACATACCCCTAATTTAATAGATTTGAATAATTTATAAGTTAGTTCAGTTTGAATCAACAGATTCGTGAGACAATCCGCACCCATAAACACTCCTATCTCCGCTTTATTTATAATCAAAAGTCTACTAATACTTTTTGTCACAAATATCAACAAATATATACGTATTTAATGCATTTATTTCAAAAATATTCCTATATTAAGTTAGTGAAAAACAATTTAATTGAAAGTGAATTAGTAACGGATATATTAAAAAAATTAAATATACTTAACTATAATTTTTAATAAGCATAAAATTTGTTTTTTTTCTTATAAATTAGATTGGAACAGTAGAACTAAAGAATATTTTTTTGAAAGAAGCAACTTTATCATTTATTATAATTTAAAAATTTTAATTTTAAATTAATTTTAACAATAAAATTTATCGTTTAAATATAAACATATTCAAAATTTAATTTATTTACATTTAATTCAATCTCAGTCCAATTGAAAATTTTAAAGTTAAATATTGTATAATTAATTATATTAAAAAATAGAGTTGAATATAAATCATTGTTTATATTTCAAAAGTACTACTATTCTTATCATTAAATTTTCTTCCTATAGAAAAGTATACTCTTTTTAAATTTTCTTCCACTTCTAGTAGTAGATAAAAGTTTTTAATATATTATGATGTTAAAGAAACTCTTAAAGTTTTTAATAATATTATTATCATCAAATTTATTGGTGTCTAAGAACACAGAAATATAATTTAAAATCCTCATAAAAAAAATATAATTTAAAATCAAGTTTAGAAAGTTCTTGGAAATGGTGTAGGAGAGTGACTAGATGGAATGAATCAAAGAAAAAGAAAGTGATCCCACAGCCTGTGACTTCTTACAGCGTGTGGGTCCCACTCGACTCGTCTTGCCTGCCAGGTCAGTCTTCTCTTCCATCTTCTTCTTCTTCTTCAGTTCTTCCTCCTCCTCATCCCACATCACAAACCAACCATGAAAAACTTCAACCAAAACAACCTCTTCTCTCTTCTCTTCCTCCTTTCCTTCTCCACACTCTCCGTCTTTTCACACCTCTTCTCTCCTCCCGACAACTACCTCATCAACTGCGGTTCCACCTCCCCCACCACCCTCCTAAACAACCGTCGTTTCACCGGCGACCTCGCCGCTAAACACTCCCCTTCTTTTTCCACCTCCTCACATCCCCTTTTCGTCAAAAACCAAGACCCACTTCCCAATTTGCCACAAATCTACCTTACCGCCAGGGTTTTCACTAAACCTACCAAATACTCGTTCCCAATCAAACAAAAAGGGACCCACATCGTTCGTTTCCACTTTCACGCCTTCAATTCCTCGAATCTCGACCTGGGTCGCGCTCAATTTAACATCTTGGTTGATGGGTATGTTGTTCTGAGTAATTTCACTCGTTTTGTTTCTGATAGTGAGAGAAACCCTAGGGTAGTTGAGTATCTCGTATGGGTTGATTCTGAAAAGCTTGTGGTCGTGTTTGTGCCTAGTAAAGATTCGGACTTGGCGTTTGTCAATGCTATTGAGGTGATTTCTGCACCTACAGACCTTATTCCTGAAACAGCACAGTATTTGAGTTCAGGGAATTTGAAACGTTTCGATGGTTTAAACAAACAAGCTCTTGAAGTTGTTTATAGGGTCACTGTTGGAGGTCCTAAAGTTACACCTTTTAATGATTCCTTGTGGAGGACTTGGGTTCCTGATGAAGAGTTTCTCAAATCAAGTGTTGGGTCTGAGAAGTTTTACTTTGGTGGTAGGATCAATTATCATGTTGGAGGTGCTAGTCGCGAGGTTGGACCGGATAATGTCTATAACACTGCTAGGTTGATTAGAAGTAAGAATGATTCTGTGCCTAATGTTAATATGACTTGGGTGTTTCCAATTACGGGTGGATATAAGTATCTGGTCAGGTTGCATTTCTGTGATATTGCTAGCATTTCGGGTGGTTTGCTATATTTCAATGTATATGTGAATGGTGAATTGGCTCTTGAAGATTTGGATATCACTTATGTTACAAGCTCCCTGGCTTCCCCGTATTACGTTGGCTTTGTTGTTGATGGAGATAGTAGCGTAGGTGCTTTGAGTGTTAGTATAGGTCCTTCAAAGAGCAGTCTTCCACACGTCATTGATGGTATGTTGAATGCAGTTGAGGTTATGAAGTTGAACAATCAATACAAGAGTCTTGATGGAGCTGTTTGTGCTGATTTTGTTCTTAAGAGCCACCAGTCACGTGGAAATACTGGTATTTTTCTTACTTTGGTGGCTGCTGTATGCATTGTGTTAAGCTTATCCATAGTGATTCGTAGAAGGATTATTGAGTCAAGGGAATCTGTATCATGGTCAAGGTTGCCTGTGAATTCATCCGTGGATAACGTTAAGTGTTAAGACTCGCAACTTATAGTTTCATGAAATTATTGTTTCTAGAATATCAGTAAATCTAGCCATCTAGGTTGCTTTGATAAGAGAAGAGAGACGCGAAAGAACATGCTTCTGATCAAGCTACAAAGGACGCCCGAGTATGAAATCCCGACACTTTTTAGGAATTGTTGTAATACATCTAAGTTGTCTTACTTGTTTATATCATAATATTAAGGCATACCTTTTGCCTTTACACTATTTTGTTTCGATTATTTTTTGTTTTGTTCTGTTTTTAATATTGTAGCTTTTATCATTGTAAAAGTTTGAAATGTGAAAATGATTATGCAACTTTCATTTTGAGTAGTAGTAATACGAGTTTACTGATGCACCAAATTATATGTTTTGGTATGACAAATATTTATGGATGGTCTTATCATTATTCACTAGGAAACTGAATTGACAAACACATAAAAAAAACAAAAATATTCCAAATTACTTTTCTCACAAGAGTAAGAAACCTTTGTTGATCTTGTTCAACATGGATTCAAACATGCTTTCAAGCTCCTTCATAAAGTCCACAAACACACATGTTTCCTGGCGTTGGTTGCAATGATTATCAATCAAACTTTTTCCATTCATAATTGCAGAATTGATCTTCATATTGTCTGCAGGAGTCAGCATGGAACTAACATTATCATCTTTCATTACTTTACTCATCTTGTAAAGATAATTGTCCAAGAGCATTCATTGCTCTAGCTTTCTCTTGGAACTTCATATCTTCAACCTTGAAATTCTCAGCTTCTTGAATCATTCTCTCAATTTCTTCCTTTGACAGTCTTCCATTTACATTTGTTATTGTAATCTCCTTCTTACCTCAAGTGGTTTCTTCCTTGGCAGCGACAGTCAATATACTGTCTGCATCTATAGCAAAGCTCACTTTGATACGAAGGCCACGAGGAGCACGAGGAACTGAGAGACTAAACAAACCCAGCAAGTTGTTCTCGCTGGCTTTTATTCTCTCACCCTCGTAAACATTAATTGAGACACCAAATTGGTTATCTACACTTGTCTTACATCTTTCTTCTGTCATCTTGACAGGAATAGGAGTGTTCCTTGGAATCACCACACTCATGATATCTCCTTTTGTCGATATACCGAGAGACAAGGGTGTAATATCTTGCAAAAACAAATTTGGAACACTCTTGATGCCTTCAGTCAGCAAAGCAGCCTGCACAGCTGCACCATAAGCAACAACCTCATCCGGATTCATGCTCATGCATAAATCCTTTCCCTCGAAAAAAGTCTCGCAATAGCTGCTGCACTTTGGGAATTCTAGAAAAACCCCCGACAAGGACAATATTATCTACACTACTCTTGACCATGTTAGCATCACGTAGACAACTCCCAACAATCTGCATACATTTTTCAAAGAGGTCCATGTTGAGTTGCTCAAATTTGGCTCGAGTAACTAATGACAAGAAGTCAATACCCTGGCACTCTATGTCAACTGTGGCCTCAATGTCAAACGAAAGTGCCCTCTTTGCCCTCTCACAAGCAGTTCTCAGCTTTCTTAAAGCTTTTTGGTTCCCATTAATGTCAACATTATTCTTCCTCTTTAACTCTTCAACTAAGTGGTTTACCATTCTGTTATCAAAGTCCTCTCCTCCTAAGTGAGTATCGCCAGCAGTGGCCTTTACTTCAAAGCAATTACCCTCAAGTGTGAGAAGGGACACATCAAAAGTGCCACCACCAAGATCAAAGACTAATACATTTCGCCTTCCAACAAAATCACCTCTTTTGAATGCCATATGCAAGTGCAGCAGCAGTTGGTTCGTTGATAATCCGCATTACATTGAGGCCAGCAATAAAACCAGCATCTTTGGTAGCTCTTCTCTGAGAATCATTAAAATAAGCCGGCACAGTAATCACCACATTCTTTACGGGTAATTCCAAAAATTTCTCTGCAATCTCCTGCATCTTTGAGAGGATCATAAATGATATTTCCTCTGCAACAAAGCACTTCTCTTCACCCTTGTACTTAACAAGGATCATGGGAGTGTCATCAGCACGAGCAATGACCTTAAAGGGCCACAAGTTTATATCATCCCGAATAATAGAATCACTATATTTCCTTCCAATTAACCTCTTTGCGTCTGCAGAAATAAAAAATGTTGATGATGTAAAAATTGTTCTTCTCTATGAAAGCATAGAAAATAAGTAGAAACAAGTAAACAACTATAGAAATATTTACAAGTCTGAGTAAGAAAAGAAAAAAGATCAATTACCAAAGACGGTGTTGGTTGGGTTATATGCAGCCTGATTTTTTGCAGCATTACCAATCAACCTCTGTGAATCAGTGAAAGCAACAAAAGAAGGTGTGATTCTATTGCCTTGATCATTGTGGATAATCTCAGCTCGATTGTTATTATTCTGCCAGACTGCTACACAAGAATAGGTGGTGCCAAGGTCGATTCCGATAGCAGGTGCTTCATACTTTTTGGCCATTCTCTTTCAAGTGAAGTATAACTGTTATAGAGAGGATTGAAATTCAGAATATGGAAGAGAAAGAGATGCAGCACATGTTTTTATAACGTGGAATGTGAAAATTAATTAGCTGAAATACGTCTTGTTTATCTTAAAGCTGTGTAATCTTGATTCATAAATGAATTTATATCTTCCTATTAGAAGGCCATGGCTTTTATTCTTCCCGTGTTCATTAAACAGAGTCCCTCCGTAGTTGGTTGAAAGGGAATTGGAAATGACAAGAGATATTAGTCAACATATAGGTAATTATTGCGTTTTTAGGCTTGATCACATTCTTATTCAAATCCCACTCTAATGAAAACCATAACTAGATAAAAGAAGTTGGAAGGCAACCAGAGAATGAGAGAATAAGAGAAAACTAATGTGTTTGGAGTTCAGGATTGATGCAAATTTTATTAAACATAAGCAGCGGTTGAGGTGGAGAATGACGTCTTTTGCAAAATAAGAAACGATAGAAGGAAAAAAAATGGAAAGCTCGTTCAGTGGATCACCCAATAAAATTATTTGTAATTTAAGACGAGTCTTTTTTTCTCAAAATAATTTATATTTTAGAATATAGTTAAGATTATATATTGTAATACTTGTATTTTATGTTCAGAAATTGGAACTACTTTATTCTATCTTATCATGTTTGAATTTATGAATAATGGATGGAATGAAAGATTTTCATCCCATTTCATCTAATTCTCCATTTTTCTTTTCATCCAGTTTTGGATATATTGGATATATGTGATAAAATAAGACATTTTTAATAAAATAAAAAAACAATGAAGTGAAATTTATATTTCATTTCACTCCATTATATTCTGTCATATTCCATTCCGCTCAATTTTCATTCCCCCTTGGTTCGGTTCCATCAATCCAAACATAAGGAGAATGTAATCAATGCTATCTAATACGTCAATCCAAACATAAAGAGAATGTAATCAATGCTATCTAATACGTTATTGAGTGGAATTCATATCCATCTCATCACTTTGAAAATGGATCTTAAAAATAGAGAAAAGGTTCACATAATTAAGTGAAATTCATAAAATTTTCATTAAATAAGATAGAATATTTTGGAACGAATGTGAGAGAATTGTTGCACTCTTCAAGAATTGTCAAGTAAGAGAGAAAATAATAGCATAAAATCACTCTGAATGTTGAACTGATCAAAGAGCATATAACCAATATATATATATATATATATACAGATGAATCTGTTCATGCTTGTACAAAAATCACATGTTACAAAATTTGAATTAAAAAGTGAAAAAGAATAGTGAAATCCTCAGACATGAACAAGCCTCCCTACAAATATTTCTAACCTCTATCTACAATTACTATTCCGGATCGGATTCATTCGGTTAGAACACCACAAAGATGGTGTTACCACCACGATCATCTTAATTTAAGCTCCACATAAATGTAATTTACTCGTCCCCCCACGACCGAATCCAATGGAAAGGATGCGTAGTCCTTTCAGTGTGACGTGATTGTTCAAACTATGATGTGGGCTGAGGCTAAAAGCCTCCCAAGCAAACTACTTTAGCAGGGAAACCGATGAGGACCACAGTACAGATGTGAAATCTATGTTTACTTTCATTCTTCTTCCTCATTTGTAACAGATGAAAGTTTCTCTTCCAGGTCTTCTAATAAATCTTGATATTCAGTAAATGCTGGGTGTGACTGTAGTGCATAGAAAACCAGCAGGAACTATAATTTTGTTCATTAAGTATAAATTATGCAATTACTATCAATTGCATCAGAAAAATTAAGATAGTTATACCTGCAGGGTGCTGCTGTAAGCTTTCCATAACCGAAAATCGTGACGGAACAAGTCAAACAGAACCTGTAAAAGCACACCAGAAGAATATTCCAAATATCAACAAAGTGAATCCTTTTTCAAAATAGCATAAGATCAATAAATGACAGATATATATATAATTATGAAGAATCATTTCAAAAATCATGCAGTAACTGTGAAGACTACTGAGTTTTTAAGTCATAAAGACTTAATTTTTGTAAGTGAAGAACAATAAATCTAATAAAATCTAATTAAAACTGTGTATTAGTATAATAAGAGTATTAATTAAATGTTGTGTCCTCTCATCTAATACATCATAACTCAGAATTGGATTTTCTATCATTCTCCTTTCCATCTTTTCCCTAAAATCTTGACACTGCCTGCGTCACCAAAATTTTGTATCAGTGTACACAATGAACCTTAACATACCTCGGAACGTCTTAAGAGAGTAGCCAGGACAACTATCCATTCCTTAAATTTGACAGAGCACATATGAGCCAGGAGAAAGTCAGCATCCAATCGGCTCTGTAATGTTTCCATTTGAAGCTGAATACACAAAATAGCGTTCATTAACAGAGTGAAGATTTATAGCTAAAGAAAAACATTATGATAAATCTACACAAGCTTCTGCCAAATGAATAGAGCGCATAATCAGTGTTCAAGATTGGCTTCAGCAGTGAATAATAAGTGTTCCTCCATCTACAGTCATAATCATAATTTATGATACATTTCGATGCAACGAGTTTTTTTTCCTTAGAAAAAGAAATGTTTTCAAAAGAAGGGAATATCAGTAGGGTAAAGTATCCTCCTGTACCATAAAGCCATTTAGAGCATAACTGATCAAAAAATAAGTTTTATTTTTCAAATGTTAAATCTCAAAACCTTTTGGCTTATTAGTTCAAGCCCTGAAGCAAAATTCTCCAGCCGGGCACTTCCATATCTTTCGCGTTGTAGATATTCCTGAAATTGGTTATCATTAAACAATTTACACATTAAAATAAAGGGAAATTGACTTAAGGGGATTAGAACAAACAAGTCAACCAGCAAGATCTTCTTACCACTAAATCAAACTGAGTGCCTTTTACAAATGCAACAAGCTTGGAAAGCTCTTTCCCTGCCATCAAGTAACTCGCATGGTTTTCTAAAATATTCTTAACTGATGTGACATGAGCACTTTGTTCCTTGAATGTGGTGCTGCTCCAAAGAAAATTACTTGTTGGTATGATTGATAACTCCGATGCTAGAACAAAAGAAAAAAATTCACTAAATTTTACACAAACCTTTTATCCGATGCTTGCTTGCGCTCAGTAGAACGAAAAAGAAAATAGCCTAAAAATCTGGGAGACAGTTTGCCGGAATCGGATGATGCTTGGTCATATTCCCTACCCGATCTTAGCAAGAACCTCACCTGAGGACCCAAAACAAAAATTTATGTAGAGTCATGAACTCTTGTATGAGATATATTACTTGACTGGCTAAACTGAATAATCTTAGTGTTTCAAGACAGTACCAGCTCTCCAGCAAGCTCGTACAAAGAATCAACAAGTGTTGCCTGCATAAGTTTAATTATTCACATCAATGATGTAGCTTGAACTAAAAATAAGGAAATAAAATAAAATTATTGAAGCAGTGAAGTCCAAACCTGCAATAACCGTAAAGCACAATACTGACTCACAGCAGGACCCTCAAGTTTGGCAATTACCTGTTACATTTGAGATAAAATGAACTTGATCATATGAGTGTATCTATATTTAGATTCTCACTACTAGTTGGCAATCAGAATGATAATCTTTTTACTCTACAGATAAAGAAACTTATCGATAAAGGCAAGTGATTCTCACAAGTATATAGCAAGCTGCAGTGCGGTACCATCTACGTTGAAAACATTCCTCAAACAATCTATATAGAAGTAAAAAATTAATCACCCACATTAAAATACAGCAAAGGAAAAATAATATTATAGTCGTATAAAGTGTTAATAAGTCAAAAGGAAACAAAACTCAGATGACTTTGCAAGGGGAAAACAGCTTATTAATCTTGTTCAAAATAAAGTAAAATTATTTATGATATCATATTATAAAGGAAAAACAGCTTATCAATTTTTTCTTTGTTTCTTTAGGCTAAGTCTCATAGGCGGAACAATGAGAAAAAAAAAAAAGAAAAATCTCAATTATTATACAAATCAAATTTGTCTTTTGATTCTGTTTAAAAATATGTCCCATTCACATTTCATTTCAATCAGTCCATTCATGCTACCTAACATGCAGGAGCATGAAAAAAAAAATGAAGCATTTTAGTTGCACAGAGATAGTAATTTAATAACTGAAATGTTGAAACATTTTTGTAATATTCTTGAAAGCCATACAAAAAATGCATCAAGCACAATGGTAAATGGTATTACCAAGTTCACCCATTAAGGATTTTTCTACATGATTCCATATTTCAAAAGAAGATTTAGTACATTTCAAGAATATTAATAAACAATTAAATCAAAATGAAACGTATAGATGTTTGAAAGACATACTCTGTTGATCTTCCAGCAGCAGAGAACAAATCTGCCCAATGACGACCATCTGTTTTTCTTGCGACACTAACAACAACATCTAAGTACTCTGGAAAATTTCGGATAAGATCGCAGGTCTTCTCCAGAAGAGTTTTTACATGTTTAAGAGCTGAGATCTGGTTCTTGTCTACATTTGGCCTGGGATAGTTGGCATGAAAATTAACCAGTCAAGATAAAAACTAATTGGCAATTAAGTTTTGGATTGAGAAATGGTTACACTCATATGCTCAAGCAAAAGAAATTTGTAAGAAACTATAGACAGCTACCAAGAAACTATAGCCAAAATCCTGGTAGTTGTCTATTAACATTTCCAAATTATAGTACCTGGATATATCTGCTTCAAATACTGTAAAAAGAAGCCACTCTAGACAATGTGAAAAATGAGGCTTTTCTGCTGATAGTTCTGCCAGCCTTAAAGCTTCCTCAATTTTGTCTCTCTGGCAGATACATAAATAATATTAAAGAATCACACAGATTATCCCTTTAAGGGTTTAGGAAGACAAAATTGGAAAGAAAAACACAAAAAAAAAAAAGACATATAGTACCCTCCCCCACAGTAACCTGACATTACGGTACCAAAGGTCATAAGATACCCAATTAAAATACATCTGTGATTCTTTTTCTATTGGTTTAATACATATGTAACTCTGTGCGCTGCATATATGAAATCTATTGGGCCATATAGAGCAAACATGCCACACCGATAGGAACCTTTTTAAGCAATAAATGCAAAAGCAACAAAAAAAATCAACAATGTCTCAAATAAAATATATTTCCCAAAAAAAAAATATGGGTTACAAGTTCAGGCAATTCTAATCACTTAAATTTACTCAATGTAATACCTGAAGAAGATGGCGGAGTAGGCAGTGCAGTATAGTTTGTGCTTGAGGAGATGGCTCAAAACACGGGAATTCTGCACTTGATGGAAATGACATTCTCTGGGAAACACCAACAACTACACCAGCATTCGGAAGAAGTCCCAGAGGGTATACTTCACGATCAAACTCCAGCTCCGGATCCAGCTGAAAATCAATTAAGGATCAAATCAGATAATGAACAGATTCCAGAATAAAGGATGATTAAATTTATTGAAGTTACTTCAAATAGCCTAAAATACTCTTATTAATATTATTGAAAATTTCTATATACCTAGCAGATAAAAGTAAGAAGATGCAAAATGAAGTCAATCAACAATATAAGGGACCTATAGTTGCATGTGATTCTTTATAATAATATTAACAAAAAGTATTGAAAGAATAAATTACAAAATATGTTAGCGAAAGAAATTTTAAAACAATGAACTAGAAAATAAGTTGTGTTGTGTTCAATGCAGCCTACAAGATCATAAACATCCTAATAAATATCCAGACCTGCAAGAAATCTTCCTGCTTAAAAGAATTTGGACCTGGAGATGGATACCAAACCTGCAACAATGAACTTCCATGTAACAACTATCAGAGAAGTAAAAAGAAAACACACTAGAAGGTGGTTTAGAAGTTTTTTTATTTAATAAAATATAAGGATGTAAATACAGGGATTAGGAAAGATCTTAACAGTTAATTACCTGCATGCCTCGATGACCATAATCTAACCATGAAACTTCCTCTATCAAATTTGTTTTATCTTCAAACTGGCCACAAGTGACCCAAAAAAGCTCAACTGAATCCGTAAGATTTCTCTCCCGCCCATCATCCAAATCAAGAAGCGAAAGCTCCCCATTTGACCTCAATATCAGACATCTAGAACAAATCCTTTACATCAGTAACATGATACAAAGAATACCCCCCACCCCCACCAGTGCATCTGACCCAGAACTCTAACTGTATTTATCTTGACACAAACACTACAACAAAGAACCCGATTTTCTTGACGATGAATCATTAATAAGGAAAAAATGGCTTTAATAACAGTAACAAAAGCAACCAAGTTTAGACGAGCACATCAATTCTTATCTCCATTCAACAAAGCCAGAACTCAGATGCCAGTTCATGACAATAATAATAAGGGATTCTTGGTTATAATGCATTCTGACTTTACAGATTGTGATATTTTCCCTTTGGATCATTTCTGAGAGAAATGGAAAAATAAACTGGAGAAAGGGATTACATGTTGGTCAAAAGGATATTACCTTGCTGGTTCTCCACTAAATGAATCTGATGAAGATGAAATGTAACTTTTTGAAATAGGTTCTCGTGGGATTTGATCAGGAATGAATCGCATTGCTGCAGGATGACTCTTGGCAGTCATAATTGAAAGTTCTCGTACTGCAGAAAGCTGTTTGTCATGTTATCACTTAAAAATGTATAACAAACAAGGTTTTATAGAAGAAAACTTGAAGAAAAAAAAGAGCATGGCGAACAAGAGTATCATTGAAAACCAACAAATTGGAAATTAATTTTATAAGTGTGCATTTACCTGTAAATCTGGATTTCCTGAAGGAGTTAATTCACCAAATAATTTAACATTGAATATATGGACATCAAATGGTCTATATGTAACCAGTATATAATCTTGGTACACATCCATCACAATTGGTTTTGCTAGCAATGGTTTTCGACAGAGCAATGAGCTTTGATCAAGGTGATATCTTGGGTAAAAGAGCAATTCATACCTGAGATAAATAAGGAGACCTAAGAGACCATTGGATGTAGAATAAATGTTTTGAATGTTGCATAATGCTACAGTTATTGCTATGAAAAACAATAGTTTCGGGTTCAATTGGACCTATACTAAAAAAAACAAGTTAATTAAAGAGGTAAAAACACTTAACACCCTTTAAATCCAGGCTCTTCGAGGCATGTATACTGTTTAGCAACAATTGGCTAAAACAATTTTTTACCTACTAAAAATTATAAGGAACCAACCACGTGAAATACGCAAGCAAATAAAAGTATCTCACATGTTGGAAGAATCAATATAGTTGCAGACAACAACAATCTTCCCCAGCCATAGCAAGCCCTTACACTGAATCTTTTGTTCCTGGGTAACATCTCCAAATACTCTCCATCTTTTCAATCGTATATCATACAATATCAAACCATGGAGACCAGCGACTGCTAAGTACATTCCATCCTGACTAGCTGCCACATGTTGAATAGGCCAGTTTTGGGAAATATAAGAAACCTAAGAAAAAATTTAAACTTTAGAAGTGATTTTCATTCGATTAAGATTACACATTTAAAGTTTGACAATCAAACACATAACTGGAAGCTTAAGATGCAGCATTTTAAGCTCGTCAATCTCTTCTGACTGCACAATGAGCAACCGGTCTTCCCCATAAATCACTTGCCGGATGTATGCAGTTCCGGAAACACCTCTGCTAAGACAGCATTTTCCAAAAGAGAATGAAATAATTCTCTCTGAAGATCTCTCCTCAATAACATAAAGTCTATATCCATGTTCACCCCACTGCATCAGTGAGGTACCACCCATCAATGGCTCATGCTTACAATTACGGTCTGTCTTAGCCATTGGAGAAGATACAGAACTTAAACCTATCTGTCGGATTGTTGACATCAAGCGGCACCCAGAAACTGACCAAACTGTAAGCCCCCTTAATTTCCACCCAACTGCAAAAGCAGAGTTATCAGGCGTCCATGCAATGCAACTAACAGGGCCGGTGTCATCCATTGAATATCTGCAAAAAGTAGCATACTTCATGACATAGAACCAAAGTTCCTCTACATAACACTGAACACAAGTCCCAGCACATACTGATAAGATGGAGAAACTATGACTGCAGTCATTTCTGACACTGAAACTGCATGGATTCATAAAATAGAAGAGCGAGCGGTGTAATTTAATTACGATGAATGATGCTGGAACAACTTAGAATGTTTTAACCTTTCCTGAGTAGCTAAGTTGCACTAAAGACTTTCAAAACAAACAAATAAACATAAAGGAGACAGCATTGAGATTGAAGAGCAGGTGAGATAACATTAAGCAAGAGTATTGAGCCCAATCTGCTGGAGAATTTGAGCATCAAGCCCAGAGAAGTAAATTGCAGAAGTGTTCGGTTTGTCATGGATTCCCTAGATGCATATTTAATACGCTCTCTATTCCTTTTTAAGTGTTGCTTTTGTAGAAGATTTTTGTTTCTATTTATTTGTGACTATCAAAGTTCAACACAACATTAATATATGTGTGGTCAATAATACCCTAAATTTTTATTGTGAAGAGAGAAATAGGTAGAATGAGATAATAAATAGTTACGGGTATTAAAGAAAAAGATAAATGATTTCATCAAAAGTAACAAAACTTATGGATTTATTTGGTATGCATAAATAACTTTAAAATGACACAACATACCCCCAGTCATACAAAGAAACCGTGCGTATAAGCATTAATGACTCAGCCAAATCATACAACTCCACAATTCCTCTTCTGGTACCAACAGCAAGAATATCCTGCTCAAGAGCTACTGAAGCACATACAGCGTCCCCACAAGCCAACCTCTTTTCTGCTTTAATACAGTCAACTTGCTTTAAACCTTTCTTACTAATGGAACATGAGACAAGGTGCCCATCAGAATACAAGACAAATAGTAACCTCAAAGAAAGGCAAAGCTCCAGCTGTTTGATTTCAGAATTTTTTGGAATAATGTGATTGGGCATAGGAACCTTTAGGAGGTCATTAGGCAAAACACCATTCTCTAAAGAATGTGGTAATTGAGAATTATCAAAGCTAGCAGAAGGATTTGGATCAAAGTGAAAAGCTCCATAGAACTGTGAAAGAGGTCATAAAATAAAATGAGTAATATGGTTATACATCAAAACATAAATGAATGTTGTAAACTCGGTTGAATATTTTCTGTATACAGTGATCAATTAACCATAGAAAATAAGTTCAATTGGGATGAAATGTCTGAAATTGATGGATGTTTTATGTTTAAATTACCTCCCCCTTCCAAGATATACTGTACAATGTTCCATCAGAAAGTCCAAGCAGCATATGTTTGCTATCACTAACAATATTGCTCCTGACAAAGCAGTTGTATAAAGAGATGTATCAATATCATGTAGCAAATGGCTTCAACTTGTGATTGTTAATACAAAGTGAAATGCAAAAATTTGACACTTTTCAGAAAGTATTGAGTAATGACCGTATGAGTTTAAAATATCATTTCGCTTTAGATAATGCCAATGGGTTAAAAGAAATCATGTAGACATTCAATTGTCACAATAAGTAATGCCCCATATAGTGTTGTTGATGGTGGATAACCGTCCATGGTGGAGAGCCAAAATCCCGCCATACCGGACGCTTTCCGGCGCCGTTATAGCGAATTAAACGAAAAAACCCGCAATATCGGACAATATCTACCACTAAGGCGAACCAATAAACCGCCATGTATGTATATCCTTCACAGCGGCCATAGTGCCGCTATTTGATAACACTAGTTCCATATGGATGCAGACTTCTATAAGGAACATATATGTCGAAACTAATATAATATTTCTTCAACTTTTGATTTATAATATACCTAACTCCTCTACTCCTCATTGCATTTCTTACTTATCAGCAATCTTGGGAGTAAGTAGCATGGTGGAACCAAATTTTATGAAAAGTGATGGATATAAAATAAATGCTGTTTTACTTAACAATCTAAGTTTTCGTGTAGTTGATTCATAACAGTTTATCGAAACCTCTATGAACAAGTTAGTGGTTAAGAGTTCAATCCTTTACGTCCTCATTCCTCTAAATTAAAAGTTGTGTTTCAACACAAGGTGGGCTGGTATATGCATTGGCCATGCTTTGAACTCAAAGGACTCGTGCGAGAGGGGGTATGTTGGAGATAAATAACATACAAACATTAATATTCTTCATCTAGAAGCTAGGGTGGTAGGTTCATGCCAGTAATCAAGAAATCAATCAACATATCTTTCATCAAAAGAAAAATATATTATCCCGTGTATACCATACTTACAACAACAACCAAGTCTTATCCCGCTAAGTGGAGTCGGCTGCATGGATCAACTTCCACTATATGTTCTATCCAGGACCATGCTTCTATCAAACTCGTTAATCTCGAGATCTTTCTTAATAATTTCTCTTATAGTTTTTCTAGGTCTTCCTCTATCTCTAGTTGTTCGACTCCTCTCTATCTGATCTACTTTCCTTATCACAGAATCTACAGGTCTCTCTCTACATGCCCAAACCACCTAAGTCTATTTTCCACCATCTACATGCCCATACTTATAAATACAAAATCTTATTCTACTATAGGACTCCAATTCATATTCCACAGTCCATACCAATAGTAGTTTTGTTCAATTGCATTAATTCACATAGACAAAAGAAGTTTCAAAAACAATACTAGCAAAAAACCTACACCGACAAATCCTTTGCTGCAAATGGAACTTGCTCAGTAAGAAGAAGAGATATAGTTGCTAGGGACAAAGCAGAAGGTTGTTTCCCACCGATGTGTATTTTTTTATCCAAGAATTGGACCTTGAAAATGTGAAGATAGAAAGAAGATGTCTGCAAATAGAAAATACATATCAATCAGGAATATAATGCAAGATACTTAAAACACGGTATTAACTTCAAGGAATGTGTTAATTGCAGCATGAACAAAATAAAGGATAAATGAAATAGGAGGTAGAGTATCTCACAATTAATAGGATATAACTATAAACATAATAAACTAATCTTGTAGTAAAACGTTTCAACGGTCCTGAATGTGCACACAACAAAGCTGGTCCGAATCGATAAAACATTTAAAGATAATTTCAATGGGATAAGGTGCATCTTTCATTTGAGAACATAGTCCACTGACAATCAGACAATATGAGTGTCAGCTTACAAACACGAGTGACAGTATTTCATTTGCAGTCTCCAGATATTATAACCCAAATTCCAATTTTTCACTCCAAAACGCTGATAATCAAACAAGTGCACAAAATCACAAGCATATTAAAGGTGATATCCAAAAAGTCGGAATACATAACTGACAAACCACAGTGTCAATCACACGTCAGCACACTTACAAGAATAGCAATTAATTTAGCATCAGGACTCCACACAGCCTGCATGTTTTCACCTTCTCTCTTCAATGAATCTGAATCTCTCTTGTACTTTCCCAATCTCACTCTATGCTGAATAAATAACCAACAAAAAAATCAAAAAAACACTGTTAAGCCCAAATTATATCCACATTACATCAATGCACCCCAAATGAAAACCACTTCAACATTTCGCCCAAAAATCTTGAAAATCAAATTAATAATAAAAACTCATCACACAGAAATTCAAATACAAACTCCAAAACGCCACATTACAAAAACTCTACTCCTCATCAAAATCAAGTTTGAATTTTTTTCCAAAAAAAATATAGAAAAACTCCTACAATTGAATATATATACAAAATTGTCCCAAAAACATAAATTCAAATACGAAAATCGATACAATGAATGGATCCAAGTACCTGAGAAGAGTTCCATAGTTCAAAATGAGTAGGTGAAACAACAAGCAACAAACGATTGATGAGTTTGAAATACACAATCCTCTGCACAGAAGGACACACTCCTTGCTCCAGAGGGATGACCTGAGGCCAGCCATATGCCATAAACATGTTTCTGTTGTTAGATTCGTTTCAAATTACTGCAATTGATCATAGATCTAGAATCTGGAGATGGATTTGATTAGAGGGAAGAAGATTGGTGGAAATGGTTGTTTCAGGTTTGATCCGCGATTTAGATTTGGGATTGGGATTTGGAAATTGGGAAGAACCAAGTTCAACTACAAGGCCCCAACCCAACAGCATCTCACTGGAAATTAAAATTAAAAATAAATTTCGTTTATGCAATAAACTAATAAAATCACTATTTTTATTTTTCTTAATAAAATCAAGATATATATATATATATATATATATATATATATATATATATATATATATATATATATATATATATATATATATATATATATATATATATATATATATATATATATATATATATATTAGAAACTCTTTAAATTAATAATGTCATGATCGGAGAAATTTATTAATTTAGAGAGTTATTAATTTATCGATAAATTAATAATTATTAATTTAAAGAGTTTTTAAGTAATTATACGGTACATACTAAACAAAAAGGCAAATTAGTCTATGCCTCTTAGAATTACGTTGTTGCGAACCTTGGAACTCAACGTAAATTAGTAATTACTGTGTTCATATGCATTGGAAATCAATAATGACTTTTGAAGTAGAGTAAATGTAAACAAGAGGAACAAATGTGTTTAATGTATTCTTAAGCAAGTTTGCCATATATAAATTACATGAATGTGTTAGAGTATTCAAACCATATCTCACAAAATGGCTTCTCATCTAAAAGGTGTTGCAAAATCAACTATGTCAGATCAAATACGTAAGGAGTTGTGTGAGTACAAGAGAGATAATCCTGCAAGCACACAAAAAGACTTGCAGAGATGGCTTGAGGAAAAATTTCAGTCAAGGAACAATATCAAACACACTTAAATGGTCAGATGAATATCTCTCTGCTGAAATAGAAAAGGGAAAAGCAAAGATCAAAAGACACAAACCAGCAAAATATCTTGACATGGAGAAGGTTGTTTATGAGTGGTTTCTCCAACATTAAGAACGTGTGAATATCACAGGAGAATTAATTTTGCAGAAGGCAAGTGTTGCACCCCAAAATTTGACCAACATTTATTCACCCATCAAGTGTTTGAGAGTTGATATCCTCATCAGAAAGTTCAAGAGATCCTCAGAGAAATTGGTTGAAACCAAGGTTGTGTGCTTCATAGCTTGAGAGTTGTGGGAGCTCCTCAGATGATTCTGAGACTCTGAGAATGAACTTGATGCTTTGAGAAAGCCTATGAGATGTCTTGAAAGCCATCATGAAGCCCAGAGAGGTCATTATGCAAGAATTCAGAAGATTCAACCATGAATGGTAGAATTAGGGTTTGACTGGGTCAATCCTAGGTCAACTGAAGATTTGGAGAAGGTTGAGACCTAATCCAAGGGCCATGTGATCATGGAATGATGTATGGAGATGTTATAAAGATGATTCCTAGACCAACTCATCATGATTGAGGAGTTTGAGAAGTTTTAAGTTAGGGTTTCTAAGGATTGTCAGTGAAAAAACCCTAATTTGATCCCTATCTTCCAGGCAGTTTTAGCTCAGGATGTGATTGTTATCTCATCTTCCCCACAACATGAATGTTGTAGATATTGTTCTTAGCTTTAATTTGAGTGGTAGAAGTCCTTGATAGGATTTGCAGAGCTCAAGTTATGGTTTTGACAAATTACAGGTCATTTGAGGTATGTGAATCTGGGTCTTTGAAAGTCACCCAACTTGCAGACAACTTTTGCCCTAGTAGGATGATTCCTATGATCTCTTGGTCAACATTAATGTTTAAGAGCATCTTCTTAGATTTCTATAGAGTACTAGAAGTCCTTGATAGGATTTGTAGAACTCAACTTATGGTTTGAACAAGACAGGGGTATTTTGGTCATTTGGCAGTTATAGGTCATTTTAAGCAAAGGCCATATCTCCTATTTCCAAGCCTCAAATGAAAAAACTCAAAACATCAAAGTTGTTCAAAATGTCATTTTAAGCCTAGAAAAGTGGTCATGAGTTGTTGAAAAAGCTTGTAGCAAGGGTTTACAAGAATGGTTGAAAATGACCTAAAAATGACTTATAAGTTAAATGGATCCAGGTTGGAAATTGGTTTGGGAGATGTGCAAATCCAAAATAGGTCATCCAATATGTCATTTTGAATCCAAACATCATTTTAAAAACAATGGTTCAAATAGATTTTTGATTTGAGGTCTTAAAATGGAGGTTACTTTGTAAAGTTCATGCTTGCATATTAAGGAACCTTTGCAAATCTTCACATAAGGCAAAACCAAGCTTGTTTTTTCACTCATTCAATCCCAATATCTCTTGTAAGGAGATTTTGGCACAAAATGACAAGGCTTAAGGCATGATATGGGATATACCACATGTCATTAAAAGAGAAATTCCATGACTTTCCATAACATTCTAGCTCTTTCTATAAGCTTCTAGACTATTCCATTGGTTGTTATATAAAGAGTAGATCACAATGAATAAAAAGGTTGGTGAAATCAGTGGTGAAGAGTGAAGGAGAAAGTGGATTTCAAAGTTTCTTCAAAATCAAGCAAGCTTCCATTTCTTCATCTACAAGCTCTCTTCCTCAAGATTCTTGCAAACAGAACCATATCCACCATTAGAGGATTCCTTGGAAGCAATTACAAGCCTTGAAGCCATCTCTAACATCACTCACCATCATCATTTGACAAGTTGGTGTTCTTCATCATATCTCCATATTTATGTGCTTACTGTCAGAATTCTAGGTGTAGAGTTAACATGCTAGGTTAGTTGATGAGTTTCTGAGAGTTAGAGGAAGATCCATGAGGTTTCATGGCAGGGTGATGTTTCTTCAAGATTCAAGAATAGGTTGTTCATGGAGTTTTAATGATCATGATATAGCATAGTTTGGTTAGGGTAACGTGTAGAACAAGTTTAGATCATTAGGATTGAGTTCTATCAAGGTTGATACCAGAAGAAAATGGTGGAACCCTAGTCTTGAAGCTTTCTGTTTGGAGGATACACGATGGTTCAAAGAAAACTACACGCATGGTTGTGTTCCTGGTGATCAGTAGATCGTTTTTGGCTTTGGAATTTTTAGTTTTCATTGGATATTGAGGGAGCACGAGCTTGAAGAAGAGTCACGCATGGATTCTGTTTTACTGAAACCCTAATGGCTTTTTGGGGAAGATGAGTGTACCACCGTTAGATCGTTCTGGTTATTTGACTTATTAAACTCATCCAACGGTCCCAATTTGAACTTAAAACGGAGGGAGAGTCCAATAGCTAAACGCAGCGTTTACATTAGTGATGAATCCTGGGCCTCAGAAATTCTTGTTACTCACACCCCCACCATTGGCCCAATCCAATTTTGAACGTTAAAAACTTACTTTTTGCACCGCGCTCATATTATTTTCTTTTGATTTTTCATATTGATTTTCTGATAATGCCTGGGCCTAACCCATTTAATATCTGCACCCCCCAGGTTCTCAGCCCAATAATAATTGAACTAGGGCGCAGTTCTATTAGCACCCCCTCCCCCATTTTAATTCAATTTTTTGATTTTCATTCTTTTAATTTTTCTTGCATTTTGTATAAATCATATAAAATTCAAAAATGATTGTTTTTTAATGCTTGTTTTTTCTATATGTTCATAATTTTGTCTAGAAAAATATCAATAAATAAAATTGGCATTTTATTTTCTTTTAATATTTTTAGTATATTTTCCATGTAAATAGCTTTTTTTAGGAGTTTAGGTGTACGCTCAATTTTGTAGAATTTCTTTTAGGACCTTCCCTTAGGCTTTTTGAGTCATTCTTCTTGGCATAGTTATATATTGAATCATAGTTTCCCATAGGATTTAATTCATGATTTTTAGGTTAAATTTTGATTAGTTTGTTTAGGCTAGCATTAGTATAACAAAATTAGGGTATTATTCAACATAAGTAGACTTAACAATTTTGTTTTGGGTTTTTAGGTCAAGATTAGAGTATGGGGAATATATGGGTTAAGGGTAGGTATGTATAGAATCCCCTAGAATTTTACTAGAATATTATGTAGTATTTTAGTATTTTTAATTGATTTTTGAATGTATGGTTAGTATGTGTGTTGCCTTGTGGGCATTGTATTTTGGGTGCTTGCTTGTTTTGCTTTCTTTTGTGCTTGGTTGGCCTTGTGGAGCTTGGTGGAGCATTAAGGAGCATTGAGAAGCATTTGAAGATTGAAGTTGAGCTTGGAGGCTTTAGTCTTAGGTTTTGCTTTTGTTTTAGGGATAGGATCAGGATAGAGCTTAGTTAGATAAACTTCTTTCTCAAACATGGATAGTATTCTTCACATCCATTCCTCCCTGTGATTCAAAGTCCTTCCAGGGTATACACCTCTCTCCTTTGGAGGGATTAGTGTTATACCCAGGAGGTAGAACTTTTGAGGGAACCCTTCATTTGATATTGAACCCTTACAGGTCACCTTTGGTGATCAAATAAGCAGTTCAATATCCCCCAGCTTATCCAGTAGTGATTCTCTCTGATTTGATTTGTCTTGAGAGCTGTCAGAGCCTGAGCATGAAAATGAAGATTTCATTGAAGATCATTGTAGAGGATGAATCCTTGAAGACTGTCATTCCAGCTGAAGCTTGAAGAGCATGAAGATCAAGTTGATACTTGAAGATCCCTGAAGATGGTGAAGCCTGAAGGTGGAGCTGATCAAAGAAGCTGAAGCTTAAGGGAGAAGATGAGTTGATACTTATATTGTAGGGTTGATACCTGGAAAGCAATTGATGATTGAAGTCTGAAGACTGAGTTGCTGCTGGAGGAGCTGAGGCTTTCTTCTGTTTTTCTTTTCTGCATTGTGTGTTTTGTTTGATTTGTCTGTTGCATTAGAATAAGTTCATCTAGAATAAGTAGAATCTAGGAGCATGATTGCATTAGAGATTGAGTTGCTCCCTCTGCTTGTATTGTACTGCGTGGCTTTGCTTGCGGGTATTCGGTAGAGCCCAACTCCCTTGCCCATGTGGTTTGTTTGCCTGATGGCATTTCATTTCTTTTATCTGTATGATTGCAGTTTACTGTTTATTGCTTGATAGCATGTTGTTTATTTTTCAGTATGATTACTGTTATTTCATGACTGGCTTGAGGTTGAGACGAGCTTGTGGAGGCTGAAGCCCCACACACATTTCCTCCCCCACTTGCATTGCATGCATTTTACTGTTAAGCTGATGCTTTGTCTGTTTTGGTGTATCATTGACATGATCCCTTAGGACTCTCATTTCCTTTGATAAGGATTTGATGATAGACTTTTAGGTTAAAACCTATGCATGACAACTTCTAGGAGTTCCTTGTTCAAACCTCAACCATAGGATGAATCCATGGCATGATAACAATAGGACTTGATAGTCTCCCTCCTAGTTGGGCCTGTTCTCTTCTCATCTCAAAACAGTTTAAGATACAGTAATCATGAATGATTTCTTTCGTACGTTACGAGCCTTAAGCTATCTGAGAAAGGATTGTGGAAGAGTTTCTTTTCCACAGTCTGGATGTTTAGTATGGTACCCTTTGGGTGACATGCGACGCATTCACTCTCAGGTCATAGTCTCTAGTACGGTTGAAATCGCAAACACAATAAAAAAACACTTCTTTCGTAAAAACAGGAAATAAACCGTAGTTTCCCGAACTTTGTGAGCTCTGATCTCTCATACCTGTTGAGAGTACGTAGGCACAAGATGGCGAAGTCTTGGCGAGCAACCTTTCCCCCATAACCCTTCGTAGGCCGAACTACGTTGACTCTGATTTCTCATTCTCTGATGAGAATACGTAGGCATAAAGTGCGACGCTTTGCCGAGTTATTTTTCTTTTCTTTTTCAGCCAGCCTTGATAGGTAGATAGATTATAACCAACCCGTCCAAGTAAACAAACAAGCGAGGATCCCGTCGAGTACGACGGACGTGAGGGGTGCTAATACCTTCCCCTTGCGTAACCGACTCCCGAACCCAGACAATGGTTGCGATGACCTTGTCTTACCCTTTTTTCGTCAGGTTTTTCCGATCGTTTCCTTTCCCGCTTTGAGGGATAAATAACGAAAGGTGGCGACTCTTCTGTCATGTCGGCACCTTATTTTCGCGCAAGCGACATCTGGCGACTCTGATGGGGAACGAACCCAGAATCTCTGGTTTTCTGGTTCCCTATGAGAGTCAATCCTACCGCTTGTATGTTTACTTGTTGGGTTGCGTTTATTTATCGCAATTTTACTTCTCGCACTTTATTTCCCGCATTTTATTTTCGGTTTGATATGATTATCTGTGCTGTTGTGGGATGGGAGTTCTGATGAGTGAGAAGCCAGACCCAGGCTTGAGTGCACCATAGACTTAGAGTGGAAATTAGTGGACGCGTGCTTGCTTTGTAGGCACTAGTGTCTCATGAAATCCACGCTCGGACGAGGTTCATCCGGTTGGCTTCACTTTCAACCCTTTGGGTTGAGACGGTTGCTGGTTTGGTGGATTGTCGACTCTGGGGACCGATCATTTGTGATTCAGCTAAGGGAGGCCTCTTCATGAGCTGGTGATGCCACACCTTCTGGGTATCGTATCACCCCTTTTGAAAGTCTGTGACGCTGATGAACGCATAGGATGCCGTACCTTGAGTCAGTTTAGGTCCATGCCTGTGAGTGGGATTGGGTTTATTGCAGGAAACTTAGACCTCCAGACTACCTGGTTTTCTTGACAGTGAATCAGTTATGTTGGTACCAGGGTTTCTCAGTTGCAGAATTGTCTGTTCTTGACAAAGCAGGTTTTTTGATTAGAGGATCTTATCATCAAGTGTATGTCTGTTCTTGAGAGAGCAGGTGTGATCAGAGTATTGTCATCAGTGGTTTGTTCTTGATAGAGCATATTTATGGGGTCTGAAGATCTCATCAGCAGATGTTGTTTGTTCTTGATAGAGCAGATTTTGAGTGGGGTCTGAAGATCTCATCAGCAGCTGTATGTTTGTTCTTGATAGGGCAGAGTTTTGATTTGGGGTCTGAAGACTTCATCAGCAGATATTTCTTGATCATGCATCCGAGGTCCTTATTATCAGACATTTGTTCTCGACAGAGCAGAATTTTAATCCTATGTATATGGTCCTGTCAGATGGTTGTTCTTAGCATATCAGATCAGTGGTCTTACACCGGGGTTTTCTTCTCATCAGTGATTGTTGATACCGAATCTCCACAACAGCAGTTACCTAGATATATTATTACATGACTGCATTTTGCATTAGTTCGCATATTCATTTTTGCATCCCATTAGCAGGTGTCTGTGCTGCAGGCGCATTTCGTACCCTGATTCTAGTGTCCCGAGCAATGTGAGATATTTTCTTCCATGAATGAATCCGGTCTTATCACTGCATTGACACCATGTTGGCACGTTGACACCAGAATTAGGGGTGATCTCCTAAACGTACAGACACCCATGGCATTAACATAATTCATCTTGCATGACAGAAGCCGGGGCTTGTCTTCTAACCCTTGTGTTTGCAGGTTTGATTCAGAATCGAGCAACTCAGACTAATGGAGCAGGTACAAGCTGAGTTGGGGAAAATCCAAAGCCAG
This sequence comes from Lathyrus sativus, assembly GCA_963859935.3. Taxonomy (NCBI): domain Eukaryota; kingdom Viridiplantae; phylum Streptophyta; class Magnoliopsida; order Fabales; family Fabaceae; genus Lathyrus; species Lathyrus sativus. The sequence continues at coordinate 509,909,014 of OZ012737.1, forward strand.
TTGGGGCAGGTCATGAATGACATACAGGCAGTGCGCCTGGACCAGCAAGTACTCAGAGAAGAGAATCAGCAGCTGCAGAATCAGTTGAGCTTCCTCATGGGAGTGGTGAGAAGTATGCTAAAAAAGGAGAGCGGTCAAGCACCCAAGGTGGACACCAAATTGCTTCCTCCATTGCCGTCAGTGCCACCTGTGCTGAAGCCAAGTGGACCTCATGGATCCGCTACACAGCATGAAGCTCAAGGCCTGTCTCGTCAACGGCCGCGCCAGGCATCTCAGAATAACCCTGAAGGTCATAATCAAAAGAAGAAGTTACTGGATAGAGCTGTGGACCCAATACCTGTGAGTTATGCCCAGTTGTTGCCACTGTTGGTTCAGAACCGTGTTCTCAAGCTTCGGACTTTGGATCCACCAGATGACGTGTCACCAGACGTCGATCTCAGCATACATTGTGATTTCCACTCAGGAGCACCGGGGCACCATGTTGAAACATGTAAGGCTCTCAAGAATAAGATTCAAGACCTTATTGACTCAAGGACAATTAGGTTTGTGCCGGGTGGCATGAGAGCATCGGGAAAGTTCATCCTGTACCCTGTAGGAGAGGTGAATGATTCCACTCCTTTGCCTGAAGCTGAGAAAGATCTTGAATATGTCCCGCGACCTTTGGTGACTGAATCGCCTCGCTCGCAGTTTCTACCTGGATCAAGTTCAAGGACGCAAGCGCCTAAACAAGGGACCGTTTCCATCCAGAAACGACGACCTCTTGCTCCTGGGCGGAAAGAATACCAGCACCAGAATCAAAAGAGGCCTCGCAACCACTTGGAACGAAGGAACGCTCCTTTCCATCCAGTGCCTGTGCCGTATAGCCAGATTCTTCCACAGTTGATTCAGAATTCCTTGGTGGAACCGAAAGCTCTCAAGCATGTGCCAGAGCCTTACCCTCCAGGGTACAATCCTCATGCTCAGTGTGGTTACCATGGTGAATCTCCGGGGCATTCAACTGAAGACTGCAAAGCTTTTCAGGCGAAAGTGCAACAGTTGATCGATAAAGGGTGCATTTCCTTTCCAGATGGAGTCTTGGTTGTGCGTGACAACCTCTCAGCTGTCTGAGCTTGCAGATTCAGAGGGTTATTTCCAGAAGCCCGTGGTCCAGACAGGCAGACGTCCTCAGCATTGGCAGTCCTCAGATTTTTTACCATTTGAATTTGTAGTTTCTTTTCTGTTAGTTACTACTTGCTGTTAAACATTGTATGTTTCGAATGGTAATATTAATAAAGTGACTATGCATTTTTTCTGAATTAGTTATGTCGTTGTCACTCATCTACTGCATTGCACTGACACTTGCATTTTATTCACTCCACTTTATCACTATGATTAGCAATGAGCGAAGGGAGGATGATGAAACTGAATACTCATAGTCGATGGTCGTATTGCTTTCAGATAAAACCTTGCTGATGACGTATAAGGCATTGTTTCAAATCCCCTAAACACCGGAGAGATAAGGAAGAGAATCCCTTGTTAACCACTTCGAGCCGAGAAGTAGGAGTTTCTTTCGGATTTTTAAACCCTCATATCTTAACCCGAGGCAGGGTAGTTGTCAGTTAGCTTGATCGAGCGTTCAAGTCTTATAGAGGAGTGTTGTCCTTCGAGGACCAATCACATCATATTCCTCTCCAGAGGTCGTACCTCATCAACCACAATGGTTAAACCTCACCAACCAGAAGTGAAACGGTTATAATCCTTTCAGAGCAATCAAGACAACCAGTGTCGCACGACTCGTTTCAAAAAAAAAAGGGAATAAGAAAGCCCGCTAAGTAAAAAGGAAAAGAAAAAAGCTAGAAAGCAAATACTTAGGCAAAAATCAGGGCATCCCGCTGGACTTCAAAAGAAAAATCGAAAAGAACTCTGAAGAGTCAGTCCAGGCAAAAATTAGGGAATCAAAAGAATGAAAAAGAAAGGATATAAAGAAGAAAAATCCTCAAACAAGGACAAAGTCGTGCAGACACAGACACCGAAAACGAAGAAGGAGTAACTGTCACTCCGAAACACCTGGTGAATTCTTTAACCAGTTGTTCCCAATGTTTGACATACCTCTCGAAGAGGCGAGCGCTCGAGCTACGTTAACTGGACCTTAGGATCGGAGATCATCACGTAGAAGGGGTGGGTACAAATCATAATTCGAGCCAAATATCCTTTGTTTCACGAACCGTGAACCCGACCACGATACAACCCTTAAAAGACCTAATTGAGGCAGGGTTTATTCTGAAAGCGCATTACGATAAGGTTGAGTAACCTGACTCCTTCATGATTTGCTAATCATATCCTTATTGTATTTTTCACTGATCACATCAGCACTACGTTTGAACTCTTTGGTTCATTCGTCACTCACTAGCATGACACGTAAATGAGTGACAGTGCATTTTTTTTCGAAATTTGCATGAACACTGCATTAAAATTACCATTCGTGAATAAACAATTTTAATTGCAGGTCAGTATTTGATACGAAGGAACTCCATCAAGGAGTGGTCAATCAGGACTGAATCGTCAGAGGTCTGGATCAGAACGGTATGCTGCGAAGCCCGGTGAATTTGGGGCAATGATTTCCTGTGAGTTTGGAATCAGTTTGTCTGAGGACAAGTCCCAGAGTATCAGTTGATTATGGGGCAGTTTATGCAAGAAGCGGTTGGCCGGAAGTGAATCTTCTCGAGACCCAATCAGGGGCAGTTATCCAGAATTCTTGCGGTTTGAGGGCAGATCCCTCCAGTGTTCAATCAGAGCATGTTGAGTCGCTCATCGCTCGTTCAGGGGCAAACTACTTCAGAGATATTGAAGCCAACCATGCTGAGAGTTGATTAATGAAGGATGAATCCTTTCGTCGTACAGATGTTGGGGCAAGCCATCTGAAGATTGTCATGTTGCCAGCTACTTTCTGTCCAGAATAAATTTTCCCAAGAGTCAGATTGGGGCAAGTGGAATTGTACTGGGGCAAGTTGTTCAAATGAGTTTATTTGCCCTAGCAAGAATTGAGTGTCGGGGAATCGCGCCATTACCCTGCCACGACCTAAGCCTTCTGAAGAAGCCTTGCTGTCATTGGATTGTTATCCTACAGCCTAACCTGTTACTCGGCTCCATTATTGGTAGTCTGTATTCCCTGTGTCGACGTTGTTGAATCAGGATTGTTTCTCAGTAGAGATGCGCGGTTTGAGGTTGTTTCCCCTGAGCAGTTTGAGACTGCAGCAAATTGAGATGGCAGTTATCCCTTATCAGAGTAGGACCGAGATTATCCTCAGTAGGGTTCGATTGATATTCCCGGCAGAGTATGGCCATCCCAAGCATTGAGCGCTGATTAGCCTGGTGTGTTATTTCCCCAAGTGGGTTGAGACTGAAGCCTTCCCTGACCAGCAGATTTGGGTTTATTTCCCCAGCAGTGAGACTGATGCAATGTTGTATCCCCACAGAGTCCGAGTGTGACTCCCTTTCCCTCCGAGTCTATGTCATTGACTCATTCGTCAAGCAGCAGTCGACGGTGATTCCCTCATTGAGTAATCTCTAGACGGGTAGATTTGGATGTCAGCCAGAGAAGAGTTATTTCTCAACAGATTGCTTCGTACCCTATAAGGACTTAGGGTGTTCAAGAAAGACCGTTCAGGGTTGTCTTCCTCGGTGAAGTGAGATTCCAGTTCAGTGATCGATTGTTATCTTCCGCAGACGTCAGAGGGGTTTCCTTGATAGGGTCAGTACATCTCTAACAGAGTTGTACCACGGGCAGCTAAGGATTGATATCCCCAGCAGTGCTGATACACAGATATTCCTCATCAGGCTTATTTACCCGGCAAGTGGCACCCAGAAGGGTCAGTCTCCGTAAGGCGTATGCAAGATTACCCTCAGTAGACCCGGATTGATATCCCCGAGGGGATGGTTCCTCTTCCCAGCATTTATTTTGCTGGGGCATTTCCTTGTATCATTGCATAACAAAAGTGTAGCATTTCCGTTTCGCACGGAGCATTACACTTATCCATGCATTTCCCAGCATGCGCATATTGAAACATGAACCAGGTGGTTACCTTTTCCCCAGGCAGAGATGATTCTCTTCCCCAAGCAGACGCATCCTGAAGGAATGTCGCCTCCTCAGCTGAGTCACGCGCCGAAGCAAGATTTCTTTTCCCCCCGCACCGGGTCACAAGTGCAGATTTCATAGAAATGTTCGGGTGCCGAAGCTCGTGTTTTCCCCAGTAAAGTCGCCGAAGCTCGTATTCTCCCCAGCACCGGGTCACAAGTGCAGGTTTCGCAGGAAGCTATTCTTACGCCGAAGTATGCAGTAACTGATGGTGCCAGACTGAAGTCTCTAGCGGAATTGAGATTCCCCACCAGAGTCATACTCTCTCCTGAAGCCGGATGATTCCCTCTTCCCCAGTAGAGTGTTGGAACAGCTGAGCCTGTATTCCTTTGCAGAGTTGTGCTCTCCCCCGAAGTCGGATGACTCCTTCTTCCCCCAGCGGAATTGAAATTCCTCGTCAGAGTCTTATTCTCTCCAGCGAAGTAGAATGATTTCTCTCTCCCCGGCTGAGTCCGCAAACCCCCAGGAGAGCCTAATCCTTGGTAGCAGTAGGGACCATGTGTGGTTTTCCCTAGCAAAGTGTTGAACAACCAATGCTGTATTGCCCCAGAGTTGTACTCCTTCCAGCGAAGCAGAATGACTTCTCCTTCCCCAGTCGAGTTTGCAGAGGTCCAAGAGAGTCGAGTCATTGGAAGTTGATCAGATCATGATTGGTTTTCCCCAGTGGAGTGTGGAGCAACTGAAGTTGTTTCCCCACAGAGTTGTTATCCCCAAAAGAGTAGCCGAGAAGGCCCCGCAGTTTATTCTCACGATTGACATCGCATTCCTTCAGCAGGTCCAAGTTCTCGTAGAGCTTCGTTCCCCTGCAGCAGATCAACTGAAGTTGTTTTCTCTGCAGCAGTCAACGGAAGATCAATTCCCCAGACGGAGTCCGATTGATATTGGCGTGTCCACGTTCTCCTCAGCAGGATGATTCCTCTATCTGAGTAGTTCTTTCTCCTTGACAGGAGAACTCCCCTCCGGCATTTACTTTGCTGACGGGATCGCATCATTGTGCATGATTGCATAGCATTTAGCATAAACGCATAGCATTCCCACCGTGTGGGGCATGGCGCCGAAGCATATGCATCATAAACATGATCTAGGTTGTTGTCATTCTTGTTTTACAGGTGTTCCGCCGTAGGATCAGTGCTCAGGATGACTCCTGACATTCTCCCCAGCGAAGCCTTCAGTTCAAGATGATTCTTGAAATCCTCAGCAGGGCCGTTTGCTTAAGATGATTCTTAAGACCCCAGTGCAGTCTCCAGAGTTGGTTGCTCAAATTGATACTTGGAGTCTCCAGCTAAGATCGCCCAGGATGGTTCCTGAAGCCCCAAGAGAGTCGAATCCTTGGAAGCTGCTCAAGCCATGATTGGTTTGTCCCCTGCAAAAGTTGTCCAGGATAATTCCTGGAATCCCCAACAGAATGTTTCTCCAGAACGGTTATCGGTTCAAGATGATTCTTGAAGGTGCCCAACGGAGTTGTTTGTTCAAGATGATTCTTGAAGTCCCTAGCAGCGTGATATGTTTGCTCCAACAGTGATGTCTAATCTGAAGATTGACTTCGTAAACGCCTGAAGGCGATATCAGAATGTTCCTGTGGATTCGGATTTCCGTGTTGATGAATCAACGTGTGTCTGAAGACAAAGTTCAAAAGTTTGTAGAGGCAGCTTTTGTGTGCAAGGTGATCCGTGTTGGCCTGAAGACCAAGTCAGTTGTCCTGAGGTGATGATTGATTGCGATCAAGTGAATAGTGTTTCTTCTGACTGAAGTCGAAGATGTTTCTCCAGCTGAAGCGGAGTTTGCCTGAAGGCAAAGTGTTTGAATCCCCGTAGAGTCATGAATGGCTCAGGATACCACTTCTCTAACTGAAGTCACAGATTTCCCAAGCTGAAGCGAAGGTGCCTGAAGGCAAGGTTATCCCCAAAGTCATGAATGACTTAGGATTCATTTTTCGGACTGAAGGCCGAAGTATATCCCTGACTGAAGTCACGGATACTCTATAGCAGAGGCGGAGTTGCCTGAAGGCAGATCCATGTATCCTTGAAGGCCAAGGGTCATTTTCTTCAGACTGAAGTCGAAGACACCTCCTGCAGAGTTGCCGACGGGCAAGGTTTATATCCTTGGAGGCCAAGGATGCTTATCTTCAGGAGTACTTGAAGATCTTTTCTAGCTGAAGCTGGAAGTGGCCAGGGGCCAGGGTTTCATATAGCTTTGATGCTGAAGTTCTACGGTGGGATCAGTGCAGTAGTATTCCGATGTTCGTTATGGTTCTGAGGGAGGACCCCAGATCAGAGTGTGCTCGGTTAAGTCTCTCATTCCCAGCGGAGTAGTTTCAAATATGAAAGTGTACCTTTTGTTCCATTTACCAGGGGTGGACCCCAGGTCAGATTTGTTCAGTGTTTGTTTCCGGCGGCAAGGTCAGAGGATGTTTGTCCGACGGCGAGGTTGGATGTTTGTTTGACGGCAAGGTCAGACTCTTTAAATCCCCAGCAGAGATGATGGTTGAACGATGGTGATGTCGAGTGTCTCTCAGAATGATGTTTGTTTCCGACGGCGATGTCAGATTCAGTTTTCCAGCGGCGATGTTGGGTATGCCAGATGATTTAGTTCTCCAGCGGCAATGCGGGGTATTTTGATTGTCCGACGGTGATGTCAGATGGGTTAGTCTTCCAGCGGCGATGTTGGGTGTTGTGGTTGTCTGAAGGCAATGTCAGAAGAATTCAACGTGGATAACCGACGGCGATGTCAGATCGGTATTTCTCCAGCTATTTGTTGAGCAGCTAGTGTTGCAGTATTCGAAGAGTTGAGCAGTTGGCAAATTTTCGGGTTTACCGGTATTCAATCGTCTCGCACCTTGACTGGCTGAGAGTCGTTCGCTTCTCACCCAGTCAGGTTCAAGCCGTTTGAATAGGGGCAGCTGTTGCACCCCAAAATTTGACCAACATTTATTCACCCATCAAGTGTTTGAGAGTTGATATCCTCATCAGAAAGTTCAAGAGATCCTCAAAGAAATTGGTTGAAACCAAGGTTGTGTGCTTCATAGCTTGAGAGTTGTGGGAGCTCCTTAGATGATTCTGAGACTCTGAGAATGAACTTGATGCTTTGATAAAGCCTATGAGATGTCTTGAAAGCCATCATGAAGCCCAGAGAGGTCATTATGCAAGAATTCAGAAGATTCAACCATGAATGGTAGAATTAGGGTTTGACTGGGTCAATCCTAGGTCAACTGAAGATTTGGAGAAGGTTGAGACCTAATACAAGGGCCATGTGATTATGGAATGATGTATGGAGATGTTATAAAGATGATTCCTAGACCAAATCATCATGATTGAGGAGTTTGAGAAGTTTTAAGTTAGGGTTTCTAAGGATTGTCAGTGAAAAAACCCTAATTTGATCCCTATCTTCCAGGCAGTTTTAGCTCAGGATGTGATTGTTATCTCATCTTCCCCACAACATAAATGTTGTAGAGATTGTTCTTAGATTTAATTTGAGTGGTAGAAGTCCTTGATAGGATTTGCATAGCTCAAGTTATGGTTTTGACAAATTACAGGTCATTTGAGGTATGTGAATCTGGGTCTTTGAAAGTCACCCAACTTGCAGACAACGTTTGCCCTAGTAGGATGATTCCTATGATCTCTTGGTAAACATGAATGTTGAAGAGCATCTTCTTAGCTTTCTAGAGAGTACTATAAGTCCTTGATAGGATTTGTAGAACTCAACTTATGGTTTGAACAAGACAAGGGTATTTTGGTCATTTGGCAGTTATAGGTCATTTTAAGCAAAGGCCATATCTCCTATTTCCAAGCCTCAAATGAAAAAACTCAAAACATCAAAGTTGTTCAAAATGGCATTTTAAGCCTAGAAAAGTGGTCATGAGTTGTTGAAAAAGCTTGTAGCAAGGGTTTACAAGAATGGTTGAAAATGACCTAAAAATGACTTATAAGTTAAATGGATCCAAGTTGGAAATTGGTTTGGGAGATGTGCAAATCCAAAATAGGTCATCCAATATGTCATTTTGAATCCAAACATCATTTTAAAAACAATGGTTCAAATAGATTTTTGATTTGAGGTCTTAAAATGGAGGTTACTTTGTAAAGTTCATGCTTGCATATTAAGGAACCTTTGCAAATCTTCACATAAGGCAAAACCAAGCTTGTTTTTTCACTCATTCAATCCCAATATCTCTTGTAAGGAGATTTTGGCACAAAATGACAAGGCTTAAGGCATGATATGAGATATACCACATGTCATTAAAAGAGAAATTCCATGACTTTCCATAACATTCTAGCTCTTTCTATAAGCTTCTAGACTCTTCCATTGGTTGTTATATAAAGAGTAGATCACAATGAATAAAAAGGTTGGTGAAATCAGTGGTGAAGAGTGAAGGAGAAAGTGGATTTCAAAGTTTCTTCAAAATCAAGCAAGCTTCCATTTCTTCATCTACAAGCTCTCTTCCTCAAGATTCTTGCAAACAGAACCATATCCACCATTAGAGGATTCCTTGGAAGCAATTACAAGCCTTGAAGCCATCTCTAACATCACTCACCATCATCATTTGACAGGTTGGTGTTCTTCATCATATCTCCATATTTATGTGCTTACTGTCAGAATTCTAGGTGTAGAGTTAACATGCTAGGTTAGTTGATGAGTTTCTGAGAGTTAGAGGAAGATCCATGAGGTTTCATGGCAGGGTGATGTTTCTTCAAGATTCAAGAATAGGCTGTTCATGGAGTTTTAATGATCATGATATAGCATAGTTTGGTTAGGGTAACGTGTAGAACAAGTTTAGATCATTAGGATTGAGTTCTATCAAGGTTGATACCAGAAGAAAATGGTGGAACCCTAGTCTTGAAGCTTTCTGTTTGGAGGATACACAATGGTTCAAAGAAAACTACACGCATGGCTGTGTTCCTGGTGATCAGTAGATCATTTTTGGCTTTGGAATTTTTAGTTTTCATTGGATATTGAGGGAGCACGAGCTTGAAGAAGAGTCACGCATGGATTCTGTTTTGCTGAAACCCTAATGGCTTTTTGGGGAAGATGAGTGTACCACCGTTAGATCGTTCTGGTTATTTGACATATTAAACTCATCCAACGGTCCCAATTTGAACTTAAAACGGAGGGAGAGTCCAATAGCTAAACGCAGCGTTTACATTAGTGATGAATCCTGGGCCTCAAAAATTCTTGTTACTCACACCCCCACCATTGGCCCAATCCAATTTTGAACGTTAAAAACTTACTTTTTGCACCGCGCTCATATTATTTTCTTTTGATTTTTCATATTGATTTTCTGATAATGCCTGGGCCTAACCCATTTAATATCTGCACCCCCCAGGTTCTCAGCCCAATAATAATTGAACTAGGGCGCAGTTCTATTAGCACCCCCTCCCCCATTTTAATTCAATTTTTTGATTTTCATTCTTTTAATTTTTCTTGCATTTTGTATAAATCATATAAAATTCAAAAATGATTGTTTTTTAATGCTTGTTTTTTCTATATGTTCATAATTTTGTCTAGAAAAATATCAATAAATAAAATTGGCATTTTATTTTCTTTTAATATTTTTAGTATATTTTCCATGTAAATAGCTTTTTTTAGGAGTTTAGGTGTACGCTCAATTTTGTAGAATTTCTTTTAGGACCTTCCCTTAGGCTTTTTGAGTCATTCTTCTTGGCATAGTTAGATATTGAATCATAGTTTCCCATAGGATTTAATTCATGATTTTTAGGTTAAAATTTGATTAGTTTGTTTAGGCTAGCATTAGTATAACAAAATTAGGGTATTATTCAACATAAGTAGACTTAACAATTTTGTTTTGGGTTTTTAGGTCAAGATTAGAGTATGGGGAATATATGGGTTAAGGGTAGGTATGTATAGAATCCCCTAGAATTTTACTAGAATATTATGTAGTATTTTAGTATTTTTAATTGATTTTTGAATGTATGGTTAGTATGTGTGTTGCCTTGTGGGCATTGTATTTTGGGTGCTTACTTGTTTTGCTTTCTTTTGTGCTTGGTTGGCCTTGTGGAGCTTGGTGGAGCATTAAGGAGCATTGAGAAGCATTTGAAGATTGAAGTTGAGCTTGGAGGCTTTAGTCTTAGGTTTTGCTTTTGTTTTAGGGATAGGATCAGGATAGAGCTTAGTTAGATAAACTTCTTTCTCAAACATGGATAGTATTCTTCACATCCATTCCTCCCTGTGATTCAAAGTCCTTCCAGGGTATACACCTCTCTCCTTTGGAGGGATTAGTGTTATACCCAGGAGGTAGAACTTTTGAGGGAACCCTTCATTTGATATTGAACCCTTACAGGTCACCTTTGGTGATCAAATAAGCAGTTCAATATCCCCCAGCTTATCCAGTAGTGATTCTCTCTGATTTTATTTGTCTTGAGAGCTGTCAGAGCCTGAGCATGAAAATGAAGATTTCATTGAAGATTATTGTAGAGGATGAATCCTTGAAGACTGCCATTCCAGCTGAAGCTTGAAGAGCATGAAGATCAAGTTGATACTTGAAGATCCCTGAAGATGGTGAAGCCTGAAGGTGGAGCTGATCAAAGAAGCTGAAGCTTAAGGGAGAAGATGAGTTGATACTCATATTGTAGGGTTGATACCTGGAAAGCAATTGATGATTGAAGTCTGAAGACTGAGTTGCTGCTGGAGGAGCTGAGGCTTTCTTCTGTTTTTCTTTTCTGCATTGTGTGTTTTGTTTGATTTGTCTGTTGCATTAGAATAAGTTCATCTAGAATAAGTAGAATCTAGGAGCATGATTGCATTAGAGATTGAGTTGCTCCCTCTGCTTGTATTGTACTGCGTGGCTTTGCTTGCGGGTATTCGGTAGAGCCCAACTCCCTTGCCCATGTGGTTTGTTTGCCTGATGGCATTTCATTTCTTTTATCTGTATGATTGCAGTTTACTGTTTATTGCTTGATAGCATGTTGTTTATTTTTCAGTATGATTACTGTTATTTCATGACTGGCTTGAGGTTGAGACGAGCTTGTGGAGGCTGAAGCCCCACACACATTTCCTCCCCCACTTGCATTGCATGCATTTTACTGTTAAGCTGATGCTTTGTCTGTTTTGGTGTATCATTGACATGATCCCTTAGGACTCTCATTTCCTTTGATAAGGATTTGATGATAGACTTTTAGGTTGAAACCTATGCATGACAACTTCTAGGAGTTCCCTGTTCAAACCTCAACCATAGGATGAATCCATGGCATGATAACAATAGGACTTGATAGTCTCCCTCCTAGTTGGGCCTGTTCTCTTCTCATCTCAAAACAGTTTAAGATACAGTAATCATGAATGATTTCTTTCGTACGTTACGAGCCTTAAGCTATCTGAGAAAGGATTGTGGAAGAGTTTCTTTTCCACAGTCTGGATGTTTAGTATGGTACCCTTTGGGTGACATGCGACGCATTCACTCTCAGGTCATAGTCTCTAGTACGGTTGAAATCGCAAACACAATAAAAAAACACTTCTTTCGTAAAAACAGGAAATAAACCGTAGTTTCCCGAACTACGTGAGCTCTGATCTCTCATACCTGTTGAGAGTACGTAGGCACAAGATGGCGAAGTCTTGGCGAGCAACCTTTCCCCCATAACCCTTCGTAGGCCGAACTACGTTGACTCTGATTTCTCATTCTCTGATGAGAATACGTAGGCATAAAGTGCGACGCTTTGCCGAGTCATTTTTCTTTTCTTTTTCAGCCAGCCTTGATAGGTAGATAGATTATAACCAACCCGTCCAAGTAAACAAACAAGCGAGGATCCCGTCGAGTACGACGGACGTGAGGGGTGCTAATACCTTCCCCTTGCATAACCGACTCCCGAACCCAGACAATGGTTGCGATGACCTTGTCTTACCCTTTTTTCGTCAGGTTTTTCCGACGTTTCCTTTCCCGCTCTGAGGGATAAATAACGAAAGGTGGCGACTCTTCTGTCATGCCGGCACCTTATTTTCGCGCAAGCGACAGCAAGAGATACAATGAAACTCGTGTACCCTCATGATGATTCAGATTTTAACTTCTTTATAGGATGTCTTGGGAAATTCAAGAACCGACATGGCATAAAGTCATTTCGTCGTTTTGGCGAGAGTGGGTCTGTTGATGTACAAGACATGGAGCATAAATTAGTATCGATTCGGGAGAAAACGGATCAATTCCCTATGAAAGACATTTTCAATATGGATGAAACTGGGTTGTTTTATAGGCTACAAGTTGATCATTCACTGGCAACAAAACAACTTGAAGGAAGAAAACAAGATAAAGAAAGGTTGACGGTAGTTATTTGTTGCAATGAAGATGGATCTAAAAAATCCCTTTATGGATTATTGGGAAATATGCAAAGCCTCGTTGCTTCAAGAATGTCAACATGAATAGCTTGGATTATCAGTATCGAGCTAACAAAAAAGCATGGATGACTAGTGTGCTTTTTGATGAATATGTTCGTTCATTTGACCAAATGATGCATCGTAGAAGAGTTCTACTTGTGGTGGATAATTGTCCAGCACATCCAAGAAATATTGAAGGGCTAAGAAACGTTGAGTTGTTCTTCTTGCCACCTAACATGACATCAAAGATTCAACCTTGCGATGCTGGGATAATAAGAGCTTTCAAGATGCATTACCATAAAAGGTTTTACCGCAAAATATTGGAAGGTTATGAGGTGGGACAATCTGATCCAGAGAAGATAAATGTCCTTGATTCTATCAATTTGGCAATCCCAGCTTGGACGATAGATGTTCGAAAATAAACAATAGCGAATTGCTTCTAATACTGTAAAATTCGTTCAGCTAGTAACGTTGCAAGAAATTTGGATGAATCCACTTTTGATGAAGAAACTCAAGACCTCGAGAGTATGATCAATCAATGTGGCTATCGTAATAAGATGGATATCGACAATCTAATGAACTACCCAAGTGAAAATGAAGCATGTTCGGAGGTTCAGAGTTTAGAAGATATTGTGGGTACTATCATTGAGAACAATGCAGAGGATGACGGCGAAGATGATACGGTGTCTTTGGAGCCTGTTACGCGAAAGGAAGCACTTATGGCATCGAACACTCTTCACAACTTTATGATATAATACAAAAATACAACACCTGAGCTATTGGATGCAATAAGAAAAGTTAGAGATGAGCTCCAAATAGACTTTAACTTTAAAGGAAGACAAACAACTATTGAATCATATTTCAATAGAGTGTAAAATATTTTTTTCATTTTCTATGAATTATTAATTTATGATTTTCTTGGGACCGAAGATTATAAAGGGATCTCCCGAAAAATTATTATCTTATTATTTTATCGAGTTTTTCAATTTTTTACATTGGTCCAAATCGGGACCGGACAAATTTATTATTTTAGAGAGTTTATTAATTTACCGAGTATTAATTTAAAGAGTTTCTAATATATATATATATATATATATATATATATATATATATATATATATATATATATATATATATATATATATATATATATATATATATATATATATATATATATATATATATATATATATATATATATATATATATATATATATATATATATATATATATATATATATATATATATATATATATATATATATATATATATATTATATATATAATATATATATATATATATATATATATATATATATATATATATATATATATATATATATATATATATATATATATATATATATATATATATATATATATATATATATATATATATATATATATATAATATATATATATATATATATAGTATATATATATATATATATATATATATATATATATATATATATTATATATATATATATATAATATATATATATATATATATATATATATATATATATATATATATATATATATATATATATATATATATATATATATATATATATATATATATATATATATATATATATATATATATATATATATATATATATATATATATATATATATATATATATATATATATATATATATATATATATATATATATATATATATAATATAATATATATATATATATATATATAAATATATATATATATATATATATATATATATAGTATATATATATATATATATATATATATATATATATATATATATATATATATATATATATATATATATATATATATATATATATATATATATATATATATATATATATATATATATATGTATATAATTTTAATTCGTCTATTTTTATTTTTTTATTAGTTTTGATCTCTTCATTTTAAAATTTAGGTTTTTGTTCTTAATTTTATTTTATTTGGATTTTAATCTTTTATTTAATTTAAAGTTGAATTTTAATGTCATGTTTACAATAACTAATTTTAAATTATTTTTATTAATTTTTAATTATATATTATTTTTATAAAATTTGAAAAAAATTAATTATTTATAATTAAAAAAACAAAATTTGACGCACACAAATTATTATTTTAAAATTTATTGCCAACGAAAACACTTCAACGTCATACTTACAAACCTCAACTAAGGTGTTAATTTTGTGAGAATTTTATTGTGAGATTCTGAAAAGGCTTTGGTTTATCTCTTTGATTCTTGAATTTCGTTTTGTAACATTAAGAAATTATTATCAATGGATGTTTCATGTTGTCAATCTATCATGTCAAGTTCTAAGACCAACATTTCTTGTTGTTATAGGGTTAACCAATTTAGCAACATCCCTTATGTCTATATTCCAAGCTTGAGAAGGAATGTCAGCTTCAAAGTTAGATCTATGGTTGAGGTATTTATATCAAACAATTTTTTAGATTCATCGTTGTTTCGTCGTCTATTGTTACCAGTGTACCTTCTTTCGAAAGGTTCCCATAGAATCGCCATGCATAATATGTCACCTGCAATAATGGTTACTATTGTAGCAGGTTTAAGACCATTTTGAGAACCACCTTTAGTTTTAGTTTTTGTGTTTGTGTTATTTTCTGGTGTTAGAGTTAATTGTTATTAGTATGACTGCAATTGCTAGTGAATATGAGTTTGTGATATGTGGTTCAATATACTTAGTTGTTGGAATAGTACAAAGAATCTTCAGAGGTTTTTCACCTAGATTAGAGTTTCCAAATAATGATTTTGTTTTTTTATTAAACAAAGATTAAGGTATTGATTTCGTAAGATTGTTGAATGAGAGATAAATTATGGATTTTTCCAGAATGCGCCTTGTAAATGTTTGTGGAATTATCCTTGAGAGATTATTATAAGACAAATTCAAGTATTGGAGATTTCGATCTTGGAATTTACTTAGGAGAGAACTGTTAAGTAAATTTAAGGACAAATCTAAAAACACAACTAAGTTTAAACCATTTGGGATTTCACTAAAAAAAAATAGTTCATATGGCTTTTGGTGGATGTTTTTCTCCAGGGCATTTCTCTCTTCTCTTTGCTTCTATTCATTGTAAAAGGAATAATTTTCAAATATTATTAGTAGTTCAGTTGGCAAATGAACATACTTGGCATTTGGAGGACTTAGGTTTAAAACTCGCATTTGCAATTGAGTTTATTTTTGTTTTTTTAAAATTTCAACGATTTAAAAAAAAATCAAAATGAATAAAAAGACAATTTGGCATTTAAAAAAATAAAAAATAAATAAAAAACAATGTTGGAATATCCACGTCATAACAAAAATGAAAGAAAAAAATACATCATTGTGCCATATATGGCAGGGGAAATGGGTATTAACCCATATTTAAAATTAGAAAAATAAAACTTGATGCACTCATGGGGGATTGAACCCTTGACCTTAAGGATGTAAGTACACCCTTTTTTGCTACATAGCCACAACAACTTATTTGTTAAATTGTGGTTGCAGTAATATATAACATTTAAGTCCATTTCAAATGCTTCAATTCCATGTTCTTGCATATCTCTCCCTGTAGTATAATTAAGCTTAAATCACATCATTCAAGGCTATGAGTTCTTGAAGTGCTTCGTCAAACAAGTCTCTAAGAAAAAAGATAATGGAAAGATTATACACTTGCATCCTGTCATGCTCAAAGCTTCGTTTCATTAAGTTTCTCATAACATATCAATTCATGTGCGTGTGGAAGAAGTCACAAGATTCAATTATGTGGGTTACCTGCATTCTGGTGTGCAGTAGTTGGGTTTAACTATGAATCATTTAGGACAACTGAATGGTTAAAGTAGATAAAATAATGTTTGCTCCCATTTTCTCTAAGCAAGTCCATAAGTATATTACCAATAAGTCAATTAAATCACTCACACACCTCTTACATTACATGTGTCACACTCTAATTAGCACACAATCTTCATTCAATTTCAAATTCTCTCTTCTCTCTTTCCACACTTTTTTCATTTTTCACCTCTCTCTCTCTCTCTCTCTCTCTCTCTCTCTCTCTCTCTCTCTCTCTCTCTCTCTCTCTCTCTCTCTCTCTCCTCTCTCTCTCTCTCTCTCTCTCTCTCTCCTCTCTCTCTCTCTCTCTCTCTCTCTCTCTCTCTCTCTCTCTCTCTCTCTGGTTTTCTCTATTTTCCCCATAAACCATAAACATATCGCCCCCTTTCAAGAACAGAGTTTTTCTTAGGCTCACATTTGAAGTTTTTTTCTTCTCTAGTTATTTGCAAGTGCATCTCATGTTCCATTTCTTCATCACTTTCCTGCTTTAAGATGTGTTTTTGTTTCTAAAATATACATATTTTCAACTAATTTGTTCTTCGTTACCTTTTGGGTTTAATGGATTACCACCTGATTTTTACTTCTTCCTTCTTTCATGTATATCTGTTTATGGCTTGTGTTTCTATTTCAAGCAAATAAGAAGATGGAGATTTTGTGGTTTGTGGTTTTAATTTCAAGCAAAGAAGAAGATGGAAATCTACTGAAATCTATATCTCTTTTTTCTTTTGTTGTTGAATGTTATGAAGAACAAGCTTCTAGATCACATGTTTTCCACTTTATATAACCTCTTCATTTTCAATGTTAAGACTTCTAATTTGGCAGTTTATACTTTTACTATTACCCTTGTTGTTTGAAGAATGAACCTTGTGTTGAGGAAAACCATAAGAAAAAATCATTTGTTATGATGCAAATATCAAAGTGCATGCAAAATTGAAAATGTGATTTTTTCAATGTGTAGAGAAGTCAAGCAAAATTAGTGAACTCTGCTATGCTTTTGTATTTTCTTTTGTTACTAATGTTGTATTTCCTTTTTCAAAAGTTTAACTTTCTCAAAATAGTTTATTGCAGGGCATTCTATTTGATATATTGAAATGTCTCGGTGACAATAAGAAGCACTTGAAAAGGTAAACTTTTTATCTTCTATATAAACTTTTTTTTTATCATTGTTTAAATATTTTGTTTACTTTTCTTTATTCAGTATTTAGGTTTAAGATGAAGGCTATCAATTCAAGTTTTTGGTCACATGTAGAATAATGGCTATAAGTTTCTAAAACTCTGTTAAATATATTATATGTTTCTCGAACACATTTGATTCTAGCATACTCATGAAGATGAATTGTTTAATATATCTCGATACTTTAAAATTGCGGCACAAGATGTTTATGGTGAGAGTGATCCATACGTGGGTGGAGAATTTGATTTTTACCCCGTTGATTTTAAGAAACCAGCTAGAAGGGTACTAAAAAACTTTTTGTTTATTTATTTATTTTTCTTCTTTTCAAACTATTTCAAAAAATTTAACCTTACAAGTTTCAAAATTATTAAACACTTTAATACAAGAAAATTTGTCATATAATTGTGTTGTATGTGAATATTTCATGTATAGGGTAATGACGAGGCATTGTTAATAATATGAAAGGACGTGAATTTTGAATAACACATGAGTCCTAATTTTTATTTATTTATTTGTGTTCACATAAGAACAATTAAGTTACTATGATATGATATGGTTTATGTGCAGGCAAC